>OY283146.1:5325000-6525000 GCA_958299785.1 Medicago lupulina | reverse complement strand
ATTTTCAAGACATAATTTCTACATTAAGTTTATTAATTTTTAACATTTTTATAAATAAATTGATACAATTTTCAAGACATAATTTCTACATTAAGTTTATTAAAATGTGCCCTATCTTAGAAGTTAGCACACATGTTAGCATTTTTTAAAAAAATATTGTGATCAATAATGACTAAATATTGCTCCCTTATGCCCCTCCTAGATGGAGAAGGTTCAACGACTCCAATCTTAGAGGTGAGAAATTGATCCGGGGTCCGTGAAAGTGGCTTAGTGAGCAAATGTTCTAGTTGATGAACGGGAGAGATAATGAAATGATAATCATCAATCGACAAATGTTCCATCCTTATGTGAAAGACATGATTGGCGCAATGATAATGAAATGAGGTTGAGGAACAACAGAAAACCATGTACCATTATGTTCGTTTTATAGATGGTGGCAAAGGATATTTGGTGACTAAAAAAAGGATTTTTTGGTTTGTAAATTTTGGCATTTCCGCAAGTAGTTATGGAATGAATATCAGAGATGCATCTACATTTGATGTGGTGTACAAACTTATGAAGTTAGTTCTAGTTCCATCAGTGATAACGGTAAGTGTTGAATGTGTTTCTTCAACTATATAACAACATTGGTAATCAATGGTAATATGATTGTTTTGTAACTTTTATCGAAAGAAATGTTGTAACATTTAATAATGATGCTGTTTAGACTATTTTCTTTTTAAATTTAGTTTTTTTTTAGTTAGAACTATTTTTAGTATTACTATTTAGTAAATAAATATAGTTCTTACTTCTTAGGTCAATAAATTTAGTCTCGCTGATATATTTATTTTTAAATCCTCCCTTGGTGGTATGACTTATAAGACTTGGTTGTTGAATTCTTGCGTGCCTCGTGTGGCCAATATAGGACGTGGTTCCAAAGGGATGCATAACATCTTTTGGTTGTTTCCAGTCATTGTTTCGGTCAATGTTTCTAACTCTCTCTAGGGCACCAAAATTGGGATATCGGTCCAATGAAAAGGTTGGATTTATATCCAAAATATATGAAAATTGCTCCTCTCTCAACCAAAAAGCGCTCAATTACAACCTAACTGTCCAAAATACCCTTGCATGAGTTACACTCGGCACATGACTTAACATAAGTTAACTCACGTTGGGTTTAACAGAATAGCTTTCATAAACTCCACCATGCCTTTATTGCAAAATCCAACATGTATAACTTCTGCTCTCATATGCTCTTGGTTCTGGTTTTCCAATTGAAAAAGTATCCCATTAAGAATGTGATCTTCTATTTGCTTTTCCACAAATTTATATTACAAGCCTTACACTAACTCAAACAAACAGCCAGTAGGACATTTTCACATTACCAAACAAGAACAGCATCAAGAAATCAAGAAAATAGGAAGTCAATCCTTATGCCAACATCTTTAAAAATTTAGAGGCAAAATGTTGCACATCAAACATAAAACAAAAGCAGAAACCAATAAAAAGAAGATAAGAATAAAAAAGAAATTAGTGAGACTATTCCTGATCTTATCAAATTAACAATTTATGGAAAGGAGTTAACAAATAATCATCAACATTCATATATCAAACCTGGCATTACCTAACTATCCCTCAGTCACGTACATTCTAAAAATCCACTCCCTTGCACCTCTCACACAACAAATACTCAAAGCAGTAACAACTAACTTATCATCTGTGTCTTTCATGAGCAGAAAAACACTCTAGTCAAGAGCTTTTAATTACCAATAAGAAGATGAAACAAACAATCTTCTTTTCACTCGTATTCATGCAATATCAATTTAACTACACACAGTTTCTAGTTTACGTGTTCCCTTAACATTTACAAATTAATTCGTTATTCCTTTCTTCATGTCAACCTTTATTGACCTCAACACAAAATATTTTTTTCAAACAACCAATAACAACATTTTCATGGATAAGCATAGGTCCAAATGTACAAAAGCAAAAAATCTCGTTAAAAAGGTTAAATGCGCATCTAACCTTAATCAATTTATGATGTCAACCTTTGCTGAGGGTGACTTTTGAAGCAAAAAGTCCACTATTCCATCTGTTATGGGTGTCCATTGATTAACATATACTCTCAGTGACTTCAAGTTACACAAGGAAGGGAGTTCAGCCTTCAATAAGTTAGGAACTAAGGAAATAACCCAAGAAATCAAGGCGAATTAGGATCAGTTTAATAAAAGTCATATTTTTCAAGAAATTTATAAGTAGAATAAAGAAACATCTCAAAACGAACATTGGTTTAAAGTACCTTAAGAGTAGTTGAAGTGGCACTTAATGATTGAATATTAGCAAGCCCAACCAGCCAGTTAAGCAGAAGCAATGAAGTCTGCTCATAATTCTCCAAATTGAGTAATACCCTCAAAATAAAAGACAATAAGACTTGGAGTAGAGAGCTCGATTCCGAAACAATAGGGACATGTGATGATAAGTAAAGCGACAAGTGTGATACTTGATATGCAAAGGTTTTGTGCATCCATAACTTCACAGTTGTTAATGGCCAAATGCTTCAACATTTTTAATTTTGAAAAAGGTTCGGCACGACCATCATATCCAAGAGGAAAGGAAAAGGACCATAGAAACAAGCTGGTTAAGGCTGGCAAATTAAGAGAATTTGGAAATAATATTTTGTTAGAAGTTGTAACCCGGAGGTGGAGAGATGTTAAAGTGGGAGATGAAAATAAGCAAGGAGGAAAGCATTGAATACAAGATGAGAGATAGACATCTAATAGCTTGATATTGTTCGAAACAGCGTATTCAATGACTGTTTCGAGTAGGCGAGGGTCAATTATAAAGTTCATATGTCTAAGATTGACGTTGTTGAGGGTGGTTGAGGAATCACGAAGAGACAAAATGTTAGAAATAAATATGGAGAAAGCCTCAAGCGTGTTAAATTGCGAAGACAGTGTCCTGAGTGTAAGGTTGGGAAGATGTTTCCAGATATTCTTCCATCTTGTGGATAGAATGCAAGTTTGAATGACTTCTTTGGTGTCCAAAAAGGAGAGTATGTGAAGTACAAGACAATCAGGTAAATCACTAAGCATGTCTTTGTTCTCACTATGGTTGTTATTCTTCATAATTATTTCACTTGCAACTGAAACAAACTCAAACAATTGTAAGTGTGAACCAATCAATACCTAGTGTTGTCATCGTCGTCATTGTTGAGTTGTGAATTGTGAGTGATGAATTAAGCATCTTAGAACTGAGAAACACGAACGAATACGTACTTTGACTGTGCAAACAGCCACCCACACCAGAGAAGCTCCACCACCAGAACGAAGGCCGCTTGTTGGTTTGATGAAATCCCCCCATATTGTTGCCGCTCTTAACAAACAGATAATAAGGTGTGCTTTCTAGGGTTTATTTTTTTTTCAATTTAACCACCTTGTGTGTGAATTAGGGTTTTGACCTCGCGATCTGGATCTAAGGCAAAAAATCATCCTATCCAAAAATTTAAATGCTTCCGTTTTGGTTTGATTTTAGTGGCTTAGAAAAAATATATATAAAAACTAATTTGATCTAATTTTAATTAATTTAGTTAGGATTGATTTTTTAATATCCAAATTATAATAGTGTGAAAAAAATATATTAAAATGAATATTATAATGATAGGGTAAACTCATAAATTTGATGCAAAACGTAACAAATATTAATATACTAAAAACTAACAATAAGGAATGAAAATAATTGATTATCTTTAAGACATATGATATAGTAAAAAAAATAGATTTAATTTAACTACTAATATTATTAAAAAAGTAAAAACTAACAAATAATAAATGCAATATAATATACTAATAAACAAGTATGTGTTATATATATATATATATATATATATATATATATACTTCGGTTTGATTCGGTATGAAAATGAAATCTAAAATTGGATTTGAGCGGTTGTTATAAAAATACATTCAAATACATCTAATAAATTTCAACTTTGTAGAATTTTCAGGTTCTTGAATCGATATGCAAGTTTAGTTTGAATCGGTTTAGATGTGAACACATCTACTGTAAATGATGTGTGGATCACACATGGGTGAGTTCCTCTTCTAAATATATGATTCATTCATGTTACATTGTTAGTTTTGAATTCCATATCTTCTATCGAGCCTATTGTGTATTTTCTGGGAGAAATTCTTCTCACTACCTTACCCTCTCATACACCTTTCGTTTGAGTTGTCAACATATGTTACCCGACTTGTTTAGGGGGTGCACTAACGAGTTTCGGAGTTTACATGTCAAAAACTCTAAACTATTCAAAACTTTAGACTATTTCTCTAAACTTCTGCATAATATTAAAAAGATAATACAAGATCATATATGTAAACTTATTTTATTTGCAAAAAAATCTCTCGAAAAATTCAACTCAATAACAATCATATTAAGATATAAAGTTTAAACCATAGTTTTAAAACTCGGCTCGGTCATTGACTCGGTAGAGGCACTGGGTCACTGAGTCGATGGTCGAACCATCGAGTCACTGGTTGAACCGCATGACTGAATCAGATCAAACCGGATGACTCGATTAGATAACTCGGTGTTTAGATTAAATTTGTATAGGTATTTAATCAGATTAAATCATATTGAACCGATGACTCGGTCACTCCAAACACTAAAATAATGACACATATAGAATATAATGAAAATAAATATCCAACAAACGTAATTTTATAGACTAATTATTATGAGTTTTAGATGAAATATTTGAGCTTGATAATTATATATGCTTATTTTATTTTTTGTTGAAATAATTATATATGCTTATGAGTTTGACAAAGTTTTTTTTTTTTAAATATGATTTTGATAAAGATTATATACGTTTATTTTATGAGGTATTTTTATCATAAAAAATAAAATAAAATTGAAAGGTATTTACTTTCTAATAAATATTTTGACAAGATAGTAACATAGTCGGTGATCTTTATCCAAACATGTGTTATTATAATCATAGTAAAAGCAAATTGAAAACAAAAACTGATAGTGTTTCAGTAGTTGGAAGAGTTTTCTTTAATAGTTGGGTCATGGGTTCAACTCCCACCAAAAACTATGGTTTAAACCGATTAAATAGAGAAATCTTGTGCAACGCACTCCGGTAATCGTGCATACATGAACCATTTAATATTCTTAGTTTCTTGCTTGACGTTGACAAAGGGACAATGTACATATTTGATTATGCAATGATCAAAGTTGATTTTGAACAAATTAATTTTTTAAAATTTATTTTACTTGAAAGCGAGTTGAACTAAAATGACTCATTATGTTTAAATACATATTTACATGAAAGTGAGTTCAACAATAAATTTTAGTCTAAAAATCATGTTTAGACTCAAACACTACAAATCATCAATAATATAAATTTGAGACCAAAGCAGTTTTATTTAAGATTCATCAAACATTTCACGCTAGAATCCAAACATAGGCATATTGATCTCTCTAGCACAAAGTTTACATTAAACTTACATAATCATAATCTAGTTCAAAAAACAGCTAACATGACTTGAAATACATCATATTATTCATATGATAATCATACATAATCATCAACCGAAATGGACTATCTGTCTATCTCCAATGACATTACTAGGTGCAGGTGGATCATAAAAACAAATAGTCAGACCAGCTTCCTTCTTACCAGTACAAGTAGCCTGTGAACACCCAAGTTGTACTGATTTCTTCCACACAACCTGCATATAAGGCCAACAGTACTCATGATTCACACAAGTATTATTGGCATGAATGTAAAGCTCTTTCTTGCTCACCCAAACCTCCACTACGGAGCTCGGCATTATGGCCTCCCCAATACTCACCCAAAGCTGGTTACCGCCGTATTTACTAGCTGTTAAGTTGGCGAGACCGCAAGCCATTTTGTTCCTTTGGTAACGGACTAGTAAGCTTGTGTCTTTTGCAAGCTTCTCACTCCATTGAAGTGGCTCAACACCTACTTCAGCTCTTGCTTTGTTGTGTGATTTTAAGAACTCTTTGGCTGCCGGTGGAAGAGGTGGCGATGCTGGCTTTGGAGTGGTGGCTGCTGGTCTTGCAGCGGTGGATGAGACAAGGAGCAGGGATAGAGTTGCTAGGGAGAAGAGAGGAAAATAATGTAACATTTTCATGTTGAAAAAGTGACAATAATTTTATGGATGTGACAAAGTTGAAGTCACGGATGGGTCCATATTTATATAGCTTAGTAAAGTTGATTTACCAAGCTATCCTTGATTGTGAAATTTCACTATTTCAGTAAAATCATTGTGCACTGTGCAGACTTTGGGAGCTTGGAATTTTGACATGGAATGGAAATTGTATTGCAATTAGCAGAGTGAGAGGAGTTTGTTGTGATGTCATTGTCTGCTATTACTAGGTCTCTGCGGATTAGTCACTGGATTTTGGCTAATTGGATGTACATGTACAAGTAATTAGTCGTAAACCATTTACTAACCATGGAATAATTATTTAGACTTCTAGATAGTTGAGAGGTAAAGAGTTGCTAAGGTATGCTTTTCTATTCATCACAAGAGGTATAAAATACAAGGATGGTTTCCAAGATATGTGCTAAGATTTGGCAACTAAGTACTTAGAAAATAATATAAATAATATTTTAATGATTATCAATAATAACAAATGATATTGCAATGATTACTAATAACAAATGATAATTTAATGATTGCTAACAAGTGTGATTGCTTAAGAGATTGCTTCTTTACCGCATATAATTATGATAAAAAAGAAAGAATCATGCTCTTTACCCAAACAGTTTTGCTCATTTTCAAAGTAAATGTCGAAAAATATTCCGGCAGGAGTTAACTTGCGCAGCATGAGTTAACTCACGCCAGTGCAAATCTCATTTACTCTCAGCGTGAGTTAACTCACGCTAGTGTAAAACTCAACGTGAGTTAACTCACGTGAATTAGAAAATACACAACGTGATGGACACTTGGACAGAGATAAAAAAAAAGGTGTAGAATCTAGTAGAAAGACCATAATATTATGAGCTCTTTTGATCTAATGGTTCTTATTAAGTGGACTACGACTGTGAAAAGGAGTTACTCGACCATGCAAAGGGGACCTTTGCATAAAATAGTGATTTAATTATTTGAATTTTCCTATGCTATATATCTTATTTGACAACACTTGGTAATAAATATCATATTGTAGAATAACAATTTCTTCAAATTCTGCTATGTTATAGTGTGTTATTTGACAACAAAGGCAATGTTTCATTAAATTATGATTGTGTTGCAAATTTTAGTCCTTGATATTAATTGTAGAGAATCATGGTGAAATATGGTTGATGTGACCACATCCCTCTTGCATTGAGAATAAAAAACATTGATCCTACATCATATTTTACAATCATGAAAAAAAATTATTTATAGAAAACCCTCAATGCAAGGCTTTAATCAAAGCCACGATCTTGAGATTTTCTATGCCCTAAGTCAATTAAAACAATGGTACCCCGAGCTAAAAGAAATTATTTTGTACATGGCAAGTAAAAATAATGTATTCTAGATAGGCTTCCCCCTCAGCAATCTATAGTGGCGTGTGGAAAATACACAAAGCATTCTTTATCAGCAATTGAACAATTAGCTTCTAAGTTTCTCCCTTTAATAACCAAACTTCCCCAAAACTCTGTCAGTGAAACTACATTAGAGACCAGTGTGAGTTAGCTCACGCTGGGTTTCAGTGTGTTTTTTTCAACGTGACTTAAGTCACGTAGCGTGAGTTAACATGCGTAGAGGTATTTTGGTCATTTCACTTGGGAATGAGCGAAACCATTTGGTTAAAGAGCAGGATTCAAAAAGAAAAATTTGCCTTAACGGTCTGTTTGGTGCGCAGGATAAGGAGATATGATAGGGTAAAAATATCATATCCTATTAAAATCCACCGTTTGTTGCACCAACAGGAAATGATAACATAAACCTATCATTAATCTTATCCTATTGTCTCTTTGTTATTTTTATCTTTAGTTTCTCTTAGGTTAGCAACCTGATAGCAAAAGTTATCACACGCGTGTTTTCTATTTCCTCAAAACCCCTCATTCGACTCCCACAACAACTCAATCTACTCCAATATTTACAATTATTTTATCGATCTACTATCATCGGTTCCTCCCACATCCTTTTGTCTGCCACTTCCTTTCTCCAAATCCTTTGCAACTGTTTCACACAACAATTTATGTGGTTCTACCTTTTAATTTTTCCCCCTACGTTTTGTGCTTCCAATCGATTTCTATTTTATATTTTCTTAATAGATGGTTTTGTAGGTGAATACAAGGGGAAACCCCCAATTTGTTTTCCAATTTCTTGAATTTGTGATATTGAGTGAAATTTCTAAAGTTTATTCTGGTTGCTTTGGTAAATTCTTGTTTGTTTCCCAATTTCTTGAATGAAATTTCTTATATTGAATAAAGTTCCTCACCGTCAAAAAAAAAAAGTCATTCTATTACGTGTGCACCAAACACATGATAGGAAAAATGTCTATCCAGTCGCTATCATATCCTATCCTTGTCCGGTTCTTTATCATATCATGTCTTTATCATATCATGTGCACCAAACAAGTTAGAGTATATGTTAAATTAATTTTTTTTTCTTTCTTTCGAAAAAATTACTAATTTTTAACTTTTTATAAATAAATTAACACAATTTTCAAGGCAAAATTTTTACATTGAATTTCTTAAAATGTGTCATATCTTTAAGGTACATGTTAGCATTTTTTAAAGAAAAATTGTGATCAATAATGAAATATTGCTCCTTTATGCCCCTTCTAGACGAGGGAAGGTTCATCGACTCCAATCTTATAGGTGAGAAATTGATGCGGGGTCCGTGAAAGTGGCTTAATGAGCAAATATTCTACTACCTCCGTCTTTAATTATAAGACCCTTTTGAAAAAAATAACGGGAATTAAGAAAATTAAAAATGATAATAAATATGTTTACAATTACTATTATTTTTACAAATTTGTCCTTTAAGATAGATGATTAGTGTATGTTTTCAATGTAGTATTTAATGTTGATTGAAGAAAAAGATATAAAATAAATAAGGGTATGTTGGTAAATAATTAATTAATGTACTTGAAAATTACAAAGGGGTCTTATAAAAAGAGACAAAAAAAAATCGCAAAAGAGTCTTATAATTAGGGACGGAGGTAGTAGTTGATAAACGGAAGAGACATGAGAGACTTGAAAATCCTTCTCACCAACGAGGCCTCAAACAAAGTGATAATCATCAATTGACAAATGTTTCATCCTTATGCGAAAGACATGATTGGCGCAATGATATTGAAATGGGGTTGAGGAATAACAAAAGACCATGTACCATTATTCATGAAGGCTATAATAAATTCATCAGCCTGCTTCTATCCGGTATGATGGAGATTGGAGAGCATGAGTAACATATGTTAGTTCTATAGATTGTGGCAAAGGATATTTGGTGACTAAAAAAAGATATTTTGGTTTGCAAATTTTAGCATTTTTACGAGTGGTCATGGAATAATGTCAACAAAGAGTGGTGGTAGAGATGTATCTATATTTAATGTGGTGTACAAATTTATGAAGTTAGCTATGATTTTGTGAGTGATAATTGTTAAGTGTCGAACGTATTTCTTCAACTATAAAATATAGGAAGAATCGATTATGCAACAACATCGTGGTAAAAATCGCTTACTATAATGGAAAATCACTTTTAAAAATTATTTTATTCCTAAAAACTAAAAATTTAAAATGACAAAATAATCATCAATCAAATTACACATCTTATTACATTATTTTATTCCTTAAACAACAGCTCAATGTCGTAAAAAATATGTCATCACTTAAAAATATCTTAAAGGCACTCATTAACGTTCTCCAATTAACAAAACCTACATAAATTATTCATTGTCGGAGATATATGCAGCTGCGACTCCATGAGTGCACACACAATTAGTCACAATTTAACCTTAATCGATATTTTAAAAACTAAAATATATATCGAAATCGAGACCTTCAATCAAGTGCGGGTCAATCATTGTAGTCACACTACATACAATCCGAATTCTTTGCAAGTGGAGAACTACTTTCCTTTCACTTTGGAAGAAGCAAAATGCACAAGAGGTATCAATATCATGAGTTGAATAATTATATCTTCTTTCTGTAAAAATTAACACATTGTGCATAATGTTTTGTACTAAACTAGTTATAGTTATTTTATACATTGTGCAGAACGTTTTGTACTAAACTAGTTATATCCCAGTGCAATTATAAACTTGGTGCAATATCAAGCATCAAAACTAAAGTTTGGTCGAGTAGCTCTAAAGTAAATTTTTTTTGAACAAAGCTCTAAAGTAAAATTGATTTTAACTTAAAAATTATTTTAACATGTGTCTGGTAAACTTTTTGAAGGAACAAGTGTAAACAAACCATTAATCTATAGTTGGAAATTGAACCTTTTGGTTTGAGAATTGATTTTTATACAAAAATATATTGTTCATATCAGTTTTACGGAATATATTTAAATATATATAAATCATTTTACCTGCAATTCACCTTTATTTTATATAATCAATAATCAATTTTTTTCTATGTGGATATAAATCGGATATCATCCACGCGCAACTGGAGAGACTAATCTCTCGAGCATTGTGAGACTCAAATGGACGGCAAGTTAAACATACATTATAAAAGTAGATGCAATTTTATACAACAAATGATAAAGATTTTGGAACCAGGTAAGAATTAATAGCAACTTAATTGCTAACTTTGATTACTGCATTTCAATGGTCACTGGGGAGAGGAACACGATCAATTTACATTAGAAACATGAAACAATGAACCAATTTGGTTATTTCTTCTCTAGATCATCAAAATTTAATAAATATATTCAAAGATCCCACTAGATGAACTAAATTAGTTACTAAATCATAAAAGAAATTAAAATCAAAAGAAGAACAAAAACGAAAATGTTAAATTAATATACAAAATGTAACTGTTTAACACTATTAACTTTTGCTAAAAAAAAACGCTATTAACTTACATTGGAAAGTGCAGAATTAACTTTAACAACGAGATCACATAGAAGTTGAAGAGACAATGGATAATTAGAATGCCAGAGAGGAACAATGAAGTAGATTCGACCCGGTAATAGCACATCTTCATCAGAAACTCGTGGCATACACTCCCCTACGCACATTGATTCTGCATTTGAGATGTAACAATCGTTGTTATCACCGTTTTCCGAAAGAACAATGCTTGCAAGAATAGGTTTATTGTATTCCTTGATTGCACCATTATAAATGTTCATCACCATTATCGACGATGGTCTTCGAAAAGATTCAGATGAACATGTTGCAGCAAAATCAACCCTACCATTTTCACTAGCATCTCTTGTTGATGATGATGTTGTTTTCTTCATTGTTTTCACATTGTGACATGATGCACACACGCCCATTGTAGATTCTCTAATAGTCAGAGATATCTTAAACTTTATACTATATCTATTGTTTTGATTGGTTTGGATGTTTCGTGATTCCTTCCACTACTTATCCTACTTTTTATATTATTGTTTTTTTTGACAGATTGTCTTTTTTAATATAAAAATTGGTGAAGTATGGATCTATAGTGTGAAGATGAAGATGATGCTAAAATACATTTGATAATGTGAAATGTCACATAACTTTATATATTTTGACTTTGACCTATGCGCGAGCGTGCATTTGAGGAAAAAGACAATCAAAAGCGACTCCACGAGAGAATAATAATTGATATGATAATTGATGATGATGATAAAGAAACGGCCATTATCAAGTGTATAGTGAATGTTTGACAAATCAAAATAAATGGACTAATAAAGGCTATTTGATTTTCGGTAATATAATAAAGGCTAATTTAATTCTATTAAAATGTCATCCATATGTGTTTTGTTTGATTTTTTGTTTTAAGATTGAAGATGAATTTTAGAACATGAAAAATTTCGCAAGATTCAATTTAATATGAGAAAGGTACAAACAATTTTTAGTCATTAAAAAAATAGACATAGTAAGTTAATCTCTGTCCTCTTTTTACTTTGTTTAGTTGATAAAGAAAATTTAGAGAAAGGAAAGTGAAAAGAAGATATGATTTAATAAGTTGGCAGGAGAGAAATTGAAAAGTAAATTATGTTAAAAAAAAAGTGTGTTTATAAAATAACTAGAGTAAATTACATTCCCCTTCCCTTAAAAATATTTGAATTACACTCCCCTCCCCTCTTATGTTAATATATACATCCCCTCCCCTCTTATTCAAAACATATTAGAAAACATTTCAATCCCCTCCCTTAAGAGAAGCATAAATTACATTCTTCTCCCCTCCTATGTTAAAATATACACTTTACTCCCTCAATAATTTTTTTTTTATTTCTAATAATCTAGCAAAAAAATAATAATCTAACATACTTCGAAAACAAATAGTATTGCAAGTCTATTTTAATATAACCAAAATTTGAATACATATTTTTTCACAATTTTTTCACAATTTCATTATGATATAGTTTTAATCTTTATTATAAAATATGAAAAAACTCAAAATAAAATTTAAATATGTGAAAAATTACCAAAGACACTAAAATATGGTTGTTTAAAAGTTAATTTTATACTCTAAATTATAAAATTAATACCAAAATATTTAAATTTAATTATCATTGACATTTAAACTATAGAGAAATAAATTTATTTTTTTTAAAATGGTGGTTCAAAATTAGTATATATCATAAAATAAATTATTTATGTTAAAATAAATTAAAGTGTAGTGCATATTTAATTATTAAGGGAGAGGGTTGTAATTCAAGCATCTTATAGGGGAGGGGAGTATAAATTTTATTTTTCAAGGGAGGGGAGTGTATATTTTAACATAAGAGGGGAGGGGAGTGTAATTCGAGCATCTTTGAGGGGAGGAGAGTGTAATTTACTCAAATAACTATCGATCATCTAAACAACTATAAAAGAGAGTTTTTGGACAATAGACTTATTTTTAAAAATAAAATAAAATGTGTTAAGGAACACAACTTATTTGATAAATGTATTTTATTTTATTTTAATACTATCGATCATCTAAACAACTATAAAAGAGAGTTTTTTTATGTTATGTGGTTTGTTGGCCATAATTCATATTTTAGCTAGAATTTACATTTTAAAGTGAATAAGTGGGGTGTCCGAAGTTCGAACTTCAACTCCTACGTATAACAATGCATTGTCCTATCATTATGCTCTAGCAGATTAATATAGACTTTTATTAACTTCTTTAGATTCAACCATCTCGTAAAAAAATAGATAGCCTTGCCACCGAAAATAAGTTTTTTTTGAAGGTACTGAAAAATAAGTATTTTATTAAACTCAATGAAAATTAGAAAAATAGTAATATGAATGTACAAGAAATATTCTATAACAATCCAAAAATTTCAATATAATAAATTATTAATAAAATTAAAGAAATGTTTTTATTCATTTACATTATATATTATGAGTAATAAATTCTAAGAAAATAACTTTAATAGATAAAATATAAATCACATATCATAGAATTAATTAGAGGTTGAATTTGTTTTTTTGCCTCTATAAAATTATCAAAAAAAATTAGTCCAAGTGAGATTTTTCTTCAAACATCGATCCACCAAAGAAAATTCTGCAATTAAATCGAGTTTTTAGCATTTATTTTGTTTTTTAAAAAATAAAAATTTATATTCAGTTTTCCACATGTATATACTATATGTGTTACACTAGTGTGACATGTGACTCATCAGATTTATTATTTTTTATTCAAGTAAACACATTTTATTCATTTAAATATTTTAATTAATATGAATTACATCTTTTTTAAGGGAACTAATTAATTTAAATCTAAAATTTATCCCTATTTATTTTTGAGTTTTTCTAATTATGCTAACTTATAATTCTGGTTACACCTTAAAATGACAAAATTACCCTTGCATAAAATTTAGTTTTAAAACACTTCTTCCTTCTTTCATGGTTACACCCTAAAATCCTCTTCTGTCTTTCCTCTTCCAAAATCATACTTCTTCAAGCATATTTATCCATTCTATGATTTCAAAGAAAATTTGAAGCAAATAAGGTTATTGTGTTCTACAATCGATTATGTTTGTTTTTGTCATGGGTTCTCTAATTCTAAGCAAATAAGGACTTGCTTTAACAATGGAGATGACTTGATTCTACTGTAATTTAAAATTAAAGTCACTTTAAGTAGGTTATGTAAACTGAGTTTAAGTGTATATACTTAAACTCAGTTTAAGTAGTTCATGTAAACTCAGTTTAAGTAGGTCATATAAACTTAGTTTAAGTGTGCATACTTAAACTCAATTTAAGTATGTCATGTAAACTTAGTTTAAGTAGATCATGTAAACTGAGTTTAAGTGTACATCTGTTCAACCTTGTTCAATGATTATACGTAATCTGTAACACCCCGTTTTCCCAACATAAAAATTTCTCAAAATAATAATCAGAGTTTCACAACTTAAACGGAATGCTACATTTCTTAAAAATCACAATGGAATAAATAATAATTTATCCTTCAAAATATTTCAATAAAATCTTAAATCACTTCGCAACGGAATTTATTTCAAAAATCTTAAAAACAACTTTGGCATGAAGGCCTCAACGTAAAATCTCATCAAATTCTTTAATATCATGTTCATAAAATCTCATAGTTAAATACGTAAAGAATAGAAAACATAAGTAAAGTTCCCCATCCCATTACGTATCAGAGCACCTAGACACATGAGGAGTTCACTCACATCAACAGCTAGTCCTGGAAATCTGCACTTGCCCACAAGGCGGCAATTCCAACAGAAGGGGTGAGATTTCACAAACATTAAACTTAAGCATATAATTCATCAATTTACAACTAACAACTTAAAACATCAACTAATCACATAATCTTCAACAAGTACAATCATAAAGCAACTCATCATAGTTCATCATATTCATCAACATATATAATCTCAAACAACTCATCATAATCATGTATAGAAACATCATCAAAATTCATCATATAGAAAACATCATCAAAATTCATCATATAGGAAACATCATCGCATCATCAAGTTCATCATGTTAAACAACGAATGCATTCATAATTATTTCATCAAGACTCTTCTTCAACAACTCAACATCTTAGACAACTTAGACAACTCGACACGACTATGCAACTTCTTAACATCTTGACATCTTAACAACTTATATGCATGTGGTACCATCCGGGGCATAAGCCCCCATCGCTAAAGATCAAATAGGACCTGTCAGGCATCAAGCCCCCATCGCTAAGGTCGTAAAAGGACCTGTCAGGCATCAAGCCCCCATCGTTGAGGTCGTAAAAGGACCTGTCAGGCATCAAGCCCCCATCGCTGACTATGCTATGCAACAACACGACTCAATACAATGACACGACTCAATGCAACGACACGACTCAAATACAACGACACGACTCAATGCAACGACACGACTCAAATACAACGACACCATCTCAATACCACAACAACAACTTCATAATTCAATATTAAATCAATCATAATAGATTCATTAATCATAAACAACTTCATCATATAACTCATGCACAATCAATTAAAGAAAGAATTGCATATCAAATTACAAGTACTGAAATGATAATTCAATTACCAGCGAATCACATATTCATACCAAAACTCAAATCATAATCAAAACAATTCAAAACAGCACAAGTAAACAACTTAGAAAATCTGGAACAGCCTAATCTCATGGTTCTAACCTTAAAACTAATTCCGATTATCATCTTATGAATTATCTAAGGTATGTGCATCAATTTTGCATCACTTAATCTGTTAAACATCATTAAACCATTAAATTCTCTCATAACCCTAATTCTCAAAAACTCTCAAAACTAATACTAATCATGCTAATTGCAATTTCAGAAATCATATACTTAATTTTAATGAGAGTTAGTCTCACCCTTACCTTAATTCAGATGAACAAAGCTTACGAAAGAGAACAAAAGTGGTGAAAACACCCAAGTATACTGCTGCAGTGCGCGACAGTTTTCTCTTAACTCCGACCTTGTTTCGACGATCCGAACGGTGAAAAGGTAGACCCAGGTGTTGTGAACCTTGTGTCCAAAATTCGTCACGATCCAACGGTTAACGAGTGAGAAATCGCTGTTTTACTGTGGCAGATTTCAGAAAAACGGGAATTGCTTTCTCTCTTCTCTTTGGTGGCTACTTTTCTCACAAAAACTGTTTTTACCTTAAAACTATTCTAAGCTAGCTTCTCCTATTTATATATCTCTTCTCCTCTATCTTATTTACTCTTATCACCAAAAACTACTCTCTTCCCTAATATCTTAATAATAATAATAATACACCAAATAACAAATATATTTCTATACTAGATAACATATATATATCCACACAAAATAACATATATATTTCTACATAAAATAACAAATATATTTTCAAACCAAATAACAAATATATTTTTATAACAAATATATCTCTACATAACAAACATATTTCTATAACAAATATATCTCTACATAACAAACCTATTTCTATAACAAATATATCTTTACACCACACAACAAATATATTTCTATAACAAATAACATAATATTTCTACACAAAATAACAAATATATTTTTACACCAAATAACACATATTAGCATATTTCATCAAAATATATATTATAAATCAAATAATAATACACTAAAAATACAATAAATTAATAAAATATTAAATATTAAAAGTAGGACGTTACATAATCTCAGTTTAAGTATGTACATGTAAACTTAGTTTAAGTAGGTCATGTAAACTGAATTTAAGTGTACATACTTAAACTCAGTTTAAGTTGGTCATATAAACTCAATTTAATTAGGTTAGGTTGTGGGTGCGTTTGACCCAACTTTTTTCAGACATAGAAGCAACTTTAAACTTAAAATTAAAATTATTAGCTTTAAAAATGAAGTTAAAAGTTGTTTGGCAAATGTTGCTTTTTATTTCAAAATCTTTTTTATGTTAAAGTGTTTGATACCATATTTTTTATACCAATAAATTTTATGTTTTATACCATATAAATTGTTTGATAATATTTTCAAATAAAATGAATTTATTTTAAGAAAGTTCATATTTTATTATATACTACAATAAATAAATATTTTTAAAATGAATTAAAAATTTAGAAAAGAGAAATCATAACGAGAATGTAAATTATATTAAAAGGCCTGAATGATAATATTTCCTTAAAAAAAACATTGATTAAGTATATAAATAATGCACCTTTAAATTTGCATCATAATTTTTTTCAAGTCATAATCAATTGCTAGTGATATCATTAGAAAATATTTTTTAAATACTAACTAATATACCATTTCGAGTAAAAAGTACCACGATACCAAATTGTGAATAGTATTTTTTAGATGTTTAATAAAAAGATAACCGTTTTTATTACCAAAAAAAAAAAAAGATAACCGTTTTTTTAAATAAACAAATTATAGAAATTAATTAACAAAAAAAATACGGTAGAAAAGATACATATAAATTGAAGAGCACATGACTTGGTAAACAAAATTGAGTTTAAGAGCACATGACGTCAACAAAACCAATCTAACAGTAAGAAACAACTTCAGAAAAATTAAAATGAAACATAAAATATAAGTACATTGGGATTCGAAGGGTGGAGCAGGGAAAATAAGTTGCCCCTGCCCGGTAGAAGTAGGTTTCATTCCAAATATTGACTAATTGGATAAGGGTTTACTCATGTTAAGAGATCTAAGGTAAAATTTATAGTGATAATTTTTTAAACGGTTAAATATGTTTTTAATTTTTATAGATATATCAATTTTTCGTTTTAGTCATTCTAAAATTTTTCTTCAACTTTTAGTTCCTATAAAATTTTCAATCACTACTTTTGGTCCCTATTTTTAAGTTAATTTTAGCATTTTTAATGAAATTTTGCAGATATGTGTAGAATATTGTAAAAATAATTCCAAAAAAAAATTAGAATTTTTTAACAAAACATAAATTAAATATGAATTTTTAACCTTCAAAAATATAAAAATTCATATTAAATTCATGTTTTGTTAAAAAATTCTAAATTTTTTTGAGAGAGATTCTTATAATATTATGAATTTTTCTGCAAAATTTTATTCAAAAATATGAATTCTACATATGAGTTTACTTTAAAAGAGGGATCAAAAGTAAAGATGAAAAATTTTAAAGGGACTAAAAGTTGAAGGAAAATTTTAGAGGGACTAAAACAAAAAGTTGGTATATTTATAGGGATCAAAAACATATTTAACTCTTTTTTAAATAAAATAAAAAAGGGTCTTTTTAACCGGTGTCTTTGGGGCACCGATCAAGAAACTAAATGTAGCAAGAAAAGACAATATTTGTATTGTAGAAAACACCTTTTTAACTTTCAAAAAGTATAACACACAATTTTCGAGGTAATATTTCCTTTTATAATTTCTTGGGTACTTGTTAACATTTCTCAATAAAAAATAACACAAATTTTTTAAAAAAATAAAATAAAAATTAAGTTTTGAATTTAGGTCAAATAGGACATGAGAGTGAGATTTCACATTAACCGGAATTGAACTGAGCAAACATCTCAAACTAATAAGTATATGGAAATGTTAAAGAATGACTTTAAGAAATTGATTAAGAGGATAAAAATAAAATTATTGTATTAGAAAATAGTGAAAAAATGATAAATTTAAGTTTTTAATTAAATTTAAAAATATTGTTGAATCTAATGCAAATTTGCTACTTTTTATTTCCTTAACGAGGACATTTGTTAGCATAATCCATAAATAAATTTAAATTTTTTAAACATTTTATTGGACTAAAAATTTGGGATCTAAAACTCAATTTTAATTAGCTTAATCTTTGAGCCAACCATTAAACTTAACATTTAATCCCCTTTTCGACATAAAGGTTTGCATATGGAAAATTGTTCTTCTTCCATTATGTTTTTCTCACTCTCAACTGAACTTTTTAAAATACATTCACGTGACTTAATTAACGTAGATTTATAATCTATGTGACTTAAGTCACATTGGACTATACACATACGTGACTTAAGTCACGTTGAATCAAGTTTCAAACACTAACGAATGAAGTAGGCTCACAAACTTAAAGAAAATGAGTAAATCAACGTCACGTTAGTATTTGGAACGTAATTCAGCATAACTTAAGTCAAGTAAGTTATAGTTTAACGTGACTTAAATCATGTAAGTTATACAACTACGTGAGTTAAGTCACATGAGAATATTTTTGAAAGTTCAGTTGAAAGTGAGCGATACGTAATGGAAGAAGAGCAATTTTCATACAAATGAGCATTTATGCCATTTTCTTAGCAATTAGGCCTACACATGCGACACTTGCCCCTTTGTTGGCATTTAGGGTCTACTTATATAACTTTTTGCGTGTTTGTATTCAATAAATGACTACCACTTGCTTTTCACATGAAATATATTGTCTTTGTAACAACAACAAAAAACATAAAACTGAGGTAGATATACATTCTTTCATGCTTCATTACTGCTGGGCTATCCTAAATAATCAACTTGCTATTATTATTATTATTATTATTATTATTATTATTATTATGTTCGTTTATTTTTATTTTCTGAAAAGTTTATAATGTTTCATTTACTTAGATAAAACATTGTATCTAGTGAACAAAAATCAATATTACGTGACTTATAATCAGTCCCTTTTCTTTCATCATGTCACACCCAAAGCCCAATTTAAATTGAGTTAGATATACATTCTTTCATGCTTCATTACTGCTAAGTTATCCTAAGCAGTAACGCTATTTATCCCGATGGAAATTAACCAATAACATGTCTACCTGGCCGGAATACAAGGGAGGTAGTTGCCATATATTAGGAAAAAATATTCAGTAAACACTTCTCGTGAAACCTTTGTTAGGTGATTGTTCGCTATAAGCAACATTTCCCTATCCTAAATAATCAATTTTGTTTTATTCTTAAATTCTACATAAGGTTAAGAATTAAAAGAAGCTTTGCTCACCTTAATTAAGATCATTCATTGAATGAATCCAAGACTAAAAATCAACAACAAAACTTAGAGATCCCCTAAAAAAAACCTAGAGATGTCTTTCTACAAATATTTGACCCATGTAAATACACAAGCATTTCAATAAACATGCGACTTGCATCTTACTTCAAGCTGAAAAATATCATCAAGAAACTAAAATGGTGAAGCCAACATGCACCCATACAAACCAAATGCATGACAATCCTATTTTTTTTTTTTTTGAGCAAACCAAATGCATGACAATCCTATTAAATATATACTTTATCACTTAATTTCTTAAATACCAATTTTGAAAAGCATGAAGGAACAATATAAGCGCTTCATTATTGAAACACACATGCTCAACTATAGACTTAAAGTTTACCTTTTTCCACTCATTGACATTAATCAAAATGATAGATATGATGTTGGGGGGCATAGTAAAAACTTGAACATGAAGAAGATAAAAATGATCATAACTGATGGTTGTGTAATTAATTTCAAAATATGCGTGGACACACTAAACTTAAAGTTTGATTCGCTCTCATCAATTTATGTAAATCAGATGTCAATAGATAAATTGACGAATCTCCTTCGTAATACTTTAGAATCCTTGACTTAAAATAAATACACACATCAAGCATAAATATCAACGATATTTTGTAAAATAAAGTTCTTTCAATTTCTAATTTCCACCAATTATGTGTATATTTGAACCCACAACAGAAATAAATACCAAGAGCATTTTTAGTAGAGGTATCTTATAGGATCCTTAAATCACATGGAACCGTAGCTTAACATTTTTTGCCATTGGAGGACGACTATGTGTCAGTGTAGTTACATAAACTTGTGCAGAATATCTTAAATAAGATATCGCTCCTTATCAATTGAAAATAAAAAATGAGTATATTGAACTAAATAAAATTATTAAAGCGTTGGTTCCTTGAAGATTGTTTATATTTTTACCATTAAACTAAAATATAGTTTGATAATAAGTAATGTGACAT
Organism: Medicago lupulina; assembly: GCA_958299785.1. NCBI lineage: Eukaryota > Viridiplantae > Streptophyta > Magnoliopsida > Fabales > Fabaceae > Medicago > Medicago lupulina. The sequence continues at coordinate 6,503,939 of OY283146.1, read as the reverse complement.
TGTAGAGACCACTTATAAAACCAACTTTAGGTCTGTTACCTTTCTACATGGAAAATTCTCTTTAAGAACTCAAACATATATAAGAAATTTAAGTGGTATATTTGAACCCAAAAAAAAAAAATTAAGTGCATAAATCAATACATAAATACTAAACTATATAAACAAAGGCAGGGCCGGACTTTGGGAGATGCAAGAAGTTCAACGGAGCTGGGCCTCCTCAAAATATAGGCCTAAAAAAAATTACAGCTCAATAGTACTAATAAGTATTACCCACGTTTGACATCTGATGCGGGAATATATCATACAAAGTTAATTTTGAAAGATTTTACTGACTATGTTTTGTTAAAAAAAATCAATGTTTCTAATAACTTATAACAATGTTACTTTTGCAGGGATTTGTTATGTCGTTACACTTATATACTGTTCTGAATCTATCATTAAAGTAGTTTTTATGACAATCTATAATTATTATTGGTTTGAAATTGTACAATATAATTTTTTTTTTAATCTCAACGAATAGAAACCATTCATTCGTGTCTGAATGTCTATCTTCTTGTAAATTATTCAAATTTAATTGTATATGGTAGTGATTTTCACCTTTGGGTGTACCGCATATATACGGCGTCTTGTATTTATCTTTTAAAAAATTTAAATAGAACATTGTTTTTTAAAAAAAAATACATTTTTATTTTATTACGAGTCTCTTTACACTTACAGAGTCGAGTCTTCGGATTCGTAGAAACCGCCTTGAAAAAAGGAATAACAATTGTTTTGAAATCATAAAGTGGTATATAAAGTGGTTATCTAAAATAATACTTCGATGTTAATTTAGGTTCAATCCAAACTATATAAAAAATAAAGATAAATTCTCAGGGATCTTAGAGTTTGGTTGGATACACAGACACTAAAAAAAATCATTCAAAATTTAATTCTATTTTTTAAATAAATTAATCCAAAAATATGTCATGTCCTTGAATATTGGATCATAAGTAAATGTCCAACTAAACTTCATGGGTAATAGTATATTCACAAAAAATAAACACAGATTAAACACTTAGAGTTAGATTGGATCATTGTGTTTATTGATTTTTTTTTTGAAGAGGCAAAAAGAAGCTTTTATTAACATAAAATGCATCATATAACATAAGCTTTGCTAACCTTTTAAAAAAAAAACATAAGCTTTGCTAAGTTGATGTTAAGTATAGGGCAATATCAAAGTCTGCGGATGATAAATCCCCCCTGAGAACACCTCAAACAACAATAAAGAAATCATATGAAACTTCAAACAAAATAAAGGATTCTTTTTTTTTTTTTTTTTTGTTACAGCAAAATAAAGGATTCTAAATAGTCATATTACTCATTATTATCAATTTAATGTCTTTTAAACAAACCATGACTAAAACTCCAACAGAAAGAGAACTCCAATATAGACATTGGGTTTATTGAATTGACTCATAAAACTCCCTAATCTTATTTTTGTTTTTCTCCCGTCATTGTAACACTAATTTTATTTGAAAAGACAAAAGAAAACTAGTAGTATTAATGAAAAACCATGCAAGACATAGTTTTTTCCATGACCCCTTGTTCCTTTGGCAATTATTTTTGTCTTTTCAAAATATTAATTGTAACACCCACCTAATTTTACTCGACATACATGTTATTGGAATTTAAGTTTGATTTGGCATCCTTGTAGTCTAGTCACATAATAATCATCCGTAATCACATCAAAACAGCTGTACAACTCAGAGGTGATCAAAACACTAACCCTATCATATTAATTAGTATCAACCTAATAGAAGAAGCATAGTGGTATATATAGTGCAATTAGTATCAACTTAATTGGTAACAAAGTGCTCTAATCTGAACAATGTATTGGTAATTTTATAGATGTTAATGTACAGTAATTTTTAGCATAAACTTTGTTTATTCATTAGTATGTAAAGACTCCAATAAATCCCTCAAGAAAAAAGAGACCCCAAATTCAATCAAGCAAAAATGGTTTGAAGGCACATTGATGAGTAGTAATATCATACCAAATTTACCAAACATTCTGACCTCTTTCTCATTCCACTTTGCCAAAAGCATAATGAACATACCAAAAAAACCATTAATCATATTGGAAAGTGATATAGTACATGAATTGGTGGGGGGTCACATTTGCCATATCATATGTCTTGTCATGAACAACAAACAACAAGTAGCAATTCACAGCTCAATCTCAGCAGTATATAATAATATTTCGTAATTGCATGTTTTCAATATGCCATACCTTACTCTTTCTCCATCATAATAACACCCCTTAATTAATACATAGTATTTTTAATCAATTCTAACAGCCTCTTTGCCTAAAACTGCAAAAAAATTCAAGTGGATCTGTTTGAGTCTTGCTGGCAAAGACTATACACAATCTGGTTAATTTCAATCGATGTGATGTGTGGAGGACCCATACATATACATACATTACATACATATAAACAATATTCGTTACCCAGACATTACAAGCCAAAAATTGAACTGATTCGTTTGTACATTTATAATTATTATAATTACCGTACCATCACAAACTTGTTACATTACAGCTGTAAACAATTCCTTCACACCACACATTAAACTTACCAACCATGCCCATTCTTTACTAGTTTTGTTGTGTTTGTGTCCTCCAATGCCAACCCTATAATTTCAATGCCAAATAGAGCACCATGCCTACATGAGAAATTCTATTATAGTCACAAACATAAATGTATAGTGTTTGGGCACACACACATTGCAAGATATTTTTAAATAATGAAAAAAAAATTGATAATAAAATGATTTAGTATTTCAAGAAATAACACTTTTATGTGTGTGTGACCAAACACTATTTATTTGTGTTTGTGACTATGAAAGAATTGCTCTGCCTACATTGATCTCTAACATTTTGATTCACGTTTTACATAAGAAATTATGTCTTTATTTACCTTAACAACCTACATTTCCTTTCATTTTGTCCTCTTTCATGTAACACTCCTCTAATTGTCCACATTCATAATGGTACGAGCCTAACTAAATTGTTGTATTTGTTATTATGATCATAATTATTATGTAGTAGTACAAAATAGTATAGCTTCATCCGTCAAACATGCATTATTTGGACTTGATGGAAAGGTAGAAATCAGGAAAATATATAACGTTTTTCGTTGTCAAAGTACACAAATTTAGATCAAGTAATATGAAAATTGTGCGAAGTGTGTGTTTCTTTCTATGCTTTTTATCCTTCTATAGAGGTCACATTTATTAGGTTTGGACCTCTTCGTTTTGCCTGACCTAACCCTAATTTGAGTGTATGTATGGTGCCACCAAGTATTAGTTTTCTCATCATCGGTAATAATTTGGTGAGACACGGAAAATGCATACACAACTCGTTATGTTCGAGTTTCTTCTAGTCGTCCCGATTTCATGAGGAGGTTCGTGATTGTAGGTGGTCTTACTCTTTAGACCATCTTCGTTCGATTGGTCTTTAATTAGTCTAGGATTCCTAATCGGTGTTTCTATGGAGAGACATACTTAAGCGGACAATCATATTATATGGTCTAACTTTTAGTACCGAACACAATCTCGAGTGTCAAGCCTAATTAAAGGCAAAAAGACTTTTAATTCCAATCGAGTAACACTTATTTCTTATTTCAGGTAACAAACTTGACTTCCGAGACTCAAACCTAAAAGGCAAAGACACTCTAACCAATCAAGTATACTGATATCTCTAACCAATCAAGTATACTGATATCAGATACCAAACACAATCTCAAACGTTAAATCTAAAATGTGAATGCACTATAATTCATATTTAAATTTAATTGTCTTAGTTTGTCTCTTTGACCTTTAAGTACATTACGAAATACATGTGGATGATGTTGGGTCATTGAGGGGAGCTCGGGGGACCGTTCACATCGAGACTAGAGCAACCACGCAAGCAAAAGAGACACCACATTCTTACCCAAAACCTTAAGGCAATGAGTTTATGGGTCCTCTTACTTATAAGGTGTTCAACTTTACTTTTCTATCTGATGTGGGACATATAACTCACATTTGCACACCAACACTCCCCCTCAAGTGTGAGTCCATCACTTTATCATGCTCTCCCAGAGCGGTAGCCACTTGCTGCTTGTATCGTCATTGCTGCTTTCTGCGCAACTGACCGACGGGGGACTGTCGACATCGAGGCTAGAACAACCACACTTGCAAGCGAGACACCACATTCTTACCCTTTATCGTGCTCCCCCAGAGCGGAAGCCACTTGCTGCTTGTACCGTCATTGCTGCTTTCTGCGCAACTGACCGGCAGCCTCGGTCGTACCCTTTGTCGAACGGGGCTCTGACACCACTGTTGGGTCAATGAGGGGAGCTTGAGAGACTGTCGACATCGAAGCTAGAACAACCACACTTGTAAGAGTGACATATAACTCACATATGCACACCAACAGATAAAGATAAGGTAATTTTCATGAAGCCATTATATTAGGCTTAATTGCACTTTTGGACCCCTATCTTTCCAAAAGTTGCGGTTATGGACCCCTAACTAATTTAAACACAAAACAGACCCTTATGTTTTGATTCTTTGGCAGTTTTGGACCCCCACCCCATTGTTGACTTGGTCGTTGCTGACGTGGCACCCACATCCCATTAGTGAGGTGCCACGTGTATTATTATTATTTTTTTACTTTTTTTAATTCATCCACGTCAGCCACGTGGCACCTCGCTAATGGGGTGTGGGTGCCACGTCAGCAACGACCAAGTCAACAATGGGGTGGGGGTCCAAAACTACCAAAGAATCAAAACATAAGGGTCTGTTTTATATTTAAATTAGTTAGGGGTCCATAACCGCAACTTTTAAAAAGATATGAGTCCAAAAGTACAATTAAGCCATTATATTACACTGTAGGTTTTGCTTGTTAGCATTGATCTATCTAAAAATCTGTTTATAGTCCCCTCTTATCTTCCACTACACACGTTTGTCGCAATCTAAGCAGTCATTTTCTTACATTATAATATACTCCAAATTCCACAACGCTATCATATATTTTCTATCAGCTTATCCTATTGCACAAAGCTATCATATAATTACAAGTTACTACACGACAATTACCGTTACTTTCATTAGTAATAAACTACACTACTACGATATGCTTGCATGATCTGTTAATGTTGGACTCTTATGCTATTTTTTCTGGTCAATTAATCCCATGTACAACTAATAATAATGAATAACTCAAGTTACACGCAATGCAAGCTCAATTGTTGAGTTAAATAACGCGGAAAAGATATTAATTGAAAGCTATTTTTTTGAAGGAATTTTAAGAAAGCTATTTATTTATAGTTCAAATTATGGAAAGCTAGTTAAATAACTTTCTTTAAAAATAGGTTCAAATTATGGAAGGCTTGTTAAATAACTTTCTTAAAAATAGCTATTTAAAGTTCAAATTATGAAAACTAACATAGCTAGTTGTCTCTTACGCGGAAAGGATTTTAAGAAAGCTACTATTCAGGCTAGAAATTCAATGTCAAACATGAATAATTTGATGGTTGTGATTGATTAACATTCAAAAATATCATGATTATAAATTAAATTCCAAAAAGAATAGTAGTCCAATCAATTTCAAATGAAAATGATATACTCTTTTTTTTATTACATTTCAAATGATATAATTTCAGGTAAAAAACTAAAATGTAAGAATCTAAACACTTAAATCACATGGTAAGAGATTTTTCAATTTAACCACAAGTTTCAAAATTCAAATTCAACTATAGAAATGCAACGGTGATATATCTTTTGAGATAAAATCTATCAGATTACCTATTCGATAAATTAATATCCGTAGTTGCATGCATCTGTTAAAAAAAATATAATTTAAACAGAGAAAGAGTTTAATAAAGAGAGAATTTAACGGAATATCCAAATTCCAATTACGACTTGGTCTAACTCCAATCAAAGAATCTAAATCTACATCAAAAAATTTCTTCTAAAAAAATAAAATATCTACAAAAAATAAAATCACCCTCAACCATTTTCTTCCGAAACTACCCCTACTCCGGTATAGAACTCAACAACGCCGTAAACTTCTCAACACCAGCACTACCACCTCTAGCACTTCTTCCTCTTCTTGATCTCTGCACAGTCACACCGGTAGCCGGAGAAACTCTTTTGGAGTCAGATTCACCGGAGAACAGAATCTGTTTCCGGCGGCAACCGCATTTATCACCGCTTTTCATCAAGGCGGAACTAGCTTTCACAGCCAATGCAGCCATTTCTTGAGCTTGTAAAGGTTGCCGTAACCAACTCAACGGAAGAGCGAAGTAAAGCTGTCCTGGTTGTAATGTTTGGTTTTCGTCGACGGCGATAACGACGTCGTCGAAATCCATTTCATCTGCGTTGCAGATGAAAGAAGAAGGATATTGTTGAAGAAGGTAAGAAACTTTGACTGGAGAAGTGAATTCCTGTAACCGTCCGTCTTGTAAAATGAGTTTCGCGGTTGCGACACGAGTTGAATCGGAGGAGCTACAATTTCCCATGGTGAAAAAAAAATGGAAGAGTGGTTAATACTTATTAGGTGATGAAAAGAACGTGAGGAAGAGAATATATATAGGAAAGTTTTGGAATTGAATTTGTACCCTTTTGCCACGTTGGATTAGCGGGAATGGCTTTCCAGGCTGTAAGTTGTTGTTGACAGGTTGTATTATTTGTTAGACTCTATTTTCGAGATTGTGTACTACTGTATATTTACGGTTATTGCCACTAGGTTTAGGACCACTCCTGCATATCAAGTAGTTGGAATGAATCTTGAATGGACCGAAGAGGTTGGCCGAACTGATGAATATAGGTTGGGCATCACTTCATCTTCGTGAAGATGAAGTGGTGTTTACTAGCTATGAAAACTTAAGTCGATGTTTGATTGAGTAAGATCCTTGCCTTATGTGCGAGTTTGTCCATTAGGACAATGAATTGGAAGAACGTTACACATCTATAAGGCGTAGATATACATGCATTTGAAGAGGTCATTGGTGGATATAGCATTCGAGTTCTCGACAAACTGAGCATTTGGTCTAGTAGAAAGAAAAAAACACTATGATTTGAACATTTTAAGTGTAGTTTCGTTTCAACTTGAGTGTTTAATACAATCAAGTGCATTTTTAATTTGATGACGAAATTGGCAAAATCGTAATGTGAGATTATGAAGTATAGTTTGTGCAAAAATCGTGATGGTTAACTGTAATTAAGTCAATGTCACCGTAAATCCAAACATTTATTATGAAGAATTTGATAGCTATTTAAGTTAAAAATTAAAGAGTTAGAGATTCTAAATTCAAACAAGACCAAAGAGTAAATATTAAACTAACATCTTACTTTTAAAATCCAAACATTCATGGTATAATTTATAAATCTATTATTAGGTGAAACCATGAAGTGGTGGAGGGCACAAGCAAATCACGTGAAGGGTGTTTTACCGTGTTGACTGTTGATAATGATACCTAACCTTGTAGCGTAGCAATTGAATGAGCAAAGCTGGATCTTGTTGTGTGGTGGTTCTAAATCAAGAGTGGAATGTAAAGTTGAATGTAATAAAGTGGGATGTTAAAGTTTGCAACATTGAGGAATTTTAGTAAGGACTAATGTCATCACGGGCCACAAATTCACCCAATAGGAGTAATGTGATTCAATTCTGAAGATTTACATGACATACTGGAAATCACATTTGCCAGTCCATATTTTTTTCCCCACGAGATGTAAATGAAACTGCCCCAATTCTAAATTCAAAGGACAATCTCCTTGGTTCATTATGATGTGGTCCTTGTGAAATGTGAATTCTCCTTTTCCTTAGCCTTTTCTTTTGGTACATGTTTTTTTGCTATTAGTATATGTTAGAAAGAGAAAAAGTTGTCATGTTGGATTTAACCTATATGAAATCCTAAATCATAAAAATATATTAGTGGACTAAACTAAATATATGAATAATACACTCCTATTTGTTTTTTGTTTAGCACGCCATTGCATATGAAAGTGGATGAATATTCTTATCTAATGAGTAGCAATACGAAATAAAATAAAACTATGACTCTTTTTTGGTCGTTTACTTTTCTTCTAACACGTGAAAATCTCTCTTTCTCATGCCTTGTTCGTATATATAAATGCATGGTTACTTTTAAATAATTGAACGCATTCACAATGATTCTAATTTTATTTTTTATATGATGATGATGAGCTGCCTCAAAAGAATACTGACTATTTTTTATCAACAAAACAAATGACGATGATTATGAGTTCTGATTTCAGTGTTTATTTGGGCCTTCCTTTCCTAACTAAAACTATAGCACACTAAGGTGAAAGGTCCCGTTTTACGCTTTTTATATTGTGAAGTGCATAATGATTTCAAACGCTATCTCACTCTTGTACACATATACTTTTTTGGTTAAGATTTTAATTATTGAGCATATGCACCAAAATTTACAATCCATAAAATAACACTATATATTTATATCATTTTATATTTAATTGTTTAAAACAGATTTAAAGTTATTTTTGAACCAAATCCAACTACAAACAGTCAAACACTATGATCTTAATCTTGACATCTAATCACATCAAAATCAATTCAAATAATTTCATGTGAAATGTGATGTTTGGCTCTCAAGAGATTCACTTGATGATTGAAAATGGACAAAAACTTCCATCGAGACCTAGACATGTGGATCATCGACTATTCAAGTGATTGGAAGGGTAAAAACAAAAGTGTACGTGGTGTTTTGGAGAAGACGACGTGGCGAGGAATGAAGTCCATTGTTCTTTGGTGCAAGGTATAGGGGAAGCCACGTTGCCAAAAGCTTTGGAAAACGTAATCAAAATAACAAATAAAATAATGATAACAAATAATTGATAAATAATTAAAGAGCAAATAGTCACTTTAGTCTCTGACTTTGCACCTCGCTGTCACATAGGTCCCTGACTCATGATTAAATACAAACAAGTCTCTGACTCTACACTTCCGTTATCACTTTAGTCCCTGCCGTTAAAAAAATCTGTTAAATGATGATGTGACATGCTAACAAGGAGTATGACGTGTCACAGGGACTAAAGTGAAAGTAAGAAATGGTCACTTTGGTCCCTGAATCGAAAATCAATATCCTCAATTTACTGTTAGATCCCTAACTTTGTATACTTACTGTCAGTTAGGTCCCTGAATCGAAAATCAATATCATCAACTTATTGTTAGGTCCCTGACTGTGTATACTTACTATCAGTTAGGTCCCTGACAGTAAAAACGAAATTTCACTAAAATCTTTAGCAAGTTGTTATTTTAACATGCTAACAAAGATATGTTATGGATTTATTAGTACAAGAAAATAAAAGAAGCTTTAGGGCAAAATCTCTTCATTTTGTCTTTGAAACTCGTTGTTTCTCTTAGTTAGTATATTTAGAGAACTCCTCTTCTGTTTGTAAAGTAATTTGGTTGATTTTGTAATTACAAGCAAAAGAAAAACATATATGATTTAAGTTTGAACAAGTTCTACACTACAAGTTTACTTTTTTTATTTATTATGTTTGAACACTACCTTGTTTATCTATTCTATAATGATTTAAGTTATGATCCTAATTGGAGAACTACCTTGTTTATCTATTCTATCATGATTTAAGTTTGTGTGTAGGTTTAGTGAAAAAAAGAGTTAAGACTAGAAACATAAAGTAGAGGTCTTAATCATTTACTAATGGTTATCGGTTGTATTGTAGTACCTGCATTAAAGGTCTTAATGAATTAAGTATATTATAGACAATTCTGACATGTAGATTCAATGTTCATGGTTATAAATAGATGTGTATTGACGTCATGATCATGAGATTGTTGAGATATGTGATATGATTAATGAGATATGAGATATTTCTTTTAAAAATATATGTCCATAATTTCATGTGTTATTTTGTTATAGATTTCATGTGTTATTCTCAAGTAGTGAAACTCTGTATTCCCTTATATCAGAAATAAGAAATCCATTATTTCCGTCTACATTTTTTAAATTTATTTTAGTGGATTCAATTATATTTACGAAACTAGTATATAATGTGTGGTTCAATTTTTACCAAAATTAATTTTATAAAATAGATTTTAATTAAAAGTAAGTTGAATGTAAAACGATTTATGTTTGAATATATTTATTTAAAATGGATTTGACGGTAATCTTAAACATAAAATCAAATGTAGAAATCAAAAGCTACAAATTGTAGCTTCGATTAGAATCAATTCTACAAATAAAATCAGTTCTACTTTAAATTATTCAAACATCATTAAATCAATTCTACTATATCTAAGAATCATTTTTTACCATTTAGAATTGAAATCAAACAAGGGATAGTTTTTAAGTGGTAGTTAATGGAGAGTTGACTAGGTCCATACAGAGATGTAGGACATATACATTAGTATTGATATGGTTAAAAGATTATAACTCAGAAAACATAATTATTTTTCACTAACAACACTGACAATCAACTTCAAGATGATGTTTTACATCATACCAGTTTGTCTCGGGTTAACAATTTGGGAAAATATTCGGAGGCAAGCAAATCATCATTCATCAAGAAAAGCTAATATATGTTATTTTAATCACTTTGCGCAGTTTTTTAAGTGGTTGGAAGCAACAGTTTTTTAGTTTAGCCAACATAGTCACTCTCTCTAAAACTATGCTTAGCTCTATTGTGTATTATTATATGCAAAGATTCCATAATCTATTCATGACAAGATTGATAAAATTCATCGTAGTTTTGTGAGAGGATATATATTGAGCAATGGTTCAAGGCACACCTTGTCGGTGGGGATGTTTGTTGCCAATTATTGTGAAGATTTGTTGCCATATCATGAATGAAGCCTTTATTGTGAAGATTTTGTGGAATCTTATTCATAAACCATATTACCTAATTTGATGCAAGGCCCCCCTCAATTAGCAAATAAGGGGGGATATTGATCTCATTTTACAGTGCAACTTTCATCCTTATGATTCTCCTCTTTAGAAAGCCTTTTTTTGCTTTTGGCTTGTGAAATAACTCTTCTCATTTTAGGACGATTTCCAGCGGCCTCTTGACCATGTGCGAGTGAGTCACATCTATTCTAAAGACATTGAAGATTGCACCTACCAACACTTTCATTGAAATTGTCAGCTTAAGGAGACAATATACATTGGATGGAAAACATTTCTAAAGGGTTGGATCAAGCTCAATAGTGATGGTGCTAGTAAGGGGAATAAAAATGCTTCAATTTATAAGGGCCTCTTTCACAATTCAGACGGGTGTTGGATCAGTGACTAGATTAAAAAGATTGATTTGTGTCACACACTCCATGTAAGTGGGGCATGTACCTAGGCTTGACTAAGGCTTGGAAGACGGTACTTCGTGATTCATTATCGAAATTTTATGACATGAGAATTAATGATATATTGGCTATGTTTTAGAGTGGTTTTAGTAGAGTCTACATTATTTTAAATATGTTTTAGAGGAGTTGTTTATAGTTTAAGGGACATTTTGTATTGTTTTTATTTCAATCTACATAATTCTATTTTCTCTCAAAATCGACAACTCTATAGATGTTTTGAGTCATTTTAGTGAAAAATCATGTAAATCAACATTGAGTCATTTCGTGATTCATTAAGAATGTTTTAGAAGGCAGTACAATAAGGTATAATAATGATCCAAGATGACAACATGGAAGAAGATCAATCAAAGAACGGAGAAAAACATTTCCCGCACATTTTCCTGCCTCGATGTGCCTCATGCACTCTAGGCGCATGGCACCTACAAGAAGGAAATAAATCATTGTCCCATGCCCCACAACATGTGCCCTATATGCATGGTTCCGGGAAATTTTGTCTTCCGACTCTTTTTTCAAGTTGGATGAATGGAAAAAGAATATAAACCTAATTACAACTTAAATGGAAACTTGTCTATAAATAGAATATCTTGCACACACTCTTATTTATTCAGAAACTTGGCGGTGCAAGGTAAAAGCAAGCATCTAGGAGTTTTCCAACCTCTTTTTAAGTATGTTTTGTAATCTTTTCTTATTTATATTTTCAGTTGCCATGAACATCTAAACACCCTCTGATTAGGGTTCTAAGATGAACCTTTGTTTATTTGTTGAAATTCATGAATGCAATTTCTTTATTTAGTAATGATTTAAGTCTTAAGTCATTTTTAATTGTTCCAAACGTAATATTTTTAAACCTATAGGCATAAATAAGTACTAATTGTATCTAATTAGACCTTAGGCAGAAAAAAAAACTAGTGACTTATCTATGTATGATCTCTAGGTTATAGTATAAGGCTGATTTACCTTGCTTTAACCTATACAAGAACTAAAATTGAAAGTTGCTTAATTATCTAAATCGAACTCGGGTTTTTAAGTATGATTGTTAGATTATCATTCATCCATTGAGAATTTACTTCCTACTGCTCTATTTAAGCATAATTACCATAAATAATTATATAGATCTGTACTTGCAGAAAAGTACGAGTAAAGATACTAGGGTTTGTATCGCTATTAGGGTTTAGACTGATTATTGGATGCCTTGAGAATGCTCTCAAGTGAGGTATTTATAGCCTTCTATGGGCTTGGGTTACGGTTACTTAACCTCCAAGTAACAGGGGTATTTGTGGTATTTAGGCGGTTTCTAGATAGTTCTAGAAGCTAAGTAAGGCGAAGCCCTAGAGGGGGCGTGCGACGCCCTACTCACATTCTGCACTTAATTCAAACATGCAACCCTTGAAACCCCTTTAATTGCATTTAATTTAAATAAGTTAAGTAAATTGATAAGTTGACGACAATCTCTATGGAGACGATAAACTTACTACTTTTTTCTTATTACAATTTGATGCACTTGTCAAACTTGTCATCAAAAGTGATTCAAAAATCCTGATTAATATGATAGCATATAGTTGAGACCTTGGGGGAGCAGTCCCCATTTTGGTGACGAGTATTCGTAACCTTCTGAATTTAAATTGACATGTTCAAGTTTGTCATAATCTATATATGTTGTTTGTTTTTTGATGATTTTTTTTAGACTTGTATGTTTAGAAGTGTTCGACTAACTTCTTTATTTTGTTTTTTTAACGTTGACACTCTTTTATATAAAAAAATAAAATACAAAATAACATCCGAATTTATGTAAGTCTTGAATATAGAAATATTTTTTTATGATCCATTACAGACGTCTTAAAATATTCAAGCTATGTTCATCCAAAAAAGAGATTGAACTTCATTTTGTTTCTTGATATATTTTTATTGAAGGGGATAGAACCACTCATTATGTTTTGACTAGCAAAACATGTTTCCGCTAGTGTTGGAAACACTCTTGCTATGTTGTTGTGGCCTAATAAGAAAGTTTTAGGCAGGTAGTGGTCATTCATGTATGCTATTGAAGAATTAACAGTTTAACAAGCTAGTGGTAGCTATTGACTTATTGGCACTTGCTGTAATATTTACATGATTTGTGTCTCATGGATTGTCATGCTAAAATATGACATGATTTAAGCCCCTCAATAAAAACATTAATTGCCAAATTTAGTCTACATGTGCTCAAGCCTCTGGAAGGGTTAGATGGTCTTTAGCTCCTTATTTTCTTATAGAAAACTACTGTCCTCAGTTTGAATTTTGCTCATTCCTTTAAATCATTGAGAGTTAAACTCAAGTTCAATATTTTTTAGCGTGAGTTAATTTACACTGATATTTTTAAAATCAGTTGAACCGACTTAAAAAGTTATTAAACCGATCTTTAAAATATCAACGTGAATTAACTCACATTGAAAAATATTAATTGTGTGTTCACTCACACTAAGAAAAAGAGCAAAATTAAAAGTGAGAAAGCAATTTTCTTTCTTATATGCAACACCATACTTGATATTGGATTTTGCCTATGGAATGATGTGCTCCTCACCCTTTTTAAATGTTTATGTGAGAAAGCCTGGAGTTATATCAAATCATATTGTGGATGATGGAGCTTAATGATAAGATTATTATTTTGAGTTGTGTCAAATATGTGGTGGATAGTTTTTAGGCATTCATAAGACACGTCACTTATAAAAAATATAGAAACTGTGCCATTAAATATTTTATTAGTTAATCAATGTATAGTTTTTCCTTTCTTTTTCATTCCAAAACTAGCTAGGCAACAAAATGAGGAATCAAAGCTATAGAAAAGCAAGCATACCACCATGGGCTCAAAAATGAAAGGTACATTAAATACATTTTTTTTTATGGATCTGAGTGGGAGCAACTGGAGTGAAGTCTTCTCTTTTCCTTTTTTTTTTGGTACAACTTTTTTTTTTTCCTTTTTAACTTAAATAATAGATAAATTCAAGGCCGATTATATACTGTTAAAAAAAGGTGGGTCAACTATATGGTGCATGGCTATGAATGACAAACGCCTAAATATATTAAGTTTTTTGTTTGAAAAATTAATTCTAAATAACTTTAACTAGGGAAAATGTTTTATATGAAATTTGTCTAGATAAACGTTATTCTATAATAAACATTCAGCTAATCAGTTAATTCAGTTAATCTTTAATAAGGTGAGTTAATTATTTGATGAAGGAATACAAAATGACTTCCAATACTGAACTTTGCACAAGGTTTTTTAAGTGAGTCTCACTCATAGAGCTATATCACTTTTAAATTACCTCATTCATTTTACTTGAGTGATGAACTTCATATTAACTCAAAATAGACCCCAAAATTTATCTAATAATCTGAAAATGGAGTTCCATAATTTATCTCATATTTATATTTTAAGCCGTTGATCCCTGATGACCCGTTGCTCGGGGAAGAACTCGTTGTCCACTTTAGCAAACTCCAATTGTGAAGAACCGAAAATGTTGGTCCTTAAGACTTATAAACCTTGAATGGAACTCCAATTGGAGTTGATCTAAGGTTGAAATGATAAGGAATTGCATTGCAAATTCATAAAGGAGAAGAACACACGAGATTTAATTACAAAGTTCGATCTAATAATAACCTACTTCACTAGTATTTCAAAAAAAAAATTGCATCAAGACGACGCATGAGGTGTTCTTGTTTGTTTAGAGATTCTCACGAAATCACATTCTAACAAAAGATATCACATTCTAACAAAAGATACTTTACTTATATGTCGGATTCAAAACAAAAATTTCCGTTTATATATTGGTAGGTGTCGTGTTGAAGAAAATAAAATCACTACTTCTTTGATTGTGTAATGTCTCAGAAAGTTTGGTCTGCAATTACAATTTGGTAAGGTGTTTCTCGTGCTCTCTCAAATAACACATCTGTTCATTTCAACCAATTATGTGGTCTACTTGTCCTCAATGTGAAATCAAAAGATTGTTTTCTTGTCATTTGGTTAGCTAGCATTTGGATGATTTGAAAAGTTAATAATAGTAATCTTTTGGGCAATAATATCAATGTTGAGTTTATCATTAAGCAAATCAAAATCTAAGGTGGTGGTGTGGCTCAAAGTGAAGGTGAAGGAATTAGAATATGACTTCATTCATGGACAAATCCACTTCATTGCCTTTGCTACTTGGATCTTCTTCGTAAGATTTTGTATTGTTCAATGTTTTGGTCTTGAGAGTTTTGGTAAAACTTGTGAACCTTATTGTAATCCTTTCATTCTTTTGTTTTCAAGTTGGACCTAATGCATGCACAAAGGAACGAAACGATAAAAGGTCCAACATAAAAGCAAATGCCCTAGGTATTTTATGATTTGCCGTATTTGTCATATATTTTTTGGTCTTAGGACTATTTATTATTTGTTAGATTAGAACAACAACTCAGTTTAAAAGTAAAATATATGAAAGCAACACAAATAATAAACACCATATATTTGATCACGAGGTTTGGTTAATTGTTAAGTCTTCGATTTTATAGGGACCATTGAACCTTTGTATTACCACCAAATAGACAATGGTTTAGTGAGTACTAGTTGTATATAAATTCAATAGTCCAACAACTTGTCCAATTATCAATCACGATGAACCACATCCTTACATTATTTTGTAAATTTGAATATCAAATACAATTGTATTTTTTGTTTTGCATATTAACTAATAGACTCTGGTTGACTCGTTAAGGTTATAGAAGATAGAGTGATGTTATTAATTTGAACATAAAATTCTTGACATTTTATTCGAATACCATATAAAAATACAATATTTATAACTTAAAATGGAATAATAAAACCAATATTGTCAAACTAACACTCCTCTTGATTATATTTGCTATGGCGGCACCTGTACTTTTTCAGCTGTACTGTCCAATTGACCTTTAATGTGTCCTATATTTTGAGTAGTCAAAAGTGGGCACGTTAACCTTGCTGGCAAAATGTGTTAAGTAGGAACGAAGTTTCATGGCTATTGACGTGCTCAACTTTATCTTAATATCGATTCGAAGAGCTACAAAAATCTTGTGATAATTGTCACACGACTTGAAAATCTAATAGTTTGACATATCAAAGATGTTTTTAGACTATACACATAACATGTTATCATGTTCATGTGTTATTGCCGGTTGGTGGAATTTATGTTTTGCTTCACTTAATTACATTCGTGTGCTTTCTAGTCCTATTATTAATTTAGCCAACTAGTACACCAATATTGTGCAATATTATTATGTACTCAATTATTTCACTATGGAGTTCTCTCCACAAGCAAGCATATGAATATTTTTGCCTTTGAATTTTCTTTATATGAATGTTGGAAGCTTAAAGAACAGGCACATGCTGATTGAAATAATCATTGGTTTGTTGAGTACATTATACAAAAATGGCATACACAATGCATGGAGTGTAAAAGTTTGAAACTTGGAAACAGGGCAGGGCTTAATAAGAAATTATATTCAAGTTAAGTTAATTATATGAAATTATATACTAATATTATTTATTGGTAAAAACTCAAGTCTCACATTGTATAGAGGAGATTCTTGATAAGAGTTTATAAAGAGGAGACATTCATCACCTAACAAGCCGGTTTTCTGTACAATCCAATATATATGGCTAAGTTAATTAAGTACTGCTCAACTTTTGGGGAGGACTTTGATTTGATTTACGTAAAAATACATTCTTAAAGAGAAGAACTTTAAAGTTTAAAATCCAACCTAAGCACTAAAACAAAGACAAAAGACAAATCCGACATGATTTCTATCAAACTCAAAAGACAACGTCTATGTTTGGAATCATGTTTGTTAGTTGAGTCACCGTACATCCAAGTTGAAGCTATCTCTTGAAACTTCTTATTCATCGTGTGTTTATGAGCTCTTCTCTGCATAGCAAACAACGCAACATTTTTTTATTTTTAAACTTCAAAACACATCAGTATTTTTATGTTTCGTGGAAATAGATAGTAGCATTGCTCTTTTCTATTTTAACAGGAATTTCGATGTTTGTTGCTTTTAAGTTATAAACTTATGATTATTTATTTGAATGACAGAAACAATATAAAAAAAAAATGACACCAACAACAATTTTATTATAGGAGAAATTGTTTTTTTTTGACAAGATTATAGGAAAAGTGGTTGAAAGGTATAATTGGGATAATGAAAAAGTAACTATAAATATACTCATATAGTTTCTTAAATTTTTAAATAATAAAGGGAAAAAACCAGACATCTTTATCTATTAATTTTGTTAAGTCTTAACCTAATTTTTTCCTCCACTAATCTCTTATTAGGTTTGCAACAACTCAACGCTAAAATTTTGACTCTAAATAATGCTAATCCTCAACCCTAAAATTTTGGCTCTAAATTTGCATCATTAAATGATAATCCTTTATTCCTTAAAAAAAATTTGTTCCTATTTATTAATTTTGTTAAGTCTTGACCTAATTTTTTCCCTCTACTAATCGCTTATTAGCTTTGCAACAACTCAACCATAAAATTTTGCCTCTAAATAATGTTAATCCTCAACCCTAAAATTTTAACTCTAAATTTGCATCATTAAATGATAACCCCTTATTCCTTAAAATTTATTCCTATCCTGTTGTGTCTGTACACTTATCCTTATTTATTAATTTTGTTACGTTTGCAGCAACTAAACCTAATAATTTCCCTCTAAAATGTTGCATTAGGTTAGCAACAATTTAACCTAACAAATTCCATCTAAAATGTTGTTGAATTCATATTAAGTTAATTTTAATCATAATATTGTATACTTATTAAGTTTGTTTGTGATTTTTAGTTAGACCTGCGCGACGCGCGGGTCAAAAGTCTAGTATGTATATTCATATCGTGTTTTTTACATTTTTTTAATATCCTTATTTATTAATTTTATTAGGTCTACAGCAATTTAACCTAATAATTTCCCTCTAAAATGCTGCATTAGATTAGCAGCAATTTACCCTAACAAATTCCATCTAAAATCTAGCGCACCAATTTAACCTATCAAATTCTCTCTAAAATGCAGCAATCCCTAATATTTCTCCTATAAGTTTTTCATTCATATCCTGTTGTGTCATCGTTTGTATATATCTATTGTTTCTGTAGACTTCTTTTGACAAGTTTTTGTACACTTATTTAATATGTTTAGAAACAGAATACCCTAATATCTATGCAAACTCGGCTACCCTAATTTCCATGCAAATTCGACTATATATAACAAACCCTAAACCGTGTTTCGCTCAACAACAAAAAAACCCTAAACCGTGGTAAATTACACAAACAACAGAAGAATAATATATTTCGCAATGTGTAATGAAACTACATGCCAATGTACTAAAAATTTTATATTTCTTTTACCGAATTATTGATAGGATTACCGAATTTTCTTTTATAATATTTTATGATTTTATACATTTTATAAAGTGTTTTATTTTGTCTACTATGGATTATCACCTGTTCTTTTTTTCATTGTTACCAATTATATATTGCATTTTATTATTCGTACTAGCGAAAAGACAGGCACTCCGTGCCTGTCTTTCCGCTCTTTTTATTGTGCTAACGTTTGAAAATTATGAACGGTTTTTTTTTATGAAATTTTGGTTTTGATTAAAAGTAAAAATATAAATGTTTGTTGCTTTTTTTAATGACACGAACAACAATCTTTATTATAGAAAAAGTTGTTTAAGGTTATAATTTGATAATGAAAAAGTAAGTATAAAGATACTCTTGTTATATTTTTTAAATGATAAAGGAAAAAAAACAGACATACATATATTTATATCGTATTTGTTACATTTGTTATAATATTTAAATTTATTCTTATCTATTTGTTACATGTGTTACTTGTATTAAAATTAAAGGTATTTTTGTAAAGAAAAGTTCAACCTAAAAGTGTGTTGAAAGTGGTAGTTTCCTTTATATATAGTAGGTATAGATGTCAATCCCTTAACAATATACCCGTGCGTCGCGGGTCAACAATCTAGTTTAAATTTATTATTATCTACTAGCGAAAAGACGGGAACTCCGTGCCCGTCTTTCCGCTCTTTATATTGCGCTAACGTTTGAAAATTATGAATGGTATTTTTTTTATTTATGAAATTTTGGTTTTGATTAAAAAAGCAAATACAAATGTTTGTTGCTTTTTTTAATGACACGAACAATAATCTTTATTATAGAAAAAATTGTTGAAAAGTATAATTGGAATAATGAAAAAGTAAGCATAAGTATACTCATCTAGTTTGTTATACTTTTTTGATAATAAAGGAAAAAAAACAGATAAAAGTATATTAATATCGTGTTTGTTACATTTGTTTTAATATTTAAATTTATTCTTATCTATTGGTTACATGTGTTATTTGTATTTACAATTAAGGAAAGAAAAATCCAACTCAAAAGTGTGATGAAATGGAATAGTTTCTTTTATATATAACATAGATTTGTTTCATGTGTTATTTGTATTAAAAATTAATAGCATTTTTAACAAATTCAATCCTCATCCGATTATCGTAAACCCTAAGCGCATAGACAAAGTTAGAGTGAAAGCCTAGCGCGGATTCAATTCCATTAATTTCAACCGATCAGAACAGGTTGTTAGTTTATTTGATCTCTAAGTATGTCACCAATGACAAAGTTTCGTTGTGCATTGTGGCTTACGTTTTTATTTTGTATGTTATTCATTGTATTGTCAATTATTATACATGGCTGGCATCGTTATTTATTTATTTATTTGGCTGGTTTATCGGCAATGACGTGTGTTACAATTGCGGAGGAGTACGGTAAATATAGAGTTAATTTGCAATCTATTAATCGAAATAACGATGCATTGTCTACGAGGGAAGGTAGAAATAATGCATTGTCCATGAGTGAAAGTGTACATTATACACCGGATTCACAAATCAATATGCCTCTTGGCACTATTGCAGAGACTGCTATGAGATCATTGCCTCCGGTTAAAAGTTTCGATAGTGACCAAAACAAGGATTGTCCTATTTGCATAGAAGAATTTGAGAAAGGAGAATTGATTCAATCTTTTGGAGTTTGCGTTCATGAATTTCATATCTCGTGTCTCAAGTCTTGGTTACTCGGAGGAAAAACTACTTGTCCGGTTTGTCGCCATGATTTGTTTATCTAATATGACTTCTATTTTTTGGTTTTTTTACTTTTTTGATACATATAAACAGCAGCATTAGTTTGTATTTTATTTTAGTATTTTTTTTTTTTGAAGGAATTTTAGTTTTTGTTTATGGGACTTATTAATGAAATTCCCTTATTGGAATTTTTCTCCCAATAGTGCGTACTTTCTCTGAACTATAAACCTTACTTGCGTTGACTTTTATGTTTCAATTTCACTACATGTTTATTTATTGCCGTAGTATTATACTAAATTTTATGTATGTATAGTACTATTATGATGATGAACAATCATTCTTTCCCTTTAATCAAAAGAATGATGATGAACTCTCCATAACACACATCTACCAATTGTTGGTAGGACATATTGAACATTTCGACCTTGTAGAGTGATTCGCATGTATTCTAAATTGCAGCTACCAACACTTTCATCGAAATAGATGTTGGCTTGAAGAGATCTTCATAAGGTTGGATCAAACTCAATATTTTTTTATTTTTTTTGTTGGCAAAAAGGAGAAATATATAAATAAAAATAAAGAGATAAAAGATTAGGGGGACATTAAACCTGACTCAGATACAACCCAATTGAAAATAAAACATGATAATACAAACTAGGTAGACCAACCTTAATCAATCCTAACAAAACAAGCACTCATCACAAGCGCAACCCAGCGAACCCGCGTACGGACACAAAACCAAGTTCCAAAAAAAGATGAAGAGTAAGCGTTCGTAGGATCAATCAAGGTTCATAATTGGTGAATGGATTGACCGCCAACACAGTATCAAAATCCACGCAACAGCAACCCCCTGAACAAAGCTGCAGGTATAATGGCTCTTTCGAGCATAACAGTCTGATCACAATCACGGAGACTGAGATGGATAAGAATTCGGTACCGGAGAGGAGTCCGTCTTGAGTCCTGCAGATCTCAACAAACCTGGAATATCAGAGAATCAAGAACACCAACTCAACCGATTTCAAGGACGTGTTTCCAAACACGTTCGTAACCAAACAACCATTTCAGGTTAAAGTAACCATACCCTATCGGGTTTGAGAATCCGAGCAACCGCAAAAAAGGCCAGATTTATTGCCACCATCCAATCTCATAACACACACAGCAACACAAAGACGAAAACAAACAACACAAAACGAAAATAAAAAAACAGCGATACCCAAGCCTAAATAGATCCAGAAGGCAAGATCCACCGTGAAGCCAGCAAACCAACCCTGGAAGAATCTGAGCAGAGCAAGAAGAACCACCGGAGAAAACCAACCCAAAACCCACCATCACAACACCAAACCTTGAGCTCCAAAAGACTTGTCAAACCACTTTCAAACGACGACGAACAGATCGACGACGGAAGAAACATGTTGGAGCACCAAAAGGATATGAAGGGAACTGGATCGGAAGGAGGAGAAGGGAACAAAGGAGCAGTGAAGGAAACAAAGGGACGGAGAAAGAGACCTGTCACACCAAAACGGTGATGCGGAGTTTTAGAGACCCCGTCGCATCACCACCACCGGTGGCTACATGATGCTAGAGAGGTTTGGATGTTGAAGGAGGAGAAAAAGGAGGTCGGCGGTGAGTTTTTTTTTTTTGAAAGTCGGTTCTGGTTTTGAGGAGAGAGAAGAAAGCCTCCCCTTTTCTCTTTCCCCGGATCAAGCTCATTATAGATAGTGCTTGTAAGGGGAATATCGTTGCTTCAGGTTGTTGAGGTGTCTTTTGCAATTCAAACGGGTGTTGGATCACATGCTACAACCTTAGGAATATTGATTTGTGTCGACGCACTCCATGCAAAAATGTGAGGTATGTATTTAGGCTTGACTATGGCTTCGAGAGATCATATTTTGACACTCATTGTTGAAAGTGTTTCAAAAATCCAAAATGATATTATAACGTATAATTCCAACCTTCGGGAAAAAGTTCCCATTTTGGTGTGGTGTACTCTTAACATTTTGAGTTTGAATTGGAATGTTCTTGTTTATCATACTGGGTATAAAGGGAATGGAAGTGTTGATTGACTTGCTAATAATAGTCTTTTGTCAAATTCTTATGATTTATTGTTGTGGAGTTTTCTCCCGACGAGTCTGATTGTTTGTTTTTTGATGACTTTTCTAGAGCTTGTATATCCTAAGGTGTTCGACTAATTTTATTTTTTCTGAGCTTAAACCCTTTTATATAAAATAAGATAAAATAAATACAAAATAGTATCTGGATTTATTAAAAATTCTATAAACTAATATCTTGATATAGTTTTTTTTTTTATTTTATAATCCATACCAAACGTCTTAAACTATTCAAACTAATTTCATCCACAAAAGAAAGAGATTAAACTTCGTTTTGTTTTCTTAATATTTTTTTCTTGATGGGATAAAACCATTCATTATGTTTTGTCTAGCAAAACACGTTTCCGCTAGTGTAATTAGAAACAATTTTGCTATGTTGTTGTGGCATAATAAGAAAATTTTAGGCTGGTAGTGGTCATTCATGTATGTTATTTAAGAATGAAAACAGTTTAACAAGTTAGAAGTGGTTATTGACATATTGACACTTCACACTTGTTGTAATTAAGATGCTTTGTCTCATGGATTGTCGCAAAAATACATTCTTAAAGAGAATAACTTTAAACTCCAAACCTAAGCAGTAAGCACTTAAACAAAGACAAAAGACTCATTGAAAAGTTACAATAAATTTCACTTTTATGATATCATTTTTGACGTTGATGAACATTTCGAAAATGACAACTAATGAATCTAGAAAAAATCCAGAGAAAATACAGTATCAGTTTAGTTTATTTACTTGAAGAAGTCAAGGTTTTATATTGATAAATACTTGATGTTACGAAAAGTAATTTTCATGAAAATACACGAGTGACTCTAACAAACTACTTTATATACACATCCGGCATGATTTCCATCAAACTTGAAAGATAACACATATGTTTGGAACCACGTTTGTCATCAACTTTGTTTATCCAAAAACAATAAGATGAGATGGTTAGAGTTTCTTCCACTTGGACGTGGAGGACTTCCAATTTAAAAAAAAAAATTAGAATATAAAAAAAGAATCAATTATGTTTTCATGTATACTTGGAAAAACTTTGGAATAGAAATGATAATTCCATTTTATGAATCTACGCATTTCCATCCATCAAACTTGATGCTGAATCAAATATAATAAGAACAGTGTATTTCCTCTATATCCGAATGCTTACATGGATACCCCGCAGACTTTAGATGATCCATTAATTGATCCAGCATAGAGTATATAATAGCATTGCAAAGCGTCACACTCGTTGTAATGTTGCTATCACCCATGTGACTGCAGGATGAAAGAATGGCAACAAGGGTACCATCACATATGAATCACACATCTTGAAGGAAGTTCAACTGCTTCCGCGTAAAGTTCTTCCTGAACATGATACCAAATGATTGAATTCCAAGAAATCACATTCTTCACCGGCATCTGGTTAAACACTCCAAAGCACAATCAATAAGTCAATGATTAGCATAAGCATTAATCATATATGTCCAAGAAACGACATCCTTATCAAGCATTTGATCAAAAACACTTTTAGCACATTTCAAATCCCCAGACTTGACATACATATCTACGAGCGCATTGGTGACAATCGAATCAATTTCAATCCTTCACTTCAAAGGAAGCTTCAATAGAAGGTTTGACATCAACAAGAGCATGGTAGAAAGCTTTAACTTTAGACGGTTTCAAATCGACATTACTTGGTTTTGACTCAACATCATCAACTGCATTTTCAACCATAACCATCAATAAAGAATAAAACATTAAAAAAAATTATCAATAATTTATCTAATGACTCAATACATAAAAAAAAATGAAAAAGGCAACAAAATTCAACTGGGCTCCAACTGTAATTAACAACCGTGGACTCTCGACGGCAATTAATTGTCGACGTCGTTCTGTCTAGGTTGCCAAAAAAACAAAAACATGACAAAAAAATGCAACAATGTAAACGGATTAAAAAATACATTATTTGTTTGTTGAAGTCAAATGACTGTAAAAATCTTCTAGCAATTCTTCTCCATTTAAACCAAGGTTTTGCACCAAAAATCTTGTACTTTCAGGGTTTTTGTATGGAAGAGGGAAAAAATGGTGAAAGAAGTGTGAGTCTGCCTAATACTGGAAAGCTACCCGCAGCAATAGTTAACCGTCGTTGGAATAGTGGTGGAAACTTTGTGTGAATAAATGTAACAAACAAAAAACATAGATAAATTTATTTTAAAAAAATAGGGTTAATATATGTTTACCCCTTGTAATATTAGCGATTTCTGGTTTACCCCTTGTAAAAAAATTATTTAGATTTCTGGTTGACTGTACAAAATCGATGATATGGCAAGGGGGTAAACCGAAATATCGATGATATGGCAGGGGGTAAACCGAAATTCTCTCAAATTACAAGGGGTGAATGTAATCAAAAAATGGGTTGTGTTGGGTCAGTGAGGGGAGCCCGGGGGACCGTCCACATCAAGGCTAGAACAACCGCACAAGCAAGAGAGATACTACACTCTTACCCAAAACCTTAAGGCAATGAGTTTATGGGTCCTCTTACTTATAAAGTGTTCAACCTTTACTCTTTTATCCGATGTGGGACATATAACTCACACTTGCACACAACAACAGGTTGGAATTTAAATAAAGTTTTTAACAAAGGATAAACCGAAAATCGCTAATATTACAGAGGTAAACATATATTAACCCAAAAATATATATAGATAAATTGAATTTAGTTTTTTTTTTTTTGGTATACAAAGATAAACCCATGTAAACGATAAATATTAGATAAACAAAGATTTTTGTTTTGTTTTTTGAGGTGAATAGATAAACAAAGATTATTTATTTATTTTGACTCAAGATTTTTTATTTATGTTAAACGGAACTATATATACTGGGAAAGTGGGAAGTAGTCTATTATGTTTTTATACCTAACAAATCCAATTATCGTAAACCCTAACCGCATAAACAAAGTTAGAGTGAAAGTCTACGTCCGATTCAATTCCATTTATTTTCAACTGATCAGAACCCTAAGCGCATAAACCCTAAGTATGTCACGAATGACAAAGTTGCGTTGTGCATGCTGATTTATATTTTTATTTTTGATATCATTCATTGTCGTGTCAATGTTAATACATGGCTGGCCTCAACTTATTTTTATTTATTTGGCTTGTGCATCGGCACTGATGTTGTCCATTTGTGTTAAAATTGTGCGTGACTATGAGTTATATTTGCAATCTATTACTCAAAATAACGATGCATTGTCTATGATGGAAGATGGAAATAATGCATGGTCTAATAGTGAAAGGGTACATTATACACCTGATTCACAGTTTAGCACAATTGCAGAGAATATTGCTAGGGTCGCCATTAGATCATTGCCTCCGGTTAAAAGTTTCGATGGTGATGAAAACAAGGATTGTTCTATTTGCATGGAAGAATTTGAGAAAGGAGAATTGATTCAACCTTTTGGAGTTTGCGCTCATGAATTTCATATCAAGTGTCTCACCTCTTGGTTACGTGGAGGAAAAACTACTTGTCCGGGTTGTCGCCATGATTTATCTATTAAGATGACTTCTACTTTTGTACTTTGATACATGTAAATAGCAATGGTAGTTTGAAATATTTTTATTTTTTTTACTTTTTGTTTATTCGATTAATTAATGAAATTTCCCTTATTGAAACTTTTCTCTCTCAATAGTGTGTACATTCTCTCAACTAATATATAAACCTAATTTGCATTGATTTTTTTGTTTCAATTTCACTCCATATTTATTTATTTTTGTAGTGTTATACTAAATTTTATTTATGTATAGTACTATATTATGATGAACGATCATTCTTTCCCTTTAATCAAAAGAATGATGATGAACGATCTCTTCTCCATAACACACATGTATCAACCACTAGTATATGACATATTGAACATTTCCACTTCAATTTATTATGACGATTTGTAGCGGCCTCGCAACTCTGTCAGAGTGATTCATATCTATTCTGAAGTCATTGGAGATTGCATCTACCAACACTTTCATTGAAATCGCCAACTTAAGGTGATAATATTAGTTAGTAGAGGTTATTGACATATTGGCACTTGTTGTAATTAACATGCTTTGTGTGTCATGGATTGTCGCAAAAATACATTTAAACTTATATGAAACTATATACTTATATGTTGCTAAGTTAACCAAGTATTGCTCAACTTTGTGGGAGGACTGTGATTTGATTTTCGCAAAAATACATTCTTAAAGAGAAGAACTTTAAACTCCAACCTAAGCACTTAATTAAAGACAAAAGACTAATTGAAAAGTTACAATAAATTGCACTTTTATGATATCATTTTTGACGTTGTTGAACATTTCCAAAATTATAACTAATGAATCTAGAAAAAAATCCAGAGAAAATACAGTATTAGTTTGGTATATTTACATGAAGAAGTCAAAGGTTTACTTGATGTTACGAAAAGTAATTTATTGAAAATACACGAGTGACCCTAACAGACTATATTATATGCACATCCGGCATGATTTCCATCAAACTTGAAAGATAAAATCTATGTTTCGAACCACGTTTGTCAGTCGAGTCACCTTAAATCCAAGGCGATGCTGTCTCTTGAAACTTCTTATTCATCGCGTGCTGTGAGCTATTCCCTACAGAAGCAAACAATGCAACCATTTTTTTATTTTTGAAATTCAAGACACATCGATATTTTTAGAGCTTGTATGTCCCTATAAGTTCGATTGTTTGCTTTTTGATGACTTTTCTAGAGCTTCTATGTCCAAAGGTGTTGGACTAACTTATTAGTTTTGTTTTTTCTAAGCTTAGACCCTTTTATATAAAGAAATAAAATAAATACAAAATAGTATTTGGATTTATTAAAAATTCTATAAACTAATATCTTAAGTATTGAGTATAGAATTTTTTTTTTTTTATAATCCATACCAAATGTCTTCAACTATTCAAACTAATTTCATCCAAAAAAACAAGTGATTGAGCACTTCGTTTTGTTTTCTTAATATTTTTGTATTGAAGGGATAAAACCATTCATAATGTTGTCTAGCAAAACACGTTTCCGCTATGTAGTTGTGGCCTAATAAGAAATTTTTTGGCAGGTAGTGGTCATTCATGTATGATATTTAAGAATGAAAACAGTTTAACTTCTATAAAAGATAGATGGTCCAAACCTCCTAATTTTATTATACGCAACATTGACGATATAATACTTTGTATTGGTTTTTTTCTTAAAAAAAGAAATACTTTGTATTGGTTTTTGCCTAAAGGAATGATGTGCTCTTCGCCCTTGTTAAATGTTTATGTGGGGAAATCTTGGAGTTATATCAAACATATTGTGGATGATGGACCTTGATGCTAAATTATTATTTTGAGTAGAGTGTCAAATACGTGTGGAAAGTTTATAGGCGTTCATAAGACACGTCACCTATATAAAATATAAAAATTGTGCCATTAAATATTTCATATTTTATTAGTTAGTCAATGTATAGTTTTCCTTTCTTTTCTTTCCAAAACTAGCTAGGTAACAAAATGAGGAATCAAAGCTATAGAAAAGCAAGCAAGCATACCATGGGATCAAAAAATGAGCACGTACCAATAGATTTCTCCTTTCATACTAGCTTAGCATATATTAAGAAAGTCTTTCTGTGAATGATGGAGATGATCCTTTCGGCTTATCTAAAACATGACACATACACATTCTTGTTATTCTTGTGAGCATTGCTTCGTAATATCTAGCACCACTCGACAAGAATAGTGTTTAGTGAGTACTAATTGTATATAAATTCGACAGTCTAACAACTTGTCCAATTATCGGTCACTGTGAACCATACCCTTACATTATTTTTGTGAATTTGAGTATCAAATTACTTTAGCCATACAATTGTGTTTTTTTTTTCATAGTAACTAATATATTGTGGTTGACTCGATAAGGTTATAGAACATAGAGTGGTGTTATTTGAACATAATATTCTTAACATTTTATGCCAATACCGTATAAAAATACACTATTTATAACTTAAGACAGAATGATAAAACTAATGTTGTCAAACTCACTATCCTCTTGATTATGGGTGTGTTTGTTTTAACTTTAAAAAAAATAGATTTTGAGTTAAAAGAATCTAAAGATTAGCTTTTAGATATTTTGAAAAAAATCTAAAGCTATTTGTGTTTGTCGACTACACAAAAAAAGTGATTTTTAAAAACAAAATGATTTTTAACTAGTTCATGTGTTGCCTCTTTGTTTTTTAAAAAATGAATTTTGAGAAAAGCTAATCCTAATAGCTTTTCATTTTAGAGTCAAAATAGATTTTTTTGATAAAATAATTTTTCTAAAAATCCAAAACAAACACTTAAAAATGACAAAAGTGATTTTTTAAACACAAAAAATAGATTATTTTCTAAAAAAATCTTAAATAAACACACCCTATATTTGCTGCGGCGGCACCGGTACATATAACACATTCACTGTACTGTCCAATTGACCTTTAATGTGTCCTATATTTTTGGGTGGTCAAAGGTAGGGCACGTTAACTTTGCTGGCAAAATGTGTTGAGTAGGAAGGAAGTTTCATGGCTATTGACGTGCTCAACTTTATCTTAATATCGATTCCATGAGTTACAAAAATATTGTGATAATTGTCACACGACTTGAAAATTTAATAGTTTGACATATCAATGAACCTAGCGGCTAGAGCTCACACATTTTAAATATGGAGAAGTGGGGTGTCAGGGGTTCGAACCGAACCCATGTTCCTACATAAATTATGCAATGTCTCTATCAACTGAGCTAAGCTCACGGGGACATATCAATGATGTTTTTAAGTATACAGATAACATGTTCATGTGTTATTGCCGGTTGGTGGAATTTATGTTTTGCTTCACTTAATTACATTCGTGTGCTTTCTAGTCCTTTTATTAATTTAGCCAACTAGTACACCAATATTGTGCAATATTATTATGTACTCAATTATTTCACTATGGAGTTCTCTCCACAAGCAAGCATATGAATATTTTTGCCTTTGAATTTTCTTTATATGAATGCTGGAAGCTTAAAGAAAGGCACATGCTGATTGAAATAATCATTAGTTTTTGAGTACATTATACAAAAATGGCATACACAATGGATGGAGTGTAAAAGTTTGAAACTTGGAAACAGGGCAGGGCTTTTAGCTTCTTAATAAGAAACTATTTCACTATATGAAACTATATAATATTATTAAGTAATGCTTAACTTTTGGGGAGGACTTTAATTTGTTTTTCTTAAAAATACATTCTTGAATAGTTACTATAAATTACACTTTTAGGATATCTTTTATGATGTCGATAATGACAGCAAATGAATCAAAAAAATAAAAATCCAGAGGAGTATAAATTTGGTATATTTACATGAAAATATGCGAATGACTCTAATTGACTGCTTTTATATACACACCTACCTGCATGATTTCCATCAAACATGGAAGATAACGCCTATGTTTGGAACCATGTTTCTCAGCCGAGTCACCACATGTCCAAGTCGAAGCTGCCTATCGAAGCTTCTTATTCATCCCGTGTCTGTGAGCAACCAGTTTTTGATTCTTAAAATGCAAAACACATCAGCCTTTTTATGATTTGTGGAAACAAACATTCATACTCTTTAGCATTGCTCTTTTCGATTCAGTAGGAGTTCACAAGTATGTCATTCAAATCAACTTTGTTTACCCAAGAGCAGCTTGATAAGATGGTCCGGGTCTCTTCCAGTTGGGCGTGCAGAATTTCTGGTTTACAAAAGAAAATCAACTTGGTTTTCATGTGTAACAATAGAAGACTTGGATAAACTTTGGAGTAGAAACGATAATTCCATTTATGAATCTATGCCTTTCCATCAATAAAACTTGATGCTGAATTAAATATAAGAGCAGTATATTTCCTCTACATCCAAATATTTACATGGATACCCCGCAGACTTTAGATGATCCATTAATTGACCCAGCATAGAGTATATACTTGTTGAAGCTCCATGTCTTTTATCATCCACCATAAATTGATAACAACAGCCATCAATTTCAATGAAGCTAATTGCCCTGCACTTTTTTATCCCATTTTGATCCAATATTTTCCAAATATTTTTCATGTCATCCCATCTTTGAGATTCTGAATACATGTTTGAGAGAAGCACATAAAGACCAGAATTGTATCGTCCCAACTCCAACAACTGCTTCATGATTTGCTTACCAATAACAAGATTCCCATAGGTTCGACATGCACCAAGTAAAGCACTCCAAACAACAACATCTGGTTTAACAGGCATCTTCTTAATCAATGATATCGCTTCTCCTAACAATCCACGGCGACCTAAAAGATCGACCATGCACGCATAATGTTCAACATCGGGAGAAATCCCGAAAGTCGAATTCATTATGTCAAAGTAATGCTGTCCCATGTCCACAAGACCACTGTGACTACAAGCAGAAAGCAACCCTGTAAACGTAATCTCATCAGGACAAACTCCAGTTGCCTGCATCTTCTCAAACATCTCAATAGCTTCTTTTCCATAACCATGCAGAGCAAGTGCCCCGATAATAACATTCCATGACACTGCATTCTTCTCAGGCATCCCGAAGAAGACATCCATGGCAGTCTGAAGAGCACCGCATTTCGCATACATGTCTATTATAGCATTGCAAAGCGTCACACTCAGTCTAATGTTGTTATCAAAAATGTAACTGTGGGCTTGTTTTCCCAATGCTAGATCACCCATGTGACTGCAGGATGAAAGAATGGCAACAAGGGTAGCATCATTAGGCATCACACCTGAATCACACATCTTGTAGAAAAGTTCAACCGCATCCGCGTATAGTCCTTCCTGAACATGACACCAAATGATTGAATTCCAAGAAATCACATTCTTCACCGGCATCTGGTTAAAAAACTCCAAAGCACAATCAATAAGTCCATGATTAGCGTAAGCATTAATCATACACGTCCAAGAAACTACATCCTTATCAAGCATTTGATCAAAAACACATTTAGCACATTTCAAATTCCCACACTTGGCATACATATCCATGAGTGCATTCGTGACAATTGAATCAATTTCAATACCAGTAACGATCATATAAAGATGCACAAATCTTCCCAAATTGAAATTACCATGTTTTGTCGAAACAGAAAGCAAGCCAACCAACGTAAACACATCAGGCTCCAATCCAACTTCTTGCATTTCTCGAAACAACAAAATTGCTTCTTCGGACCAACCCATTTTAGAATACCCATTAATCATCGAATTCCATGAGACCAAGGTCTTTTCAGAAATATCATTGAACACTTCCCTTGCACTTGTTATCAAACCACAAGTAACATAAACATTCAAAATTGCATTCTGAACACAAGCATGTGACCCCATTCCAAGCTTAAAAGACTGAGCATGAACACAAACACCGACCCAATAACATGATTTTGCAGCACAAGCTTTGAGAACAAAAGGGATGGTAAACTGGTTTGGTAAAAGACCATCACCCACCATTCGACGGTACAGCAATAAAGACTTAACTGGGTCATTGGAATTAGAATAACCCTTAATTAAATGGTTAAACATGAATTTATTTGGTTGAGGAATTTGATCAAACAGTTTGTGTGCGTAACGAAGATCTCGAAGTTGGACACTGGAGGAGACTAATTTGCCTAATGTGAGAACTTGGGTGGCAAGTCCATGGAGGATGATTTGTGCATGAACATGTTTGAGTTGTTTTAGGGTGATGCATTGGTCTATGAGATAGTGAAGGGTTTGATGAGTTGGGGACTTTAACTCTTGCAAAATGGTTTTACTGATTTGTGTTTGTCTTTGTGTGTGTGTGTTGGCAATGCAAAACATGTGTGAAGCAGTTTTTGCTTGTTTCAGTTTCAAAACAGAGTACATCAAAAAACACCTAAATTTTGTTGTGCTGTTCAATGTTTATTGTTACCAAAAAATACCTAAATTTAGTGCTGTTATTATTATAAGTTGATTGGGTTAGAGTGGCGCAACTCTAGTGTAGCTTTAACACGTACAATTGTTAATGCTTTTATATTATTTTTTTCATAACTATGCCAAAATAATATTGTTTTAACAATAACTAATTTTTGTTGAAAAAATTGTTGAGTTGATTTCTCGTCTCTAAAAAAGGTTTTTGCATACCCAAGAATCACAATGAATTTTATATCATTTATTTAATATGCTTCAGTCACTTACCGCTCAGATCGACCACATGTGATGATAATAATTTAGTATATTTATCTATTCATCTTTTCAAAGTCTTGATTCAATTCTTAAAACAAGAGAAATGTTATTTGGATAACAAAACAATAAAAAATTCAAAAGTATAACAAAATTGTCATCCATTACCCTAATTACCTAATTACAGTGTAGATATGATTTATTTTTATTAATTTTCTTTTTCTCTCTAAATCAATTCAATAGTTGTAACTTATAAGTGGTGCATTTTTATATGATGCCAAATACGCTCTTTTAAATGTTAAAATAACATTCCTCTAAAATAAAATGCGGGAAAAAGTAAATTAGGTTTGATTAGACCATTCAAAAACTATTGAGATTTTATTATGTGTAGTTTTGATTACATTATTGACTATTGTCGTGAAAATTATATTCACAAGAACACAATATATGCCCAAGAGGAAATGACTTTGTCATTTGCACCCTTTTCATTCATGTACATGTATGATGTATAAGATAGTATGTTTACAGAGAAGATAAAACCCAAAAATTAAAAAGACAGGAAGCTGATGAAAGAAACCAAGACAAGAATGCCATAGCAGCAGATAACTGATATCTGCCACATAACCTTGTCGGGCAATGTGATTTACCAGCTTCATGCATAAGATCTATTACACTTGCTGCGGAACAAGCTGCAGCTAACGAGAGATATGACATAACCTAGAATACATAAACTATATCAGTAATTGGTAACTATATGAATCAATGAGGCCTAACTTGGTCTTAGAAAAAATATATAAATAGCAAGTACTAAGTACCATGTCTCCCAAAACGATTATCAATATGAGTCGTCTTTGAACCGGTAAACATTGTATGAAGACGGAGTAAGCATCTACCATGAACAATGTTATGCTCCATGGAATTGCCAAACCCATCACTGTTACCAAAAACCTGTGGAATAGCAAGTGTAAAGAAGAAAAAGTAAGTTATAAACTCAAAAGCCTAAGCTTTTTTTCCCATTCTTCTGCAGATTTTAAACTATGAATATGCTATATGGACATAAAATTCTGACTTTTGCTCTCATATTCTTATGACATCCAAATATCATGTCAGAGCAAGATTATAGCTATGCAGAAAAAATTCAAAACTTGAATTCCCTCCCTTTGCCATCATACCAACAATTACACTTCGAAAACAAAGTAGAGAATCTAGATTAAACACATGTCATTGTGATTTTGTTGAAGCCTCAAAGTGTAGCATACTGTGGTTTTGTCAAACTCATCGTGAAAGAAAATGTCCACCGAGATTATATTGAGATTATGTGTAACACTCAAATACTTGTAGAAAGTGCTACTGTCATAGATAAAACACTCAAGAACACTATCAGAGTGAAAAATATTGATTCTCATTTTCTTCAAAGTATATGTTTGTATAAAGTGTGAAGTATATGTCAGGATGAGCGGTGAGATTGGCAAAATCACGGTAGCACCATGGTTTTGAAGCCAAAAAGTATTCTCTTCAGTCTTGTATACAAGAAAACGTCCAATGTATTTGGTCCAAATTTGAATCAAATACATTTGACTTTTTGTTTATATATAAGACCGAAGTAAGTATAGTTTTAACCAAAATCACAGCGGCTCATCTTGTCTTTAACAATCTCACAACCAGTCCAAACATGCACTAAGTTGGCTATATCAAGGTAAAACAACTCAAATCATTAACTGAACGAAATTAAGCTGGCAATAACCAACTAACAGAAAGTTAACTAAAACTAATAACAAGAGGGAGTATAGCTTTAACCAAAATCACGACGGTTCATCTTGTCTTTAACAATCTCACAACCAATCCAAACATGCACTAAATTGGCTATATAAAGGTAGAACAACCCCAATTATTGACCGAACAAAATTAAGCCACCAATCACCGACTACCAAAAAGTTAACTAAAACTAATAACAAGGGTCGGATAGGTAGTTGATTTTAACGGTTAAAGGAGTTGGAGGTCATCGATAAAATAAAAAAAAACTCAAACAATGAGTAAATAATATTAATCTAATTACTAATGTCTGTTATTAAAAATTAAAATATTAAAACTAATAGCAGAATCTAACAATTGACTATTATGAGTCCCATATCCCAAGGCAAGAAGAAAGAGACATACTATACGTGTGGCCTAATGAAAATGAAATGTAACATAGTAATCATCATCATCACAGGTGCTATAGCTATAAACTAATTGGGCAACCTCCCTTAACAAATTAAAGTCAACAAATTTATCAAAAATGAATCAAAACAAATAGAATCAAGAAACAGGTGTTGTCTGAATTGAGAACAAGATAGATAATAAAGATATAGAATTGAAGAAGAACATACGAGAAAGAAGTGTAGGAGTAGAAACCAACATCCAAGCACATGAAACAAAGAGAAGCTGATGAGAAAACAATTTGACCCAAACGAAGAGTTAAGCTAGCGCTTGTTCCAAACGCTCCTGGAAGTTCCTCCATCATAGCATAGCATAGCATAGCATAATAATATGTTCCTTTTTTTATCCTTATATTATGCCAATTGTTCACATCAATCATCAAACATGCAAAGCTTTTCTTTCTAGTAACGTCGATCAAAATCAATGAATGAATGAAAAGTGGAAATAATTTGGGGTCAAAAAAGAAGAAAAGGGAATAATAATAAATAAATGGAATGATATTATAAAGAATGGAAAGTGAAAGGTGGGAATAGGAAACTTTAAATAGGAAGGTACTATACTATGTCTATACTATAGTGAGAGAGACATAAAAAAATAATAGGACAATGAATTTGTTTTAATTTTATTCTTGCTTTAAGTGGGGGATGAAATCGTGTACATATTGTTATTGTACAAAGAATCTGTTCCGTCGGTGCGATGGCTATACTATAAGGGTTGTATTCGGATTGAAGGGCCCTTAATCATTCAACCCATTCTTCTAGAAGGGATATTGACGTTGATTTGAGATCAAGATCATTCTTTTTAACATTCACTAATACTATTTTACTTGCCGAGTAAAATTCATGTGAGTTTGATATTTTAAAAAGTGGTGAAATTCATTCGAGTTTTCTTTGATAAAAGAATGAATATTCGAGAAAGAACTTTTATGAGTCGGCTTGATAGCCTGAATAAAACGTAGGGATTGTGCTTAAAAATTATAGACCGGATTTTTAACATCAAAATGTTAAGAAGTTTAAAAGAGAAAGTTTATCTTAGGGATTGTGTATTTAACACCTTGAAACTTTAAAAATATCAAATTTATAATTTATTTCTATTTTTTACTTTTGAACTAATGTCCTAAGAGCACTTATTTGCGTAACCCATAAAATCATAAGCCAAATGTTTTAAGACACAAGACCATGTGACATTTTAAGCATTATGATCAAGTCATTATAATATAGAAGCATTATGATCAAGTCATTATAATATACAAGCATGATACTAATTGCTCTTAGTGATCTTAACCAATCGGTGTCAAAAGATTTTGCTAACAAAATCAAAACCAACAGAAATGTTCTATGACTCAAGCTGAGCATACCAAACACCTTGAATCTTAACATCCTTAGGAGCTTTAGCACCTAAATCAGTATCAGAAGGTTGAATACTTTCAAACACACCAATAACCTCACCAGTTTCAGGCTTACTTTGAGTTACACTCAATGTAATTTTCCCTTTAGATGATGCAGCACTCTTGTTATTTTCCTTACCAAGCTCTTCCTCATCACCTCTTCCACCAGCAGGCAATGCAACTGCATTGTCATAACCAGTTGAAGCACCTCTTCCCTTTGGGTCCAAAAACGATGAACCACGGTAAGACGGTACCAAAAACTCTCCACTAAAGCTATCCGGCTTCCCTGAAGCTACCAACTGTTTGATCGTGAAGAGGAATGGCACGCGCTCGCCTCCAGGGAGTTGAACAGTCACAGCAGCGTAATCAATTCCATCTTTTTCCTCAAATTTGACAGTACCGTCAGGAGATACTTCGAATGGTCCTTCTATCTCGTCCAATGTGTATGTCAAGCGTGTCATTAGCTTAGTATTTTGGAAATCAAGCGGGGAGTTTTTGGTTACGCCTTCGGATTTTACCGTGAATGAAGTTGGCTCAAGGCAGAATTTCTTTGCATTGTATTTTCCTGACTTGAAGGAGAATGACTCCGATCCACCTTCAATTGTTGGACATTGGTTAGCTGTTCCTGTTCCCTTCACTTCTAAGTATGTTTTGCTCTGGATTTCGTCGAAGGTTAGTCGCTTTGGAGCACCTTCTGCACTTGCTCCCTGATAATTATTAATTCCACATACATAAAATAACTAAATAAGTACATACATTGTTAAATAAGTGATGTTTAAGTTAAGATCATATCAAATTAAATATGAGCAGATCGGATTTCAAATCGACGACCAAGATCAATTCATGTATGTGAATGCGGATTACACCGGCTGTTACGGTGCAGGATTAGCATTAAAATATGTTGTTTTACAAAATCTACTAGGTTTGTTTTATGAGTGACCATTTTAGCCGAAGCGGGACATAATTTAGTTCATCGAAAAATAAAAGCAACTCTTAGCCTCTAAGAAAAATAAATCGAGACAACTTAATCAAAGTGCGATCAACTAAAGGAACGATGAATAGAATAGAGACAAAGTGAAACATACAGAGACAACAAGAGCAGAGGTTGCAAGAGCAAATCCTGCAATTTTAGCAGAATCAGCAAACCTATGAGCTATGTCTTGAAGAGAGCAAGTGATCTTAGCTCCATTGTGTTCTAAGCCAAAAGCCTTAGAAATGGATTGTGTTGACTTGAGATGTAAAGTGTTGCTACGATTATTGATACCAATCTTGGTTGGTTGCATGAATGTAGCTGCAGCTTGTAGTGATGCTGCCATTGCTGCTGTTTTTTCAACCAAAGTATTTTTCTTCTTGTTGTATTGATTTTGATTTGAGAGTTAAGTACTTTGTAGTAATTTGAAAGTGCTTTGTGTGTAGGATGAGAATAGAAATTGACTAAACAGAGTACTCTGTTTTGATGGCTGTGGTGTGAATAAGATTTTTGATAGGATAAGGCCATCTCTTATTGGATGAATGAATGAAGCTAATTTTAATGGATTTTTGTTTGTTGCCACGTTGGAAGCTTCTCACATGAATGATCAATGAATATATTTTATCATATATTTATGACCAATTCACATGAATGTCACATGATTTTGATAGGTTATCATTCTACTTATGCCTATAAATTGTATGGAAGATTGTTGTGAGCAAAGATGTAGTATTTGAAGAATCGAAGGGTGGAGCTGGCAACAAAATGAGCTTAGCACATAATAAAAAACAGAGTGAGAACACGGTCAATCATATTTAGTAGCTACAAGTTTCTAACAAAGATCAAGTCTTGATTTTAATGTATTTAGATTGGTGACCACAGTGTTTGCTCAAAAGGCTGATCAATATATCAACTTACGTTAAAAAATTGCTTTTTTGACAATGAATATTTTCTATTGACACAAATAAATGATGTTTTTACCCAGCTATGTATGTAAAGTTTCGTAGAATTCTGAATAAATTTCGATTTATTTTGATTTTTCAACCAAAACGCGTAAAATCATAATAAAAAACAGCAAAGCCAAAGGCAGTTAACTGCCGACGCTTAAGCTAACGGTTGTTAACTGCCCTAGGGGGTAAAATCATCATTTACTTGTGTCAATAAGAAGTATTCATCTTAAAAAAAAAAACAATTTTCCTTATTTTAACTCTTTTTTTTTAAACGGCCTATTAAAAAAAGTGTATGTAACACAACCCCTGATTTTGTAAAAGATGGTCAGGAAGACAAGCTGTGCAAGGTAGTCAAGGTCATTTACTCATTTTTTTTAAAAACATGCACCTAAATGTAATCAGATCCAACATTTTGAAATATACTCTCCATCATCATCTTTATTCAAAAAAGTATCTTGAATAAGAGGTGTGGTTATGATATCAAAGTTCCACACTCCATTGTGAAAAATGCCTTTGATACGAAGATTAATGTCGTCTTGAGTTGGTCTTGGATTTGGAAACTTACTCCCTAAAAATATTCCGCCATTTTGTGTGGATTGTTATGCATGAGAAATTGTCTACTAATTAGGTTCCGTGTAATCATGATACGTCTTTAGATGCTTTTTGTTACAAATGTTGTACATCATCAAAAGTAATTGCCTAAAAACCATGCAGGATTGGCACCGGCAACTTTCATACACATTACAGATGATTTTGAGACATTGTTTAAGATGCATGCAACCGGTCAGTATAACATGCTCTTTCTTATTATATGTTGGTTTATTTGAAAGTTTAGAAATGGCAAAACTTTGTCTAACATTAATCACTCCATCTGGTTTATTCTTAACTAAATTTACTATCATTATAATTCCACCAAGAATTTTGTGGTCCTTCTCCTATCCCTACTCCTAGATTGGTTTCTTGGCACCCTGCTCCATATAATAATGTGCTTAAAAGTTAATGTTAGTTCGACTGATAACCCTGGTAGCAGAGGATGTAATCCTTGGAAATTCTCTAGATAGTTGGATCATTGGTTTTGCTAGATATCTTTAAGATATATATCTCTGGTATTTTTAAGAATTCTCTGGGTCTCCTTGCAAATTCATTGGTTTTGCTAGATTTATATTTCTTGATATATACCAGACAATTCCTTAAAAATATCCTTTACATCATGATTTGGAATACGATTGAAGTTTAAGGCATTGAATAAATCTATAATCCATATTTATGTAGAGAACAGAAAGATTCGGATATATGTGATGATTCTGAAGGTCTTCACCAGAATTCTACTTTGTATAGGCAGACCAGACCGTCAAAATCAAAATTTCTTACTTAAAATAAAAATAAAACGATTTTAATTAAGAATAGTAGCTATTAAGGAACTTCGCCAAATAGAATCCAAAAAATCAAAACTTGAGATTAGAAAGAGCAAGAAAGTATTAATCACGATTAAAGAGAAAAAGACGGTGGCTCAAAAGTGCTTGAAAGACAATCATCGATAACTCAATAAAATGATAATATCATTATCATCATAGCCACCAAAACATCTCTCTCTACCACAAATAAAATTATTTGAAGTATTGAAACAAACATAGGAAAAATATAAAAGCACAATAAATATTTAGGCAATTACATTCAGAATGAGTAGGAGGATATTTTAATCCTGTGAATAATCATATGGAAAGGTTCACAAATTATCATCACTATGTCATGCCTTTGAGATCCCAAAACATATTGAAATTCTATTAAAAATTTCACAAGTAAAAACAAAAACTAAACAAAAAAAATGGAAACCTCTCAGACAAATGCCTCGATATGTCGTCATGATTATGAATGGATCAGACTCGTCATCAATAATTCATCATCACTGAGAAAAAACATGACTTAAACCATTTTTCTTCATTAAAATTTCGAGAAAATTAACAAAACAAAAACATAGACAAAAAACGAAGAAATGTTACATTACATATCAAACAAAACAAAAGCAAAAAAGTTAAAAACTAAGGTTTCAGAAAAACATAAACTGTGGCTATGCAATGCTACTTGGTGGTGATTCTAAGATATGTTTCGGTTTTATAGAGCATGACTTCCGTTACGGCTTTAGGGTTTCTGTGAATATTTGGTGATTTGAATAGGCCTTAACCCGCTAAAATTGGGCTTTGATTTTCCCATCAGGACTAAGAAGAACGTGTTTCCTATCTCAATAATTTATTTTCACACCCCCTACCCCTTTTTATATAATTAGTGTATGTTTGGTTCCACTTCAGATAGGCCAAAATTGATTCTGGAGATGTAAAATTGATTTTGACATATTTAATTTTTTTTAAGTTGAATTGATTTTGTCTTCAGAATTGATTATACTTGAAACTATGATTTATAGTTTTTTATTCTATAATTGATTTTTCATACAAATTTATAATTTAAGTCACTTTTACGTGAATGTATTCAAACTCAAATTACGTTATCTTCAACTTTTAGTCAAAATTAATTTCACAAAATCAATTTACTTAAAAGAATTTTTTTTTCCACAGCATAACCAAACATACACTTAGTATTTTGTAGCCGTATAATTAGTGTGTGTGAGTGTGTAACCAATTATTAGTATTTATATGGAGGAAATGAAATCCCATTGTTGTTAATTAACCTTGCATCTCAAATTTAGTTGATTATTTTATTGATATCATTGAGGATGTACTACGTACCAAATGATACTTCTCTCACTTCATAAAAGATCTTAAAGGAATCATGGTTATCTTCCCCCGTTAGAATTCAAATGAATGGTAATAATATTATATTTTGTATATTTTATTATGTTTTTTTAAAAGAATAAAAAAATATGATAGCCACCATCCTTTTGATCTCTAATGGGGTGAAGGACAACTTGAAAAAGAAAAAACAATATCCGATGAAAGGTACAAAGTTCATAATAATTCTTAACTTATTAATGAACACAGCCAATTAATACATCTATTTTTTTCTCTTTTTTAATATATCTTAGGCTTCCTATTGATTGTTTATGTATTAGATTAGATATGTCCTCAATTAAGAATTGTTCCGCTGTTGTAATCACATGTTCAAAGTGATTGGGGCTGTTTTCATATTCAGACACAAGAATGATCAAAAGCCTGGTAACAAGATAGTTACCACAATGGCATTAAAGTTCAGATGAAAGGTTTCAAATTCTTTCAATTGGATCAACAGATTACACTAATTATTTGAGACGTGACTTGGTTAAGAAATTTCTCTTATCAGGTGTACTTACTTTCACATGGTACTTTACTCACTATCAGACGATTTACGAAAGTATGGGTTAAAGAAGGGAGCAGAAAACAATGAAGCATTGGAACACAAATCAAGGAACAGAGGAATTTATTCTTTATTAATAGACTCAAAGATTTGCTCACACAAAAATATAAAAAATAGACTCAGATAGAAAAGAATGCAGGTTAATGTTGGTCACTATAACATGATCACCAATCCTACATTACATTATTATTTATATCTTTTCCGGAGTGGACACTTTGTTATAACATTACAATGAAATGTATGTTTGGATTGAAGGCGAGATTGAGTGAATATAAGTTGAGCCACAACGATTTTGTTAAAAACCAAATTTTGTAATCTCACAAAATTACGGTGGCATCATGATTTTGTCAATCTCATTGTTAATCCAAACATACACATAATGGAACCTAACAATATCAACCGTTTTCCCTCTGCATGTTCATCAAAAGCAAATTACTGCTGGCTGCAGGTCAGCATCGATTCAAGAACTTTGAGAATTTGTATTATCTGCAAAAAAGCAACATGACAATTAATGTTTCAACAAGTAATTTTTTATCCTTTCAAAAAAGATCAAATTAAACACCAAGGTTTCTTTGATCCGAGTAAAATTAGACTTAACCAAAAGATCAAATTAAACACCCATGTTTTGTTGATCCGAGTAAAATTTCGTCTCAGGGAGCGATTAATTATCGGCAGAGTTGGTGCACAATTGTTACAATACATAACCAAAAGATTTAGAAAAAGACCAAATTAAAGAAATTGTACCATGAGAGTTGTTGGATGTTGATGGTTGGTCGGTGGTTGTGGCTGTGCGTTGCTGTGAGGGTATAACAACGCCAGGCCAAGAGCGGCACATACAGTGCATTCCTTCATCAATACTTCTGTAGAGGGTGGTCAAGTGCTTGCCACATCCTCCCCATGAATATTTTCCACAAGTAGCACATTCTAACCTATAACACATCTTTTGCAACCCCTCAATTCAGAATTGAGTATTATTGATGTTGTTTCACTCGTAGCAATACGATCAAACTATCTTGATTTTATAGTTAAGGGGTAAATATATTATATTCCTATGATTTCTAGCACTTTGATAACATCAACATTTTCTTGTTATTCTGTTTATAATTTGTCTCTTACACGCAGGGACGGCTCGCTACTGAAGATAATAACGCCTTACATAGTTTTTTGGTTCTTCAATTTTATAGATTGGATTTTGCACCCACTCCATAGTAGTAGTTGATTGATTTATTAGTATATTTTATTAAGCCTGACACGTGGTCTTCTTATCTTCCGCAAACTTAATTTGAGTTTTTAAATAGAGGATCCCAACTCATTCCTAATCATCTAATCACCATTACATATGCAACCTAAATCAGCGTCAAACCTTGAAGGAACATGCATATAATACTAATAGACAGTGATTAAATTAAATCGATAAAAATTCTCATGGTTTTTTTAGGAAGTAGATTTAAGTCTTTTGATACTTGTGACGAGATAAATAAATTAGCTACACATAAACCTACAGTGATGAAAAATATGGCATAACACTTTCCTGAAAACAGTCAACCATGGAATTTGCAAGAATTTGTCCTATCCATAATTTAAAAAGGCGCCAAACTCATCGCTCCATACAAAAGACCTGAGATCAGTATAAATCATGCGTTGCCTCCATCACCTTTCTCTTCAGTTGTTTCTAATGCTGGTTTTTTTGAAATGCTTGCTTCTGCCACGCTGGCATTTGATGATCGCTTAACTCCTCTCCCGACCACACCAAGATGTGTGACTCCAGCAGATCCATTGGTGTGAGCGGTTGAAATGGTCGGAGAGTCAAAACTTCCACTGCTGTTCTCCGTAGCCAACTGTGAGGAGCTCACTCTTGCTAGAGATGGTTCCTTTCCACTGCCTGCCTTGGCAGATGCTAGAATCTCAGCGAGAATTGATTTTGGGTTTGCGATTAACTGTTGTAGATCCTCAAGCTGCAATTCCATACATTCCATGTTATATCAAAATAACATAAGACAAACAAGCATCTTAATTTTTTTAAAACAAAATCTACCTTCTTTTCCAGTTCACTTGAGAGACCTGCGAGAGTTTCAATTTCTGCTTGTTTATCCGCAACTGAGTTATTAGACTCGGAAGATGTCGAATCTGAAAAACTCTTCACTTCATTTGTGAGACGATTTATGCGTGCCTTACAAACAGATGTAGCCTTCTCCAAATAAGCAACAGCTTCCTCAGGTTTTGAACCAACCTCCAAACACAAGCATATACGGAAATTTCTTATTTCACAAGTTAAGGCTGTCTAGCAGTGGAAGAGCACAATTGATCAACTAAATTGGATAAATTATTAATAAGTGAACTAAGCAATTATATTCCACTCGTATGTTGTTTCATTTTTCATTATCATTTAAACAGGCTAAAGTCTAAACATAATTAATATCTCATCAAAATAAGAATCATGACAAGGATACATGTCAGCAATGTTTCTATCATCCGGTTCAACAAGCTGTTCTAGGATGGATAGTGCCTTCTGGTAGTCAGAGAGAGATGTTTCAAAATCCTCTGGAAAAAACAGATCCCAGAAACAATTTAACTTTTAGAACTGGGGTAGAGAGAATTGGCCAAATTTAAAATAAATGTAAGACAGTGAAAATACCTCTTTCTAGAGCAACATCTGCCAAAGTTGATAGTATATCCA
The DNA here is from genome assembly GCA_958299785.1 of Medicago lupulina. Classification (NCBI taxonomy): domain Eukaryota; kingdom Viridiplantae; phylum Streptophyta; class Magnoliopsida; order Fabales; family Fabaceae; genus Medicago; species Medicago lupulina. Next base: position 6,459,633 of record OY283146.1, on the reverse strand, counting down.
CTTGTTCCATAGTATGGACAGATTGCTTTTCAACAATGGCTCTAGCAACATCAAGCATTTTCCATGCCAAATCCAGGTCAGACTCGTCTTCATCACCTTCTGCCAACTCTTCAGCATCACTATCCCCATCATCTTCCTGGTCGTTCTTACCAGACACTGTTTAACATTTCAGAAGAACACAACTAACAATGAGAAATTGTTTTCTCTGCAAACTACAACTTAATGAAGCTATAAATTTGCAAAGAAAAGTGAAACAGAAAATGCACTTAAACTACAATACAACAATGATCTTTGCTCGCTATCGCAAATACGGTTACAATAGTTGACATTGTGAAACAAAGTGCTTGCTCCCAACAATTCAGGAGGTAGTGTCACAAGCTTCATACATAAAATGCTTTAACCATGGGCTTTTTATAGCCCGCGGACTTAGCCCGCACACGTCACAGACTCATCATTTTAAACCCCACAATAAGTGCCAGTCATGCACACATATCAAAGAGAAGGAAAAAGTTCCCTGATTAGGGCACAGAAAACATAGAAGACTTTGTTGTCCAATGTCTTGAGTAAACAGTTCATAACTCAAGGTAACTCAATTCCACATAAATAGAGAATAAGGAACATCACGTAGTTTCCCTTTCATTACAAACATTGCCATAAAACACCTTCTATTATTTGCAATGACTGATGAGTAGAAGGCACTATAATGCAGACAGCAAACGTAGATTAATATTATACGTGTTTTTGTAAGCCAAATTTCATAAAATGTTCTCATTTAGTGAAGGGAGCAAAACACAGCAGAAGCAACGCACTGACCATTATCCACTTCTGACTCCTGGTTATTTGAAGTCACGTCCTGCTCAACATTGCTTGCAAAAGATGCAGTCGATGATTCAGCATTCACAGCACCCTTCACAGGTCCATCTTTGTCGGAGCCATGTGGAGATCCCTCCTGCTTCTTGGGAACAGCACCCAAAGGATCGGCTTCCTCCTGAGCCTTGTATAACAGTGCACAGCCATATTTGTAGTATGTGTGGACACACTCGGGAGCAAGTTCACCGTAATGAGCAACTCTGTTGATTAAAACTCATTCAGAACTTTGTGAGTAGAGATAAACGAAGCTTAGAAAACATTCAAATGTTCTTGTGTGGACATATAATTGATTTGTACATGGGTCCTATAAGAGCATCAGGTTGATTTGACAAAAATGAAATCTCTGCTGGTGGGAATCAAAAACTACATCATACTTCATATCAACCAAAGAGTTTCCCAATATTGCTATGATAACTAAGCATAGTTGACTACTTGACATCAAATGCCATCCATACTACCCCCTGACCTATTTCAAATTTCAGATATTAAAAAAATATAATACGATCTCATTTCATCAATTAATATTCTTGAATTTGAATATATGAAAATGCAGAAGTTGACAACCTGCACTAGATAATTGCATGCACCTTTTGAGAATAAAATGTCTATAATCAAGCAATTAAGCAGGTCAACCATTCCTAGTACAGAATTAGTCAGAAGACTCAAAACAAGATGATAACATCTTACTATAGCGTATGGCCCTGTTTGGATAAAAAACTTAATTTGCATCTTATAACATAAGCACTTATCATGATAAGCGCTAATGTAAAATCTATTTCTAAATTATATAAGTTAAATTTTTTTGCATAAGCTATGTGATTTTCATTAGTTATCTTGGAGAGCTTATGAAAAAAGCTGAAAACAGCTTATGAACAGTCTCACAAACAATCCAAACAGGCCCTACGTTTTGTTTCGATACGGGTTCCAATGATTTCATATTTTAAAGGTAACACAGCTTAATTATGAATGAAACTAGATTTAAACTCGTTAGAGTGTGACTAATCCATAAAACACTGAGAACATGCATACTAAGATTTTTCCAACTCAATTCTCAAACATTTAACCTAAAGATCAAATTCAACGCATACGAACAATTAAACAATCAAAATCAATAAAATAATCTACAATGAAATTACGGAAAAACGAATCAAAGAGAAGTAGCTCCACGAATTGAACCTGATCTCAAGAGCACGGCTAAAGTTATCAGCTGCTTCACCAAAATCATTCTCTTTCATAGCCTTCTTTCCCTTTTCCATCAGCTCATCAGCCATGTCCAGAGACTTCTGACCATCGCTGCTGGACGCCGGAGCAGAAGTTGCAGCGGAATCCACGGCGGCGTTGACAGTGGTTCCGTTTTTGTCGTGGTTTAGGGTTCCGTCGACGACTGTGACAGGTTCGGTTGGTTGAGGCATTGTGACGGAAGTCTCAGATGCAGTTGGTGTTTCTTCTACCATGGTGATTTTGGGAGAATTTCGCGAGATAGAGAAATGAGAAGAGGGAAAGTTGAGATTTTGGTTCAACGAGGGTTTGGGTTTTGGGGTTTTAAGATTTTCTTTGTGGCGCAAAGTGTGAAAAATGGAAATGAAATCAAGGAAAAAAACTACCGCTCTCTGAAATTGTAAAGGTGGAGCTTTTACCATGTGAAGCAAAAAAATAAACTTAAGGCTTATAAATAGTTGTTTTTTTTTTTTTTTTTTGACTAAAATCACAACTTAAGAAAAAAGAGTCAAAAGTGTAATTAAATTTTTTTTTTTTAGGGAAAAAATATCATTTTTAATTACATTGATTTATCACTATCACTTCATTAATTAGTCATTGAATTATTATATCACTTACTTCATTTGTCTCATTATAAGCATTTCTAGACCAAGTCAAAAGGTCAAAGCCATCATAACCTCACGATTGATCTCATTGAAGAACGTTGTTCATAACTAGGGGTGGACAAAAAAAAAGGGTCGTCTGGCCCAATTCGTCCGGTCCGAAAAGCCCGATGGCGTGCGGGTCGGTCTAAACGGGTCAAGCGGGTTTTGCGGGTTATGATATCCGGTTTTGAATGGACTGGTACGATCGAATTCGGGTGGGTGAACTAAACTCAGCGGAGACCGCACCCGACCGTAGTTAGCTTTCTACCAGGCCCAATAGTATAAAGTAATACCCAAACCAATAAACAAACCATACTTTTGTTTCATTTCCTCCTTCCCTCATAACCAACACAAGTCAGCCGCCGCCAGACTCTCTTTTTCTCTTGCCTGATTCTTCTTCCAACAATTCAACCTCCATGCTTTCAATCACAACCTCTTACAATTCAAGTTTCACATTCTTTGCTTTCTCTTCACTCTCCCATCTCCCGTAGACCTTCTTCTCCACACATACACAGTCCTCTTTTGCATACACACCATTATTTCAACAAAGTTTAAGAAATGCAATGTAAATTAACTCTGCTTCAAGGTTGAAGATGTATATAAGCTTCCTCGTTCAGAGAAGAAGAATCCGATTAAAAAAAAAAAGTCAGAGAAGAAGAATACAATCTGTTGTTGCAAGTAGATCTAGGACTTCAACACCTATCCACATTTTTGTATGTTGTATATGTTTAATCAAATGTTTGTTGTTGAAGTTTGATGTTTTGTGATTGTTTTCAATTTTTTGTATATTGTTGGTGTTTCATGATCTCAATTAGTTGTGAAGTTCTGAAAATTTTCTGTATGTAGTTATGAAATTTAGCGTAATTAAAGTTGTATTTTTGCTCATCCCTACCCGTTTCAAGCCACCCGTCGAAACCGCATACCGTCAAACTCGACACCTGTCGTAACCGATAGTTAAAACGTACTAAGGTGGATTCCATTTTACCACCCGCGGTTGTGCCACGGATTGAGGTTTTTAGACCGAAGTCTGACCGCACCCGTCCGATGTCCACCCCTATTCGTAACAACTCTTAGAACATCTATAATCCTAGTTACAAAATTTAGTTCTTCAACTATTTTTTGTGGATCCATGGATGTCAGATAAGATTTAAGAATTATCATTCATTTAACCCAATTGAGTTTGGCCTAGTGGTATTGGCTTGGGACCTGGGAGTGTGTTCCTCCTCAAGGTCAATTTAAGGGGGTTAATTTAGCTTTTTCAACAAAAAAAAAGAATTATCACTTATTTCTACTCCAATGTAAAGAACTATATTTGTGTTCTTAGATTACTTTTTAGGGTTCCAAAATTCATAATTTTTGCTTTCCCTTTTTAACTTGCTTTTTATGGTCCCCACAATTTATGCTTTCCCTTGTTCTTGGGCGTTCTCCAAAGTGACATTCACGCCATTCCTCTTCAATGGGCTAGAAAGCATGAACACATTCTTATTGCTTCAAGGACTGTGCATGGAACAACGCCGAAGATGCTCTTAGTTACTTCTCAAAAGTTACCCCAACACTATATTACCCCTTCTCACTTCAACGCAATGCACGCACATTTTCTACTCTTAACCTCTCACTTTTCACTGGTTTAAGTGCTAAGAGTGTTTGTAACCATCGCTCTACCTATCAAATGAAATGTTGCTCCAATCCGACCAACATTTTTTGTACATTCAAACTATTGTCCATTTTACGATATTTATATGTCTCAAATTTTTTGTTTTTTTAAAATATCAATACAATATGTAAAGTTTAGCAGCTCAACCGATTTAAGTTGTAGCATAAAAAATGTTGAGTAGTTAAACATTCAAAGTTAAAGTAAAAGAAAGAAAGAAACCAACATTCTAACATTTATTCTTAAAAGACCATATCAATGTAACTTTTTTTTTTATCTAGTAATACAATTTTATTTGTTGCATTTTAATTCACCTAACTATTTCACTAATCATTGTTAGTTGTAAATAAAAATATTTTAGTAAATAAAAACCATCTTATCGTTAAAATCAAAACAACTACTCATTATCTTCAAAAGTGCCTAAAACACAAATGAAATACCTAAGATGAAGAAAGTACTAACAAATTAAATTAGTTCTTGATTTATATCACTTACCACAAATTAACAAAATGACCAAGTTTTTTTTTTTTTTAATAAAAATAAAATGATATTCATTCATTTAAATTGATAGAGTACATCGCAATCAGATACAAACATCGCTAAAAACGTAAAGGATGAATCTGTGAACAAACTCACATCCCAAGTTAAGAGCATACAACGACAAAATGCCTACAAATCATTGATTGATGTAGAAATACCCATGCTTCCAGATCTGCAACGTTGACGCCCAGATCATTGATTGAATTTGTAATTGATTGATGTCGATCTCTCAATAGGAATTAAACAAACACCGCGACAAGACGCGAAATCAAACGTCGCACAAGACGACGAACAACACAACGCCGCACTTAGACGATGAAATCACAAAAAGAAAAATATGATATATGTGAAAATCACTTATTTAAATTTAAAAAAAAAAAAAGATGTAGAGGGGTGGATGATCCTAGGTCAAAAAAAGAAGTTTAAAAAGAAGTTGAAATTTCTCACTAGAAAAGTAGTGCCGGCTACATTATCATTGGGTCATACCCAAAAAATCATTATGGTCAATTGATCGTTAAGAAGTTTTTTATGTTAAACATTGCTCAAAATAAGACTTTTTTTTATTGCAAATTTGAAGAGGTAAATGCTTGAACCTTATAATTTCATAGACAAATCGATGATTATTATTCTTTTTTTTGGTTACATCGATGATTATTATTCTAAAAACAGCCGGATTTTTTTTTTTAAGGAAAAAACAGTTGGATTTAGAAACCCAAATCCAAATGGCAAATGGAATGATTCATTTAAAAACCCGGACAGTTTTTTGGATTATTTTAAAGACGTGTCGGTTTTATAACCGTTGATAAAAAGAAGGGTGTTTAGGTAATTATCAAACTTCGTTAAAGTTTGTAAAAGAGTGAAGAATCAGTAGCCACAAACGAAGAAGAGGATCAGTGTAGTTGTGAAGCAATGGTTGGGTATGCAATCTCATCGTTCCCAACCCTCTCATTTCAACATCTCATCACTCGCAATGCGACGTCGTTTTCATGCAAAGCGCAAGCTACAAACTCCGTAACAGCGTCTCCATCATCCGGGCGAAGGGAGTTGCTGTTTCTCCTCACGGCGTCTACTGCTTTAACGGCAAGGGAATCGGTGTCTATGGCGCAAGATATTCCGCTGTTTGGGATACGGAAGAGTTTGAAGAAAGCGGAAGAAAAAGCCGAGGAGATTGTCAAGGAAGGATTTGAATCCGCGGAGAAAGGATTGGAGACGGCGGAGAAAGGACTTGAGACGGCGGAACGGGGATTGGAGGAGGCGGAGAAGGAGATAGAGACGGGGGTGGGGCTTGGGAGTTTGGCACAGGCGATTGTGGTGGCGGGAGCAGAGGTTTTTGGGCTTTTGGTTGCTTCGGCGGTGGTGAATGGTATTTTGGGGCCGGAAGGTTCAAAGTCATGACTCGTGACAGTATAGTCTTGTTTATGAATATTATTATTAGAATTCAATTCAATTTTGTATGTTTGTGTGAAAAGTGATCATGTAATAATTCTGTAATTTAAGAATGTGCCTACATTTTGTGTTTATTTTTTACATGCCAATGCATTTTAGTGTTTATTTTTGTGGCGTGTGATTATGTGATATATGAATGCATCTTATCTTAGAACTAATTCCGTCTAATACATACAATGCATACATTTTGATAAATTTGGTTTAGGACAGCAAACAAGGCAAATCCCATAACAGCGCCTTTAATGGGAGTGACATTTTGTCACTTAATTTGGTTACTAGTTTATGGTTGGAGTCCGCCATGTTGAAAATGAGTATGGTGGGAAGCAACATGTTCTTACAAAAGGAAAACAATTGATTTGATTCAACCAGAAAAAATAACCGTTAACTTGAGACAAAAATCATCTCATTACGAATATCTTTATCAACTCGCAACACAGAAAATGCATTTAAGTTACAATTCCAGATTTGAATATACCCCAAAACAAAGGTAAAAGACTTTCAAACGTGTGATTTCTTGCTAGAGGAAGTGAGAGTCGTTTGTGTTAAGTGTAAATTAGAAGTTTTACATTGTAGCGAAGAGTAAATGTTAAACAATGTATAACTGAGAATAATCACACGCCTTTTTGGAGAATCATAATGACGATATCTAAGTGACATTTTTGACAACCCCATGATGGTAAATTTGTTTTAAGGGACGGACTCACGATGTGTTAAGAAGTCATGGACTAGTGCTTGAGATGCGAGGGACGAAAGAAGGAGACTTGATGCTAAGATGAGAAGACGAGCGAGCTTCTACAAGGAGGATGAAGGAAGGATGGTTTAAGAAATACGAATTGTGAAATTTCTAAGACATACATTCACACATATTTATTGAGGTATCTCAATATCTCATACATGTCTGACACAAACATTTCTTCAAAATGCTAACTTGTGTTGTAAAGACACAAAATAAGAAATCAAAAGTAGAAATAAAATCTTGAAAATTGTGTATTCTTAATTTTGAAAGCTTTCAATTTTATCTTTTTAACTTTTGCATTTATTAATTAATATTATTTTTTTAGTTTTTTAACTTGTTCCCTTATGACACAAGATAAGATGATCCTTTGAATATAATTAAAATAGTGGTAAAAAAATGATATAATTAAAATTTCAAGAGTTTAAAATGAAATATAATGTATATACTTAGGATCATATTTAATCCTAAATTAAATTAAATAAATGGATAATGTATATCCTTTTTCCTTTTTTTGAAAGAAAATATCTGTTTTTTGTTATTAGCGGTGGCAGTTGGAATGAAGTGCAAGTTATACTCTTCTTGCTTACTGCTACTTCCTTCACCAAGCAACCAAAGATATTTGTTTTGAACATGGCTCGTCTATCTTTAAATCCAATCGGTCTCCATAGATTCCAACCATGCCTTCATCTTCAACCTTCTCAACAATTCACTCTATATCCTCCTCGCCACCGTCGCATCAGATTCCTCACCTTAGCTTCCCAAACAGACTCAAACCATAACGAAAAAGATACCACTACCTCAACAACACCGGTAAAAAATCATTTCCATTATTATTAATTAACTAATTTCATGGATTAACTATGTTTTTTATTTATGATGATTTCAGCCTGAGGAAATAAACGTGGTGGTTGAGCCTAGCACTAGTAGCAGTAAACCGACGACAAGTTCAGCCGTTGATTCCACTGCTCTTCCTCAATTGCCAAGTAAAGATATCAATCGAAAAATCGCTATTGTTTCTACTTTAGCTGCTTTGGGACTTTTCGTGTTTGCTAGATTGGATTTTGGTGTTTCTTTGAAGGATCTCTCTGCTGTTGCATTGCCTTATGAACAGGTTCCCTCCCACTCTTAACACTATTTTAATATAAGTTATAACTTCTTTTCATAAGCTATCGTCAAGAAGATCTTGAACTTGTTTGGATAAACAGTTTAATTATCAGCTTATAGCATATAAGTGCTTATACATTATGTATAAGCTGATAAAATAAAGTCAAATTGGTTTCAGTATAAATTGACTATTGGTTTTTTAGTAAGCTGTTCTGAAGAGCTTAATGATATAAGCTGAAAATAATTTATGGAAATATCATAAGTTGTTTCTATAAGCACCCCCTCAATTGCACTAGTGATTATGCTAGTAGATAAGCTCAAATAACCTAATCAAAACAGGTCGCTTATATCAATGAGCTGAAGATAGCTTATGGACATATCATTAGTTGTTTTCATAAGCTCTCTCAAATAGACTTAGAAGTGCTTATGTTATTGTTAGAACAGCAACCAGTGTAGAAGTATAAGAAAAAATGAAAATCGAAAGACAATGAGACACGATCTCTGTTCATGCGGTTCAGCTAATGGTGCCGATCTCTGTGAAGCGGCTATAGTTTCATTTATTTCTGTCATGAATTAGGGTTTACTGTGTTACAACCAATATATATAGTAGTTTGGTTCAGTTTACAATAATACCCCTGAACTGTACCTTAGGGACTATCACCCCCTGCATCTCCCGATCGCCACCCTAACAACAATTGGGCCGAACGCAAGGGCAGGGGTGGAGGGAGATAGATTATCTGTTTCTGTCAGGCACGGATCTAGTGTGGGGGCAATGGGGTCAAGCGACCCCACTTGCCTCCACATGTGTATTGTATTTTTAACCCAAAATTAGATATGTATATATAGTTTGACCCCTCTTTATATAGTATTATTGTCTTCATATAGTCTATTTATTACACTATAAAAATTACAAAACTAAGAAGGATCCTAATGAGTGTTTTAAGGGGCACTCGTTAACATTTCTCTTATTATATCGATACAAATAATGCTTATTTTTAAGATAAAATTTTCTTTTATGAAATATTTAACCAATTATCTCAGAGCATATCGTTGGCAAGACCATACAACTACTATTATAATATAAAAATATTCTTATATTTGTTGAAAAAGGTTGTGACTGACACTACGTTGGTGGTCAAAAAATAATTAATTATGGTTATATGTTTTATACTCTGCTAAAAATGGACAAATATTTTTTTTAAAAATCAAACATTTTAGGGTAATTATAAATATAACTTGTATAATTTTCGATCGCTTACCTGTTTATAAAGTTTTATATAAATTTTGATGATATAACTTGACCCCACTTACAAAAATTTCTGGATCCGTCACTGGTTTCTGTCACTGAAAAAAGGGTCTTTCTTTGAAGGGGAAAAAATGAAGAGTGACAATCTTAAATTGAAAAACTAATGGTTTTAAAGTTAATTTCCTATATCCAATTATATGTTTCTTATCTACTCACCTGGTTTCTTAAGTTCATATGTGTTGCAAAACTAGAATTTGACAGAGTAAAATAATAATGAAAATGAGTCATTATGCATGGAATGATGAAAAAAGGGTTGTATTATTGATGAAAGACTTTCTCTGCCCAAATCTTCTAAGGTCCTAACGGAGATGTAATGAATGCCTCTCTATTGCTATCCCTGTCCTTCATATAACTGGCATTCCCTAACAAACTAGCCACGTGAGCAAATGTAACCAACTCGCCTGTTTAGAACATTAGTTGGGCTTAGGCCAAAACCCGATACCTAACAACTTCAGGTTATTTTTTTCTTGAAGAACAATTTGAGGCTGTTATTGTTACATTTTATCAGCTGTATATTTTCTGATAGTGTTTGTACTTTGGTTTTGGATGTTTATTGTTCCAGGCTCTTTCGAATGGGAAGCCTACTGTCGTGGAGTTCTATGCAGATTGGTGTGAGGTTTGTAGGGAATTAGCTCCTGATGTCTACAAAATAGAGCAGCAATACAAGTAATCATTTTTATTTATCACCTCTTTTGAGTTTTGATGTCTTATTTTGAGGGAAATTTAATTACCTACACTTCATAAAAGGTTGATATAGTTTATGATTTTCGGTGTGTACTAGTTTTCAATATTGATACCATTTTACTTCTCAAAACAGGAATAAAGTGAACTTTGTGATGTTGAATGTGGATAACACGAAATGGGAGCAAGAGCTTGACGAGTTCGGTGTTGAGGGTATTCCACACTTTGCTTTCCTTGATAAAGTAGGGAATGAAGAGGGCAATGTAGTAGGCAGACTTCCAAGACAGTACTTGCTTGAAAATGTAGATGCGCTTGCTCGTGGTGAAACATCGGTGCCTCATGCACGTGTTGTGGGTCAATATTCTAGTGCTGAAGCAAGAAAGGTGCATCAAGTTGTTGATCCAAGAAGTCATGGTTAGATAACAACATACAATACTTTCTTCTTACAGTAAATTGTTAGATTTGTCAATGAGCAACATTTCATCAGACAAATTATGAACATTGTACAAGCCTGTTATAGATTAGGATCTAAAACCAGATATCAATGGCAATTGTTAGCTCAAATGTCTATTTTCATACAATCTCTGTGCACTTCAATGTTTATAAATTTGCTACCCTACTCACTGTACTGATATGTTTAAACAATGTATATCTGTTTACCATCCAATACTAAATTCACGAAACGCTTGGTCAATCAGAAATTGCTGCTATAGTGGAAACGAAATTCTTGTGCTGATTTGATTATAATTAAGCACCCGCAGCTATGAAATCTAATTGACATATACGGATGTGTTTAAATACTTGAGATACTTGTATCACTCCCTTCGTCTCATTATAAACTTCTTATATGAGTTGTGCACGATTCTTGAGAAAATGATTAGTTGTGTTAATTTTAAAGACGCAAGTCTCAATTGAGTGGTTATCTTTTGCTGTTCACTAGAGACACTTTTCTTTGTATATTCTTCCAGTTCTAGGGGTCTATGTGGTTATGTCTTCTGGTTAGCAATTTTAAAATAACCTTCCAGAAGTAACATAGCTGAAACTTTTAACCACGTGCTATTTCGAAACATTGTCCTCTTAATAGAGATAGTATATCTTAGAGGGAAAATAAAAAGCAATAAGCAACAAAGGTGTTCTTGCTTAATAGAAAATTGTCCGCTTAATATATAATAACTATTCATAGTTTACATCTTGTCTGCATAGAAAATTTTGTATATCTATTGCTGATTATTTTTGCATGTAAGCTTTTGGAAGTTGTTGGTAAACCAGAATCTTAATCACACATAAAAATATCTATATCAATGACAGTTGAGAGAGAAAATAAAACTGTTATATATATGCCTTTAGTATTATTCACATTGCTGGAGGCTTATGTCACCGAACGACATTTCCCAACAAGCTGTTCGTTGAAGGTGAGCTCGGTCCACTCGACCAAGGATTATGCACCGATACAGGGGAGCTGTCCTTCACCTCCATTTCCATAGACTGCAACAAGTTCTCATTCTTGGGTGGAACAATCAATCCCTCACTCTCTTGACCTACTTTCTTCAACTTAATACCACTCACGGAGTTCTCACTTCCATAGCGAGGCGATGAACTTGCGGATCCAACTGATGAACCCAAGCATATGGCTTCCTCCATAGTTGCCCATGCACGGCGTCTGATGTACTCCAACTCCTCAGCAACTTCCATCATAGTTGGCCTCGTGTCACTATGAAAAGCAAGGCATCTAAATGCAAGCTCAGCCACCTTATGAATGGAATATAGAGTCCAAGCATCTCTATTTGGTTCAAGGAAGGGATCCACAATCTCATCTATAGAACCCCTCCTAATCCTATCAACAGCAAGTGCAGCTAAATTAATCTCACTCTGAGGTCTGCCAAAATCAACCACTTTCATGGCAGTTATTATCTCTACCAAAACCACTCCAAAACTGTATACATCACTTTTATCAGAAAGATGGAAATTCTGGTGGTATTGAGGATCCACATAACCTGGAGTCCCCTGTGGTGCAGTTGAAATATGTGATGTCTCCATCAAGCCAAGCCTAGAAAGTCCAAAATCAGCTACTTTAGATTTATAGTTATAATCCAAGAGTATATTACTTGATTTTATGTCTCTGTGGTAAATTGGAGGATGAATTGCTGAATGGAGATAAGCTATAGCATTAGCAGTTTCAGAAGCTATGGTGAGTCGTATTGTCCACGGAAGACCTTTACCCCTCTCTCTCTGCAAATGTTGAGAAAGTGTTCCATTTGGCATATATTCATAAACAAGTATCTGTTCTCCCTCCTCAATGCAGCAACCTAGGAGGCGAACCAAATTCGGGTGGCTCACCGAAGAAAGGAGCTTGATCTCATTCATGACTTGATCTACACTATTGGTGTCTCTATGCCTTATTTTCTTAATTGCAACAAACTCATCATTGTGAAGTTTTCCAGCATAGACTGTACCAAAAGCCCCAGTTCCCAGCATATGTTTATCAGAGAAAGAATTTGTAGCTTTTTCGATGTCTTTGTAAGCGTAGAGAGGCACAATAGAGTTTCCTGCAGCTTCACGTAGTAGGTGCTTTACTCTGGTATGTTTTCTCAACCAAGTAAAACGGCGCTTGGCACAGTACCATATAAGAATTAGAGCAGCCACGATCACAACTCCGGCTACAACCGCTGTTAAATGTGAACAATCATGTAGCATTAATCAAAATTATTCATGTAGCATTAATCAAAATAATTTACATCAGTATAAGGAATAAAAGTAAAGGTTATACCTCCGACAACAACGCCGATTTTAGTTGCACTCCCACATCCCCCGGATGTTATTGTTGAAGCACTGCAACTTGGAGCTGAGACAAAGCAACCATAGGCAAATTGTTAAAAAGATTTCAATATTTACTAAAGGAACAGACCAACAAATATTATAATTAATCACAATTACATTATCAATAACTATTTTTAACCAACCAATTTGGATGACCTGAATGTGCAGTATCTAAAATGTTACTTGTTGAATAAGTCAAAAAGAACTTCACACAATCCATTGATCACAAAATGTATGTTTAGTTTTGATTAACTTTTTAAGATTTTTTGATAAAATATTCTTCTAGAAAAATTTAATAAAAAACCATTTTAAATATAATAAAAAAAAAGATAATATTCAAACTCATGCAAATCTATAAACTTGATGCAAATAACGTGGCACAGCTCAGCAAATGTTTGACATTTAGTTCTTACTAGTATGTTTGTTAGATGTTTATTTTGTTTAATTGAGAAACTCGAATGAGATTCAATTTCCTCTGTCAGCAAAGTATGAAAAGGTAACAAAATTGTTCTGTCGGTGATGTCCTCATGCTTAAAGTTTAGAAGTAATCACGTTAATTAATATTTATATTAAGGTCATATCCTAACTCTTAATTCCTATTATTGTTAATGTATCACCACCTCTCTCTTTTGACCACCATCAATACTAAAAAATTCAGGGCAATCTTATTCTTAGCTACCACACATGTGCAGCCACTGATGTTGACTTTTCAAGGATTCTTTCTTTGTTAATAGGTTCCCATTCAGAACAAATAGCACACCAAAAACAACTAATTCAAGACAAGATAAGAACACACATGAGTACATGACACATTCATTTACCATATATCCTCATCCTCTTTTCCATGACAATGAATTTCATTACTAGAAGCATCAAAAGTGGTATGCATAGAATTAAAAAGGAAACCAAGCAATCAATAGTTGCTTTACTTCCATATATCAATTCAAAATAAAGGAGCCTAACAGGACCCTCAAGGTCCACAAGACTAAAAAAATAACTAGTTTGTTACTTGTCACAAAGGAAAAGTTGGTGTGGAACATTTGCGGGACAAAATTTTGCATTGGAAAAGCATATTCACAATATAATGATTTCAATGGTTGGAAATTTAAAATGACCGTGAATTTGACGAAATCATAGTTACATCGTAATTTTATTGAAACTTCAAACTGTAACTTTTATAAAATTACTATGATTTATCTTGATTGGTCAAACTTACCACAAATTCAAACATGCACTAAGACAGCTAACTAAAGCTAGCTTATGCTTTAACTTCATTAAATGGACTTTAAAATGCATCTGATAGTAAGAGTTGCTGATCTTTATCTATCAATTGAGGTCCACTACATTTTCAAAGTAATAGCTCTTGCGGTATGAGTTGAAAATTGAAACACCAAATGAGTATTATATTTGTTTAAAGTTTGATATTGCTACTAACAAATTCTTTTTCCCAAGGATTTGCTTATAAAAAATATAAAATCCACTGCTGCTTGACTATATGATACAAGTCCCTAGTTTGCCAGCAATGAAACAAAACTCTTCCATACAAGGGGAGCCTTAACAAAATCACAAACCTTTCGATCAATCCCAAATTAAAATTTAAAATTATAATGAGAAAAAGCTAAAAGAAATACAGTTTTAAATTTGCATCTTTAAATTCAGTTTTTTAATATAATGTTTTTTAGCAGACGAAATTGACTGGTCTTCTGTATTGAAAATTTGAAATTGACTAAGCTTTTTAGCAACTTGAACAAAAGTGCAACTGCAACCTTTCTTTTTCTACAACCCAGGATTTAAGTGGAGCAATTTGAATGGCCATAAAATAAAGCAGCACCAAGCCAATTTGTCATAAAGCATCATAATCATTATTTTTATGCAGCATAATAATTATTCTAAGAACAAGAATCAAAGTATAATAATAAACAAATCCCATTTCTTAAAAACACATAAAATAAGTAAAAACAAAAATAGTTGGTTTGTTGGAATCACTGCGTAGTTACCGTGATTCCGACAAAGCCACCGTGATATTAAACACGTACTTGGTAAAAAAAATATAAACTGACCTTTCCGGCAACCGGTGCCGTCGGCAAATCCATCTCCCCGGAAACCATCAACACATTGACACCGAAATCCAGTACCATTTCCTTGCAAACTTACCGTTGAACAAGTAGCATTGTTAGAACATTGACAAGAACCATGAAGCCACCACCCTAATTCAATAGCTTGAAACTGCAAAGAAATCTCTTTGTTCTGTTCAACAGCAATAGCTGAGAACAAATAGTTACACTTAGTCTTATTCAATTCATCATAACTCAAAACATCAACATCTCCTTCATGATATTCTTGAGTAAAACAACTAATATTACTACTTTTGCTATCACAACTTTCAACTTCAATCTGATTTCCAACAAAACTTGATGCTGGAATCACACATCCACCTAAAGAAGCTGAACAATCTTGAACTAGAAAACTATTGTTCCTTGTTGGAGCAAAATTATCATTGAAAAGTGGTTGAATAGATGCAATACTACGGTTACATTTTGCAGGAAGGTAGATGAATATACTGTTTTTTGTTAAGTTTTGAATCAGAAACTCATCAATTTGGACTTTGTTGTTGGTACAGTTTAGTTGGATTCCACAACCTTCTGAGAATCCAAAAGGATATTGAAGAATTTCATCTCCACAACGATTCCAACAGATTGTGTTATTGTTGTCTTGTGCTCTTGTTTTGCTGAATAAGAAGATTGTTGTGATCATGAATAAAAAGATTATCTTGTGATGATGAAGAAACATTTTTTTGAGATGATGATTGAAGTATTTGAAGTTGGTAATCTTTGATCAAGATCATTACCCTGAAAAGAATATAAAAAATAGAGTTTAGTTCAATTTGATGGTATTTTTGATTCAGCTCAAAAAATTTGATCTTATAAGATACTATAAGAAAAATATAATCAAAGTGAATGTTTATTTTTTCAGGTGATGGATTAAATGAGAAGTTAAAGCTTGTGAAATATTTAGTTGGGTAGCCATCTATATTAATTAATATTTTTTGTCTTTCGCATCGGTTTTCGACTTATTAATGGTGGGCAACTAATCTGGCTCGTGCGTAGAGGCGTGCGCACTGGCCAAACGTTGTTTTCCCGATTCGAACTCGGTATTTTCCGAGTACATCCTTGAAAGAAGTTCCTTGCCACTGTAGCCCAAGCAACTTGGTTACCATCTATATTAATTAATGTTTGTTCATCCTAGACGAAAAAATAATCAGTGACTTTAATTAATGATGGTAACAAAAATTTGAAAAATTGTAGGCATAAATATGCATATAAGTGTACCTTTAAATGTTGTTATGCAAAGGTTGAAATTAATATTGATGTAGCAGTTGGAGAAGTAAATTCAGCACAAGTTCTTGTAATACGAAAATGGAAAATGAATTGTGACTTGTGTCAGGTTAACATAAAGTTCATTATTTTGGTATGAAAACAAAGTAACATGAACAAGTTGTATTATTTTTGTATTTGTAGGGTATAGAGAGAAACTTCGACTCATTCACACGTTTGGTGGGTTATGTTCTTTGATTTTAGAATGGAAAATGCGTGTACATCGACATGTTTATTTTATTTTTTATGTTTAGAATGACGGATTTACCCCTGGTTTAATTTTCTTTTGCACTACAAGCCCTTGTCTATGACAGGAAATTACATGTTAGTGGATGTAACGCTTTATGTATAGTCAACAAAAGGCAAATCATACAATGTTTGACTAAGTGTAATAGATTATCTGTTTTCATGTCCCTACATTTGAAAGAAAATTTCTCCTCTCCTACATTCACAAAATTCCCTCAAATAGTCTCCTTTCTTTGTCGAATTTGCCTCTTTTTTTATTAACCAGTTTGGATCGGATTATATCTAATAGTTACTTCAATTTTTTCAAAATTTTTTTACATCTTCGGATTGATAAATCCGAATGTACAAAAGTTATTGGTTTCATTATTTATTTTTTTATTTAAAAAAACTGAATCAAAAGATCAATACAACTAACATTAAGTCAATGGATTAATGGTCCAGTTTTTAAACTGTATGATTGAGTCTCTTTCAAACAAAATTCTAAAATTTACATGACATTTAATTTAATACAGTACTTAAAAAAATTCAACAAAAACTCTAAATACTTTAACTAATTTCGTATATGTTGAGTAATGTTCAAAGAAAATGTTATACTTGTCTGAATAAGATATTCTTTATATGATTTGGAAGCTAATAAAAAGTCAACCTTTAGCATGATAAAAAATCAAATATAAGTTTAAGATGTGATATTTCATTTGTGCTCCGATTAAATACTTTTGATGAAAATATCTTGAATTATAAATATCATTTTGAGATAAAGTTGATGTCATTTAAAAGCTAGAAGCAGTGTTTATAATTTGAATGAATACCATGAAGGTAAATAAAGTTATTTTATATATCATATTGTTATTGAGTCAAAACAAAGTGTAATGTTTTTTTTTTTTGAAGGAAAACAAAGTGTAATGTTTTTTTTTAAGGACAAAGTGTAATGTTATTACTCGGTGTTAATTATTTAGTTATGTTCAATACTTATAAATCTCACATTTAACAAGCTCTCCCCATCTCTACTGTTGAAGTCTCATTATAATATCTACTCACTTACACCTTTATCTTCTCCAGTATAAAGAGTACACGGCTAGATATATGAAACATCAAAAGCAATGATCTTAGAAAGAAAACCGATTTTTACATGGATTCAATTGCTTAAAAACACATAACACATGAAAATAATGTTTTTGCTCTCAGCTGTAGTTAATTATTGTTCGGTATTTTCGATTGTAGTTAACTACAGTTTCACATACGTCTCAACTGTAATTAACGACCATTGTTCTAATTGTAGTTAACTATTGTTGGTATCAGTCTTACAAACAATACATCATGTAATGCAAAACCAAGTCAAATTCCAGCTTGTTATGACTTGACATGCAAAAAGACAATTTCAGAGAGAGTAAAACTAATACACCAACTATATCAAGTCAAAAGCTACTACATTAGACCAAGTGCAATGGGTTTTTTAAAACCAAGGCTAAACATGTTGAACCATTGCAAGAGGGTGTTGAAAATGAAAGAAAAATGATGTGGAGGTGAGAGGAGATGAATGAGTTCAACCATGTTGAATGTTGACACCGAGGGACACTTGGCACGTTTTTGTTTGTGGATACTGGCGCGTGTGCCACACGCGCCGACAAGGGCGAGTGGAGCTGCAGGCGGATGAGAGAGAAGATTGTTGAGTGGAAAATGAATGACATGTGCCTGATTCTGATTGGCTGTTTGGATTTTTCTTATTTTAATAATTTAAACTCATTTATTTTAGGCGCCTTCTACAGTACACCAAAATATATCTATGTACCGATACTCCAAACCTAAAATGACCAATAGTTTTTCGACAACATGGAACAAGGAAGTTTGACAGGAATGTAGATTTAATACCACCAAACTTGTGAGTTTTGCACTTTGAGACTTTTATTTTATGATATAATTAATTATTTAATTTAATTTGATTTAACAATAACAAATCTGAATCTCTGAACTCCATCATTCTTCTTCTTCTCCTTCATCACAATTCCATCGTCACACACTACTTATTTTCAGTTTTCAAAACATCCATAAAATAAAATTTTACCTAACACTTTGTTTTTGAACCAAAACAAATGTTACCCATTCGTCACAGTTTTCACTCTCTCTGTCCATGGTTGTTCAATTCATCATCTTAGTGTTCGAGTGTGTTCTCCTTTTTGTTTGATTACTTTGATTCTATTTAACATCTAATTATGGATTCACAGAGAGCAGCAAGAAATTTGTTGTTAATTTCAGGAGTTTTGAAATTTTCTATACTCCCCTTTTGCTTAGTTTGTGCTATGAAATTAGTACAAAGATGAAGTTTTGTGTTCCTATAAAGGAAAAGGAGGAGGTTAATGACGATGAAGGTTGGAGAGAATATTGTGATGGAAGTTAATGATGTAGTTTTGTTTTTTTAAAAAAATTAATTAATTATTTTACTGAAATAATAATTTGTATATTTTCTAGGGAGTTAAATTGAATAGACAAGTGTACCAAAACTCTTTCCTTAAATCAATATTTAATAATGCTTACATGGATCATTTAATTGAAATGTTAGTTTTCTATTGGTTAAACATTTGAGAGTACCAAAACACTCGATTTTATTTGGAGTACCATAGAAATTGTCTTTATTTTATTGCAAAATAATTTTTTTAATTATTTATTTTTTACCAAAATTCATGATTTTTTTCTCTCTACAAACAGAGACTTGGATCATTTGATTTGGACACAGAAAAAAAAAACAAGTTTTTCACTCTCTTAATCTTATTATTAGCTTTTCTTTTGAAGTTTTAGTCCTTTTTTTTAGTGAAATAGATCTCAATAATAATCATTTCAAAAATATAAAAACAAAAATATAATCGATAATTGTATTAAGTGTTTTTTAAGTTTAATTATAATCGATAATTGTATTTTTATGTAATTATAAAAACAAAAATATAAAATTAAATTAGAATAAGAAATAAAAGGTGGTGGGGTAGGGTGTTGAATGAAAAAACCATTGAAGTGGGTAAAATTGAATGAGTGTTGAATTAAGAGAGAGAAAATGATGTGGAGTGTTGAGAATTGAAAAAGTGGGTGTCGAAGGTTGTTGAATAAAATTTACCATTGTACATGGTCTTACATGATTTTTCATAATTCATTAACATTAAATTAGTTTGACATGACGTTGACATTACACGAATGATTGAAATTCAACAAATGTGAAATATTAGACAACACATTACACAATAATGCACGAATAAAGTTAAAATCCTATAAAATGACATCAAATATCTACTAACAATCTGAGCAGCTGAAGCTGGAACGAACACGGAGACACCACACATTATTTTCAATCATTGACCTAAACATAAATTCAATGTCGCTATCGTCGTGAATAACCCGAGAAGAATAAACTATTTTCCACATGTCTTCATTTTTATCCGCCCCAAATCTACACAAGGTACCTGTACAAATACACGAGATGTAGTATAATTTTCACCAAGATAGACAAAGTATTTGTTAAGTTGTGTTTTCAACTCATCCATTGTGTCGGTCAGAGTTAAGAAAAACTATAAGAGCTCGTTTGGTGCACATGATATGAGAGATATGATATGATGTGAAAATGGATAAGGATAGGAAATGATATAGTAAGGATAAACATCTATCATATCACATGTTTGATACACACATGATAACAAACATAATATCATATATATCACAATTAAATGACAAAATTACCACTGCAATTAATTACATATATTTTAATCTTTTTTAATTAAATATAATTAAATTATCATTAATTATGAATCATCTTCTTCCTTTGTTTTAGGGCTGCCGTATTCTTCTTCTTCAATATTCCAAAGTATAATAAAAAAAATTAATGGCTTCTTCAATTAAAAATAAAATCGTTTCTTCAATTACAACAAAGTTCTTTCAATTTTAAAAAATACAATCATAGTCCAAGCTCTTAACCAAACCAATTGTTGTCTCTATTGAAGATAATACGAAATTCATAAATCTCGTTTCATCTCTTTTCAAATTTGACTTGAATACAAAATAGATAATCAACAAATAAATAAACAAAAAATTAAGCATATGGAAGAAAACGTGATTGTAGGGTAGAATTGGGTTTAGATCTATGACAAATAGAATAGATGGCATTGAAGAGTTATGAAGGAAGAGGTAGAGGTCGATGGATGGAGAGCAAGAGAGAACATGAGAGATGAATTGAGAGAGGGCAAAATAAAGATTTTAGTGCTAATCATGATAGGATAATTCTAACCCACCAAAAACTAAGGATAAAATTAACAAAGGATGAGTATGATAGGATTAGAAATAGGTTTAAGTTATCATTTCCTTTTGGCGCACCAAACAACAGATTAAACTAGGATATGATATTTTTATCATATCATGTCTTCCTATCTTGTGCACCAAACGACCCCTAATTGTCTTCTTGAAAGCGGAGTATCATCATACTTGAGTTTCAATCTGTACATCTTGAGACATTTTGAACTTCACAAAAGTTTATGAAATAACAAACATTAGAATATACTTTACCTTTCATTTTATTTTACTATGATGTTTGTTGCAAGATGTACAACTATAACTTATGACCGAGTATAGTTGGTGTATTTGTTTTACTTCTCTGAAATTGTCGTTTTGCATTACAACCATAACATGTCGTAAATTGGCTTGATTCTGAATTACATCATGCACTACCTACATAGTGATAGCAATGATAGTTAACCTCCGCTGGAACAACGGTAGTTAACTATAGTTGGGATATGACTGGAGCTCCAATTAATGGCTGTTGCAAATATCAAACGGTAGTTAGCTACAGTTGGGGTTAAAAGCATGATTTCCATGTGTTTTTTTAGCAATTGTAAGCGTGAGAAAAGCAATTT
The DNA here is from genome assembly GCA_958299785.1 of Medicago lupulina. Taxonomy (NCBI): domain Eukaryota; kingdom Viridiplantae; phylum Streptophyta; class Magnoliopsida; order Fabales; family Fabaceae; genus Medicago; species Medicago lupulina. The sequence continues at coordinate 6,438,114 of OY283146.1, read as the reverse complement.
TGTTTTATTCATTTGGGCCTTTGTCTTCATCAAGCAACAAAAATCAAACTCACGGCTGACAGAAACACAAAACCCGTGCCAATTTGCTTAAACCCTAAATTTTCTGAATCGATTTCGAAGGGGAAAAAGAGAGAGATAATCAAAATCGCATCCATGTCAGACAACGATTCCGACGCCCCTGAGGAATTCACAGCTGAACAGGTTTCTTCAATTCATTTTCCAATCAAATTGAATTTACAATCTTTAATTTTTAAATTGTTCTTTAGATTAGTATAAGCATGAATACTTAATCTAAGAGTGTGTATTACAGGGTATTCAGTTAGACGAAGAGATTCGACAGATTAAAAGGGAAAACACAATCAGGTATCTACTTAGTTATGAAGTTCTGTTTGTTAATTTTAGTTATTGTAATGTTGGTTTTGCAATACGTGTTGGGGTATTTAATAATTCTGAGAATCGCGGTCAAATGCGTCTGATGCACTTGCAATTTTAGTTGCATTGCTGCAATTAAGTCATCGCAGTGTTGTTAGATAGAAGCTGTAGCATAGCGGAATTTGGGATAAACTGCTACTGTTTCGCCACACACTATTTAGTACAAAATGTTGTTAGTTAGCTGATATAGTTGCGTTATAACACTTTTGTGTAGTGGAATTTTAATAGTCCGCTATTTCCCGTTGTCTGCGATTGACAACATTGGTTACGTTGGCACTTGGCAGAACCTTTTTTAACATTGATAGATTATTTGATAATCTCAGGCTTGAGTAGGAATAGATAATTCTAACCGAGTGAATTCACTCATTCATAAACATTGTTTTTAGAAAGATGTGACCATGTGAGTGTCTCATTTTGCTGATTATTAATTGGTTGGCATTACAGTGCTTAATGGTGTTGGCGGGCTAAGTCCATATTTATAGCTATGTTCTGACTTTAAATCCCCCCGCAAGGGAACGGTGGGATAAGGCCCCTCGGATTAGTCGGTTCTTAAGTTGGATACCGAGTTTTAAAAAAAAAAGGATAAAAGATTTGTTAAATTTGAACTATATGAGATTGATCAGTGAATATATCTGTCCTGGCAATTCCAGTTCGCAAAAAATAGTGCTTTGTTCAAGTTCTGCTACTCAAATGTGCTATAATGCTGCTAGAATCACTATTCGACAAAAAATTGTACTAAATAGCATATTGTAGCACAATAGCGATTTGTTCAAATTCTGCTATGCTACCACGCCACTATAGCCGTTATTTAACAACACTGGAACATATGAAAAGGTTTTTCATCTCGACATTCCTGAGTTGAGAGATGGTGCTTATGTTAGGATGTCGTTAGTTCCATAAATTATGGGTTAACAGCTGAATAACACAGATGGGTGTAGCTAGCATATGGCTTTTGATATGTTGTTTTGCAAATAGCAACATTCCTTTCAGGGACGGATCCCTTCATGGGCTGTGGTGGGCAGCGACCGTAGGTCTATTTTGCAAGATTTTAAACAATTTTGCTGCAGTTTTAGTGTTTGACAGATCTAAATCCCCACTAATTGGTGTAATAGCCCACCTGGAAAATTAAAAAATTAAAAATCATAGGTCTATTTTACGAGTTTTTAAACAATTTTTCAACGATGTTGGGTTTTCGGCGGTTCTAAAAGTGACATATGTGATTTTAGTCATGTTTATACTTGGTTGGGTAGCGGAGGTTTACAAACCTTCTAATTTTTTGTGGTTTCAAATCTCCTTTATATTGTCTTGTCAACTGAAAATTCCTCCAATTAACAATTGTATGATAAATAAAATATTAGTAATTTATAGCAGTAGTAAACTATGTAATTTATTTTTTCAATGTACCTGAGCTTTTTAGTCAAACTTTTAATGGTCCACCCAAACTATTTTTTCTGGCTCCGCCACTGATTCCTTTCATTCTCTCTTATATTGCATAGTTATGGGTTAAGATCCAATTCCACACTCTTCAGGCGTTACTTTGGACTCATGCATAACAACCACATATAGTGATTTCTAATATGAGTTTACATGGCAGGGTTAATATTGAAGAGAAAGAACGTCGGCGAAAATGGGCTCAAAAATTAACACCTCGACCATCCAAAGCTACTAAAAAATCTAGGGACATATCGAAAACTGAATCTGAGCAAGAACTAAACACTGAAAAATCTGAAGATGTATCAAACACTGAATCTCAGCAAAAACCAAACACTTCTGTGGGATTTCTTCCCAAAAGCATCGTTGACATGCTTGCAGCTAAGGAGAAGTAATGATTGGCCACTCTTGCTCTCTTATGTAACTATGCATGATTCTTTAGATAATTCTCTAAGAGGCTGTAATCTGTTTGCAGAAAAAATTTATTAACCGAGACTGATGAAGAGGAAGATAAATTAAAGGCTACTACTTCAAGGAAGAGAAAATCCAAGGATTCAGGGTTAGCAGGGATTTCAACCTATCTAATTCTATACAATTATACTTATGCTTTCATGCTGCTTTTAATCCTGTGATTATATATATTTCCTTTATGATTTGCAGTTCTGAACCTGTTATTGTGAGCAAACCAGCTCCTCCTCAATGCTTAAAGAGTGCCTTAGATTTCTTGAAAGAAAGGAAAATGTCAGTTCCAAGATCATCTGCTGTCTTGAAGAATTCCAACCAAGCATTACGTCTACTTTCCAGTTCCGGGATCATACGCCAGAAATGAGGATTTTAGTTCCATTATAAATTTATAGATTTTTTTGGCCAAGGTGAGGTGTCAATGTTGCAACATTTATTTTTAACCAATCATCTCTGCTGCTTCTGTTGTCATACTGAACTAAATTGTAACATTACTATGTAATCCATGTTAATTGGAGTTAAATTATGCACTAGTGTTTTTGCCACATAGAACTCCCTCTCCAAACCCTGAAATACTTTCAGAGAAGTGACTAATAACACTGATAAAAGGGGGAAAATGGTGTTGTGTGCAGTAGTAAAGAAGTAGTAGCTATTAGAACATGGCTATTCCGTATGTTCGTGAGCAATTTATTGAAGTTGTTCCACTTATTAGTTATTTATTGTTTTAATCATTGTGAAAAATCCTTAAACGACAAATAATTTGAAATGGAAGTAATATTTAATGATGGTTAACCGGATAGATGATGATACATAAATTGGGAAAAATAACATTAGAAGCCATTTAGCAACAAGTCAATAGGCATATTGCTCATATCTGAAAACAGTGCTAGTGGCTTGCATATATTTAAGGTGAAGAAAAAACATCATCTTGTTGTAGCCACTTCTGTTCTTGGGCTGAAGCTGAGCTGCTCAGAAAACCCTCAAAAACACTTTTGATTCTGTTTAGGGACTTCTGATGGCGAATGCGTCGGAGGACTACTTCTTTGTCCAGGGTTTGAGATGATGATTTGGACGACAAGGACGATTTCAAATGGAGCTCGCTTGATATGGCATTAACTGTTGCAGAGTTCTCATCTTCTTGGTGATCAAGGCTAACCTTCTTGGTCTCTGATTCAGCTCTGGAAATCATGAAAGCCATTTTTCTTTCTTTCTTTTGGTTTAAGCTAGAGTCTTGAAAATTGCTGAGGCTGATGGATGTTTTCAAATTTATAAAGATATCACCAACCTTTTATAGTTGAATAATTTAGTTAAAAATGTGAGGCCAGTTGTTTTTCTATTATAGGATATATATAGGAAGTGGTTTCACTCTCAGCTCAGGGTATCTTCCTTTGCAAATGCCTGTTGTTTTTCTCAAACAAGGGCTAGAAACACTAGTAACGTGTAACGGACAAAAAGTACATGGGCGTGGGCAACTGCAAAAAGGACCAATATGATTCATGACATTACCATGGAAACCACCAAAGTGATTCAGCTGGCTGTCTAGTGGGATTTCATACAATTGATAAATAGATTACCACTTCCTATGATTCATAATGAGGTAATCGCTCCCTTAATAATATAAAACTTAACTTTAACTTGCTGTGTTAAGAAAAGTAGTTAATTTAGTTTATAAAAATAATCTGTCAAAAATAATATTTATAAAAATAAATCTGTTAATAATATGCATTAATCTTTTTTAATAGCTTTCATAATTATCTGCCCTAAAAAAACTACTCTATTTTATTCTTTGTACACGAGAGACTAAAATTTATTGTACTCTTTCTACCAATCTACACGAGAGAGCAAAATTTATCTTTTGTAGGAGAAAGAAGTTTTGACATTTTAAAATATGATTAGTGATTATTTCCGTTAGGATTTGAACTCTTGCTCTTTTATACTATTCATCCTCTAATTGAAGTTTGTCAATAATTTGAACTCAATCACTTGGTTAATTTTTCTTGTTTGTGTAAATGATTTAAGCAATGTAAAATGAGTTTTGTAAAAAGAAATAGCAATATAAAAAGGACAGAGGGAATATCTAACTCTGATAAATTAATGTTACTCTTTTTTTAGAGGTAATGTTATTCTTTTATTTATTAATATATTATACTGTAAAAGATTGTGATAAAAACTCTTAAATCAAACTATTCAGAGCTATACAAATGTCACTAAAAAAACGGACAAATATAAACAGTGTCTTATGCAATAAGTGTCTTCTATTATTTTTCACGATGATAAGTGAGAGGATGATATGGAAGTTGGAATTTAACTTGGATTCTATCGTCACTATTATCAAAGTCGATTGACATTCAAAGTAGATATAGGGTTACGTTGCGTGATAACTGTTGGATGAAGACAAACTGAGGAGAAAAACAATGGGCAAATTAAGCTGTTTTCGTTTTCCAAGTTGGCTTGTGGGGATTCTCCTTAGATTTTTAATGTCCTTCTCATTTTATAGTATACTTTTTCAGGTTACAGCAAATATCCATTGAGCTGCATATAAATCACATGCCAGAATATAATATTGGAAATTTTGAAATGTGAGTTTTGATAGAGATTTCCATGCAGTAATAAGATACTTTTGAATTTTGTCTTTTCTAACATATAAGAAATGTTTGATAATTTCCATTTCCCCTTCACGTGTAATCATTCTGGTTTTCTATAGGTTACCTCTACTAAAAGTAATCTTATTTGAGACACATTATATGTTAAATATAGATATCTTATTCGATCAGAATTTCAACATTGATCCGTCACATTGTAAGATTCTCGCTAGCACTTTCCGATAATCTCAATAGTAGGGTATTAGCCATTGAATGAAGGTATTTTATCATAAGAATAACAAATATCACTGCCTTTTTATGGATACTTGTTCCTTTGTTCCACAAAAAGCAAGATTATTGTTTAAATGAAAACTAGAACGCCGACCCGTGCATCGCACAGGTCTTATAAGCTTAACGATTTCATATATAAGTGAATGATAACTAAATTTAATGTTGAAAATTATAAGTTTTTTGCAAATTTTGTCAGCGCGATATTACATACGACACCAAGAATTTTTTGAGTTTCTTGAAACAACATATAATAGATCAATTCATATCAAACATTTCAAAATACTTATTCGTAGACTACGTTAGATGTCTCATCCGTATCTTCACCATCTTCATCAGTTATTAGTATCTTCAGCCCCTCTAGATGTAACTCTGGAAACAAACACATAATTGTCCATATGAATTAATTTTATTTTTTTTTCAGTTTTGCTTTGAACATTAGCTAATACTAAGTAGTGGAGGAGCACCCATTAAGAGCTATCACAAATCAAACAACAAATTTATCCTTTGTTTTTAAGTCCCAAAATTACGTAAAGAATAAACAATAAACAACATAATAAAAACTCATGTAATAAACTTCAATGACATGAAAATAATAATTTGAATCAAATAACAAATACTTTAGTTACAACCAAACAAAATACTTACTAAGATAGATCATCCATAAGTGATATTTAAGAAAAAGAAAATACATTATTATTGATGAGAAGAGGTGATCACTTTGATGACCCTTTCCCATGTCCAATTACGAATTGTTTCTCCTTATCAGGCACAACTTCATACACCACAATACATTCCCACCTATTGCCACATTCATCTACAACTGCCAGCATATGAGTTGTCTTCTCCAACGTCACCTCAGCAAATCCTTACAGTCCAGCTTCTAAAATAACACAATATGTTTTATTAGGGTCAGTAAAATTGCAACTAAAAATGATGCCTTACCAAAAACCCAAACTTTACATCATATTCAGTCAAATGCCTTGAACATGACATTGCAAACATAGAGGGTTTAAGAAGAAATGCCAAATCATAAACAGATGCAGGAAACAGACCATGGACAGAGTAGGCATGACAGTTCTATCAATGTTGAATCTAATGGGGGGACAAAAGTAGGGAAATTAATCTTTTGCTTAACCCTACACTTGATTTTCTTGATTTGAAACCTTCCCAACCCTAAGAAAACAACTGTAATCCACGCACCAAAGGTAATATCGTAGAAATCATGTAGGGCACCCCAACCCTTTGTTAAATAAATGTTTCAATTTATTCTCTCAACACTAACATCACACTCGTTGTGGTTCTTATCAACCAACACAGCGTCTCTGTTAATCTGGTCGCCAAAGTCCGACCCAAAACTATGGGGCATCATCACAGCACCCTGCAGATATCAATTAACATATTCGTTAGAACAACCATTAAACATAAATTGACAACCGAAAAAATAGATACACATTTAAACGCACACAATCAACTTCATAATCTATGGTATACGTCTTATACTTCAAACGAAGTTTGCTGACTGTCTTATCAATCTCTGTGGATGGGTTTCGAATCAAAGGTCCTACAATAAAAAAAATATTATTATTAGAAGTTGAACAAACATATTACAATCCAAAAAAAAGCAACGCAAAGTACTCAACAAATCTGGAATGTAAATACCAATCAAGCAATGGTAGGTCAGCAATGCAGTTAGAGGACGATCAGCCATAGTATAAAAAGGGGAGTGAATATTATGTTTTTCAAGGATCTTGTTTAGAAATAGCAAATGAATCTGTTAAGTAAAGACACGTATATATACTTCAAGGATGGACATGGGAAAGGGGTCGGTGGAGTTTTTAGATGCATAGGGAGCATAATTGGCATTTTGGGAAAACAAAAGGGCTGCTAGATTTTGGAGAAACCAATACAGATGATTGAATGCATTGATTACAGCATTAGAAAGAATGGATCGGCATAATTAGAAAAGTGTGGGATGAAAACTTGAATTGTTAAGTGGAATGCTGATAAGGAAAACCACATTAGAGAATTAAATGCGTGATCAGTGGAGGAAAATATTAGGTTTAGAATTAGGGTTACTAATAGCTTGACCAGACAAGCTTTAGTAAGAAAGATATTAAAGATATTGGTTAAGAAAACAAAAACAAAAATATTTTATTAAAAAATGGTAAATTCAATTTTTTAAAAGTTAAAAAATTGTGATTTCAATACAAATTTACTACTTTTAGTTTCTTAATAAGTGATCTAATTGTTAGCATAACTCTTGTTTAAAAGAAGTTTGATCATAGCTATAGTATATCACAAGTAGAACTTGTTCTCGATGTTCATATTCTTTAGTAATTTGTTATTGTGAATATTTGTTTTCTTCTCCATCTTTTCTAGTTTATTTCATTTGGTCATTTATATTTAATTAATTACATGCTCAATGTGTGTTCATAGTTTGTTCCCTTCTAAAAATATGTTCATGGTTTGTTACATGACTTTCGAGCTCGAAACCAAGATTTTTCCAATCTCTGGTCACCTCATTTACTAGTTTTTTTTAGAGGACCTCATTTACTAGTTGACTAACACGATTTGAAGAAAATAACTTAAACCAAAACAATACACTTTGTCTAAATATCTAGAACAAACTAGTCATTTTCTAACATATTTTTCTCCATTTGACAATGTTATTTGATAGAAAGATTAACAAAACGTCTATTATTTTCATCTTTTAGCAATATTGGAAATGTTATTTAGACGTCTATTATTTTTTTGTCAAAAAGGGAACTTAACTAGATGTAATATTATGCTCGATTTCCCATCATTCCATTATAATTACTAAATTATTTTCGCTTCAAATCAAATCACGTCTTCTTGTTTTTCATTGGAATTATGACTATTTGTATTTCTGATATTATCAATATTATTGTTCTACTTCTATCACTTTTTTCTCCGATTGAATTTGTTTCTATATCTCTCTAAATCTAACGGTACAATCACATCATCACATTGTAGTTATAGAGTATCTAAACACAAGACAAAATGGGTTTTTTTCTACTCAAGTATATTTATTAGTAGTAGTTATTAGCGAAAGTGATTAAGTGAATTGTCATACAATAAATAATAATTTATAGAAAAATGCAATTAACATTTCATTGATATTTTAAAATAAAAATATTATGAGACAAACAAATATTTCAAATGAAACTCGTATAAAAAGAAGAGAATAATTTTGATGTACCATTAGTTTGTTGTAATGAAAATAATAAGGGAACTTACACTCACAAATTAAAGTGTACTGAAAGACAACCAATTAAATAAATATGAAGGGAATAATTTGGTGCATGAAGAACAATATGCGCCATTTATCACACACTAAAAATACAAGAAGTGCCAATTTTAGTCAATTGACCAAATCAAATGTGATTTAGACGAGTCAAATAATCCCATTGACTCATTCCAAATCTAAATTCATACAATTACCTAGTTTAGTCATTCAATTATCACCTAATCCTAACACAACATGACATGGCATACCACAATTACATGCCTAACAAACCACGTTGTCTGTCATTCATTCCTTACACCAAACCAAACCATATTGTCTATCCTCGACCTTCCTTTCATGTAATGTAAAACAAACAAAACCTTCATTTCTCTTCTTTTCCTTTATCCTCTTTATTCCATCCAACTCCAAAGCTACTATAAAATGTTTTTTTTAACTTTGCATGAGATGAAGTAAGGAATAATAACTACTAATAATATTAGCAATGACAGGGTCATCAAGAAAAGGACATACATTCTTGGATGAAGGAAGCGTTCATGGTAGAAGATTTGGCAAATTGAAAAAAGACGAATTCGACGGTTACAACTCCGACAACCATCCTCGAAAAAACAGCCCTATTAAAACAACTGATGCACCTCATTTAGATCCTCAAATGGCATCAGATAATTCACCTTATGATGCATCTCTTTCACCATTATCAAAATCACCATGGCATGTTAACGAAGAAGCTTCGTCTAGCGAAGAAGCTCTTGTTGGCTCATTAGTTCGCGAAGAAGGTCACATTTATTCTCTTGCAGCGACGAAAGATTTATTATATACCGGTTCTGATAGTAAAAACATACGTGTTTGGAAGAATCAAAAGGAATTCGCGGGGTTTAAATCAAATAGTGGTTTAGTTAAAGCAATTGTTATAGCCGGTGAGAAAATTCTCACTGGCCATCAAGATGGAAGAATTCGTGTCTGGAGAGTTTCAAACAAGAATGAACAAACTTATAGAAGAGTTGCGACATTGCCTACGCTAAGAAACTATATCAAATGTTCAATGAAACCGAGTAATTATGTCGAGGTTAGAAGACACCGTAATGTTTTGTGGATTAAACATTATGATGCAATTTCATGTTTAAGTTTAACGGAAGATCTTTCGTTAATTTACTCTGCTTCGTGGGATAAGACTTTTAAAGTTTGGCGTGCTTCAAATTACAAATGTTTAGAATCAGTAACAGCTCATGATGACGCTGTTAACGCGCTAGTTGTTGGATTTGATGGTTTGGTTTTTACCGGTTCAGCTGATGGAACAGTTAAGATTTGGCGGCGTGAGATGCAAGGAAAAGGAACAAAACATTTCTTTTCACAGACATTGTTGAAACAAGAATGTGCAATAACAGCTTTAGCATTAAATTCTGATGGGACATTTTTATACGCCGGTTCTTCAGATGGGTTGGTTAATTATTGGGTCCGTGAAACAAATTTGGAACACTGTGGAATTTTGAGGGGTCATAAATTGGCGGTTTTGTGTTTGGCGGCCGCTGGAAGTTTATTGTTTTCCGGTTCTGCTGACATGGCAATTTGTGTGTGGAAACGATCAATTACTAATGAACATGCTTGTATCTCGGTGTTGAGTGGACATACTGGACCGGTGAAGTGTCTCGCTGCTGAGAAAGATCTTGATGTGATGTTACATGAGCGAAAGTGGATTTTGTATAGTGGGAGTTTGGATAAGTCCGTTAAGGTTTGGAAGGTTAAGGAGAATGCGGCCCCCGCACCACAGACTCACCAACAACCACCACGGCTTAGTCTTAGTAGCGGTGAGTTTCCTAGAGTGTCGTCGTTGCGAAAAATGGGATCACGAAGATACTAGCATTTGTGTTCTTGATTGAATGAATGATGATGTTGCATTTTTTTTTATTTGATTACTGGAACTACTTGTTGCTGAGTTTAATGTGCAAATGTAAGTACTAGATTGGTTAATTAATTAGTTAGTGTTTGGGGGTATAGAGGATAAATTAATGTTTATATTGCTAACTCATAATTTTTTTGTCTTGATTGTGAATTGTAAATGCAAATTATGACTTTCTTCTCTTGATTTTGTTGTTGATTGTTGGTCATGTGATGATAAAAGTAAATGTTCAAAGGGTTACAGATAATTACGTGCATATAGAGCTAGCTATGTGGTAGTGCATGGAAGGTTGATTTCTCACTCTTACATTCTCCACAATAGTTTTCGAATATTTCCTTTGTCTTCCCCCTTCGAAACTACTATTTTTGTGGAATTGGTCGTACAAGCAGGGATGGACCTAGAAATTTTTCGTAGTGTGGGTCACCTATAATATTTTAGTTTTTAAAGCATGAGTGTATACTTGTATTTTTAAGAAATGTATATTATATTGTTTTATGTGGGTTTTCATGTCATAATTTTTAAATGATTTTCTCATTTTCAATGCCAATAAAGCTATAAAATATCTCGTCTACAATTGGTAGGAACATTACGATATACAAGGGTCAGGGTTTGAACCTCAAATTCCTCATTTATTCACCTTAAGGGTGAATATTTAGTCATTAGACTACTTGATTAAAAATAAAAACTATTAAGACTTTTTTTTTGAAAGAACTATAAGAGTTTTTTTGTTAATATAAAAGTAACTATTTCAATATAAGTAACCAAACAATCATTTAAATATTCATCTCTCATACAATTTCACAATTGATTTTTGATAATATTCGTATAACCAAGAGACACCGGCAAGAAATATAGACTTTTGATGTATTAAAAATAATATTGTATTGTTTTTATAAACAAATTTTATCATTCCTCATGCTTTGATATGTCCTAATACATGGAAGAAAAAAAAATCTAAGTCAAGTGAGGGCCTAGGCCCACACACCCACCAATGTGGGTCCGTTCCTGCATACAAGAGACCACTTATAGTCGAATTAAGCGAACTCCTGCAAATATTTTTGTCTGTAGTTGGGTGGCATTAAAGAATGTGGATCTCACATCATTACTGACATTCGATTATATGTGGAAGAAATTAGTTTAGTTGTTAGGATTAAGATTTTAGCTCGTATAAATTGTGTATTGGCTTCTACAAATTTGGTATGCAGAGATATCTCTAGTGGGCGAAGCGGAGATCGATGGAAGAAAGGAATAGCGATGGATTCCTATGGTCTAATCTGGAGGAAGGAAGTTGGATGTTTTTCTCTATTTATCATCACTACGGGCCATATGGCCAGATCAACGTTGTCAGAATAATAGTGTCCAGGGCCTGCCCCTTTTCAAAGTTTGAATGCCCCACCCATGTGATATCTGCTAAAGGCTTCGTTAGTGAGGTGATAATTTCAGCCCTATCCTCCTTCAGGGTTCCACCTCCTAAAGCGGTCAGCGGGCATAATTGAAAAAAGAAAGGCACTATATGTTCCCGTTCTCGCGAAAAAGAAAGGACTATTCGCTCTTTAGGGTGGGCCTTTCGTACTCAAATCCGTACGAGGAGAATTATTCAGCGCATTAGTGTGTGATTGTTTATCGTAATAATTAGTTATAATCTTAAAATGTGGATGAGGAATGCCCAAACTCGTTATGTTTTTTTTTTATTGTATTTTACTTATTTTAAAATTTGAATGAATGAAAGTTATTTTCTTTTTAAAAAAGAAACAGGTCTTTGTTATCATAAAAAATTGCATTTTTGTGTGTTCATGTGTTAGTCCTCCGATAAATTATATTTGGGAAAGAAAGACAATGAAGAAATCATCACATCTCTAACTTCAATTTTATCATATGTTATGAAAATCCAATAAGAAATACATCTCATATAACCAACCATCTTGGTCAATGCTCATTCCAAGTGCACCCCTAATCCAAAAGGCTATACACTAAGGTGTTCTTGCGATATATATATATTTATAGAATGATATCTCGTGATCACATCACTCTCCTTTAATTAACATCAAATGATGATTGGTAATCACATGAGATCCATTTAACCGTCTAGTTAACCACATTTAAGTGTTATTATCTTTACACCTCACATATAAAAGGTATTTGGCCTCCTATGAAAGGTGCATTCTCTCATTGTGGTTAAATATTGACTCTCCTAAAATTCTAAGTACATATGTCTTGAAGTCCTTGCAGGTAGGCCAACCCATATGGAGTAGCAACATTATTCTCCACCGTGGTAAACTATTTACTACTCCCTTCGTCTTTCAAAAATAGTCGTTTAAAGTTTATGCATGATTATTAAAGAAATGATTAATTGTGTTGATTTTGATGGTAAAATTAATATCATTTACTAAAACACCCTTATTAATTGTAGTTAGTGGAGTAGTTAAGTATGATGAAATTCAATAAATAAGAGCATAATAATAGAAAAAATAATAAATGTTGCATTGGTATTCTAAAGTGACAATTATTTTGAGAAAAAGAAAAATAGGTAAAGAGACAATTATTATGAGACAGAAGGAGTATATCCGATCTCAAATATAAACAACATTTTTTTTATGATCTCAAATATAAGATAAAGTTCCCTACTTCTATCTTATTTAGTGTTGATATTCCTAAATCACTCTTCAATTAATGTAAATTTTATTTTTTTGATAAAACTTTTTTTTTTCATGGAACAAATTCCCACGAGAGATAATCTATAATTACGGTTGCATTTTTTTTTTATAACTTTGAGATAATTAAATGACACTAAACTACTTTTTTTAAGGCATGCAAATTAATATTGTTGTCGCCTTTTATGAGATCGAAGAGAGTATGGTCGTCATCAAGTACAACTTTAAATTAATATCAATTGGGTGCTTTGCTCATAATTTTGTAAAAACATCCATTAAAACAGACGAGAGTATGAGGATGAAGATAAAGAAAATGTATTAAAGGGCCAACACCTCTCAATAAAGAAAATATATTAAAGGATCATGAATGCTAAAATAATGAATCGTCTACTTTATTTTAGAAGTGGATCTTTTAAGCATATTTTATTAGTTTGTTTGGTACTATTGTTATTGTGTGGTTGATGTATTTATCTTATCATGCGTATGCATCAACCTATATAAGCATTGTAGTGTCTGATTATAAATGAAGAAAAATGAATGAAAATGTTATTTTATTTTACCTTAGTTTTATCTTATTCTTTTTTAGCTCAGAACCTTAGTTTTCTTAGTGATATGTTTTAGGTTCATATCACATTTCTTAATTAATATGTGTGAAAATGTCAAAATAACTTATAATAAAATACAAAAAGAATAGATGCTTATATGCTGTGGTTTTTGGAACTTGAAAAGACTATTTATAATACTCTACATGCGCGTTAATAGTGTTGGCTTGGTAATTAATAAAAAAAATTGTAACTTATAAATTATGATTTATTAAACATTTCAACAATAACTCAAGTTTATAGATAAAATAGAATAGAATTAGATAAAAAAAAGAGAGGAAGTTTTGTATATATGACACATAAGCAATAGTGTTTTGTAAATATGACACGTAGGCAAGAATGTAGTTTCAAATAGAAGTATAGATAGATAGATACCTCTTATATTTAAAATTTATGATGGAATGAAGCATTAAATGTGAGTATTTGGTGTTCAATAAGAAGTCTATGATTGGCAATCATTTTCTCCTGATTTAAAACCAAGCTAGTTTCATTATCTCCTCTTCCACTTCTAGTGTGGATTCTCAATCTCATTCCATAGGATGTAGCATTGAGATATCTTGGACACCTCCACCTCATGATCATTACAAGATTAACATCGATGGATCTCATAAAAAGTCTTCAAGGATTTCTATTTATGGAGGTTTGATTAGAGATTCTCATGGCAAGTTCATATGTTACTTCTATAATAGACTTGGATGTCGTTGTGCATTGTGGGAAAACTCTAATCTTCAAATTTGGATAGATATGACAAGTCAGTAGAATATTAAAAATATTTTTAAAATAGATTGTCTGATAGTTGTTGATATGGTTACAATTTACAATAGACTTTATCTTCTGACACGTTCATCCAATCTCTCTTTAAGAGATATTTTCTCTTCTCCACTGTCCTAGATTGAGAACATCTGTTTGTCATATGTATGATGAAACTAATTGATGTGTTGACCTATTAGTGAGTCTCAAACACTCTTCTCTAAATTTTAATGGTAGTTTTTTTGATGTTTTTTCTCCTACCTTAAAACTTCTATTAGAAGATAACGTATGAGAGGTTAGTTTGCCTTGTTTAGTTTCTAACTAAAAATCTATTTTCTCATAAAAAAAAGAAGTTGAAACTCCCGAATGACAAACGGAAGACTCCAATTGAGGAAGGATTCACACGCAACACAGTGGTGAAAAACTCATGTCGAGAGGTCGAATCAGAATATAGTAACGTGCAACTATTGCTTGTTGTAACACAGCACACTTGAAAAGGAAAACGTAAGAAACAAAATAACAACAAACAACAAAAACGGAATAAAATTAAAAACTGTATAACGATAGAATATAAAAAAGATTTTGTTAACAAGTGCTCTTAGAACCCTAATTAAGGTAATCAAAATTAGTAGTTTTACATTGAAAACAATAATTTGTAAATTTTTTACAAATTGATTTGACCACTTTTTATCATTTTTCAGCATAAATTTTTTACTTTTGTTCTCTTATTCAATGCCCCAAATACACTCTTTAACATTTTTCATATAAAAATTGTAACACATCCTAAATTCCTTCATTCATTCACTACTAATTGAACATGTCATAGTAATGGAGTGCTTTTTGTTCGTGGGTGACTGGGTTTAATAATGTGTGTACATATGTATGTAGCACCAAAACCTGGGCCACCCCACCCTTTTTGGTTCAAAAAGGAAATTAGATGAAAGGGATTTCCCCGACTTCTTTAATTAAAATATATAAGAGACGTATAGAAAAAGAAAAATAAACCTTATAAAGTAACATAAATAATGTAGTACTGTAACAAAAAATCTAATTATAAGATTAGAGTGAGTAGTTATAGTTAATTATAGTTAATAGACATTAAAACAAGATTGGATAGGATAGGATGCCAACTTCACCTATGCAAAAGGACAAAGTGGTGGGCAACTCCAAACCCCACATTCGCCAAACAAAAAGCACAAAGATTCCAATTCCACATTTCCCGTTTCACTTTCCACAAACCTGTTCTCCTTTCTTTTTCACTTCTGTTCCACCACTACCCTATACCCTTTTCCTTCACCTTACATCATTATCACTATATTATTATTAAACAATATTATTATTATTATTACCGAATAATAGTAACTAGGTTCCCTTAAAAAAAATACAAATTGGTTAATTGAGTTCATAAGAGTCCACGTGAGTTTAACTTAATTGATAAAAACAATACATAATATATGTAGAAGTTGGGGTCCGAACCCTGACACTTCCACTTCTCTATATTTAAAATTTGTAAGTTCCAATCACTAGATTATTTAATATAAAAAATTGAGTTCATAAAAAGATGATTCACACATAATAACGACCGAGCTCAACTCTTGTGTTTTGGATTAAGACGTCGATGATGAATAATATACGAGTCTTAAGAAACTCACTTAAATTAATTTAGTAGTATTGACTTGAGACCTGCAAACATATTCATCCTCGATTACATGACATCTTTCAACGAAAAAAACTCGGAATTATAATTTCAATATTGTTAATACAAAAAATTTCACCTTAAAATTACCTTTTTGTTTTTCCTTTTCTTCACACTCACACAAAATTCATTTCCCTAATCTATGCACAGCACTGCACACTCCACTGAACAACACAACCTATTATTCCTTTCACCAAATCCTTCTCGCAAATTCCAATAATCTTTTACAAAAAATTCCATTTCCTTTTTTCTCTCATGCTTTCATTGCATTTCATCCTCTTAAATTAGAATCATGTCGCCGGCGCCGGAATATTCCTTCGCCGTCGAATACGACGGACCACCGTTAACTTACGATCTTCCCCGAGCAGTTCCCATAACCGTCGACAACATTCCGGTCGCCGCCGTCGTTTCTCAGGTTCCTCTCTCCGAAACTCTCTCTTTACCAGTTGTGCAACCGCTTCTACCACCGCACCATGCAAAGGAGCTTAGAACATTAAACTCCGGTGAATCTAGGGTTTCCAAAGAACTTGAATTAGCTTCGGAGAGAACGGTTTCTCCGACTTCCGTTATTGCTTTCGATCACCGTGTCTCGCAGATTAACGTCTGTGAACTTTCCGGTGAATTAAGTAGTTCTGGACCGTTTGATTTCTCAAACGGAATTGAAAATGAAATCTCCGGCGAGTTTTCCGATTTGGGTGATTCTTCGAGGTTGCTCGAAGAATCAACCTCCAGTGAGTTACCTAGCAGTAGAACTAGAAGCTCTAGTACTATGGAGTTGAATCAACAAGATTGGGGTTCAACTGAGTCTGTGTTGAGTTTAGAGTATCCATCGACGCGTGTTTCTTCGTTGAAAGCCGAGGATTGTGATGCTAAACGCGTTCCTGCTGTTACTTTTGATGTGGATTCTGATGAGGAGGATGATGATTTGAATGAGGAGTATGAAGTTGAGGATACCGTGACTAGACCGGTTAAAAGGGAGCCGTTAACGAAGGGTAAGAAAGGGTCGTGTTATCGATGTTTTAAGGGGAATAGGTTTACTGATAAAGAGGTTTGTTTGGTTTGTGATGCAAAGTATTGTAGTAATTGTGTGCTTAGAGCAATGGGGTCTATGCCGGAAGGTAGAAAGTGTGTTACTTGCATTGGATTTGCTATAGACGAGTCGAATAGAGTGAATTTAGGCAAATGTTCTCGGATGCTTAAGCGATTGCTTAATCAGTTGGAGGTTAGACAGATAATGAAAGCCGAGAGGTTTTGTGAAGCAAATCAGCTTCCACCAAATTACATTTGTGTGAATGGGAAACCGCTTTCTTATGAGGAATTAGTTACCTTGCAGAACTGTCCGAACCCTCCAAAGAAGCTTAAGCTGGGAAACTATTGGTATGATAAAGTATCTGGATTTTGGGGGAAGGTATATATTTATTTATACATGTATATGTTTTTTCTCCGTGAATTTCTGATTTGTATGCTTCTTCATTCTTATGCTTAATTATGGATGCTGGTTTTGTTTGTGGTTTCACAGGAAGGACAGAAGCCTTCCAGTATTATAAGTGCCCATCTGAATGTTGGAAGTCCTATCCAGCCTGATGCTAGCAATGGAAACACGCAGGTTTTCGTTAATGGTCGTGAAATAACAAAAGTGGAGCTTCGAATGTTGCAGGTCGAAAATTTATTTAATATATGCACAAATAGTTTCGAAAGACCCTCTATTAAGAATTATATATATCTTGTTTTTGTTAAACAAAATTGTTGAAGGAACTGTGTTTTGGTTGTGCAGTTGGCAGGAGTTCAGACTGCTGGTAACCCACATTTTTGGGTCAATGAAGATGGTTCCTATCAAGAAGAGGGACAGAAGAATACACGAGGGTACATATGGGGAAAGGTAACTTACCTTTTTGGAGTGTATTTGTCTCTTATTTTCTTCTAGCCCAATCAATGGTATCTGCTACATACTATTTCATTTCAATTGCTAGGCTGGAACCAAGCTTGTATGCGCTTTCCTGTCCCTACCAGTTCCTTCTAAATCCTCGAATTCTCTTGGAGAACAACACTCGAATTTGGCTAGCAGATCAATTCCGGACTACCTTGAGCACGGAATAGTTCAGAAGCTTCTCTTGGTTGGTTGCAGTGGATCTGGAACGAGCACTATTTTTAAGCAGGTGATTAAGATTTCTCATTCAAGTACTTGCATCTGTGAATCAAGTCTCCAGTCATACTTACTTTCTTTTGGTTATTTTACAAAATATATTGTATTCTAGCATGGGTTCCCAAATTTGTTTTTCTTAATTTAGAAAACATTAATAAGAGTAACCTCTGGGAGTTTTCTTGAATCTAAGAGTAACCTAGATAGTCATAACATATTGCAGCCATCTATCTTGCAAAAGTTGCTATATATGCTAATCATTTCTCGCTCAAGTCCTGTGTATAAATAAGAAATAAATGACCAAAATACAAGGAACCACCATGAAGGCAGTTAATGCTACTTTTTTAAAGAAGTAATCCATTTAATTGACTAATGTATCTAACTGGATGAAAAAGATAGATTTCTTGTTAAAATAAAACTCACAATGAAGCAGGTATGTAAAAGGAAATTCTATAATTATTAATTAATAGACTAAATAGTGTTGTGTTTCTTATATTGAGGACGACAAAAAAACCCTAGTTGTCTTTTATAATTAGGATCGGAGGGAGTATGATACATTCCTTTCTGTCATCAAGTATTTCCATGTTCAGCAAAGCAAATTTTGAATTAAAGGAAAAATCGATAACTAATATCATAGATTGGCGTAGTATCTGGTTATACATGGGTATTTGACTATTGTTGAAATAAATTTTTACCAGCCCCACTTCTAGAATCGAAAACAAAATCACTGATATTTGCAAGTAATAAATGATGTATTCATAGTATTGCAAATATTTATGGCAGGCCAAGATTCTTTACAAAAGCATCCCCTTCTCAGAAGATGAGCATGAAAATATTATATTGACCATTCAGAGCAATGTTTATACCTACCTTGGCATACTCCTTGAGGGCCGTGAGCGTTTTGAGGATGAAATATTGGCAGATTTAACGAAAAGGCAATCTTCCGTGCTTGATACAATAGGTAAGAGTGTGTTGTCTCCATCCTTTGTACTTCTCTCTGAAATATTCTTATTATTTTTGACTCAATAACCATGCTATTTTCCTTTTAAAGCACCATCTAGTTGTCACGTGTTAGTTCTAACAGTTTCTGGTATGTTTACATGTTTCTAGCATGTGAGTTTAATGCGTGGTTGAATCGTTGTGGCTCATAGTTATATGTTGTCCTCTGTCCCTTGATAAGTGGCACAATATAACCAACTCATTCATATTACTTAGGGTATAAAAAAATTTACTCATCTTATTTCTGATAAGTGCCTACTGTGGACTGAGTGTTAAAACATGTCATATATTTCTATGGGAAATCCTCTTGTCAAAAAGAAAGTTGGCTATATGTAATGATATGAAATACTAGTATGTTCGTTATAAGCATGATCCATATTTCATAGTAGACGGGTTTCTTATGAAAGGTGTCGATCTGTTGAAAATATGAGATGCTTTTAAGATTAGTTTCTTTGCCTTGTACATTAACTCGGATCGCATAATCTCTATGTTTATCTTTGTATCACTATAGCTTTATTAATCTATGTGTCATGTTTAAGGTTATTTTATAATTCGGTATCTTTATCTTCATTATAACTTTAAATGTTATCAATATTGTGCTTCCGGTTCATGCTCAACTAGTTAAGAAGTGTTTATTTTTTCCAAGCACCTGTGGAATATGCAACTAAATGATAGTGAGAAAAATAGTAGTATCTCTCAAGGTTTGATAGGATATGATAGAAATATTGGACTGCTAACTTCGAAGAAATATTGGCCGAAGCGCTCTGATACCATGATAGAAAAATATTGGCCGTGTCTCATTTGCATTGAGAGAGTACATATATATACACACTTAAGCCTTGTGTGTCAAGTTACAAATTAATGCTAAGCCTTGTGTGCTAAGTTACAAATTAATACTAGTAACTAGTAAGTAATTGTTTCTTGAGGTGCAAGATTCTTGAGGTCCAAGTTTCTTAATGATAATTATTCTAATAGGATATTTGAATAGATTAGTTTCTTATGAAAGTGTCGGTCTGTTGAAAGTACGAGATGCTCTTCATACCAGTTTCTTTGCCTTGCACATTAACTAAGAGTTGCATAATCTGTATGTTTATCTTTGAGTCGTTGTAGCTTTATTAACCTGCGTGTGATGTTTAAACTTTTGCTTTATAGTTGGATATATTTATCTTCATTAGAACTTGAATGAAATATTATATTGTACTTCCAATTCATGCTCAACTGGTAAAATAGTAGGATCTCCCAATGTTTGATTGGACGCTGAATAGAAATTTCAATATAGGAGGCAAGTAGGATTCTAATTTAGTGCATCCATTTATTCTAAAAGGTTGTCGGTTATGATTATGATTTACTACAGGAACCAATTCAAAACCCGATGATAAGACAGTATATTCCATTGGCCCAAGGCTGAAAGCATTCTCTGATTGGTTGCTGAAAACTATGGCATCGGGCAAACTGGAAGCTATTTTTCCTGCTGCTACTCGTGAATATGCACCATTGATTGAGGAATTATGGAATGATGCTGCCATGAAGGCCACATATGAAAGAAGAAGTGAATTGGAAATGCTGCCTAGTGTTGCCACTTATTTCTTAGAGCGGGTAAATGCCATTTTTTATTCTTAGTTGCTATTAATTTGTATCTGTTCTTTCATCAAATTAATTGTAATTGTTGGGTTAATATCTTTGACAATCTTGTACTGTTAAGGGACAATGAATCTAACACAACACATTTTGTTTAGGCTGTCAAAATATTAAGGACAGATTATGAACCCTCAGATTTAGATATCCTCTATGCTGAAGGAGTTACTTCATCAAATGGGTTGGCTTGTGTGGAGTTTTCATTCCCCCAATCAGCTCCTGAGGAAACTGTGGACACTACTGATCAATATGATTCTTTGGCTAGGTAGGTGTAAATATCTTGTGTTTGTTTCAACGACAAATTTATTTATGCCTGTTGTTATATCCCTGGAATGGGTTGTGGTCCTGATTAACCCAATTGCTATTATGATTGTTTTTCCTCTTGGAAACTAACACATGTAAAACTGCCTGGAGGATGGGGCTGTAAATGCAAGTACATTGGGGTTATGGTAGAATTGTAGTTGGAAGCTTATGAAGTTGGTGAAAAATATTTTTGCACCTCACTATTAAAATGCTTTTGTTGAGCCCTGGTTGTGTCTCCTCGCTATAAAATGTTTTAAGAAAAACAATGGAGGATAAATGATTTGTAACTTGTTTCTTTATAATTATTTGGAGGATAAAAAGATGTTTCAATTGCTATTGAATGTTTCTGATGATTTGTACTTCTTTTGGTGGTTAGCAGGTATCAACTGATTAGAGTGCATGCAAGGGGACTAGGAGAAAATTGCAAGTGGCTGGAGATGTTTGAGGATGTTGAAATGGTCATCTTCTGTGTTTCCTTGAGTGACTATGATCAGTTTTCTGTTGATGGAAATGGTTCTCTCACAAACAAGATGATATTGAGCATGAAGTTTTTTGAAACCATTGTCACTCATCCAACTTTTGAGCAAATGGAATTCCTGTTGATATTGAATAAATTTGATCTTTTTGAGGAGAAAGTTGAACAAGTTCCTTTGACCAAGTGTGACTGGTTCTCTGATTTTCATCCAATAACTAGCCGCAATCGCACCAACAGCAATAGCAACAGCATTAATAATAATCCCTCCCTTGGTCAGCTGGCTTCCCATTACATAGCGGTTAAGTTTAAAAGGCTTTTTTCATCGCTCACAGGACGAAAGTTGTATGTTTCTGTGGTGAAGGGGTTGGAACCAGATAGTGTTGATGCATCCCTTAAATATGCCAAGGAAATTTTGAAGTGGAGTGAAGAGAAACCAAACTTTAACGCAAGTGAGTACTCGATGTATAGCACTGAGGCAAGTTCATTCTCTCATTAATTGCTAGTTCAGGCACGAGTGGGAAGTCATGCTTATGTATGACTTGAATCCTGTCCTTGTACTGTTGTACATATATTGCTAACTAGGTGTAAGAGGGAATGTAACTTCTACAAGCTATCAACTTGTAAGATGCACTAGACACATGTAGGTAAGATTTCATGTGGTTAGGGAATACTGGTGAGTCAGTCAGCACATACCACACAGGTCATGGTGTAATGTTCAAATTCATATTTTTTGTTACATGGTAAAGTAATATCTTGATGTTTGAATTTGTATATCACTGTTGTCCTGTCCATCTTATATTTTGGTTGCAAACCGACTTTTGTATTCTATACATGATGTTTCAGGCTTAAGCTTCTAATCAAGTTCTAATTTTATCCTCTTTATGGATGGCATAAAATACATGAAAATTTTCACCCACTCTTCTTTTTGGCGATAGAGTGTAGACAGACATGAGTTGTAGATCGGTGAATCTGAACCAAAATTAGAGTTATCTTTTTGACCGGAGAAAATTAGAGAATTAGCTTAATATTGCATATTGCACCAAATATCAACTTTTATAATACATCATAGCTCCATCAAACGTCTCATTGCAACCTATAGAGTGTTGACGTTATTTAGGGAAAATCAGCCTAATATAATGAGTTGAGATCACACCTATTTAATGGATGCTTTCATTTAAAATCTAGTCCTTGTAGAGGTTGGTATCTAGACACGGAGTAAGGAGAACTTCAAGTGGGGTTGCTTTTAAATTAGTGATTCCAGGGCTTCCTGTCATGTCTACAGCTTGATTTGAAGGAGAAGCAACATTGAAAGAGTGTAGTAATCTAGCCAATGTCAATTGCACCATTTTCAGAGCCAATGAAGCCCCAGGGCATACTCTCCTTCCAGAACCAAAAGGGACGAGCTCATAGTTCGAACTTCTGACATCCACGTTTCTGTGGCTTGTCAAGAACCTCTCAGGCTTAAAATCATGTGGATCAGTCCAAACACGACCATCACGGTGGATCTTCCATACATTCACCATCAACTGTGTACCAGCAGGAATGTGATAGCCACATGAAAAAGTGCAGTCATTTATTGCTGCACGCAAGGTGATAATTGGACTTGGTGGATATAGGCGCAACGTTTCCTTGACAACGGCTTGGAGGTAGACCAAGTTCTTTATGTCAGATTCTTCCACCTTCCTGTCCTTCCCAATATGAGTGTTTAACTCATCCTGTACTTTTTTAAGTTCCATTTGATGATTGAGTAGGAGGGATAGTGCCCATGTTAGGGTCACCATGGTGGTGTCACTTCCTGCTAAAATCAGATTCTGCCAATATATACGCAAAGTTAGTTCTCAAAACTCAAAAGGTAATAATATGTACCAGAAACTGAGATTTTCTTCTGAATATATGACAAAAAAGAACTTAGAATTTGGAGAAGTTAGCACGGTAACATGTGTTCATACATGAAGTCCCAAGTTCATGTGCATGTTTGGATTGATAGTTGGTTTAGATAGAATCACGGTGTGTCGGTGTGTGACTGCGATTTTTTTCAAAAGTTACACTGGAGTTTCAACAAAGTTAAGGTGCCGTTATGATTTAGTCAAACTCACGTTTAATCCAAATATGCAGAGTCAGATGCAAGATTTCACAGTAGCAACCATGGGAAAAAAATAAAGCTCAAAACATACCAGACAAGTAGCCTTGATGATTGTATCTGAATCATAACCACAAATCTCTGAATCCTGCAGAACATTCAACATGACATCCATGAAATCCTGTTCTTCCTTTCCACTGTTACCTAAAGCTCTTTTCTTTTTGTGTTCCTCCAGCCATCCTTCAACCAGAGTGTCCAGTTTCTTAGCAGTTCTCTTCATGGCCTTCTCATGACCATCAATATCTAACCAACCCAAAAATGGAATTGCATCAGACACCACAAACATACCAAACAAACACGCCCAATCTCTCATAGCTTCCTTATACCTCCTAGCTTCACCTTCACCAGCACCATAGTATGTCTTCCCTCCCACCATTCTCAGAGCAATATTTTGTGTCAAATCACCAAACCACTGCTTCATATCAACCAAAACACCTTCTTTTGGACTACCCTTTATCGACCATAACCTATAAAGATCTCTCACTGCAGCTTCTAACTCAGATACTCGTGTGTCCTTCAACAGTTCGAGTCGGTGATTCGAAAGAAGCTCAATTGTAGCTAACTTCCTTATCTCACGCCAGTAAGGACCATAAGGTGTGAAACCAAACATAGCATAGTTGTAACCCATTAATTTTGAGGCTGCAACTAAGGGTCTAGTGGAGAATGTTTTGTCGTGGACAGTAAAACATTCTTTGGCCATTTCACTGCTACTAAGTATAAGAACTTTGTATGAACCAAGTTTGATTGTGAAAATTGGTCCATGTTTGTCAGCCATCATACCAAGTGTTTTGTGTGTAAGTTGCTTACTTCCAAAGAGGTGCAAATGGCCAATAATAGGCCATGATCCTCCTGCTTGAGGTGCAGTTGTGTGGCGATGACCATGTGTAATTTTCTTTATGTGATAAATGAAGAATCCAATTAAGAAGGTGAGAATGCTTGAAATGAGAGTTTTGAGCAGGAATTCGTCCATGACCATGGCCATTTGTTGAGTACAAAATAAGCTAGAAGGCTTTATTATAAAGAGACTACATAAGAATAGCCCACATGCAAATTAATACCAATAATTATGGTCATGCAAATACCAACATAAAGATAAATGTGTGTCCCGCATTTTTTTGTTTTGTTTTGGTTTATCATATTTGTCCCATTTTCTTCAAATTATGTTGGTATTGTGGAAGTGCATAAAATAAAACACTTTCAAGTTTGAAGGTTATTCTATTAATGTCGATATGTTATAAACATAAAAATCTTACATGATAGTAAAATGTTAACATGAAACCAAATATGTAGATTGGAAAGATTTTTTTTTCTTCATTTTTTTACTATTATAATTATATTGTCGTTGTTGCTATTATTATTTTATTATAATAAGAGCTACTTATATCTATATGAAGCAGTTTGAGTCAAAGAATATATTAATGACGTATGAACTGTATTTGGATAATGATTTGGTCCATAGAGTCACTCTCAACTTAAGTACTCCACAAAATTCTTATCCTTTACTATTTATGCAACAAGAGTCATGAATCATGATTGTGATTTTAACCTTTGTTTTAGAATAAATAATGTGTTACTTTCATGCAACCAAACGAAGGAAATTACAAGCGGAATGGAAGAAAAAAATAAATGATTATACCTTTCTTTACAAAAAGATTGTACTCTGACTAGAAAAAAAAGAAGGAAAGAAATTTTACTATTTTAACATATATTTTTTACTGTGAAAAAAAAATGATGGTCCGTTTGGTTCAATATAGGGGAAGGGAGGAAAGTGATTTTAAACGAAGGGAAGGGAAAGGGTGGGGAGAGGAAGGAAGATAATTTAATGAGATATATGTTTGGTTCAAAAAAGAGAAAAGAAGGGAGAGGGTAGAGATTTTAATTAAATATATGTGTATAGGTATTTAAAATAATAAACAATTATATAATTAACATGCTCTTTTATTTTAAATAGTTGAACAAGATAATGATCTAAAGATCAAGAGTGATGTTGAATCTTTAGTGAACGAATTTAGTGGCTTTGACTTCTTTTTTTTTACTAACTATAGTTATTTGTTGTTAATGAAATCAGAAAAAAAAAATTAAAAAAAAAAATTACACGCATATTGATGTGACTATATAACTAGTAAAATGTTTAATTACGATCACTTGAAAAAATATTGATAATTTGGAGTTGCACCTGCAAATATTATTGATATTGTTAAAATATCTGCAATGAAATGAAAATTTAATGTAATTTTTGCTAAAAAATGTCAAATTCATAGAAATAATCATTGTGATGAAAATATCTCTGAATGCACACAGATTTTAGTTGATAGATGAATGTATAACTAACTACCTTTGCTATAATCCTATTTGTAGTTTTGGTTTGCTTTAAACTTTCAATGTTGATGTAACTTTTAACTTTCCTTTTACAGTATTTTATTTCACTTGAAGTTTTATCAGAACAATTAATGACTACCTTTTTCCTCATCTTTTCTTTCACCACATATATGAACGACCCTGGAAAAAAATGAAAAATTAGTCCAAGAAATGAATTAGAAACAATGATGGGGTTTACATAAATATTTTCTATTATATTCTTTCAATTATAAGCATAAATGTATGTGGAACCAAAATCTTTGCTTGCCATGTGCTTGATTTCTTAAGAGTACATAAGGTAATTCTTTTATCAGTATAGGCTGCATAAAATGTGGTAATTCTAAACAAAAAATACATATAGAGAAAGTGTCTTTTACGGTCGGCATGAGCCAAGAGCTGGATTCACAAAACACTTCTTGGTCCCTCCAACTTGGAGCATTATAAGAGACCACTAACCTAGCCTATAACTTATTTTCAACGTTTGAACAATGGAGATTCAATGTACTCGTCCATGTGGCAGAACTAGGTGGTCCATATGCACATTTGTCACTAATGTAGAGCATGATATATATCTGAGTTGCTGGCCACATAAGGAGTGCATGTGCATGTGGCCAATAATGTGCAGCGTCTAAACTCCTTTGTAATTGTAGGTAGGAGGTATCTTGGAAGAATGTTTCTGATGGAGGACTGAGGATACAAAATATCAACATAACAACTTGTGAAATGTTATGATCAAACCTAGCATGTGAAGTTAACTTTTCAAAAATGTGTTGCGTTGAATGGATTCGGTTATTGTGTTTTAAGCCTAAAAAAGGAAGTGCTTGAGAAAAAATGGAGGTGAACTAGCAACCACTAAATCCATCCAAAACCCTCCTATGCTGGCCTAGATCAACCAAAGGTCAACTTTGGGGGGAATTTCTCCCCTTTACTTACACTTCTAAACAACGACGCATTTTCTTAAAAAGAAAAAAAGAAAACCACACATATTTCTAGAATAATACTTTTAAAGTTTTTGGAAGGTTTAGTAGATCAACTAGTTTGAGCCAAAAGATTTGTGAAGTTGAGGAGTCAAAAGTTCAGGGTTTAAGTTCTGACAAGGAAAAAAAACTAACTTAACAACTAGCATTTGTGTGTACAAGTGAAGTAGACATTGTATTATACACAATTTATTTTTCTATTAGATTAATAAGTCTCGCCATTACATCAAGTGAGACATGGTGGGACCTACCTAGTGACCAAATGGTAGGGGGGAATTATGCTTTGTACAACATTGTTTTACTCGTACATCATAAAAATAGTATGCTTTCAAATAAGATGGTAAAAATAGCTCTCATTTTGTACTTGGATCTCTTAAAACTGCTTTATTGTGCAACATCGGTATGAATAGTGGTTATATCTAGAGTGGTAAACTCTCTAAATCTGATTATTTCTATAACTGTTACACCATGAAGCAGTTGTAGAGGATCGGATCTTTGCAAGTTCTTTTGTCCATAATAATAAGAATATAAAAAGCATATTAATAATAAGTAACACTATTTTGTTTATAAAATAAAAAACAATATTTTGTCATGTTAGTGTTAGTCGAATATTGAAATGACTTCTTTTTTTAGTTTTCCATAAATTTTCTCCACTAAAAATAATCTTATGTGAGGCGGTGCGGGACACTGAATGCAGACACTCCGAGCCAAAATTTGATTGATTCATCACATTGTAGAAGACTAACTCTTTCTATCAGACCCAGATCTGTTTTTAATTGAAATGAATTTCAAATAATCACTAGCATTACAAGTTACTTCATTCATGTCTATCTCCATAGCTGAAGGACGGTTCTTTTAGTGTTCGGATATACATGTTACAGACAGAAAAGGTCTGACCTCGGATTAAATTCATGTTAGTGAAAGGATTCAAGCAAAAAGTCAGACATTCAAAATATGGCTACTGATCTTTGATAATATTTTTAAAGAGAAATGCACATAATACTACTCTTTAATTAAATTCAACAGTTGTACTCAAGTGTTTCACATGCTGATACTACTATTACTATGGCAAAAGAGGTTTTCTTCCAAAAATTATCAAGTTTGATAATTTCAAAACACAATGTTCTGTTACCATACCTCGGGTTAAATTAAAGAAACTATCATCTTCATGGTTTTTTGACCCTAGACCTAAGTCTTCCAGCAATACTATCTGGTGTTGTTTTGGTAGAAGAAGCAAGTAGCTTCACAGTATTCGAACCTTCACTTTTTTCAAGCTTATCTTGCTCATCAGGGAAAATCAACGATCTCTTTGCAACAACCTTGTCCCCATCAGTTTCAGCTTCAGCTTCAGCTAGAGACTGCATGGGTCCAAGCTTATTCTCATTGACCTCATCAGAGAAAGGTAGTGACCTTTTAACTGAAACTGGGTTGGAAGCATCATCGATTTTCTCAACATCCTTATCTGAAACCAGGTTGGAAGTATCATCATTTTTCTCAACATCTGTATCTGAAACTAGGTTGGAAGCATCATCAATATTCTCAACATCTGTATCTGAAACTGGGTTGCAAGTATCATCATTTTTCTCTGAGCGCCTAGTTTGGATGAGGTAGTGTGCGACTGATTTGTATCCCAAATGCAATACCTAAAATAAGGAGATATTTGAGCTTAGCTACAACTCAATCTTTTAAAAAAAAAGTAACGCAATTTTAGCTAAGAATTTTGAGTAACCTTTCTATACAGATTCCCAGTAGGTTCCCATCCTTTAGCTGTACGGCATAAGCTACAGTTGCAAATTCCACGACAAGGTGGGCATTTCCAAGTTGGATCCGACAAGGCTTCTAGTACATGCTCCCCGTATCTACAAGAGTAAGAAAACAATGCATGTATCAGGTCAGGTATTATTAACTTCTAATCTACACATACGGAAACATGTCTAAAACCATTTTCAGTATTTGTGATTCGTAATTATGCCAGAGTTGAAACATATCCGAGAAAGAACCCAAAGACCGCATTATATGGTTCAAATCGAATGTAATATTGTAAAGACATCCTCGTGTACAAGTGCAACTGAAATGAGACATATCCAACCAAAGTGGTCTACAACTTGTTTTACTATTCAAGAAATCAAGAAAGATGGGAAAAATATCAACCTTGAAACTAGAGCATCAACATTATCCTGATTTGTCCATAAAAATATCCAACCAAATCAAGCACAAGGAGATCAAAGATTGCCTACCATCATACATATGTTAGGGGGGAAATATGTGGAAAGCATACCTCATGTACAAGCAATCTCCACAAAACTGCCCCCGGGCCATGTTGCATTCGCAACAGCGTGTCCGATAACCAAGAGTTTTTTGCCTACAAAATATTGTTTTTATTTAGTGAGCAAGTTCATCAAGAAATTAGATGGATAGATCACATAATTAATTCATCACATAAACAAGGCATGGTAAAAATGGATATGTCAACTTGGCCACATAAATGAGGCAAGGTTATGGACATAGCTTATGATTTGAGAATAAAAAGAAAGGAAACTCTCTACTAATGAATGTAACTTCACAAGAGTGCCTCAATCCAAGTCCACAAGTTAAAATAAAACATTCTGAACATAATAACACAATACTGCACAGCTCTAAAGAGTTCAGGACCCAGGTCAAAAAGCCGAACACTAAAAAAAGGGCAACCCGGTGCACTAAAGCTCCCACATACGCAGGTCAAAAAGCCGAACACTCTGGCCTAAAAAAATCTCTGCTTTTAACTCTCCAGCATCCTCTTCTTAGTGACCACCTTGTAAAAATCCCCTCCCCCCTCCCCTCTAGCATAACTACCACGTCCCCCACACCTCAACATGTGTCAATGTCACTTCTCTTGCTAGAATAAACATTCCCAATCCCATAACTCAATGATCAAGTGTTTGGCACTTTTTTTCTACTTGACCGCCCAAATTGTTGTCAGTTGGTAAAAAGCATATCAAATTCTTTTTGCATGTAATATTATTAAAAGTTAAAGCCAGAAAGATGTCTTCCATGTAGAGAAATTTGTTTCAAGTTATAGGATCATATTCATATTTTCAGGAATGATATTGATCATAATACCACTACCAGCAATATTATTTCCAAGTACAATAAACAAACATGTTAGGTACATAATATTCCAAAGAATGTTGTTTAGTCCAAAAATAGAAGGAAAAAAAAGTGCTAGAATGAGGTGGTAATAGAAGTTATAGTAGGCTGAATTTTAAATTATCTTCTATTCCAACAAAAATATTTGATGACCACCCTGTACATAGGAATGAAAAGTAGGCAATAATACCCAGATTGTTTAAAAGAACACTTGTTCCAAACTAGAAAATGTAATATCCCCAAAGTCACGTTAGCAGAATTGTTGTTGCATATCTTGAAACAAGCATACCTTAATCAAGTTTATTCAGGTCACATTTAACAGTTATTTAGCTAAATTAAACTCGAACTAGGTTAAACTTTCAACAGATTCTTGACAATAAAATGGTCAGTCACCAGTGTTGTCAATTGTGGTTTGTTCAATTTTCGCTATGCTAATCCTGCAACACTATCGCTGTTATTTGACAACACTTCATACTAAATCGTGAAACAATAGTGGGTTATACAAACTCTGGTACACTATCCTTTCTCTTTTGGAACCACTAGAACCAGATGTACTGCACAAGAATCCTTAGAAAACCAAATAACAGTTATCATTTATCATTTATCACTCTACTATTCTACGTGAAGAAGGTGCCGGTACACTCCATAAAACAATTCACAACATTCCAAGGTTGAAGAGTCAAGAACCAGCAAAACTCTGCTACAAGCTGTTAAAATGCACTTACTAAAAACTCCAACTAAAACCCATCAACAACAACAACTACCAAGCCTTTCCCACTTAAGTAGGGTCAGCTACATGTATCAAATTATGTCATAATGTTCTATCATAAACCATATTTTGGCCCAACTAATTAATCTCTAAATCTTTCCTAATAGTTTCTCTTATAGTTTTTCTAGGTCTTCCTCTTCCTCTAGTGGTTTGACTATCCTCCATCTAATTGATCCTGCTTACTACAGAATCCACAGGTCTTCTCTCTACATGTCCAAAACACGTAAGCCTGTTTTCCACCATCTTCTCCACTATAGGTGCTACCCCAACTCTCTCTCTAATATTGTCATTTCTAATCATATCCTCATAGATAGTGTCATTTTATTTTCCAACAGAATAAATGAATGCACTTCTATCATACACTATATCACATAGTACATTAAATACAAGCACAAAAAAAGAGTAGTAGCATTTTATTATTTTTAGCAAAAAAATACCAATAAATCATATCTAGAAAGTAGTAACTTTTACCTGCACTGATGGCAAGATTTTCCTTGAACAGAATCATAAATCCGTTTCCCATCTTTCCCAACACCATCCACAAAAAGCTCCCAAGATTTCTCAGTGTTCCCCAAAAGCTTCTCATGTTCTTCAGTGTAAATCTCAGGTTGAGGACCTTCTCTTATCACAATCCTAGTACTTCTCTCAGGCTTTTCTCCCTTCACTGGCACTTCAGAGTAACTAATCGGAGCAACATTCTGTAACCTAAAAACAAAATCAACCAAAAAATGATGGGTTTTTTGCATGATACAAAATTCAAACAAAAAAATGTTGGGTTTTTGCTAAATATATTAAAAATTGAATTTTTAGGGCAAAAATGGAAGAACCTGGAAGATCGGCGAGATGGGCCAGAAGGGTTGAGAGAAATTGGGGATTTAGGATTCTTAGAAGGGGTTCTGCGTGAAGGTGGGTTAGGTTTGAGCTTAAGGGAAAGTGAAATGTCGAGAATACCCAATTTTCCCATTCTTTCACGATTTTCGCGGATTCTTTCTTCTCTTGAGAGCTCGTATTCAGATATTTTGTGTTGATGATTGTTCATTGTGATTGCTGGTTGAGGATTTTCGATCTCAGCTCGATTTCGTTTTTGTAGTGGAGGCATTGATGATGATAGAAGCTTAGGTTTTGAAGTGTGAAATGGAGAGTGAGAGTGAGACTTCAACGGTCGAGTTCAGTGGGTTTGATTTGGAATTTCGAAGTGGGGAGACTATAGGAGGGAAGAGAGAATGTCCAAAATTAATGGTTTTGGGGTAAAATACTTTTTTAATTTTTATAAATATTTTTATTTTAACTATAATTGATTGGTCCAAGCGTTAAGATATTTGAATTCTTTTAAGCATGTGCTAGAGGCTTAAGCATCCACATCCATACCACATACCACCCACGTAAGTGATATAAATGGGTCTCACATAATACATTATATTACTTCACATTTCTTAATTATTTAAACCACTCAACTACATTTTCTAAATATCCATACCACTCCTCCAAAACTCTAAAATGGGTCTCACTTATCTTACCATATACTTTAAATGGGTCCCATAAATTAATTACATTGTATTGCTTTCTCATGTTTTGATTCTATATAGTATTATTTTATTGCAACTCAACCAAAAGGCACCTTGGTAATGCAGTGCTACTATGCCAAGCAATACTACCCAACTTTTATGCCAATTATCCATGGAACCTGACACATTAGCCTTGGTTACTATGAGGATACTTGCTCAAAACAACCGATAATGATGCTCTTAATGAGATGTTTCACAAGTGTCGTAGTGGAAAAACCCAAAAATGTTAGATGAGATGACACATATCTCTTCTAGTTTAATTAATCATGTGTTCGAATTCAATCTTTGGTATACTACGACGTTAAAAATTTTAGGGAGAGTTTGCTGCCCATTTGAGTCCCACAACGCTCGAATGATTTTATGCGTATGGAAAAAAAAATATGGTTGAAAGTGAATAGGTCACCTTGTATGTCACGGTTCTTTCAGCTAGGTAACGATGAAGACTTCGTCCTAATTTCATTGTAACTAAAAAAATATTTAAATTTTGGATCATGGTAATCAATACCCCCGAGACATTAGTTAATATTTCCCTTAAATTTTTTCTTTTTAATCTTCCTATTTTTTTTTTTTCGACTTTTTGTCCCAATATGTTGTTTGTCCACGTTTCTAGACTCTACTTTTAAGTCAGTTTGTACATATCCAATTTTTTTAAATGAGGTTCATCTGTACCCTTTAGATTTTTGAGTAAATCTTTGCATGAGTATTTAGAATGTGATAAAAATCTCTCCCAACTAAAATTAGAATTTTTTAACAAAATAAACACCAAAGACATAAAAAGTTCATATTTAATTTATGTTTTGTTAAAAAATTATTATTTTTTTATAATATTTTTATAATATTTATGCATTTTTAAGTGAACGACAAGTGGATTACAATAAAAAGGAAATTCAAAGATTGTGGGAAAAAAAACGGACTTAGTAAATTCACAAAAAAATGTACGTTAACCCTAACAAAAGTTACAGACACCACCATCGCATGAAAGTGGAATCCACCAAAAAGGATAAAAACAGTGGCAAATACATAAAAGAATAACCAAGCAAATGAACACACACCACATGCAAAACCCATCGAATATGTGTACGGATGCAAAATCAGATCGCAAAAAAAAAAATGATATGCACCCAAACCAAGTTCTTGAGGACTAATGAATGAACCTAGTCGCCAACGCGAAACAAATCCACACATCAACGACTCACTATGAGTCTGTGACAATCATCGAGCATCAACGACCATCAAACAACTTGAAATATAGAAAAGAGTCCAAATCGGAAAGCCAATCCTCTTTCATAGAAAAACGTCTAGATCGAAAAGCCAAAACCCTTTCAAACATCCTAACCATCTTCTGAAACCACCACGACTCGTAGTTTATCTTTTGAAGGAAACAATCTTTATCACATGGTCGTAACATCCTCGGTGCATACAAATTACGCATACCATTGTATTGCACTTAGTACCACTCTCGGTTTATCCCTATACGAAAAATAACCAATTTTATGAGGTTAAATTTCACGTACATATGCAGAAACCTTCCACGAGCAAACTTCAAGGTGTGAAGATCAACTTTAACAATGTTTCCGACCAATGAGGTAAGAACCTAGAAAACACTTTTCATCATAAAGAACAAGGTTGATGATGAGAATTTCTGCCCACACCATGGTTATGTTGATCTTTGTAGTAGATGCATAATGGTGTCCATTGCCAACAACTAAGTAGTGATCATAAATCATCCATGATCGTCTGATGATGACTATGTTCTCGCCCTCCTCTCCATCAAACTTTACAATGTAAAAAGCATGACTGACGTTCATTAACTCGATCCTCCCATGAGTTTCCATACACTATCTAACATGCTCTTCATGATGCTATGACCAAGGTTTTTCTCAAGGAGTTTGACTGCAAGTACATTCATCCAAGAGACTCTTTCACGTTGTTGACAATTTGGTACCTTGCACCAATTTGAGATGTGCCATTCTGTTCGAAATGAGATAAACTCTTCCTTTGTCCACCAAAGTTTACGTTTTTAGAATAAAATTTGCTCATAACATAAATTTGTGCTCTTTAAATTATGAATATTTGGGTTCCTTAAATTTGATCGCAATGAGAATAAATTAAGTTGCGTTCCTTAAATTACAAATATATTAAAAAAGTCATCGTCTCAAATAAATTTTACTCATGATAGTTATTCTAAAAACATGTTAGGTACTAAATTGCTAGTAAGAGATTAAAGAAACGAACCAAATTGATAGTAGTTTATTAAAATTTAATTAATTATAAATGATTGAATTTAAGAACCAAATTGACAATTTAATAAAGTCGGAGACCTTTTTAAAACATTAATTTTTTTTAAAAAACTACTTGGGAGTTTTTTTTTTGTTCCATATTTGGGAGTTTCTTACGAAGTCAGAGATCAATATTCATATTTCTAAAAATTTATTTGAGAATTTCTTACAAAGTTAAAATCTAATTTAATGGTTTTCTGAATCATAGTTTTAAAAACCGGATCGGTGATCGACTCGGTAAAGGTACTGGGTCACTGAGTCATTGGTCGAACCACTGGGTTATTGGTTGAACCGCATGACTGAACCTGGATGAATCGGATAACTCGGTTACATGACTTGGTCTATGTAAAAAAATTCTTTATGTTTAATTAGACTGAACCACATGACTTTGATCTCTTAAAAAAATTATATATTTCTTTTACATTTAACAGAAGCACATTTTATAAACTAAATAGAAACATCTTAATAGATATCCCTTATATTTAGCTGTATATATTTTTCATGAGATAAAATATATATTCAAATAAATATTAAAAAATATTTAACTTCATAATTTATACGTGCAACATACAAAAAAGCAAGTGTTCTAAAGAAAATGGTTATAATCAAGTAAAATGTTTATAAAAATATTTTGTATTGTGTAGTCATTTTCTATTCAAGTATAGTTCTATGCTAGTTTTTTTAAAGGAGTTATTATTTTTAGAGTTTTTAAAGGAGTTGTTTACTAGCTAAAAATTAATATATTTGAGCTTAATATACTTGTGATGGACGTAACTTTAAAAAAAAAAAAAAAACCTGCGATGGAGTAACTTCTAAAATATATTTATTATATATATGATCCGAATACTTATTCACAAAAAGGAACTTTGGTGCAGTGGTAAGTTGAGAGTATAATAGATGTATGTCGCGGGTTCAATTCTCTATGTAACCTTTTTTACTAGAATTAATTTAAATAAATTTCTGCTTGAGCATTGAACCGATCTGGTTTGTTAAAACCGCTAGTTCACCGGTTTTGACCGAGTTGCACCAGTTCGTGTGTGTTTGAAAGCATGACCGATCTAGTGAGCAACTCGAACTGGTCACCACACCGGTTCACGGTCGGACCGATTCAACCGGTCTGTTCGGTCCAGTTTTCAAAACTATGTTCTGAATTGTCGCGGCTTGAACGAACCATCGTCCTCTAAAAACACAACTTCATAGAACAATAGTTTTTTGTTTTTCTTTGGTCCATTTTTTTGGTTTTTCTCAATCTACCAAAAAAAAAATAATAATGTCAATTTGGTACAGAGATCCAAATTTCTTAAAACTATATTAAATTCAAAATGTTTTCCTCTAAAAAAAATCAAAATATTTTTAAAGAAAAGTCATTTTTATTTTATTTTTTAGTACAGGAAAATCAAAACATGTTCATATATATATATATATATATATATATATATATATATATATATATATATATATATTATGTTAATACTCTAATTTTCAAGAAAAAGGACTTCGATAATCGAACAATTTGTTTTTAATAAAAACTCGTTAACCAACGTTTGGTTAATGTGATGATGATAATTTAAATAAATTTTAAAATACGTTTGATCTGTTAAAAAATAAAGGATAAAATATGACAATTTCAGTTGTATAAAGATTGATCGTAAAATTGTTTTAGAAACATGATAAATTATAGGAAAGAGATGAAACAAAAATTGAAGCTCTTACCCATCTCTAAATCACATCACAATTTTTTCTCAAAATATAAGTCTTTTATAATATCAAAATAGTATTTTATCCACCAAACATTTTATGTTGTGTTATTGTGTTGTTTTGTTTGGTATTTTTTTTTAGCAGATCAAATTTTAAGTTTTGTAAAAAAAAAAAGCTAAATATTTTGTTGAATAATAATACTAAATACTAAATTTAAAAAAAAAAGTAACGCGAACTCTTACTGTTTTTTTTTTTTTTTTGACTCAAAGTCACGCGAACTGATTCAGACGTTAAATAACCTATTTTTATTTTTGAACACACAAGACAGTGTCTTTCACTCTGAACGCGGGATTTGAGAATTTGGTTCATAATTCAGAATCAAAGATTCCTTCCTCAATCTCAATTCTTCAACATCAATTCGTAACAATTTCTTCAATTTCAACAATTCACATCAAGTCGCGTGCTTCAGCGCGTGCCCTTAACGCGCTTCTTCACCATCCCAATTTCATTCCCTCTGTTTCTAGGGTTTAACCAGGGTTCTTCTTGATTTCGATTTTCACAATGGCGTTTAATTTCTCCACTCCTCAACAATCTCAACCGCAACAAACTCTGTTTCAACCACAACAACAATCTCCTTTTCAACAACAGAGTAATTTGTTCCAGCCACAGCAACAACAGCAACCACAATTTCAACAGCAACAACAATTTCAACAGCAACAATTTCAAGCACAGCAACAACAACAGCAACAGCAACAATTGTTTTTGTTCACGAACGATAAAACACCTGCGAGTTACAGTACCAATTGGGCAGATCTACATCCTGATTCGCAGAAATTTCTACTTCAGATTGAGTATGTTTTAATTATTCAATGTAAAGTTAGGTTTTTTATTTCATGGTTTATTGTTATGTTGTGATTTTAGTTCATTAATTACTGTTATGTGTTGTTATACAGAGAACGGGTATTGGAATATAGAGATGAAAGCCAAAGACTTGATCAGTGTAATCGTCTTTATGATTCGTCTGTTTCCAACGATGGATTTGAGGTTGATGCTAGCCACATTGTTCAGGTTATCTCTTGGACCATAATACCATATAGGCAAAAAAGTGTGCAGTTTTATGACTTTTTATGAATTTATATGCTAAATAAATAGACACAATATAAGTGTAAGGATTAATGTTTTCTAGCTGCGGCGAAGTAAATTTCATGTGTATGATTTGGTTTGAGTTTATATGCTAAACATGTTCTGCTGACGATTAACAGTATCGCTGTTGTTACTAGAGTTTTGCGTGCAGCTAAATAAAAGCCTAATGCTGTCCATTTCTATTATTTGTCTGTTAACTGCAACAACATACATATTACTATACCATCCTTTGTTGGCCACAGTAACAATTAAAAAAAAAATCTATTAGTTCTTGTTTCTATAGTATAAAATGGGTAGGAGGTTATAGCAAAATTAATTGATAGTTTTCTCTTAACTCTTTGTTATATGCTTTCTCTTATTTTGTGAAGGAAGTATATGAAATTTAATTAGTACTTAGTAGTTCATTTGAGCAGAAGGTATGATAGAACTGTGAATTGAGAAAAGATAATCTGTCTGTATTAAGTATGAAATGGAGCAGAAGCTCACTTAAAGTAATGGAAGAAAGAAAATCCAGAGCATTATGCTCTTAACCAGAGAGAAAAACTCCCATAACCATATGTCTCAATGCCTTTCCTCACCCCTCTCTCTCTAGTCGTGTACACATTCCACTCTGGTGGAGTCATATGACATGTCACTGCTGCTCCTTCTCTAACTTCCTTATTTAGCTTAATTGTTGGGCTCAGTCCCAGACCCCCGGTCCTATCAACGTATGTTCCCTCAAATAACACGATCTTTGAGCATTGAATTAATTTTGTTTGTCATCTAAGGGAAGTGCGTGGTTATTAACATTTTGAAATGGATGCATTAAATGCCACTGACCAGACTTACAAGCCTACTTTTTAGAGATGTTTAAGCATGCAGGCTTTTTATGATGTGGTTGAAATCCTTTGTTCTATTTCTGTTTACTTTTCACTTATTGTTAAGCAGTTTTTTCATTCTACCAACATTTTGAAATGATTAAATGCTTCGTTCTCTCTTAATATTGTGCTTAATGCGATCTGTTCATGAAATAACAGATATTTTCTGATTATGAACAGGAACTTGGTGGAATCAGCACTGCTATGGAACGGCAGAAAACTTTGCTACAGGAATTAATGTCGGTTGTTAAAGATATGTTACGTAATACAGAGGTTGCTGTTCGTTCCTTTATGATCCTACGTCCAAGGTTCCATCATCCTAGTGGGGGAGCATCAAGTGCCACTGCCCCATCACAGACCCCTGGAGCAACAACACCTAGTTTGAACAGCCAACCACCAGCTACATCTATGGTGCCCGTTTTTGATTTCTACAGTGGTCTTCCGAAGAAACCATCACCCTTTTTACAGCAAACAATTCTTAGATTTGAGAAATATATTGGTGAATGTCATCAGTGGATTCAAGAGTTAGAGCAGCTGCTTCTCCTAGAATCTGAAAAAAACGCTTCCAGTAATGGATCCTCGTTATTGCAATCTCTTCCCAAAGTCATGACAAATGTACATGACTTTTTTGTTCACGTGGCTGCAAAGGTAAAGAGAAACAAATATATCTTTTTAAAATGATATTGCACCATACGGCTATGACTGTATGCACTTCGTTATGAATCTTATGGATTAAACTCTATCTATTCGTTGTTACTTTTTGGAATATGACATGAAACTTTTGAATGTTGATACTTTAATTACTTGTATCTTTTCTTTGTTTTTATCTTTTTTTCAATTTAACTTGCCAAAAGACTTTTTTTCTTCCATTTGTTTATGTCAAGTTATGAGCTCTTTTGTTAAAACTGATTCCACACTGTAGTTCATTCATTCGCCTCGTATCTACATGCATAGTATACACTAATTTAAATTTGAAGTCATTATATATTCTCAATATGCAACTATGATGGATCTCTAAGTCATGGATAAGTCAAGTT
Source organism: Medicago lupulina (assembly GCA_958299785.1). Lineage (NCBI taxonomy): Eukaryota > Viridiplantae > Streptophyta > Magnoliopsida > Fabales > Fabaceae > Medicago > Medicago lupulina. Next base: position 6,398,554 of record OY283146.1, on the reverse strand, counting down.
TACAAGAGAAGGAAGAGATGAAGGGAAGAAATGAAAATGTGTTTGGAGAAGTATATTATGAGGAAAAGGTGGTGACGCGGTGTCCAACAAAATGGACAGGTAGTGGGAGGATATTGGCGAAGGGATGTGGGGCCCATAGGGAGAGAGGGGGAAGTATGGAGAAATGGCAGATAATTGTTTGATCATTGGGTGGCTAATGCCATAGGGCTGAGAAAACATAGCTTTTATGATATTTCCTTCTTTATCTTCCTTAGTGTCTGTTCTTGGAGGAGCTAGTCTTCATTGTTTTATCTGTACAATGACAATTTCTATGAAAATGCTATACCTTGCACCATCTTTCATTTCTTGTTTTTTGTAACAAACAAGAACAAAAATCAGGTGTATTAGAAATGATAACACGTGGCTGTCCTCTTGTTGAAAAAATTTAAGTGCAGATATAAAATGATGGTCCAAAATCTTTACCAATTCTAATTTATGGTAATAATTACCTGTTATTGAATAATGCTTATTCAGGTGGAGAGCATTCACCAGTACATGGAATCCATGAAAACAGCATACCTAGCTGATCAGCGCCGCCGAGGTGAGGTGAATGATCCATTTCTAGAGGCTGATCGGCGAGAAACTGCAAGACAAGAAGCAGCATCAAAAAGAGTTCACCCAACATTGCATTTACCTGCAAATTCACAACCCTCAACTCAAGTTGCTGGGTTGTTTTCCAGTTCAGGAACTCAAGGAGCATTGGTTTCCCAACAGACCGCTGCAACAACTTCATCTTTGTCAATAGGAAGCGGTTCATCTCTTTTTAACACGCCGTCTTCAGCCCCATCATCTACGCCATCTTTGTTTGGAACACCAACAACTCCTGCTCAAGGAACCACATGGCCTGCACCATCTAGTGCTACGCCTCAAGGCTCACTTTTTGGTTCTGCCTCATCATCCTTACCTGGTGCAACATCAACTCCCTCTCTGTTCGGTAATAGTACGCCGTTGTTTAACTCAACTCCAGCTGCAACTTCAGTCTTTCCATCTCCCTATGTTTCAGGTACTTTCTTAGGTCATACTTTTTCTTAGTTATCTTACGTTCAAAGTGTTAACAAAATACATAGCTGTTCTAGATGGATACTTGTTTTGAAAATCAAGGCTAGTTCAGCAAAACAAAAGATATAGGACTTGAGAACAAAATTAGGTTTTCTATTCTATGGATACCTAAAGGAAGAAGTTAAGGGAAGTTAGGGCTCCTAAAGAATATTTGGAGACAATAGTGGTTCAAGTGAAAAGAATAACTGTTAACCTGCAAGATTGGGATTTTGTGGAATTTTGGAAATATTCAGGCAAGTAATTATTAGGAATTTGATAAGGTGAATGTTCAGTGCTTCCTGCTAAGCAAAATGAATTCTCGTCACTTTTAAGGGAAAATTAGTATTGTACTCCCTCCGTCCCTATTTATAAAACCCTACGATACATTTCATTCACTCATATTAAGAAAAGTTTGTAGATTAATGTGTATGTTTTATGTGTAAATTAGAAAAGTTTACGCATATTACTAAATTACCCTTTATTTATGAATATGTTTAATTTGACTTTCACTTTCTTAGACAAATTGGTAGTATTAAGGGATATATTTGGAAATAGAGTAATAAATGTATCTAGAAGTTTGTAGAGGGTTCATATTTAGGGACAAGCGAAATCTCCAAAAGGGTCTTATAATTAGGGACGAGACGGGGGGAGTAAAAATAATTAACTTATGCATCATATCTAAGAGAAAGATGCATCACATATTGAAGTAATCTATTCATTTATATATATTTTTAGTTGGTTATATCTCATGCATATAAAATATGAAACTTGGGGACCAATTATTCCACAACTTAAGGTCCAACATAAATGACCAGCTTCTAACAGTAACTTTGGAATTGCACACATCAATGCAGTTGGATGTTGCGTTTTAGGATCTGCATAGACAATTACTAAAACATCCCTAGAACTAAAAATACAAGAACTTAGTATGCAATTGCTGACCCATATTTGTAATTTACAAGGGAATTACTTGCTTTCCATCCTAATTCTAAATTCAAACCAAATTATTAGATTTTTCTGAAATTTAATCTTGTATCCTATGGTTGTATTCAGCATCAGGGGCTTTTTTTAGCTTTGTATGTGCGCAATACTGGTTTTACTGTTCCCGTTTTAGGTTCATTTTTCAAGTTTTCTTCTATGTAATGAAACAGTTATATGCTTATGGTTAAAATGATTAATGATGGGGAGATACAGTTTCCATGAAACAATTTTTGTTTGCAATTAGGTCATTGAAACCGCTTTTTATAATGATAACCAAACCAGTCATTGTATCGGTAAAGAGAGTGGTTCTAGGTTTTGAGACTCAGCTGGAGTTGAACCGGAGTTGAACATAAGTTTCAAATATACAACTATATTGTATTAAATTAATTTATAACCACATGTCATAAATATTGCTATACGTATATTTAGTTTATAAATAAATTCATGTATCACATACAATAAATATTATATTATTGTACTCAAACCATCATTTTTCTTTTTAACTTCTACCAGTCCTGCATCAAATTAGTTAGAGAGAAATGAAGCTTCTCATCCTATATTAGTCTCGTTAAATAAGTAAAAGAGAAAGAGATGAAGCATCTCGTTATGAACTGACGACAAACCCTTGTATTACAAAGTTCTTATTTGTCCTACAATGAACATGTTAATAGGAGTGAGTTTGAATTTGGGTTATATATAGGCAACCAAATAAGTGACAGTTTAAACTGTTCTAATCATATAATAACATTAATTGGTTTAAACTATGAAGTTTACGTGTAAGCATGGAAATGATATTTGTCACGGTCTAATTCATCGGCATGCCTCTGTTATGAGTGGAATGTTCATCCTGTGCAATGTTTGTCCAGGTTTTAGTAGCGATCCTTTTTTCTTTTTTGGTTGATTTTGTTTTGTTGTACCTTTACCCTTTGTAGTTGCTTTTTTAATTGGGTTGGAATACTCCCTTGTATTCCTTTCTTAATATAAGTCTTTTGCTTCTTAAAAGAAATCTTGTTTTGGAACAGCATTTTAGGGTCATTTGATCTAGCAGCAGGGCAGATTCCCTCCCTACTTTCCCAATCTGACCAGCTTGTCCGGTTCATGCTGAAAATCTGATTGAAATAATTGAACGCATTATTATTGAAATTGACTGCAAGAGATAAAAAAAAAAAATTGAAAATTAATGTCTCCCTCCCCCCCTTTTTTTTTTGACAAGAAAAAGGACGGTGGTTGGGATTTAATTCATCTTTCTTAATGTTATCTTCAGACCTTACTGACCATATTTTCTTACACAGGTGCTGCGACAGGATCAGGAGCAAGCTTTGGGGCTGTAAGTAAACTTAGCCTCTCTGGTTTACTAAATAGACTATTTCTGTTAGTAGTTAAAAAATGTTAACCTTGATAGAATTAAGCATTGTGATCTGCTGGTTTTGTGATTCTTTAATGGTTTGTTAGGTTGCACCCTCTAAGTTTTCTTTTCTGTGATGTCATTGCAGAAAAATCCACGGTCGAAATCTAGAACTGCTCGGCGCTAATAGAAGCAATCTTCTGAAATCATGAAGTTGGTGGGATCCTTTTCTGCTACCAAACACATATGAATGTATCACTTGAAATATTGGTCTTTCCTTGTTAGATGGTCTCAAAATGACTTTTGCTATTATCTGATTGATGTCTTGGAATGTAGACACGCCACATTGAGGGCACTAGTCGTGCATATTGGCATCTGGATTCTAGCTTGTTTCAGTTCGTTGTCAGTTCTTCCATTAGGCATTTCCAGTTGGTTACTGTTGAACTGATTTACTTAACATCTGTTTAGGTTAGGTGATTTTGAATGATAATTTTTCCTGAATTGTAGCTTGTCTAGCATATTTCATGACACATTGTAGCTATATTTTCTTTCTTGGTTTGCTTGAGCACTGAACCATCATTCATTGTTGTAAGAGATATCAGATCCTAGTCAGTTGTATGGCTCAGGTTTACTTATACAGTTATACATTTCAATGTGGATAAGTGGCCTTTAATTTTTATTTTGGAATGGTAATTAAACTTGTAGTAGACGCCACACATATACGATATGATATAGAGCTCATATTCTGCAATCTCAAACTTACTGAACAAACTATACAACTAATTTGATTCATAGTATTTGTATGTTAAAAATAATGAATATTTGTATGTTTACATTTTTCTCGAGCAGTAGTGCAATTATCCTTTAAAATTGACATGATTCGTTTTGAACAGTTAACTAAATGTAATTTGTTTATACTATTATCTTATTCCTTACTTTCAAAATGGTTCATATATTATGATGCTAGAGCATAACTATGCTATAAAATAGAAAAATTAATGTAATTTTTCAAACAAGAGATATGGTTAAACATCAATTGAGGCATGGGCTAATATGACTACCTAAGAAGTTAGACCTAGTATAACATACCATATAACAACAAATAACACGTAAGACCATCCACATTGGTGAGGTCTTCATCATTTAAGACCCGGTATTGAATAGGTACCCCTAATGTGGGAAAATAATTTGGAGGTTTCTTAAGACTCATGGTCTTACTCAAGACCCCCATTCTTAAGTGGGCCCCACGTAACTTTTTAATAAAGAGTTGCTTTTCTTGCTTTTGTTGAAATGTAAATGATAAAGAGTTATTGATGGGATCCATTTAGATTTTTTGTTTAGAGAGTTTTTATTAGAGTGGTTGAGTACCTATTAGGTACTATTATTAAAAAATTATAAAAAAATGATGTATCAATGTGAGACCCGTTTAAGATCTCAATAATGAGAGGATGCTCTAAGTGTCTTCCAACTTTTTTGTTATCACGCACTTTTTATAACCATGATATTTGTGTGAAATATCCACTTGATGACTAAATAGAGGACATGGTCAATTTAACAAAAGTAGCTATTATTTTAAAAGTACTATTCTACCAAACAAGAAAAGAAATGCTAATGGTACAATACATTTGATACAAGATTGAACAAAAAAATGATGCATCATCTCAACTATTTTTTCTTCCCTCAATGCCACCCATGTCTCTTCAAAAACTCCTTCAGAAAATGTCTCTTCAAAAACTTGGGTGTATGTGCTTCCCATTGTACGTTACGATGATCGCCGTTGGATCATCTAGTGAACGATCCTCGTATTTCCTCGCTGGGCAATTACTCACCATGCTACACTTCGAATAATCTCTGAGTAAAACAAAAAAGAAATCAACTTTTGGAAACAAGTTTTAAACAAAAGTCAACATAACTAACGGTCAAGATTGAATAAACCACCAGATTAATCTCTCCTTTGTAAAACACTTTCAAATAAATCCATGAAATTACGCGTATTTCGAAAAGATATTCTATTCTATTAAATTGTCAAGTTAGCAGTAATTCCTTTTATTTGACTCCTTGCTATCGGTTAAAATCTACTAGTATATATTATTTTAACAATAATTTTATACAATTTGATTGCAAAGTTTATGGATTCGTGAAATTGTAACGAATATCAATAATAGTCTCTCAAAGTAATATGATTTCAAAATAGTCATTCTTGTGTATTTCGAAAATCAAAATAGTTACTAATATTAAAATACTTTGTTAATATCATCTTTAATATAATTACATACGTCGTATCAATATTTATTTATTATTACATCGGTTGGTCTTGATATGAAAAGAGTTATTATAATTATTGAGAAATTATTTCAGCAAAAGACACTGTGTTTATAACAAAGTATACGATCAATAACTATTTTAAAATTTTGATACATTATTAATTTACGAACCAAAGTGACTTTTGCGATCCAATCATTAATTTAATAAATCTAAAATATTTGATTGCTTATACTAATATTGACACAAGAGGAGTAAGTGTTTCTAAGGGACTTGCATCCCACAAAGTTAAGGAGTAATTGGTTGGTTAGATGAAGTGTGTAAAATACATACGGTACCTTATTAAGCCCTTGATCACTTTACGACCGTATTTCCGCCACGTGTAGCCCTCTGGCAGTAATTTGGGACGAGTTTTCTTCACTCTCTTTTTCCCGTAAATTCTCTTGTTAATTGCTTCTTCAGTGTATTGAATCGGAGCAACATTCTGCAACCTGAAAACCAAAGAATGAATTGTTGGATTATGGTAGCTACAATAAAAGATTGAATTTTGAGGATGAAAATGGAAGAACCTTGTAGATCGGCGAGATGGGTTGTTGAGAGATTTGGGATTCTTGGATGCAGTTGGACGTGAAGATGGATTAGGATTAGGATTAGGTTTGAGCTTGAGGGAAAGTGAAATGTCGAGAATACCCAATTTTCCCATTCTTTCTCGATTTTCGCGGATTCTTTCTTCTCTTCTGAGCTCGTATTCAGACTTTTTGAGTTTGTGATCTTCCATTGGGATTTCAATTTCTCTGCGATTTCGCTTTCGCAGAGTAGCGGCAGCTTTACTTTGAAATGAAGTGTGAATTAAAAATTAACTACCGTCAACTATTTTTTACTTCAAACATTTTTTTAGATAAAACTACCCAACTTGATTTTTCAACAAATTTTATATTTAAACTGAATCTATACCGATGTCATAACTAATAAGTAAATTTAAAAATTAACTTTCTTTTAATTGATTTTTTTAATTTTAAATCACTTGTAATTTGGGACAATGTATTTAAATAAAATACAGTTTACTTCTTTAAAAAAGTATGTTTAAATATAGTTTAACTAATATTTCTCAACAATGTTGAACTAGGGGAAATGTTTATTTTAAAATGAATCGATACTTAAATCTCAGTTGAGAGCTGTATCCACATTTAGGCTCAAACCTATAAGTTATAAATTATTGTGTTCAATATAGTCAAAATTGTGATTTTATGCTAAATCAAAAAGAAACGTTAAATCATAAATCATAACAATAATAGTCAAATTATACAAAATTATAACTTAAAATACTAATGTAATTATACCACTATCACTCACATAACAACATCATAACACATGCAATACTTATGTAACTAAAACGTTAAATCAAAGCTATAACTCTCAAACAAAACAATGACGACTAAAGTTGTCTTCATTAATTCCATAACTGTGACTATAATCGTAGAGTCGTTTAAAAAAGAAATAGATTATACATAATTCCACCAAATTTAAAATCGAGATTTTGACTACCATATTCGTATAACCTATATAAGCTCAAAACTTGGCATACCTCTTTCCTACAATGTTGTTGCTATAATAACTATTATATATATATATATATATATATATATATATATTTTAAAGAATAACTATTATATTACTTATTTTCCTCTTAAAAAAAGTATCAGATTTCTTATATGAAAGTAGTAGTATATATAGGTTAATGACAGGAGAGTTTCCATCAAAAAGAAGAATATAGGGAAGTTTGTGGGTTTGACTTGGATTGCTTTAACACAAAAATCTAATTCAATTTGATTCGGTTATATTTGGATCCCTTCATTTGATTTAAATATATACTTAAACCTAAAGGCATTGACTCAAGACAATATGTTAATTTGGTTGAGAACTGAGAAATTCAACTTGATTTGGGTCCCTTCATTTGATATATATATTATGTAAATTTGGTTGAGAACTGAGAAATATTCTCCTTTTTGTAGCACCTTAAAAATAAGTTAGTTTGTAGCCGAATACAGATAATAGAAATGTGTTGAGAGATGAAAGTTGTGCAAGAACTAAGAAGATTTATGAACTTGTCTAGAGCAGCCAATTCGACATTAGGAAAATCAAAATTATATAAGTGAAAAATCATGGAAAACTACCCTTAACCTCTAAAACTTCAGTCCCTTTATATACTTTTTTTTTTGAAAGGATCCCTTTATATACATTTGTTTTTTAATTAAATTCCACCTCTATAGCATAGGCTTAGCTTCTTTAACCCACATAGCATGCATTTGGTACCTCACTGTCATCATTTTCTGTTCTAATCATATTTCCTTTAAGCCTGTGCAATTCAGCCTGCACCTGATCAACCTTAGGGTGTGATTGATCTCCAGAAGAGAACACATGAATGTCCTTTTTGGCCTCGATCCAACTTAACCCAGGTTCTTTTTCCATTATCAATCCCTTCATATTTCTTCTTATTTCAGCAACTTCATCCCATCTCCCTTCCGCAGCATAAAGATTAGAAAGCAAAACAAGGGTTGGACCATCTTCTGCATTCAATCGCAAAACTTCTTCTGCCGCACGAACTCCCACTTTCAAATTTTTATTTATAACACAGGCACTTAGCAAAGTTCTCCATAATTCAACATTGTCCTCAATATAAGGTGATTTGCTGATGATTTCTTCTGCTTCTTCCAATAATGCCACACGACTCAACAAAGATACCATGCAAGAGTAGTGCTTAGGTCCAGGAAGCAAACCAATGCTGCTCATGTAATTCCATAGTAACTTTCCTTGCTCAACCAATCTACTGTGGCTGCATGCAGACAATAGAGACAAGAAAGTCACTTGATCTGGAACTAGACCTTGTTTAATGATCTCCTCAAAAAGTTTCAATGCGTCATCCACCATTCCATGGTGACTAAATCCTCCCAGCATTGAGTTCCAACACTTCAAATCTGGGTGGGAAACTTGAGAAAATACCAAATAAGCAGCTTCAAGGTTACCGTTTTTGGCATACATATCGATTAGACTTCCAGAAACAGACATTTCAACATCATAACCCAATTTGTAAGCATAACAATGAATTATTTCACCTTGTCTTAAAATTGCAAGGTCAGCACAAACACTCAAAACTCCACTGAGAACATAATCATCAATCACATGAGCTTCATGATGCATTTCAGAAAAGCATCTAATTGCACCCATTCCATCAGCCATTTTGGAATAACCAGTTATCATTTCAGTCCAGAGAATAGCATCCTTTCCCGGGATTGAACAAAATACACGCTGAGCAGCTTCAGCTTCTTGATTTTTGAAATACATCGATACTAGAGTGCTTCCCACAAACACACTTCTCTCAAATCCTGCTTTAATAACCTGAGCATGAAGAGGTTTTCCATAACTGAAACACGGGAATGCACCGGTTGCAGATATAATCCCAGCATATGTATAGTCATCTGGTTTAGGGAAGCACAGTGCCTTCAACTGGACAAACAAATTCATCGCCTTCTCTCCATCCTCATTCTCAAAATACCCAGCAATCATAGAATTCCAAGAAACTAAATCCCATTTTTCCATCCTACTAAAAATCATATACGCCGTCCGTGTATCACCAGCATTGCAGTACATGTCAACCAGTGCATTCTGCAGATGTAAATCCGGCGACACATTCCCGACAATTACACGTGCATGAATCAATCTCCCAGAAAAATAATCCTTCAGACGACTACATGCATTCAAAATCATACAAAATGTGTATACGGTTGGTGTAAAACCAACCCACATCATTTCAATAAATAGATAAACACCTTTCTCAATCTTATCATTCTTCAAATATCCTACAATCAAAGAATTCCAGGCAACATCATCTCTTTCATTCATATCACAAAAAACCAATTCCGCCGAACTCAAATCCATACAACTCGAGTACATATTAAGCAAACTAGTTTGCACACAAATATCATTCAAAAAACCAAATTTCAAACTCTTAGCATGAAGTAACAACCCAATCAACAAATCTCTATGCAATGAAGCTGCTTGCAGTAAGCTAGTAAACGTCATGTTTGAAGGCCTAAGACCCACATTTTCCATCTGGGTATACAAGTTAAAGGCGTAAACGCAATCTTGTCCCGATACTCGAGAATATGCTGCAAGAAGTGCATTGTACGAAACATGAGTTCTTTGAGACATTTTATCGAACACTTGGTGAGCATCTTTGAGTGAACCACAGCGTGAATACATTGAGATGATGTTGTTGTATAAAAACGCAGATTTGGAGCCAGAGGCGTTGGTGGTGGTTAAGAGAAGGGCGTGGAGTTGACGCGCTTCTTGTAGTGAGGTTGTGATTCTGCATTTTTTTAGCAGGAGAGTATCTGTTATTACAGAGAAACATAGCTTGTTCATGAAACACTTGCATACGCACGCATGCCTCAACTAACGCCTTGTTAGGGAACTCGTTTTGAGTAATCTAATTCAATTTTTTCAGGGTCCAATTTATTTATTTTAAAAATTAATAATACTCAGATTAATTCATAGCATTTATATAAGAAGACAATCTAAATCGGGATGAAAACTGAATTGAATTGATGGAACTGTTTGTTAAATTTAAAATAATTGAATCGAATTGAACTATTTGCATTTTGAACTGAACCGAAGTATTCTAAACTGAACCAAAATGTTATTATTGACATTGTTGAAAAACAAAATTAAAAAATCAAATGGAATCGAATTTTAGTTACCGAACTGTTCCAAACTGAACATAAGCGTAGTAATGGTTAAGCTTTTTTTGGTTTGGTTAGGTTCGGTTCAACAATTCAGTTCGACTTTTTGATTTTTTTTTCCCTCCCATGTCTCCAATATAGCAAATAGACTAATTAGTCAGGTTATACTTTTCTCACCGGTCGAACTTTAAATTATCAAGCCATTCGTCTATGACTCAAAGGTTGATACAAAAGCAATGTCATGGAACTAATTTGATTTTATTTTTTGTCGAGAATAAATTGAATTATGAGAAAATTATAATGGAGCAAACCGTCTCTTCACTTATTTATTGTTCATAAAAATAGTTCTTTCTATTTAATTTTTTAGTTTTAATGATTTACTTTTTTTTTTCCAACAAAAACCCTAGTAGTCACCACCTCTCTCTATTTGTTAGATAAAAACCTTAGGGGTGTTTTGTTTATTTGTTTATTTTTGAGTCAAAATTGACTCAAAAATCAAACAAATAAAACATGTTAATTAGATGTTCCTTGATGCCTCAACATGAAGGAAAAAGTAGAAATTGCTGGAAATTACTATATTTGATAAGAATTTGCAGGAAAAATTAAGAAAATGAAGATCATAAACATTTGTTATCACTTATCATTTCATCTCTATCAACCTTCAGCCAAATTACTATTTTTTTGAAGCACGACTCTGTCAAGTGTTGCAACACTGCTATATTATATATAATAACATGATGGCTGAAGAACTATTTTTTGTCAAGTAAAATAATTCTCATTTTTATTAGTTCATACAACGAACAAAAATGAGTCTCTTAGGGAAACATTATTCAATTGACTAAAACATTATTCAAGTAAAATATCATTCAAGCATATTTATCAGCAATCTCAAGTAGAGATAAACAAAGTTCTTGAGGTTTAGAAAGCATAGCCATATGATCTGCTCCATTGATCACTTTCACCACATCAATCGCAGCATTTTGAATCATCCATTGTTCATACTCCACTGGAATTGCCAAGTCATCATTTGCAACAATACATGCACGTGGAACCGAACCATATCCTTCGTTGGATAAATTCTTTGCTTCAGACAAATCCTCCAGAAAAAGTGATCCTGTCCTTATTAAAATCTTCACCAATTCCAAATCCTGCAAACTCCACAATGGGGGCACCGTCACAATAGTACCTTTTTATGATTTTCGGGACACAAACAAGAATTCTTGTTTTTGTTACTAAATTACGAGACAATTTTTTTATCCAACATACTAAAATACATTTTTTATTTTTCAAAGTAAAAAAAATAACCTCTATAGCTCTCTAATACAATTATGTCTTGTGTTGTTATGTTCTATCCAGTTTTACGAATCGTACACTAAAATATGTTTGTAGTTTCCATATATTTTAGACTTCAGTGCAAGGCCTTGCATATTTAGAGGACAAAATTACTTGTTATTTACTCTATGTAAAAACTGCAAAGATAGATGCCAGTATGCCACAATCAAGTACCTCAATGGAGCAGAGTTGAAAGAACTTAGTAGACAAGAACTTTGAGCCAGGTAGCAACAGCATTTTGTTTCCACCAAATGAAAACTCAGTGTCTAACCATCCAGTAACCGGGTATCTCTCAATATACTATCCATATCACAAAATGGTGAATTAAACATAAACATTAGTAGAAAGAAATATAAATCTAATTTATCATGGTTTTATTTTAATGAAAAATCTAATATTCTATTCATACTCACGAACATTATAGCTTGATTTTTTATCTCCACAATCACAATGTGACTGTGATTGGTGTTGAGAAGCATGGTAGATATCAACAAAGAAAAAATAAATAAATCAAGAGCATATTTTACATAGCGATTATATTTTAACTAATAAATATCAACCAACTTAAGACAAACATCATCAGTCAATATGTCCGAGTGGTTAAGGAGACAGACTTGAAATCTGTTGGGCTTTGCCCGCGCAGGTTCGAACCCTGCTGTTGACGTTTTTTTTAATTTAAAGAACTAAATATCACCTTCTTTTTTTTTTTAAAGAAAGAAAATATCACCTTCTTATATTTATTCAAGGGAAATGATGTTTGGTACGGAACTAAAGTATACGAAACATACGAATTCTTCTACCTGGTGATTTTACGCCACTATTTGACCATGTATTATGTCATGACCTCACTTTAACCCACCACCTGACCATGTATTGTGTTAAGTGCAAATTTTATTTTATTTCATAAAGGTGTCAAATATCAAATTGAATAGTGCATATTGTTTACAAAACTGAACAAGTAAGCTTTCTTGCGTTTCGTATGTGCCGTGTTCCGTACCAAATAGCAGTGCAATAAATTATTGGGACAAAAATATTCTCATCATATCCTAGTTTATATATTTGATCGTGAAGATTTAGATCAATTACATATTTCTACTAAAAAAATTAGCAATATTCTAATCTTTTTTTGTTTTGTTTGAGGGAGCAATATTCTAATCTATTTACCTTAGACAAATTAATTGACAATAATTCTAATAAATTCTCACCTGTTCTAGTACATATGATGGTTTGTGTTGTGTATCAGGAATAAAAGCTGCTAAGAAAATTCCAACGGCAATTTTTTCAGGAAATTTTTCCATTGCAAGAGCTATACTCATTCCTCCAAAGCTATGTCCCACAAGAACCACTTTTTCATTTGGATCAAGTGAGGCTAAGAACTCTAACAAGGGCTTAGCATACTCAGCAAAAGTATGAACATCTTCAATTTTGTGTGTGTCGATGCCACTAGCTGCAAGGTCAAGTGTTGTGACTTTGTGACCAACAGATTCTAACTTTGGTTTAAGCTTGTACCAACTCCAAGCTCCAACGCTAACACCATGTATTAGAACAAAATGCTTCTGTTTTTGGTTCATTTTCAATTCAGACATTATATGGTTTTCTATGCAACTATGGTCATTCTTTGCTATATATAGAAAGATATCAATTCCAAAATGAGTTTGGTAGGTCTGACCTCTCTGTTTCAACCAATCATTGAAGACTTATGGATCGTTTATCGTTATCTTTCATTGAATAAAATTTAATTCAATTTTATTAAAAAAAATTCTTAACTTTTTTTTCTTCTATAGACAAAATGACATATATCATTGAAACTCACATAAATAAGAGATCTAGGATTGGAATCCAAGACACTGTGGATACCCAATTTAACAGTTTCGGCCTAAATATTTGTAACATATATTTAAAGTTAAACCATGCTTGAATGTCCTCGTGGGAGTAATTCGATTGTAAATATGTAAGGCAATTTGTTGATCAAGTCAAACAAGTTGGCTCAGTAGTTCCCATCACAATGTTTAAAGTTTTTGGACAATCTGTCAAAATGTTTACGGTGCCATTAATTGGGGTGGATGGGACAATAGTCTTTTGGTCGTATAAATAACAACCCCATCGTATCATTTTCGATCATTCTAGATCAGTGAGCAACACAACAAGTGTAGTTATTGATATCACATGCTACGAAAATGTGATATCAATTTTCTCAACCAATATAGATACTTTTCACTCTTGAAAAATCATATATTCTCCAGCAGTTTTTAAGATAAACATTATTGGATTAGCATTACACATATATATACTAGCATATATATTCACCAAAAGAAAATGAATCCCCTGGGGAGATAGAAAGACATGATATGATACATTAATCATATCTTGTTTAAATCTCATGTTTGAGGTACCAAAGGGATATGATAAAATAAATCATTTTCCAATCCTGACTTTCCTTTGTAATTTCTATTCTGAGTATAGGCTGAGTTAGAAATTATAATGATGGAATTAGAAGATCATTCCTTATTTATTATTTTGATATTCTTCTATTTTTAAAATAATGATAGCATGTATTTTCTATTATAATTAATAACATGCCATTTTTACAATATTTAATTAATTATGAGAGCAATTTTTTCATTTAATTATAATGATATCATGTTTGTTATCATGTGCGCATCAAACACATGATATGATTAATGTTTATCATGTCTTTATCATATCATATTTCTATCCAGTTTTATATCATATCCTGCATCTATCCTATTCTGACCATCAAAGAGATTAATAACATTTCAATGAGCAATTCCTGTGTGAACAAAAGGATTTGAGCACATTATTTGGACCACTAAAAAATGCACATCTTATAATTATTTAAAATTTACACATTATTTAATGAGTTTAATTAGTATATTTTGTCGGTGTATAATTATTTTACATATGTATCCAATTATGTGATACATATTTAAAATAATTGTACATTAAGAGAGTATATTAATTAATTTTTTCTTTATGTGTCCAAAAGATGTCTCCAAATCTTTGTGATCACATACGAATTATTACCTCTTATCTAATATATAAAGAAAAGTTGATATATTTGATCTAAAATTTGGTATAAATACATCAATTTTGTTAATCCAAATTTTTCTTACAAGACAAGTATTCCATTTCAGTTAAGCATATTTATTAGCAATATCAAGGAGGGATAAATAAAGGTCTTGAGGATTAGAAATCATAGCCATATGGTCTGCTCTCTCAACCACTCTCACCATTTGAATCCCAGCATTTTGGATCATCCAATACTGATACTCCACTGGAATTGCCAAGTCCTCATTGGCAACAATATAAGCACGTGGAACAGATTCATATCCTTCTTTGGAGAAATTTTCAGCCTCAGACAAATTTTCTATAAAGAGTGACGTTCTTCTTCTTAAAGACAAGACCAATTCATAATCCTACAAAATTCCAACCAAGCAATTGTTTAAGCAAAATCAATAACATGTGTTGTGTCTAGCTAAGTTTGTTGGACATGAAGCTACAAGATTAGATGCCACAAAGATACCTCTTTGGGACTGAGTTGAAAGAACGTTGTGGACAAGAGTTTGGGTCCAAAATGTATCAATGTTTTGTTTCCATCAAATGAGACCTCAGAGTCTAACCATCCCGTCCTTCGGTATCTTTCAGTATACTATCCATGATATCAAAAGGTTAGGTAAATTAAAAAGAATTATGCTCTCCACCCTGCAAAATTTGTTCGCGTCCTGCAACCATTCCGAAAATGCCCTTGCGCTAGTTAACTAGCGCAAGTGTTAATGTCTGCGCCACTTAACTAATGCCGCGTGAGTTAACTTGCGCAGCGCTAGTTAACTGACGCGCCTTATAAGTTGTACGCGAGTTAACTTGTGCAAGGTGGCCGGCGCTAAAAGCTGTAGCACAAACGTTTCTTGGACAGTAGTCAATGGTCTTTACTGGTTTTTGCACGTTTTCCTTCACATTTTTGGACCTCATTAAGTGCTACATACCTTATACCACCTATAAAAACCCTCACATACTTCCTCTTTTCTTCACATTTTCTCCTCCCACTCTCTCCCCCCTTTCTCTTCTTCTTCTTCTTCTTCTTCTTCTTCTTCTTCTTCTTCTTCTTCTTCTTCTTCTTTGTTTCTATAGTTTCTAGGGTGTTGATACCCCTTTAGGTAAATACCGGTGGCTTTTGGGGGGAAATAGTGGTACATTAGGTTGGGGAAAAGGGCGTCATCCCTTGAGGTAAATTTCGATTTGCTTCCTTTTACTCCCAAAATCTTTTTACCGTGGATAAAAAGAATCGTCATGGGGTATAAAAGGAACCAAATATAAATTTACCTCAAGGGGTCTTGTTGTCGTTTTCCCCAACAGGATGGATATTTTCCCCAAGAGCTATTGACATATACCGAAGAGGGTAAAAATAAATATTAAGTAGATTAGTTAATTGAAATAAAATATATGTATGGCTTATTGTAATATTTGAATAATATTAATAAAATGAGAGTTCTATTTACTATTTGTATCTATTTTTGCACTTATTTTATAATTTCGAATTTATTTTTGCATTTATTTTATAATTTCGAATAAAAATGAATTAGTATAGAATTAACGTGCGCATAGGCCATGGGGCGTGACTTAAGTCGCGCACAAAATACAACTTACATAATCTCACATAAACGGTCAAACATTACACTATTACACGATTTGCAATGATTTGGGATGAGGATTTTGACCCAAAAAATCGCACTTTTTAGGTTTTTGAGTGTGGAGGGAAAGAAAATGGTGCTTGGAGTTCAGACTGATGGGTTTTGTACGAAAACAGTAACCCTGCGTTACTTAACTTGCACCGCGCTAGTTAAGGTGCGCAACGTCACTTAAGTTGCGCTGCGTTACTTAAGGTGCGCTGCGCTAGTTAACTAGCGTAGGGGTAAAATTGGCATGGCTGCAGGGCGCGAGCAAATTTTACAGGATGGAGAGCAGAAATCAATTAAAAATGAACATTAGGACTAATGAAATTTTGAAGCCTTAACAAAACTACATCGTGGTTACAATTTCGTCAAATTCACGGTAAATCTAAACATATTTACTAAAATAGACACTCTCGTATGGACGTATACTCATTTTATTGATTGAAATTCAAGTAGACCTTACTCTTTTATAAATTCCAACTAATATGAGAGTAATACTATCATCTAAATGTCATTTATTTCGACTAAATGACAAAATAAATGACATTTATATTGCGAAATGTACTTAAAGATTAACGGACCATAATAAATTCTCACCAGTTGTAGGACATAAGATGGTTTGTGGTGGGTATCAGGAATAAAAGCAGCTAAGAAAATTCCAACTAAAATTTTTCGAGGAAAATTTTCCATTGCAAGAGCTATACTCATTCCTCCAAAGCTATGTCCCACCAGAACTACTTTTTGATTTGGACCAAGTGAGGCCATGAAATCTAACAGAGGCTTAGAATACTCAGCAAAAGTATGAACATCTTCAATTTTGTGAGTGTTGATGCCACTAGCTGCAAGGTCAAGTGCTGTGACCTTGTGACCAGATGATTCTAACCGTGGCTTAAGCTTGTACCAATTCCAAGCACCCATGCCAGAACCATGTACCAGAACAAAATGCATTTGTTTTAGGTCCATATTTGCTTTTGACATTTTGGTATGTCTTTGTTGTTTATATAGCACATTGAGTTTAGGAACACAATATTTTCAAGCCAGATAATTATTGCTGGCATTGCTCGCTCCTATTGAATATATTTTAATTGAATTTTTTAAAATAAAAAAAACTAAATGTTCATAACATTATATTATTCCTAAAAGAAAAATAAATTAAATTGATTGTATATATATTAATAATTTATTATATTACCATATTTGTTTTGCTTGCAACATGCTCCTTTTCTATTAAGGTGTAAGGTCATTGCATTGCCATAGTGATTGTTGAGACATCTTTTCTGGTTATAGCAATTGTGTGGTCGCTTAAATTACTCAAAATGGTGTATATAATCAAGGAAAGTACGTCTAGATTGTAAATTAGTCTATTAAATTAAAATTGTTTTGTGTGACGGTTTTGTTTTAACAAAAGGTAGATTGCTAGAATATCACTTGATGTTCCAATCTAGCTTTCCAATCCTATGTAATTAATAATCTGTATGAGGCTGATTTCACAAGTTATTTAAAAGTTGTTTTCAACACCTTCCTCTCTTACCGTGTTTTAAGTATTGATAGTTGTGTTGTATTTAGGGGTGGGCGAAAAGAATCACAAACCGTTGAACTATTAAACCAAACTAAATTGAAATTAATCGAACCATTTTAGTTGTTTGCAAGTCGAACCAATAATTTAATAACAGTTATTGAACTGTAACTGAATTATTTTAAACTGAATCGAACTATTTGAACCGAACTGAACCATTAGCAAAACACAAACTTCATATTTTAATAATAAAGTTTTATTTTCCCTTTCATCATGCATTATCATTGGAATTTGTTCATGTTTCTGTTGACATTCCTAAAATGCAATACTAGTAAAACTACAAAAAATTAATAATTAGTGTGATTTAATTCTTAATAATGCTTAAAAATATTAATCATATGGTGATTCTAAGAAAAATTTACCCTATATTCCTACAATTATTCCTCTACCCCTACAAAGTATTAAAAATATCAATTTTAATCTTTTTCAAAACTACCCACCCCCACCCCCGTCAGTTTTCAGGTTAATAAGAATTTTGACTTGGTGCTAATTCTAATTTAATGACAAACTAGACCATTGACCCGTGCTTACGCACGGGTCATTTTAAGAAGATAATATTCAATAAAAATTTAGACAATGTAGTTCGCTTGAAAGTAAAAATTGTCGCAAATCAAAACATAATGTTAATTACCATAGATTTTGTTATTGTTCCATATTTCTAGTATGCAGTTCGTGTTTCTCTAACATAACATATAATTTGAAAAGGAAAACTGGAGTTCTTTGACATGCAAATAGTTTCAATAACTAATAAAATGAATAGTACATAAAAAAGTCCTACCCATTACGGAAAACTTCTCTGTAGACCACATTTGATGCAACATTGGTATCATCGCCGTCCTCGTCATTAATCAATATCTTTAAACCACCCCTCGAAGTAGCCATAAAAGACAATGATAATAAATTTTTGAATTAATACTTACGCCAATGAATAAATGTATTTAGGTAGTTTAAAAGAAGTTTCCATAGCTAAGCAAATATAGCCGACACAACAACATGAAGGAAATTAAAAACCAAATTGTAAAAAACAAAAGGAAAAACCACGGATTATTAAATGTCTGATTCAAGCAGATTGAAGGAATTAGATAACAAAGCAAACAGTTCCAGCATTCGAGCAAGCTAAACATCTTTTTTGTCCGTAGGCTCAATTTTGACACGCACAAATCTGGCTGGTTTTGTGACCGACGCCTGGCCAGCTTCACCATCTGCAACAGCCACAGAGTGAATGCTATCAGAGGACCGCTTAGCACCTGTTTTGGTTGTTGGTGTGTCAACCACACATGTATTGCTGCATGAGTCCTCAACCTCTGGTACATCCTGTAGACATTTGCGGAACACAATTTGATCAAATGTGTTACGGACCAAACACTTACGGACTCATGAAAGATTAATCTAATAATTACCATATGAAGATTTGAATTGTTTGGCGCAGCACCATCCACACTAAGCTCGGCAACAGATCCATCGTCGGGATTCTATCACGAATACATCGATAAAGGAGAGCAATTAGCAACACGATTATTCCTTAATGTGCATAATTCTGTAACAACTATAAGGGTGTAATATTAGTTAAGTTCTACCTTCAAATTATACTTAACCATAAACTGCTCTATGACACCAACATCATCAGTCGCCTTCTTTACGGCATAATTTTGATACTTCTTTACAACATTTCCTTCACCAACCTCAACCTTGAAAAGAACTTGCTTGTCAATAAGCACATTAAAATCAGCAGGATAATCACAGGCTACTGCTCCCTGCTCAGAAATAATATCAAGTTAGTACACATTTTCGTCGGAAGATATACCTCATATATAGACCACACAATTATATAATTATATAATACACAACTACCTCATTACGTTCATTGATCAAGTCTTGCACAGTACGCCCAATAAACTGGGTCACTTGGCGATCAAAAAGAACAAAAGTAGTGGACCCTGTGTCGTCCATCACGATTACATGCAACTTGAACCTATCAAATAATAAAACATATCAATACAATTCCACGGATTGAAAAACAAAAATTATATTCGGATAAAATTTGTTTACCTTGGGACTGCACCCTTGCAAGTTTTACACTTGCGACAACGGAGCACTCCGTTGTCAACGGTGGCCAATGAAGCACATTGTGTGCATGATCGAAAGTACCAATCAACCCCAGTTTCGATCTCACATATAGTGGCAAGCACCGTACCTTGACAGATCTGTAAATTATTCATAGCTTTTTGCATAAAAATCTTGAACAAAAAGGTTACAAAGTTGAATCCAAAAAGGCGTCTAAAAATTTCATTAAACACATATGTACCTCAGCTGACTCAATCATGCCTTCAATTGTCATTCGGTTGGAGTTGAGCAAGTCATCTGATAAAGAGGCGGAGCTGTTCGTTGAAATCTGGCTGACACCTCGAGTCAACTGTGTTGATGCATTTTTCATACTAATAAAAGGGCACCAATGTCAATAGAAATCCTTACTTATTCCTTTTCTGTCCTATTGTTCTTGGATATCTCTAGGGTAGTATGCCAAATAAGCTACCCATAAACGATGGAAGGACATCCAGACAACTTAATTACGACCAAAAAAAAAATTGCCTTTATTCTAAAGCATATTAAAAAATAAATGGTTACCTTGTCATGTATGCAGCGACCTCAGGCAAATCGCCGTTAAGTATCAGCTTACTTCCATTAAAGGCATTAGCAACTCCCATAGCACCTAATTTTTTAAAAAATCAAAAGGAAGTGAACATAATTTCACATTTCATTCTTGATATCAGCAGAAAGCACAAACTTAAAACATGACATACGTAAATACATGCGTGTCTTGCAAAACTGCAATATCAATACAGTAGGTGTGTCGCTATCATGGGTGCCGAAAAAGGTCACAATTTTGTCAGCATGTTCACCCCAAAGAGAGCAATGCAAGCGGTTGTTTCTATAATAAAATATTACCAAAATATCAATTCAGGAAAATAAGATATATTAAAATTATATTAGACGAACCAGCCACAAAGAAATGGACAAATCTTACTCAAGATCCTCCAAAGTGAGATCAATAACCCTGCTTTTCCTTCCGTCCTTTTCAGTTTCCCTTATATCACCTCTTTCAATTACATGACGAATAACATCTGAAATTATGTATACAAAAGCAAAAACAAATGTATGAAATGCCTAAACAAATGGTTATATGTAGAAATAACGTACAACATACATTCAGAATTGAAGTCTTACCGGTAGATACTTCCTCAACAGTTGAATCGAGAATTTCATTGAATGGCTTGAACTCAAAAACGTTCATAGGGATAGCAGGGGCGTGTACTTTGGTAAAAGTCGAATTGTGCATCATACTAAGCTTATGTTTGTGTGAAGTTACCTTATAAGGACCTTCGTTAAAACCTACAATGGCATTTTCTAGCTGATATGTACCCCCTTCTTCAACCATGGACCTGAACTTTGCAACCAAATCTTTTCTAGCTGTGGCGTGAATACGTCCACCCTATTGACGACAACAACATCAGTAAACAGTTTGTTAAATTAAAGGCTTAAATATGTAAATCATCCTTGTAAGTTCGCGTGTTTTTGCTTTTCGTCCCTGTATCTTTTTTTGTTCTAAAACAAACCCTGTAAGTTACAAACGTTTTGATTTTCGTCCCTCCCGTCAGCATCTGTTACAAAAACGCTGATGTGTCTAACGGTGGCTGACGTGGCGTTGTTTGACGTGGCAAAACAAGCTTATGTGTCCTTCCATGCAAGATTACAGGGACCAAAATCAAAAACCAAATATTACATAGGGACGAAATTAAAAATAACTAAGTTACAAATTTGAAATTAAAAATCCTTGATGTTTCCATCTTCTTCCTCTATCATCCATATTATTATTCTTCTTCTGCTCAGACTCTCTTCACTGTGAAATTATAAAGAAACCATTTGTAACTTCTCCTGACTTTGTATCGTGATTTCTCCATTCACCAAATATATACTTTATCATTTTGAGGCCAAAACTTGTCCCATTTTTTGTCCTACGTCACATGAATGAGTACATGTTTATGGGAGAAAATTTAGAAAAAGGTGATAAGTTGGCTTTGAAAACCTAACTAGTTTTCAATGCACAAATTTTGGTTTTGTTATTCAAGTTATTTTTTTTGTGAAAGTATCACTGCTGGAAGTGTCACTTTAGTTCCAATGTTGTCTTGTTGTTGTCCGCAGATGAAATAGAATGAGTTACCACAATGGAATGTAAGGAAATAATGTTACAGGTTCATGTAAGAAGAATACGAAAGAGAGAGGAAGAAGACACACAGAGAGATGAAGAAGATGGAAAGGTTTTTAATTTCAAATTTTGTAACTTAGTGATTTTTAATTTCGTCCTTTTGTAATTTTTCGTTTTTGATTTTGGTCCCTGTAATCTTGCATGGAAGGACACATAAACTTGTTTTGCCACGTCAAACAACGCCACGTCAGCCACCGTTAGACACATCAGCATTTTTGTAACAGATGCTGACGGGAGGGACGAAAATCAAAACGTTTGTAACTTACAGGGTTTGTTTTAGAACAAAAAAAGATACAGGGACGAAAAGCAAAAACACGCGAACTTACAGGGACGATTTACATATTTAAACCTAAATTAAATAACTAAAAAACAATTAGTTTAATTTTAAAGTTAAGAGTGCAAAAATGTAAAAAACCTTTTCATCGACCAATAACATGTTCATGAAAATGATGCTAGTGGGGACCTTCCTCTCTCAAATCAACCAAATGTGAGCAACTCGCACACACATTTTGAGGTTCTTTCTTCCTCCAGAAACAGCTGAGATTGGTGTGTATTTGGTAGACATCGTTGGCTGGTTTTTCGTTTCCAAGAAAGAGGATGCTTTTTTAGATTGAGATGGGTTGGCTAACATATCATGATGTATTTATGATGGTTGAGGAGTAAAGAGTTGTACTTATGAGGATAAGTACAAAATAGGGGAGCAAAATTAGCAAAATAGTTGGGCAACAAAGAGTATTATATGGCACATTTTATGATTGCAACAGATAAATATAAATAAAATGAAATTAATATTTTTGATAGGGCATTTTGTTTTACTTAAAGATTGGTTTGCAAATTGTGTTTAGGGGTGTAGGATAAAGATAAATGAGTGATCAGGATTCTAGTTTAGAGATGTGGATTAAAATCTAGTAGTTACTTTGGAGATTTGGATGAAAATCTGTTAGTTATTTAAATGCGAAAAATGAGGATTTTAGATGGTTTGCCGTAAAAGATAATGTAGAGATGTGAATGAAATCTGTTATTTATTTAAATGAGAGAAAGTAGTATTTTATTTTGTTTCCATCCAAAAAAAACTTTAGAGATATGGATGAAAATGTGTTAGTTACTTGAATGAGAGGAATTAGGGTTTTAGGATTTTTGTTTGTTTCCACCCAAAACATACATTAGAGATATGGATAAAAATATATTAGTTACTTGAATGAGCAGAATTAGGATTTCAAGATTATAGTTTGTGCTTTGGAATTACCAAAATTAGGGGCTTCCTTCCTGCTTTATCTATGAAGGCTGCTCCAGCACCTGTGATCACAATCTGCGAAATTCAAAAATATAATTGAGTTGGTAAAAATCAAATTTTCCATGAACTATTGGGTAAGTTGAAAATAAGGACGTGGAAGATAGCAAAAAGTATGGTCCCGGTTGTGGAAGGATATCCTACAACAAAAATACACAAATACGCCTGAATAAAATAAAAATCTGAGTTCTTCATGAAGTTAAGTTTTAAAACATGATTTCATTATAGGTTATATGCAATTGTCGGACTTTGAATGTCGGGTTAAAATTAGAGAAATACCTGCTAGATCAAAAATACTGCTAGCATAAAAGCAAATTCCATTGATCCCACCCAATTGCTGGCAGACCAAAAATATAATGTCATCACACTGGATGTTTCTAGAGCTAATGTTAATTTTTTTGCATACCCTAGCTTATTGCAATGATTTGTTTAGAACACATAAATATTTTAGAGATGTGGATGAATAAAGGAAGGGAGCATATTCAGTAACATAGATATTACGAATAATGTTACTAAAAGCAATGTCACTAAAATGCTTCAGTAACACAGATGTTAGTAATAATGTTAGCAAAAGCAATGTTACTAAAATGTTTCATTAACAGAGGATAAACAAATCCATTTACTAATAACCTAAAATTTGAGAGGATTTGTTATTACTGGCGGAAATTTTATTATTAGCACTTTCAGGATTTAATATAAGTGGAGGAGTTGAACCTTAAAAGAGAGAGCCACCTGTGAATTCAAAAAAGAACTTATTTTTAACAGAATATGAAACAACATATATTGTCATCAACATATAAAAAATCTCAACTTAGTAAACTCGTTGAAGAAAACTGTTAAATTTTTCTCGGCAGCTATTCAACAATTTCAATAAGAATAAAGGATTTCATATCATCGCTCACCAATAACTACTTGAAATTATAGCTTTAAGTACAATTCAAAATATTATTGTAACTACATATACCTTGATTGGTTAAATAATCTCTCTGTGAGTACACTGCACAACCAATGACTCCATCATAACCTTTTGTACGTGCCATTTAACAAAATAGACACACCTGAAAAGTTAGACATCATTCTCGTGTTAAGATAAAGGAAAGAACACAGTTGAAAAACAAAAAACCAAACCCGAGACCAAAACTTTAGTTCTAGATTATTAAAAGAAACATAATATAGGGTGCCAAATATATAAGACAACTAAATCATTGCAATAAACTTTGATATGCAAATAAATCAACATTAGCTCTTGAAACATCCAGTGTGATGACATCAAAATAATGAAAACCTTGTGGAATTATCCAAACGATCCCAAGCTATATCAAGATCAACATTAGCTATAGAAACATCCAATGTGTTGGCTGCAAGGCGAGACCATGATTTACTTACGCATTCAAATCGTTTCAAAGATTTAATTGGGAGTTTTGATAGAATAGAGAAGGTAATATCATCGTGAATATAACATCCACTTACAATGTCACTGCTACAGGAATTGGAAGCCATCGAATGAATACAGGAGCTGAGATTGGATTACCACAATTTTCCAAGCGTGGAATGGCCTCAATTAGCAAATAAAAAACACATCAAATTGTGAAAATGGTTGTGGATTTAACATCAAATAAAAAACTCAAACAAACAACATCAAAAAAATAAATAATCAACTTTACACCATTTCAAGGAAAAACAAAAACGACCCACATAAACAAAATCACAATTTCATTCAAATTTTCATCATTTCAAGTAAAAACAAAAATGACCCAGATAAAAAATCACAACTTTATTCAATTTTTCATCATTTCAAGCAAAAACAAAAACAACCCACATAAAAAAATTGAAAATTTAGAAACCCCAGAATGTTGAGTACCTGTATTCTTGGAGAAAGCGATCATCATCAAGATCATCTTCAAGGTCTTCAAGTTCATCATGGGTTTTGGAATCGATCCATGATTTATCCTTGGGAATGGAATCGGAATCAGTGGCGGGGGAGAAAGGATGAGGATGAAGAAAAGCTCAGTGACTGAGAAAGGAGAAAGTGAGATGCTTGGTCGCCACCGATGGACGGGGGAGGAGAAGGTTGGCGGTGGTCATGAGGATAAGAGGAAGCAGAAGGAACGCGGGCTTCTGTTGTGAGGGTGGAAACGTGTGGGTTGTGTTGTGTTGCATAAGATTTAATCCTAGCCATTAAGTCATGTATTGAGTGTTTTTGCATAAGATTTAATCCTAGCCATTAAGTCATGTGTTAGAGGAGGAAAATTAGGAGAGATAGTTAGGTTTTAAAAGGAGGGAAAAAATTTAGGTTAGAGTTTAAGGAGTAATTAGGGCGACAGCATTATGTTTAGGAATAAGAGATTGAGTAAACCTAAAATCTTCAACTTTTGCCCTTGGAAACCATATCTTTTCAGTTTTCCTTTGTAACCGAAATTAAAAGCTCAATTTTGTTAAAGATTGGTTATTTGAGTTCTTTTTAGAGTTTTTGAATTGGTGTGTGTTGTTGTTTGCAGTGCTTCGTTGAAGGTTTGAACAAATCTAGAGTATGGCTAAAAGTCCGAAAATTGTTTCCTCACTATTCCTGTTCACAAATTTAACTAAACTTATTCAATTCCAATTTTTTTTTTCACTTATCGAAAATATATTGTAGGGTAAAGTTGGAACTTTATATAATTTGTAATGGTGAGAGTAAAATGTATGGTTAATATGTTTTTACCCCCTGTAATTTAGGCGAGTTCCGGTTTACAACCCTGTAAAAAAAGAGTTTAGATTCCAACCCTGTAATTTAAGATTCTTTCGTTTTAGACCCTGAGGCCATCTGACTGGACAAAATGCTGACGTGGCATGCTGAGTTGCGCGCTGACTGTGCATATTTGATTATGTGGCACGCTGACTGTATAATTAATTTTGTTTTATTTTTTTTTAAGGGCACATGTGGCATTTTGCCTATTTTTTTAAATAAAAAATAATATAAATGAAATTATATTAATTTAAAAAATCTGAAAATTTATTTTTGAAAATAAAAAAACAACAAAATTTAGGAAAAAAAATCTGAAATTAAAAAAAAGTTCAGATTTTTTTAAAAAAAAGTTTTTAAAATGTTTTCTACCAAAAATAAAAATTCTGGAATTTAATTTTTAAAATAAAAGAAATTTGAAATTAAAAAAAAGTTAGTATTTTTTTTGAATTTTTTTTTCTACCAAAACTAAAAATTCTGGAATTAAATTTTTAAAATAAAAAAAACAAATTTGAAATTAAAAAAAAGTACAGATTTTTTTCAAAAAAAAAAAGTTTTTTGAAATTTTTTCTACAAAAATAAAATCTGGATTTTTTTAAAATCTAAATATAATTTTTTTATAATTCAGGTTAAAATATGAAAATAAAATTTTGAAAATTATATAATCTGAAAAAAAATTGAAATTTTAAAGAACTATTCCAGAAATAAATTTTTTCATTTTCTATTTTACTTTAATTTCTTTTATTGTCCTCTTTAGTTGTATTTTTCTTTCTTTCAGATTGAAAAAGTTATAAAATATACATTTTTTGCAAATCGAGATAAGAAATACGAAAAATTTATTTTATTTTAATTTTCAAAATCTTAATTTCAGATTTTTTTTTTTTTTTTGAAAATAAATTTGAATTTGTTTACGATTTTTCGAATTTTGTAAATTTCAAAAAATAAAATCTCATTTTTTTGTTTCTGATTTTTTCAATTTTGAAAAAAATAATCTTAATTTTTTTCTATTTTTAATTTTTTTATTTTTAAATTAATATAAATGAAAATAAAAAATAAAAAACAAAATTAATTATACAGTCAGCGCGCCACATCATCCAAAAATGCTGATTCAACGTGCCACGTCATTATGTTTGTATAGTCAGATGACCTCAGGGTTTAAAACGAAAAAATCTTCAAATTACAGGGTCTATTTCGAAAGAATCTTTAAATTATAAGGTTGGAATCTTAACTTTTTTTTTACGGGGGGTAAACCAAAACTCGCCCAAATTACAAGGGGTAAAAACTTATTAACCTTAAAATATAAGGGTGCACGGTGAAATGTCATGATTCTAAATGTTTTAGTTAAGTGTGTAAAAAATTTTGAACCGTCAACTCACAACTATTAAACTTAACATTTTTTTTTGAAGGAATTAAACTCTTAGTTTTATTATTTAATTTGATCATTAATCAATTAAAATTTTAAATCAATAAATAACTAATATAATTATTATAAAGATATTTGTTCACATAATTACAATGAAATATAATTAAATGATAAAATATTCCGAATTTAACAATTTTTTTATTTATACATGGGCTGCTTTGCTACATCATTGTCGTTGTTAATGTCTTCTTATTTAGAACGAGGTGAGCAAGCCGGCTACGGATCCAAAGCATGAACTAATATTATGCTTTTTTGAAAAACAAATCCTGAGGACTTACTGATAAATATATTCATTTTTTAGAAAATTGATAAATGTACATTTGAATAATCAATTTTTTCTATGTGTCATCTTTGTGTAGGGTTATGCTAATCTTCTTTGTATTATCTAGACTGTTTGAGTGTTCCTCACATTCCTTTTTATGTAAATATCTTTTTTAACTTAGGGTATCTCTCTTTTTATTTTTTTATATAAAAGAGGGCCAAAGACTTAAGTATCTCCTTTATAAAAAGAGGAATTAAATGAAATCATAAAACTATTAATCATTAAACTGGTAGGAAAATCGTCACAGTATCCACACAAATGAGTAAATGATCCTATCTATAACAAAGAGAAAGAGTACTCGAAATCTATTAATCAAAAGATGTGGATGGAAGATTTAATTACAGATGTAACATGATAATAACATAGATTTTGAAATATAATTATATCAGTGACTACTATCAATAATAATAATAATAATATCAATGTAAAGAGTGCACCAAAATAAAATATCAATCTAAAGAGAACAATTATAACTTTTTTTTTAGGGGAGAGCGATTATAACTTATAAAATGTTTTTTCAAGAAGAGAAATTCCCACTACACAAGAAAATTATGGAATAGTACACCACCACCAGACAAGAAAATTGCGGATGAATCAAGAAGTTTCGATGGACCATTATTATTGTTATCATCTATACCGTTGGATTACGAGTGGAGTCTAGAATACATTGTATCAAGAGTAATATTATAAATGAACAACACATCATATCTTACGGAAAATTCTTAAATGAATTTATGAATCTTCTCACTTATATTATAAATCCATTTTTTTAATACGAGAACATGCCTCTAATTTGATAGCAACGGCCCCTGCTATATTTTATTTTATTTATAAATATGTGCAAAAGGCAACATAACATAAACAAAGCACGAGGAACTAGGAAAGTTAGATGGATACAAGACATTTCGTGTTGGTCCATGGAGCTTGCCATGGGGCATGGTGTTGGTACAAGGTTGTTACTTTGTTAAAATCTGCTGGACACGAAGTCACAACATTAGACATGGCTGCTTCTGGAATCCATCCAAAGCAAGTGCATGAGCTGGATTCTGTCACAGATTATTATGAACCGTTGATTGAATTTCTAAGGTCATTGCCACAAGAGCAAAGAGTTATCCTAGTGGGTCATAGCTTGGGTGGCATGTGTATATCTATGGCCATGGAATTATTTCCTAACAAAATTGCAGCTGCTGTATTTGTTACAGCTTTCATGCCTTCTCCTGATTTAAGCTTCTTGACTCTTCTCCAAGAGGTACTAAATTATTGCTATTTTGTGTTTTTCCCATATTTCATAGTTATCATCAACTTTGGGACCATACGCATAATAATGCATACATATGTGGCTATAATCTAGTGAATAAGACATAAGTAAAAAATAAAAGTTAAAAAAATAATCTAGTTGGAAGCATGAATAATTCTTTTTACAATTTTTTTTAGTAATCTAAATAATTCTACATAGCAAAAATACAATAAAGATTAGGGATATAAATTAACCAAACCGACCAGCATGAGACTTATGACCTAGTGTACGCCAACTTCAAATCATATCAAAGTTAAAGTATACCATTATAAACTATAATTGAAATATGATATGTTGAGGTAACTTGGTTTCAGTAAAAAAAAAAAAAAACTAGATATGTCTAGTTGTTGACTTGAGAATTAGTCTCACAACAGATCCAAAGAACTAAATTATTTGATGCAACTAGAATATTTTGCACACAATTGCATTGAAATTGACGATTAGATCATGAGGGACTGCATTGGAATTTGAAAAAAAATGATAAAATTCTAACTTTAAACTAAAAATTAAGACAAAGAGTAGTTGTGTCCTTTTCTTAAATTATATAGGGGTTAAAGTGTCCAAACACATATGAAAAAATAGCAACGTTCCAAAAATTAACATCATACCCCTAATTTTAAAATCAAAACTTTAGAAAAAAAAAAACAAATTTTGGAAAAGAATAAAAAAATAACTAGCCTCTAAAGAAAATTAAGTAACCATTTTTTTTCTTTATCAATTACTGTTCTATAACTTCATTTTGCAAACTGCAGTATCAACAAAGATTGGATTCCAGCTTGGACACAAAGATTATGTTTGATGATAGCCCAAATGATAAACCAAATGGTTCCATGTTATTTGGACCACAATTCTTAGCAACCAAGCTGTATCAACTATCTCCCCCTGAGGTATGCTGACTAATCAATATGCTTAATGTGACACACACAATAAATGCTTACAACTTCTTTTCTTTATAGTTATTGTCAAAATACTTATAAATTCTTTGTGAAATAATAAGTTTTTTAAATGGTTATATATGAACCAGGACTTGTCCCTTGCAATGTCATTAATAAGGCCTGTTCGTAGCTTTGGTGATCAAGAACTATTAGGAGAGAAAACAAGAGTCACACAAAACAACTATGGAACTGTTGCAAAAGTCTACATTGTATGCCAACAAGACAAAGTGTTAAAGCATGATTTTCAGCTATCAATGATTGAACGAAACCATGCTAATGATGTCAAAGTGATTGTTGATGCTGACCACATGCCTATGTTCTCCAAACCGAAAGAGCTTTTTGCTTATCTTCAAGAAATTGCAGACACATATTATTAGCAAATTGATATGCTTGTTGATTTCAATTTAGAAAATATTACCGATGATTATGAAGATTAAATATCAATGTACCATCACTCAAGAACTTCGGTGATAAATAATCTGACAATTTTGTCTCTAAGTTATCACTCTTTTTCAATATCCAATAATCTCCTCTATTACTCATACCATCATTTTCAAACCCGCTCAATACACTATCAACCAACTTGGCGTGACTGTCGGCTTCTCTCCATTCAGCCAAACAACCCAAAATGTGATGTTATCAAAGGAATGTCTATTCCCAGAACTGCGATATAGAAGTCGGATCAGCAACCACCTGATAAAGAACATCTTTTAATGCATGAGAGAATGGAAGACGACAACTATGAGGAATACTCTTAAGAGTGAAGATATGTACTTAGAGAACTTCCTCTAACAACCTTGCATCTAAAACCAGCCCCTCCTTTATATCAATTAGAGTCTTTTTTATGTGGTTTTAAAATATGTACAATGTGGCTTCCCACCTCCCCTATCTCAGCAGTAACATGAACAATATCATCAAAATGTTGACAACTTGACATGCACGACTTATGACATGAAACTCATACACATTCATTGCTTAACCACCCTCAAAGACACCTCCAAACCCATAAACAAACTTCAATCACTCTCAAGGACTTACCTTGTCGTACTTTTCTGTTCGTCAGGGCAGAGGTGTAGCGACTTAAGATGAGACACAAAATGAGGAACACCCTTACTCCCTTCCGTACCATATGAGCAACAATGGAACCCTCAAAATGGACAATGGAGACTTCCTATTTGAGTAGAAGTCCTTGGACAATGTAAAATTATTCCTCTTTTCTACACAATACAAAAGAGTTTTGAAAATCTAAAATGCAAAATGTTCCTAAAAAACGTTTTGTTGAAGAATTTCAACAAACATATTATGCGCATGGGTGAAAGAATCCATTTAGACATGAAAAATTGATGAGAAAAGTGTTGATATTGTGATAGATGAGCGATAAAAAAAGAGGGTATTTGAGAGAGTTTATGTACCTATTAAACTTATTCATTAACATAATTTTTTTTTTCTTTTCAGATTAGTCTGTAAATTATTAAAACCCATGTCTCTAAATTATTCCTCAATCTATTTATCTGATCTCTGTCAATTTGAGTTGTTTGAGCGGTGTTAACTGCTAAGTTGGGATGTGCACAAATAAAAATAAATTAGTAAAAAGTTCAAAACAAGAAATCTCGCAAATATATGTTAAGATTGTCATAAGCTTGAGTAATTAACTTCTCACTCTAATCCTATATATTCTTCTTAATAAAAAAAAGTCTAGTTGTAGTCAAGCTCTCATGACTAAAATAAAACAAAACAATAAATGGTTGAAAATGTATATACTCTAAAGATGAAGTCACAATGTTTTACCACACATCAAAGTATCATAAGGGATAACGCTTTTGTATCAATGGGATACCAATGTTATATAATATTGGTCAATAAGAGTGTGTCACGTAGCCAATGTAAGGAAGAGATAAAGAGGAAAGAGAGATATGCATACGAAATGTTACATGACACACCTTCATTGGCTAATGTTAAATAACATTGGTATCTCAATGGTACATAAGTGATATCCGTATTATAAGACGATCCTTAATGGAAGGATCTAGGGCCGGAAATGAGTCGAGTCGAGCCGAACTTGTCTGAGCTCGACTAGATAAGAATTTGTTCGGCTCGAATCTCAACTCGAGTTCGAAACAAACTTTTTTTTAACTCGAGTTCGACTCGTTTAAAGTTCACGAACAACTTAGTTCGACTCGTTAGATTCAACTCGTTTGCTCGAATTGCATATTTCGAAACTTTTGTTTAAAAAAAAAAAGCTTTAATTGTCAAAAATATATACATGTTCCTTTGACCTTTTAAAAAACAAAAAAATATTTAAATAAAACTATGAAGGAATGAAGGATATTGGTCTCGACTCTCAAGTCAAGAGAGTCAAGACCACTGGCGGAGCCACATTGTGGCTAGGGGGTTCATATGAACCTCCTCAACTTTTCAAATCACACCTAATTTTTTAATTTTTTTTGGTCTTGAACCCCCTCAAAATTAAGTCTTGCACCAAATATTGCAAGAACTCTCATCTTCTTCTTTGTTTTAAATTTCCAAAATGTATTTTTGTGATAGTTAAAATTTTAGAGAATGATAAAATCTCAGTCTTTTACATTTCTTACTTAATAGAAGTACTTTTTGTCCATATTTTTTATTTGGTATATGTTTTTTTTGGTGAAAATAAAATTTAATGTTGATGAAATTAAAAATATTGTTGAAAATAAGTTGTGTTTTAACTTTTTAACTCGATTTTAAAGTTGGAAACAAAAAATTGTATTGTGTAAGAAAAAACTGCACCAACTGGTCCAACTCAAACCACATTGGTTTAGTTCGAATTTTGTTTTAAAAGTCAACTTGACCAAACCACACCGCGAACACCCCTAATTTTAAGTACTAAAATATTAAATTGATGATCTAAAATAAATTCAAAGATAAAAACTAATAAAAAAAGACACACGTGAATGTATTTGCAATTTCAATACATCGAAATTCAATACGGCACTTAATTATACATTCAGGTATCCAAAAGTTTGAACCTCCTAACCTAGGGTCAAGACCAATGTAGAAAGGGAATAGCACTTTATTTTTACTACTAGTGTAGCGCCAGTCCGTTTACTACATCTTTATATCTTTATATAATATAAAAGAGTACTTCTATGGACAAAGTACACTTGGCATCATGATTCTCTTCTATCATTTATTGATTTTCACATTGGCATCACATTGTTCTTCTAGCATTTATTGTTCTTTACAATAATTTTCAATGCATTTTACATTTTATTAAGAAAGTATAAATTAAGAAAGGAGAGATCAAATGCTAAAATATAAGGCTATTATTATTATTAAAAGCTGAATAATAATTTCCTGACATTTGTGCAAAATATACACACGTTTCATGCATATACTATTTTATTATAAGGTTATTATTATTATTAAAAGCTGAATAATAATATGTTCATTGTTTACCGAATTACTATTTTTTTTCTTTATCATCATTTTAGAAATATCGACTCTAATTGACTGTAAAGTTCATTTTTTTCCACTTTAATATTTTTTCGCTAAATTGTTCCCCTTCTGAAATTCATGTACGCATTAGCTTTGACAAGAAAAAATCACTTGAACTATAAGTTTCTCTAATAAATCCCTACAATGGTTTTAATAGTTTTAATACCATATAAATTCCTCGATCATAATTTGGTCAAATACCCAATATAATAAATTCATTTTAATGGTTTTTTAATATAATTTGTGGTACCTATGATATAAAAGGCTACCATATTTCTTAAATGGAAACAATTAGTTAATTGCTACACGAGTAAGAGGAAATATATAATTTGTATTTGATTTGCAATAAGTGCTATAAAGAAGGGATTGTTTCCCTAAAAGAAAAAAAAAATTCCACGTTCAATGCACGAAGATCAATTTTTATTTTTTTTTACGTAATATTTGTCGTTCCACGTTCAATGCACAAAAGTCAAATTTTTTTATTTTTTTTTTACGTATTATTTGTTGGTCGATCCAATGGATTTATGACAAGTGTGTATTTTTATTTGACGGCCAATCAGGTTGCAGTGTGTGCATTTTATTATTACTAATTTTTTATTTTTTATTTACTATTTGCTACACGAAATAATTAATTTCTTAATTACTTCCTGTAAAAAGTACATGGTACGTTTGGTTATTTCCCCTGTCATTCTATTACTTTTTCACATATTGTTGTTGGTATTAACATAAAGAAGTGTTGCAATGGCTCCAAGATCAGTTGATAACATATCTGAGATTAGCCCGGTGAAAGAATCATGGACCATTGTCGTTCGAATTGTCCGTGCTTGGTTGGTTCGTGATGTCAATCGTGACACTCACCCCTTTTCACTTGACATGGTATTGATGGATGCATCAGTGAGTCTCTTTTTTTTCATAAATTTTTTATATAATTCTTTTTTTTTGTTTTTAATTGTTTTTTCTGTTATCAGGGCAACAGAATTCATGCTACTCTGCGGAGGACCCTTATCTACAAATTTGAAAAGGACTTGCAAGAGGGAAAAGTCTACAATATGAGCAAAAGGTTACAAAAGGTTACATCTATGAGCAATAGTACACATGTCATGTTAAAATACTAAGGACCATTTAATGTTCTTTTGATTTAAAAAAAAAAAAAAACACACACACACACATCTATCTTTTCTCACTTTAATGGTCTTTTGTGAATTCTTAATTGGCAAGTGTACCACGAGTTTTAATTGGTACGGGATCATGTATAATTATTATAAAGATACCATTAACGTTATTAATAATGACTTTGTTATGAAATACGTAATTTTTTTTTATTATCAAATGATGATCAAATATTGTGAAGTTTTTTATTGTCAAATGAAGATTAAATAATATGAATATTTTTTGTTTTTTTTACATTATATGATAATTTTGTTAAAAATTCTTAAAGATGAATTTTGTATGTTTTTTTGCTTAAAAATTCATAAAATATGAAGACTAAATTTGAGTTGACTAAAAAATAGACTCTAAGAATGGTGATGAAAACTTTTGGAAGACTATAAAGCTAACAAAATTTTTAGTGAAACTAAAACGAAATATATTTTTTTTGAAAGAAAAACTAAAACGAAATATTGATATAATGAAAAATTAAGAATATCGTTCTTTATTTTTTTGACAAAGAATACCATTATTTTGTTACTTTAAATATGTCAAAAAAATTACATATTCATCATCATCTCTAAAATAAGAAGTATTTTGTAATCATTGATCCACATCACCTCATATATCACAAATACATATTTGACTTTGCCACTAATTATAATTTATTTCTATTAATTTTTTATTTATCATTTCAAATTTCGGTTTCTAAGCAAATGAATCATGGAAGAGTGTCAATTTTACATCACATTTTTTATTTGTTCAAAATGTAATTTAGTTTCTATTTCTATTATATTATTTTCCTATATAGTCTTTTTTTCATCCTTTTTACCTGCATATTTCTTCCATATGGTGCTGTCAAACTCAAAAAAATTGTTATGGAACCAAGATCCGATAACGTTTATGAGATCAACCCAGTCAAAGAATCATGGAACATAATCATTCAAATCATTTGGGTTTAGTTTGTTCATGACGTCAACCGTGACACACACCGGTTCTCTATATATCTTTCTCATGGATGCATCATTATGTATGTTATGAATATAATTTTTTTTCACTTTTTAAATTTATCTAATTTTTTTTATCTTTGTTTGTTTGTATTTTCAGGGTAACAAAATTCATGTCACTGTGTGAAGATTTTGAATTTGATAAGATTGATAAGACATAAGAAGATGTGGAAAAAAATAGGTCATAAGCTTTTCTTTCACGTGAGAATGATGAGTCTAAATATGGTTTGGATATATATTGAATATGCAAAGATCACAATCGAAAGAGAAATGAGTCAAAGAAAAATAATCCAAATTTTGTTCATGGTCCTTTGATCTACAAATGTAGAAACAATAATTACGAGATCATGAGATCTATATTGGTGAATAGGAATATATATATATATATATATATATATATATATATATATATATATACACACACAGTATATTTTGCATTGTGTTTATGAAATAAAAATTAATTTTAAACGTGTTACAAACCTGAATGTATTGTTTTTTTGTCATGTTTACATGGAACGTGTTAAAATGAGATAGAAGAGTGAATCTAATATTTTCGTTTACTATAGTTTTGTTAATATTATTGTTTGAAATATGGTTTATTCTATGAGATCTATTTTATGTGCTAAATTATTTAGCCTCCTTTTGTCAATTCCTATCCTAAAAATTTTATGTGGAACAAAATGGTACCTTTGAAGTTTGGTTTGGTATTTATCCATCTTCTAATTGATTAATGTCATGTCATATTTTGGTATTAATTTATTACAAAATGAAATGAAATTTTGAATGAGTTTTGTTTACATGTTATCGATATCCAACAAAACTTCATGGTACTTCAGAATTGATAAATTTTTTGAATAAAAAAATATTAAATACCACAACATATCTGAAAACAAAATTCTAATTTAAAATTAACATATAACCTTGCAGCTAAAAGAACGTGATGCAAATAGCCAAAGAAGGTTGGTTCAGTTGGTAAGAAATTGAGTCACTTATTATAAGACCGTGGGTTCAATTTTCCGTTGTCGATGTGAGGACCTCTTTGATAGATACTCTATAAGTATCTTTGTAAGGAGTGCGGTTATGGTGCATAAGAAAATCACCCTGCATAAATTCAGAAATGGTTTCTGTGAGTTGTACTAAAAAACCATTAGATGTACTTAATGGTTTCCAGCAAGTGAAAAAAACTAAGGACCTGTTTCTGTGAGTTGTACTCCAAAACCATTAGATGTACTTAATGGTTTCTGTGAATTGTACTCTAAAACCATTTCTAGATTTATGCAGGGTGCATAAGGATTTCCTTATGCACCATAACTGTTGCCCTTTGTAAGTGTTGTTTTAGTCTTAAAGTTTAAATTGATCCTGGTTAAGTTTCCGAAGTCCAAATAGCTTAAAGTTGTTTTATAAAAAGAATGAAATGTGATGCAACTAAACTTGCAGCTATTTTTATTCCAAAATAAAAAAAAAACTTGCTACTACTTTTTTCATTCTTCAAGGTATCTGTAATATCTTCCCTAAAAAAAAAGTATCTATAATGTCAAAAAAAATCTCCCACATTAAAACTTCAAAATCCTTGCAACAATTTTTTTTTTTTTTTTTTATAACCAAAGTAACATTTAAAAGTATATATTTGACAAGTTTTAAAAAGAAAAATTATACCATCTCATTTTCTTAATCTTAAATGAGATTACTTATTATTGTAAAAAAAAAAAAAGTTAAAGCATCACTTAAAAGAAAAGGTTTAAAGCAATTTCCTTTTAATTGAGATTCAAAACAACAAGTTATAAATGCATTAAATGTCAAATAGATAAATTAGTTAAATCAATCAATATTAATCTGATTTCGTTTCTTTCTTAAGGGAGTAATTTTGGTTAACACATTTCGTCACTTTTTTTTTTAAGCACAAAAGAAAATAAAAGAATTTATTTTGAATTCACACAAAGAATAAATTAACCCTCATATTAACTTTGAATTTTGAAATTGAAACATTAAAAAAGTAATATGATAATGGTAATATTACCCAAAAAAAATTGATAATGGTAAAACTTCGTTCAACTAATTCTTATAATATCAGTTTTTTTTTCAAAGAATTTTTATATTATCAACTGTCAACTAAAATCTCTATCTCTATTCTATTATTATAAACATTTGACTGCATTTTTTTATAGTACACGTGTCCTTCTCTCTTTGCTAATTGTCATTAATTGTTATGATTTGGGCATATGTTATGGTAGTATTATTAGTTTGACTGGCGTGATCATTGATTTTATTAAGAAAGGATATTAATTTGTGAACTTTTAAAATGGTAGGAGCGTGATCATTGTTTTTTTTAAGAAATAAATTTAATTTTGAATTCTTAAAAAGGCGTGCAAAGGATACAAAAACGGTACAATAATGTTTTTTTTAGAAAACAACGGTAGAATAATGTTGACTTATAACATTAATTAAAAATCGTCTTATTTGGTATCATGATTTCACGATCTTTAGAGTTTTGCTCAATTATTAATTTAATCAAATTGTAATCGAAACTCATTTATTCTACGAAAATTCTTAATCATGTCATTAAAAAATTATCATCCAATGACATTTTAACGTGTGTCATAATTGTGTTGTTGAACCAATCAAATTGTATCGTTTTGTCTTTTTTGCATCATATTTTTTATTTTTATATTGCTTTGCATAATATTTCATTTATACTGTTAACCTATATATACCCCGTTTTTATTCAATTGTCTCATTCATATATTCCTCCTCCCCCTTCAATCTAAAAACATTCTGAATCGCCACATCAATTTATATTTTTAATTTAGGTGGCAATTTAGAATGTTTTCATTTGGTTGCGTGTGCAAAGTTGTTTTGGACTCATGAGATTGGCACCACATCTTCACCTGATACTTTAAGACATCATGTATATTATCATCTCACTTATGTTTCTCAATATATACTCTTGCATCTAATGTAAAATTTAACTCACATATGACACATTAACTTTTCTCCCTTATAAACGAGATTGTTGGTGTTTGTAATCCGTTGAGATAGAAAAATAAGGCCAGAGACGCAACATGATTAAAAAAAAATACGAGTTAGTAGAGGTTTCATAGATGGGTGTCTTTGTTCCCTTTTATTAGAAAAGAGAAAGTAAATTAGAAAGAAAAAAAAAAGAGATTAAAAAGCAACTTCAAAATGAGAGAAATGATAAGGGAAACGACTAAGTAGTGTGCATTTAATATGTAAAAGTATAGAAAATATAGTTAGCTGTTGGTAATTTTATGGGTTTATTGAAGGAGTTTGAGATTAATTGCTGGATAATCATGCTGCCAAAATATTAGACTAAACAAAAGTCACATTAATTTACATTGTCTAATAACCACATATTTTGTGAACTCAGTAGAACACATCTACATTATTCCATTATCAGATCCGGCCAAATACCAAAAGTGAAGGAATTTGAAATAATAGAGGTTGATAATTTTTTTTGCATAAAAGCGAATGATATCCTAAGACTAAAATTTAAGATAAAATATTAAACAAATGACATTCATAAATTAACAAAATAAATCATGATGTTGTTGGGACTTTCTTGGGTGTCTACGTTGAGTTGTATCGTTATATTAGACTAAGATGAACCACACAAATGTGATTGACTTCACATGTTGATCCAAAGTCTGAAGACATGATGTATATATGTTATCTCACTTTTATGTTGTTTAACATTTACTCTTGCATACAATGTAAAATTTTAACCCACACTTGACACTCCCGCTCCCCCATACATTGAACCGAGATATGATACCATCATTGGGCCTTCTGGAGTAGGCAACACATGTGTGGATCAACTTGGATAAATAGAAACTACACAAGTGAGAATGATATCACATATTTATCTAAAATTTTAAGGTTTAAGTATATAAGTGTTTTCACTTATTTGTTGTTCAACATCCACTCATTTATCCAATGTTTGACTTTAAGCCTGTAACTGACACTTGATACATAACAATATCTCTCCCTCAAGTATGATGAAATTTTAGTTAGTGCTTGGCATGAGTGTCCATATTTTTCATGTATAGTTTTTTTTTGTTGTTTTTTTTATGTTATATTGGGTTGTGATGTTGTTGTTAGTTTAACGTCATAAACCTAACATAACTATTAGTAGTGTTGGTGATATAATAATAAATTGACAAATATATATATATATATATATATATATATATATATATATATATATATATATATATATATATATATATATATATATAGGGACCGGGTTCAAAATCAGACACCTGAGTTATTAAAAAAGTTATTAATAATCATTTCCCTGCACAAGACAAAATGAAAAGAGACCAATGAGAAAAAAAAACAAGCAAACGACATTGTATATAGACAGGACACAAAAAAACTCCATAATTAATTTTGTTTTGTTTTTGGATTAATGCATTTATTATCGATAAACATATTAAAAATATTTTCTTAACTTTAGTCAGCCGTGTAAAATATTTCAACGTTAGATTAATATTTCAGTGTTACATTCGTTAAATTACGGTTGTTTAATGTTACAAAAATCCAAATAAATATATACACGTTAATATTGATATATAATATTTAATTAAAAATACAATAACGATAAGTGCTATTGATATATTGACTATAAAATAAAGAATTTTCCATTTAATAATATTTATTTATATAATAAAAAAAGTCGAAAATCTAGCCCGTGCTTGGCACGGGTCTACATACTAGTTCTATTCAATATGCATTGCGCTTATATATATACTTCTCCACTTTACTATTTTCAGAAGTGGGACTATTTTGTGTACATGTTTATTTAAAAGCCTTCAAAAAATAACATTAAGTTTTTGTCCTCCCTCTATTATTACAATTATCGTTGATTTTTAATCAAATTAGTAATAATACCTATGAAAAAAGTATATAATTATTAGAAGAAGCTTGTAATAAATTACATATATTATATAAATAACATACGAAATAATATATATATCGAGCTTAGGCATGACAATGGGGCGGGGTGAGGACGGGTTTTGCCTTCCCCGTCCCCGATTCTCATATACTTACCCGTTACCCTACCCATATCCAACGGGGATGAGAAATTGAATCTCATCCCCGTCCCCAACAGGTTTGGGTATCCCCGCCTCATCCCCGTTCCAGCATTGAATAATTTTTTTTAATAAAAAATAGAAGATTTTTGCATCCCCAAGAGCAACGTTGTAATACATTATCCAACAATACGCTCACTTTAACATTTGTTAGA
Organism: Medicago lupulina; assembly: GCA_958299785.1. NCBI lineage: Eukaryota > Viridiplantae > Streptophyta > Magnoliopsida > Fabales > Fabaceae > Medicago > Medicago lupulina. Next base: position 6,357,407 of record OY283146.1, on the reverse strand, counting down.
CGAAATGATTTAGTTGATCCTTTAAATATCAATGGTAGTTTTTATTAACATGACAATTATCAAACAAAATAACATGACATATCAACATAAAGTAAATTTTTACATTTGGGACGGGTTTGAGTATGGGTTCGTGTAACACCCTAATCCCTTAGCTAATCATAAACAGATGATTTATAGTTAATATTACTGAAGTTAGGCTCACCCTTACCTGGAAAAATTGCAGAAATCGCAGCCTAGCTTCACCTCTTCTCTTCAACCGTTCTCTCCCTTTTTCTCAAAAGTCTGATACGCGTACTGACTATTCTCTTGACCTAATTTCCTTAAATACCTCCTCTCAACTTATCTTATTCTAACTCAACCCTCACAACTTTCTCTATTTATAAATATAACCCCATCTCTCAAAATATATGTATTTTACTAACAAATCTTTATTTTTCATATAAATATATATAAACACCACATATCTTATTTTATTAAACAATAAAATAAGCATCACGTCACAACATCACAAATACGTCGCATAATCACCAAAAATCATATAATATATAATAATATACTATATTCTCTAATAAAATAATTAAATAATAAAGAGGGCGTTACAACTCTCCCCCACTTAAAGGATTTTCGTCCTCGAAAATTTACCTCGATTAAACAACTCTGGATAGGATTCCAGCATCTTACTCTCTAGCTCCCAAGTTAAGCTCTCACCCGTCGCCCCGTCCCAAACGACTCTAACGAGAGGTATCTCCTTGCCTCTCAACGTTTTCACTTTCCGATCATCAATCCTTACCGGTAAAGTCTCAACCGTAAGGTTGTCTCTAACTTGCACATCATCACTTTGGATCACATGAGATGGATCCGGAACGTACTTCCTCAGTTGCGACACATGAAAAACATCATGCAAATTCGATAAATGTGGTGGTAATCCAACACGGTATGCCACCGTCCCAATCCTCTCTGATATCTGATACGGACCAATAAACTTCGAGGTTAACTTCTTTGACTTCAGAGCACGACCTACACCTGTCACAGGAGTAACTCTCATGAACACATGATCTCCCTCTTGGAACTCAAGGTCCTTCCTACGCTTGTCATGATAACTCTTTTGTCGACTCTGCGACGCTTTCATCTTCTCTTGAATCATCTTAACTTTCTCAGTAGTTTGCTGAACAATCTCCGGTCCTAAGACCACTCTTTCACCTGACTCAAACCAACACAACGGAGTTCTGCATCTCCGACCATACAAAGCCTCAAAAGGTGCCATTCCAATACTCGAATGGTAACTGTTGTTGTACGTGAACTCTATCAACGGAAGATGACTATCCCAAGTCCCTCCTTGCTCAAGTACACAAACTCTCAACAAATCTTCCAACGACTGAATCGTCCTCTCCGACTGACCATCTGTCTGCGGATGATAAGCCGAACTCAACCTTAATTGAGAACCTAAAGCCTCTTGCAAACTCTTCCAAAATCTAGAAGTAAATCTCGGATCTCTATCTGATACGATGCTCGAAGGAACACCATGCAGCTTCACTATGTCTCGGATATAAATCTCTGCCAACTGAGCTACAGGAAAAGTAATATTAATCGGGATAAAATGAGCCGACTTCGTCAATCTATCAACAATCACCCAAATTGCGTCGTTTCCTCTAGGGGTATTCGGCAAGCTCGTCACAAAGTCCATGGATATACTATCCCATTTCCACTCTGGCACATCTAAAGGTGTCATCAATCCAGCAGGTTTCTGATGCTCAACCTTCGATTTCTGACAAATCAAACAAGAATAAACAAACTGTGCCACGTCACGTTTCAATCCAGACCACCAAAATAACTTCTTCAAATCATGATACATCTTCGTAGCTCCCGGATGAATACTCAAGCTACTTCTGTGACTCTCTTCAAGAATCATCTTCTTCATTTCATCATTATCAGGAATACAAATTCTACCTCGGAATCTTAACACTCCTTGATCATCGACTTTAAAGTCACTATCTACAGTCTGATTACTAGCAACCAATAAGTCTACAAACTTAACATCTTCTTTCTGCGCCTCTTTAATACTCTTCAAGAAATCACTATCAATTCTCAACATTCCCAGCTTTACACTCTGAGGTGTCCTTTCACAAACTAAGCTCAAATCTCTAAATTCTTCAAGTAATTCGAACTCTCTAACCATCATAGCGGACATATGCAATGTCTTCCTGCTCAAGGCATCTGCAACCACATTAGCTTTGCCCGGATGATAATTCAAACCAAAGTCATAATCTTTCAATAGCTCAAGCCACCTTCGCTGTCTCATATTCAATTCCTTCTAATCAAACAAATACTTCAAGCTCTTGTGATCACTAAACACTTCAAACCTCGAACCATACAAGTAATGTCTCCATATTTTCAATACAAAGACTACAACCGCCAATTCTAAATCATGCGTCGGGTAATTCTTCTCATGAACTCTCAACTGTCTTGAAGCATAAGCTACCACTTTACCATCTTGCATAAGCACACCACCTAAACCCAACTTGGACGCATCACAATACACCACAAAAGGTTCATCCGACTTCGGCAAAATTAAGACTGGAGCAGTCGTCAGACGCTTCTTCAATTCGTTAAAACTGTTCTCACATTGAACATCCCATACAAAAGCTTTACCTTTACACGTCAACTGCGTTAACAGAAGAGCCAACTTAGAAAATCCTTCTACAAATCTTCGATAATAACTAGCTAAACCCAAGAAGCTTCTAATTTTAGTAACCGACTTAGGAGTCTCCCATTGCGATACAGCTTCAATTTTAGACGGATCCACTGCAATACCATCACCAGTAATAACATGGCCAAGAAAACTTCCTTCCTTTAACCAGAACTCACACTTAGACAATTTGGCATAAAGTTTCTTCTCCTTCAACACTTGCAAGACAATCTTCAAATGATCAGCATGTTCTTCTTCAGTCCTTGAGTAAATCAAAATATCGTCAATGAACACAACTACAAACCGATCCAAAAATGCATGGAAGATGTGATTCATATACTCCATAAACACTCTAGGGGCATTGGTAACTCCAAAAGGCATAACCTTGTACTCATAGTGACCATAACGCGTTCTGAAAGCTGTCTTATGCATATCTTCATCTTTTACCTTAATTTGGTGATAACCTGACCTCAAATCTATCTTGCTAAACACACGGGCACCCACTAACTGATCCATCAAATCATCAATCCTCGGAAGTGGATACCTATTCTTGATAGTCACCTTGTTCAACTGTCGATAATCAATACATAGCCTCATACTACCATCTTTCTTCTTTACTAGCAAAACTGGCGCTCCTCAAGGTGAAACACTTGGTCTAACGAATTTCTTCTCGAGTAAATCTTCCAACTGTTTCTTCAACTCAGCTAATTCGGAAGCCGACATACGATAAGGTGCCATCGACACCGGCTTCGTTCCAGAGACAAGATCAATAGAAAACTCAACTTCCCTCTCTGGAGGCACGTCAGGAATTTCATCTGGGAAAACTTCAGGAAAGTCGCATACCACTTGTAGCTTATCGATCACCGTCTGATTCTCAATAGATAAGGAAGCCGTTAAGGAAAACATCAGTATACCATCTCGTTCCAGTTGCTTCAGCTGCTTAGTAGATAAGAACTCTGCACTACTTTCCTCTTCAGCAGAAGAAAAATGTACCGTCTTGCTAAAACAATTAATAAGCACATGGTTGTATTCTAACCAATTCATTCCCAAAATCACGTCCATGCCAACCAGCGGTAAACAAACTAGATCAATCTCAAATTCACGACCAAACATAGACACAGGACATCTCAAACACACAAGGGAAGTAGTCACCGAACCCTTAGTTGGAGTTTCGACAACCATCTCCCCGTTCATATCAGATACAACAAGATTTAACTTAGCAGCACAATCAAGAGCAATAAAACAATGCGTAGCACCAGTATCAATAATAGCGACTAAAGATTGATTATTAATATAACAAGTACCTCTGATCAAACGATCATCATTCTCAGTCTGTGTGCCAGTCAACGCGAATACCCTTCCAGTAGTCTTAGTCTTCTTTGGTTGCTTGCATTGCGAACCAATATGTCCTTGCTCATTACAGTTAAAGCACACGACATCATCAAACTTGCAGTCATTAGTAGTATGCCCTTTCTGACCACAACGATAGCATCTCTTCACATCAGCAGTACACACATTACTCTTGTGGCCTTTCTCCCCACAAGTAAAACAAGTAATCTCAGCAGGAGCATTCTTCTTTTGAGGTCTTCTCTCATCATTAACTCTTTGCTTTCCCTTATCTCTTGGGGGCATCATAAGGTTTAGGACAACTCTGCTGACCCTTAGCCTTCCTATCATTCACTACCTTGTAGTGAGCCTTGGTATCCTCCTCATAGATTCTACAGCTACTCACCAACTCAGAAAAGTTGCGGATCTTTTGGTAACCAATGGCTCACTTAATATCAGCACGCAAACCATTCTCAAATTTAATACACTTTGAAAATTCAGCAGTCTCGGGGGTATAATGTGGATAAAATTTAGCCAACTCCACAAACTTTGCCGCGTACTCAGTCACCAACATGTTCCCTTGCTTAAGCTCCAGGAACTCAATCTCTTTCTTTCCACGAACATCTTCTGGAAAGTATCTATCAAGGAATTCCCTCTTGAATACAGCCCATGTAACCTCAGCTCCGTCTTGTTCCAGAATGGGTAGAAGACTAATCCACCAATCATCAGCCTCCTCAGCTAGCATGTGCGTACCAAAACGCACCTTCTGAACATCTTCACATTGCATGACTCTGAAGATCCTTTCCACTTCCTTGAGCCATGTCTGAGCCCCATCGGGATCATATCTCCCTTTGAAGGTAGGCGGGTGATTCCTCAGAAAAGTCTCTAGCATCCTTGTCCCGTCGTTTCCACCAACATTGTTCTGATTACCCACAGCATTAGCCATTGCTTCCAAGGCAGCAGCAAGAGCAGCATCATTTCTACCAGCCATCTTAGTTCTCTACCAAGCAAACATAAGTTAGAATAATACAATTATAGTATTCTAACTCTAAGACAACGTCACTCGACTCTCTATTTGGCCGAACGGACCGACCTGCTCTGATACCAATTGTAACACCCCAATCCCTTAGCTAATCATAAACAGATGATTTACAGTTAATATTACTGAAGTTAGGCTCACCCTTACCTGGAAAAATTGCAGAAATCGCAGCCTAGCTTCACCTCTTCTCTTCAACCGTTCTCTCCCTTTTTCTCAAAAGTCTGATACGCGTACTGACTATTCTCTTGACCTAATTTCCTTAAATACCTCCTCTCAACTTATCTTATTCTAACTCAACCCTCACAACTTTCTCTATTTATAAATATAACCCCATCTCTCAAAATATATGTATTTTACTAACAAATCTTTATTTTTCATATAAATATATATAAACACCACATATCTTATTTTATTAAACAATAAAATAAGCATCACGTCACAACATCACAAATACGTCACATAATCACCAAAAATCATATAATATATAATAATATACTATATTCTCTAATAAAATAATTAATAATAAAGAGGGCGTTACAGTTCGGGGTGGGTACCTATATACCCGTTACCTGTCCCATACTCGTGTTTTGAAATCGGGGAAAACCCATACCCATACATAAACCCAGTCAAAACGGGGAAAACCCGTCAAATTGGGTTTGGTTCGGGCGGGTAACCGCGGGTATGCGTTTTGTTGCCATGCCTAATCGAGCTGGTTCATGAATCAAACAAGTTGAACTATACTCAGCTCAAGTTCAACTCATTTATTTAACGAGCTTAATTTTCAACCCAAGTTCGACTCATTTAGTTCGTAAACCAAGTTCAATGAATCAATTATCGAATCGAGTATCGAATTATTTTTTAGTTGGTTTGATTCATTGTCAGTCCTAAAAGAATCTCTCATGTTTAAGACTTGGTACCTATGCGGTACTCCATTAAAGAAAAATGATTGAGTGGCTAATTAGCACAAGGTTTCAAATAGGTATCTCTTTCTTTGTGGATCTCACTCATTTTAAAGATTAAAATATTTAAATGCAATCTTATTGGGTTATTGATAGATAAATAATAAGTTCCGTTTAAAAATATGTATGAAGTGTTAGATTTGAAGGTTTGAGCGTTTATTAGATATTACTCCTTTCGTTTTAAAACGAATGTCGTTTAAATTTTTTGAATACATATTAAGAAATGCATAAATTAAAAGAAAGAGTGATGTTATTTTACTAAATTATCTTAATCAACTATTGATTTTTTTTTCATTAAAGAAAAAATAACACTTGAAAAATAATGTATATAGTATTAATTGAAGGGTACAATTGAAAAGAAAAATTTATTATTGCATTGAAAACTAAAAGTGACATTCATTTTAAAACAAATCTTTTTATTTAAAATGACATTCATTTTAAAACGAAAAATATATTATTAAAAAATTATAAATAAATAATGGAAAATGTTAACAAGTGCCCTAAGGACATTGTTTAAGCATATAAAAGTAGCAACTTTTGCATTAGAAATTATATGGTCTTGACTTTAACAAGTGTTTGACTTGTATTTTCAAGATATAATTTCCTTATGTGAATTCCTTAAACAATACTCTTAGGGCACTTGTTAACAAGACCCATAAATCAATTAAATACTCAAAAATAGATTTTCTATGCTCTAAAGAATATCCTATCCGCCGGCTGCGGTGGTGTCTTTTTCATATGGTTGATCTCAAGTTCCACATACCTTTGTTATCCACATACCTTTGGACAGAGTTACATTGATTTTAAGCAATGAGACAAACTTGGGTATTGTGTGATAATAGATGGTCAAAATCTATCCAGTGTTGGAATTTTTTTCTTGAGCAAGCCATCAAACTAGACTTAATTGTAAAGTGATTGAGTTAAGTTGAACGGGTCCTTATTGAAAAAAACACTAGTCCCATCAGACATATAGAATTCTTTATAAAAGTTTATAAATTTATATCATGGAGAGAAAAATAAACAAAATAATAATACACTAACTATAAAAAATTTATGCTTAAATTTTATTATAGTTGTATTCAAGTTGTTTCTTTAAAAACAAGTCACTTAAGAAATCTTTGAAGCCTATCATTCATACACAGCTGTTTTATACGAAGAACTCATTGTTCAATTTCAACATTTTCACCGTTAAAACAAGTTTAATGCTCTCTCTTCATTTTCACTATTAATCACCATTTCAGCTCTTAATTGCTCTCTCTTCAATTTCTACTCATCGACCTTGTTTATTCATTTTTATTTTTTTTTATAAATTCATCAAACTTTAATTTATTTTCATCATTTTCTTTGTTCTTTTCAACATTCCTGCAATCTCATCAATCTCTCATTACAAGTTTTTTCAATCCATCTCTCCTTATTTCCACAACTTATCTACAAATTTCAACTCCTTCCCACGATTTTATTTAGATTGTACACAAAACAACTCTAAAATATCTACCCAAAATATTCACACTAATTTGTGACCAAATTTAATCCAAAGAATCTAGTTTGAAAATTTTAGTTTCAAATATTCTTTGTAATTTTTCAAACAACTAAATGATATGAACGACACTAAAGTATAGTTGGAATGGCAGTTAACTGTTGTTAAGAGTAAAATAATTATTTTAGGGTTAACTTATGTGTAAAATAATTCTTTGTTTACTCTGAATGATATATTATTGGTAATGACTAGCAAATAATAATCTTAGCAAATAATAATCTTAGCGGGAAGTGATTAAGTTTAGCAAATAATAATCTTAGTGGGTTTTCCACTAAGATTATTATTTGCTAGTCATTACCAATAATATATCAAAACAAAAAAACAAATGTGGTGAGAATAGATTTAAATTTCGTAAGTAAACAAATCCAAACCAAATCCCACTTATTAACATTATTAAAACCATGATTAAGTGAACTACACGTATGTCAATTTCCTTGAAAATGGTTTGTGCTTTGTTTTTACAATATTTTATCTGCAACTATATGAAAAAACAATATATTTTGTTGCAACTATATATTTGTTACATGTATATGTATGTCTATAAAAAATCATGGAGCCCTTAAAAAAAATCATGGATCATGGAGTACTTATTTACTTCCAAAATCTCCCTAAATAAGCTACAGTTCAATCATCATGTCAATTTTTTTACGAATCACTATGTATTGATTCAATAGTTTAATTTCAACCCAAAACCTCTATATTAATTGGAAGTGATATATTTGGGACCGGAAATTGGTGGCATGCAGTTTCATTTGCTTTAAATCCAATCACTATATTTAAATGTATTTCATACATAAGTGGAGTTTAATAGTGCAGATGTTCAATTTGCTAAATTAATTGGATCGAATGGTACAATCAGACGATCGTTGCATTGCAAGGTCATGAGAACTATATACAAAAAATTAGAAATAAAAAATAATAATTCACTCAAAAAACTTGAAAGGAACCTAGAAATGGCAAGGTTAATTTTTCTATTACGACAAAAAAGATGAACACGTAGAGTAGACCTGTCAGTTTTTCCTTTTCTGTATCATGCATGTAACGCAAGCTACCACCATCGCATTCATACGAAAGTTACATTTATGTACCCTATCCAAAATCCCTCAACAACAAAAAAAAAAGAAAAAAAGTACCCTATCCAAAAGAGATAAATTGGAGGTGGGAGTTACAACGCAAACATGTGGAATACAATTTTTCATGCTCTACTAGATTTTTAAAAATTGGCAGTGCTGATAATGTGTACATATCATTTGTGTTTATATGTTTTTTTTAGAAGCCAAAAAATATATTTATAAATAAAAGAATAATTCAAGTTAAGCATAAGATCAGGGCCGGCTTAAAGCCCGTCGAGGCTGGGCTAGAGCACCGGGCCTCAAAATTTTGGGGGCCCGTAATATTTTTTTTTATAATATAACACCCAAAAATATAAATTATATAGAGATAACGTTAGATTATATACAATCTTGTAGCCATGATCTGGTGGTAAAATTGACTGTGATTTGTTGTGTGGTCTATGGTTCAACACCCATTAGGCTCATTTTTGTATAATAATTATGCTAGTCAATTATTTTTCTCTATATTGCCTTCCTTTTTTCTCCCATACTCTTAATTAAAAAAAAACCCATTAGGCTCATTTTTTTATAATAATTATGCTAGTCAATTATTTTTCTCTATATTGCCTTCCTTTTTTCTCCCATACTCTTAATTAAAAAAAAAAAAAAACCTTGCATCTTTTAAGTTTTAGAAAGAAACCCATTAGACTCATTTTTTTATAATAATTATGTTAGTCAATTATTTTTCTCTACATTGCCTTCCTTTTCTTGTCCCATACTCTTAATTAAAAAAAAAAACATTGCATCTTTTAAGTTTTAGAAAGAAACCTTATCATTGTCAATTGATGTTTTTTTCTTACAAAGTTTGGATGTTATTTATAATTTACATGAAAAAATTGTTTTTTTAGTTTGTCTTTTATTGGGGGGCCAACTTCTAAAATTAAAACGGGGCCTTCAAAATTTTTAAGACGGCCCTGCATAAGATGTGTCTAATAAAGAAACCAATATAAAGTGTCGAAAACACCAAACAAGAAGAAAAATAACGGTATTCATGTAACTATATGACAAGGTGGAATATTCTAAACAAACATACAAATTCGTCTACCAAACATGAAAATCGAAAAAATAATTAAGCTTGTAGTTGTACACCTTAAGCAGCCACAAAAAATGGAGTTTCATCTTATCAACCATCTAAGCGTTAAACAACTCTTTATTGTAAAAAAAATCGGAACGTTACGCTCCTTCCAAATTATTCATTTATATAGTAGTCAGCCATATTAGTTGAAGACGAATGCAAATATCTTCCGGAAGAGATGGACACTGCCTAACTGAGAAGCACGCTAGATGGACACTGTTAGAACAAAATGTGTTTAACATTATCCTTAAGAGTTTTGATGATAATAAGGTATTAAAAAAATTGTCAATTAGATATGCTAATGCGTTCGAGTGTACAGGACCATAGACAAAAATTTTGAGATCATTAATAAGTTTTGGAAGAACAAAAGAGAGCAAAGAAATAAACAAAAAGGAAGCTTAAAAGCATCTGAAGAGAACTGCTCTTGAAGTCAAAGTGCTCCTGAAGACAAAGCGCTCATGAAGTGATGACGTGTCATCAGAAGCGAGTTCATCAGAAGCTGAAGTTCATCAGAAGCGAGTTCATCAGAAGCTGAAAATCACCAGAAGCTGTAGTTCATCAGGAGATGCAAACTTAAAGCTTCAAAGGTTGTTTAAAGGATTTAAAGTTGTCTAAGCATTGCAGAAGAGTGGAAAAGAAGAGCAACGACTAATTCAAAAGGAATCAATGACATTGGATGCATGTTCTTTTGTAGAGCGTTGACAAAGTACAATAGTACGAAGTGTACAACCACTACTTCCACTACACAGAGTTTGTCTCTGCTACAAGACAAGGATAACAGCTCTGCCTGCAACAATGTTCCTACATACATGGAATGCATTTGAAATTGATCCTTCATAGGACAACAACCATATCAGGCAATGAATCATTGGTGATTGATCAAAGCTTCAAACGACTCTTTTTGGATGTGCTGACAAATTCATAACGTTCATCTCACACCTCTATATAAAGGAGTGAAGACTTGAAGAACAAACAAGACTCACAACAATTTGAAAGTACCTAAACTCTGTCAAAATTTGAAGACTTAGAATTTCTTTTCAAAGTTCATATCTTAGAAATTCTAGAGTCTTAAGAGTCTGTATCTGATTTGTATTGTGAGCACCTTTGATTGTATATCAAGTGTTTAGTGTCAAACATTTTTCTTTGTAATTCTGTTTGATTAGAAGTCTCTTGCTTGTGTGCTTGAGCATAGAAGTCTCTTGATTGTGTTCAGGAGCATATGAAGTCTCTTGCAGTTGTGCTTGAACATTTGAAGTCTCTTGGTAAGTTTAGCAGTGAACATTTGTACTCAGATATTACATTATAGTTAACTCTCTTTGGAAGTGCAAGGGGGACAAGACTACTTCCGGTTTGTGGAAGGAACCTGTATAATTGTTTTGTGTCTTTCTTCCTTCTCTCTCTGTTTTTATCCACTGCAACCTAGTTCTGAACATAAGTTGTTCTTGAACTGCTTCTGATCAATGTATTTTAGCTTAGGAAAAAACGAAGAAAATCTTAACACAATTCAATCTCCCCTTCTTGTGTTTTACTCACCTTCAGACACTACTTCCCCAAAAAAATGGCAATCCCTTGATTCACCATATTCCACCATCCCACACAAATCACCCAAGCATAAATAACAGCGATCTTGGTTGAAGAACTCCACAATGAATCAAATTATATATTTAATTGAAAACATTTAATTCAATAATCTCCGTATTAAAAGAGACACTTTAAAAAACACTATTTTATTCTATATGATATCCGTGAATGATATTTGAACTTAGAGTTTAGGGTTTAGGGTTTAGAGAGTTAAAAAACATCAAACCAACCCAACCACCCGCACCACCCTATAATTTAAAATAAAAAATAAAATTTGGGTCATGGCCCACCTATACCATCGAGCCCCTTGTTTTCTCGGACTAATCCAGGTTTTGTGTTTTTTGTGAGAGACCAAGAATATGTTTACTCACTCGGTTATTTATATATAAGCAAAAGCCAACATAGCAGAGAGCACTAGAAAAGGTAGATGACTACTCAGATTAAGAAACATTTCGTGTTGATTCATGGATCTTGCCATGGGGCTTGGTGTTGGTACAAGGTTGTTACTTTGTTAAAATCTGCCGGACACGAAGTCACAACATTAGACATGGCTGCTTCTGGAATCCATCCAAAGCAAGTGCATGAGCTGGATTCTGTCACAGATTATTATGAACCGTTGATTGAATTTCTAAGGTCACTGCCACAAGATCAGAGAGTTATCCTAGTGGGTCATAGCTTAGGTGGGATGTGTATATCTGTGGCCATGGAATTATTTCCTAAGAAAATTGCAGCTGGTGTATTTGTTACAGCTTTCATGCCTTCTCCTGATGTAAGCTTCTTGAGTCTACTCCAAGAGGTACTTGACTATCCTTATTTTGATCTTTCTCATGTTTCATAGTTAATAGTTATCATCAACTTTGGCAACATATGCATATACATGCATATGTGACTCGTGTATCTAGTGAGAGAACATAAATTAAAAAAATTCAAAATAATATGGTTGGGGTGAATAAAAATTGATTTCTATGAATAATCTAAAGAATTATCTATCCAAACAAAAAAAGAATAAAAAAAATTAATGATTGTTATTGCAACAAACTCATGATTTAATTTGTTATTCTATATCTATAATATCTACCTTTAATATGTTAGTTAATGATTGATATTGCACATATGTGTACGCTATAAAGTGAATTACTCACTTTAGGAGGGTTAGATTCATAAAAAATATGATAAACTCCATCATAAAATAAAGAATCCTCCAATCTTAATCGAACAACTAGAAATATTTTGACGGTAAGACTGCATACATGCAGTTTTGATTACATAATATCATGATCAAAATTTATCTCTACTTTCATCTTTTATCTTTTAATTTCATCTTTTAGTAATAGAGATGCTAAAGTTAGATGACGTGTTAGTGATAAGGCAAGCTATGTGACAATTTATCACAGCGGAGACAATTAATTTTGATGGAATTGATTGTGTAAAAATTGATTTTGATTAAAAGTAATTTTGATCAAAAATGGTTTGTGTTTAGATAAATTTATGCGAAAGTGAGATGAGTTATAAATTTGTGTGTGAAAGTCAATTTTAGAATCAAAAACTACAAATTTGAACTTCAAGTAGAATCAATTCTAAAGACATAATCAATTTCACTCGACAACAACCAAACATACTAGAATCAATTCTTTAAAGCAAGCTGCAAAACTCACAAACCTACCCTTGAGTGAGAAAAAAAAGAAGGTATTATGCTATTAGAAATAAGATCTATTTTATCTAAATCATTAGAGGAATCACCGTATCGATAAATTATTAGAGCGATGATTCCTCTAACAAGGCAATAAAGAATGGAAAACATACTCTCCCTTTATTATTTTTGTTATAATTGAATTTCAGTCACTCATTTATCTCTATCACAAACGGGGCAATGTCATAAGAAATTGAATGGTGAGGAGTTTCACTTTGCTATTTCCTCCAACGAAAATATCACATGAGTGAATCTCATCCATGAAGAACGTATCTCAAGGAAAATATTTGAAGAAGACTTTTTTGTTTGTTTGTTTATAGTCAAGGAAAATATTAAACTTAAGATTAGAGAGTCGTGTATGTTTATGACAATTGACAAGTGCTATTACTCATTGTACTTTGTATCAGGAATAGTTATTTTGAAGCTCTTTTTTAGTGGTTAAGGTTAATACATTAAATTTTAAAGTAATACTTATGTTTTATATTTGTTTCCTTCGGAAAAATTAAGCTAGCTCTGCCATTGCAATTTAAAACGTGAAGGACTATTTTGAATTAAAATACAATGATGAAGTACTTAAAAATTAAGCTAGTTTCGTCACTGCAATATTTAAAATGTGAAGTACTTAAAAATTAAGCTAGTTTCGTCACTGCAATATTTAAAATGTGAAGTACTTACTTGAAATAAAATACAATGAAGAAGTACTTACTTGAAAGCATCCAAAACATTAGGTTAAATGACAATTTTGACTCTTACTTTTACAAACCGACGATTTTGGCCCTCAAACTTTCAAAATTGCACTTTTGGGCTCCAACTTTAGCCTCTTTTGCAAAAGTGACATCCCTCTTAATTTTCATCAAGTCAATGCATATGTCGACATCAAATTTAATGACCAAAATGATAAATGCATATTTATTATTTGGCTAAATTGCACTTTTATACCCCCAACTTACACAAATCAGTAATTTTGGCCCAAAATTGTGTTTGTCTCGTCAAAATCAATTAGGGCATCACTTTTACTCAAGGGACTAAAGTTGGTTGGCCAAAAGTAATACTTTAAAATTTTGGGGACTAAAATTGTCACTTTGTGGAAGTTTGAGAGCCAAAAATGCAATTTAACCAAAAGAAATTATAGTACACCCCTAAGTTTAGACACTGCAATCGCACAGAACGATAAAAAAAACTAGCCTATAAAAAATTGAAAGCAACCATATTTTTTCTTCAATTACTGTTATATAGTTTCAATTTGCGAATTGCAGAATACACAACGTTTGGATTCCATCTTGGACTCAAAGATTATGTTTGACGATAGCCCAAATGAAAAACCAAATGGATCCATGTTATTTGGACCACAATTCTTAGCAACCAAGTTGTATCAACTATCTCCACCTGAGGTATGCTTACACTTCTTTTCTTTATAGTTATTGCTAAAATACTTTTAAATTTTTTGTGAAATAAATAAGATGCTTATAACTTTTTGAAATGCTTATATATGAACCAGGACTTGTCCCTTGCATTGTCATTACTAAGGCCTGCTAGGAGCTATGGTGATGAAGAACTATTACAAGAGAAAACAAGAGTCACAAAAGATAACCATGGAACTGTTGCCAAAGTCTTCATTGTGTGCCAACAAGACCAAATTTTAAAGCATGATTTTCAGCTATCAATGATTGAGCGAAATCCTGCTAATGATGTCAAAGTGATTATTGATGCTGACCACATGCCTATGTTCTCTAAACCGAAAGAGCTTTGTGCATATCTTCAAGAGATTGCGGAGACATATTATTAGCAACTGAATGTGTCTGCTTATTTGAATTCAGAAATTGCTAGTAAAATATCCATGCATGCTCATGGATTGTGCGACGTTGGTTACCATATTAAGGTATTATCGGGAAGTGCCCGTATGAAAATAAATTGGCGAAGAAATTTCAGTACATGATTTCTCTCAAATTTAAGTCCAGACTGTCACAAATTTGAGAAAATAACTTCTCCCTCTAGTCCTATATCATCTTCTTAAGGAATAAAAAATCTAGCTGTAGTCAAGCTCTCATGACTAGGATAAAACACCAATAAATAAATGGTTGAAAACGTATACTCTAAGGATGATGTCCCAATGCTTTGCCAGAAAGTAGAGCATTATTAGGAATGTCATATTCATTGGCTGCAGTACGTTGTGCATTCCACACCCTCGTATATGTC
The DNA here is from genome assembly GCA_958299785.1 of Medicago lupulina. Taxonomy (NCBI): domain Eukaryota; kingdom Viridiplantae; phylum Streptophyta; class Magnoliopsida; order Fabales; family Fabaceae; genus Medicago; species Medicago lupulina. The sequence goes on along the minus strand of OY283146.1, from coordinate 6,342,206 downwards.
CAAGATATTGTCTTTCCCATATGGCTGATCTCAAATTCCACATACCTTGGTTATCCAATGACACCACTGTTGCTGTCCAAGAGTTTGGATATACATTCATATGTAACCACATTCATATAAGATGTCTCTTTAGGGAACGATTTAATACACTTGAGAAAAGTATCAACATCAACCACGTGGGGAGCTTCAAAAAACATAGTGGTCAATATTAGGCATTGCAACAAAACCTATATCCGCGGGTACCCGTCCGAACCAAACCCAATTTAATGGGTTTTCCCAGCTTTGAATGAGTTTGGTTTTCCCTAATTTTAGAACACGGGTATTGGACAGGTAACAAGGATATAAGTACCAACCCCGAACCCATACTCAAACTCGGTCCGAATATTGAAAATCAATTTATTGCCCCTTTTATATCAATAGAAACCCAAACCTTAAATGATCACGTCTTTCAGTTGACCCTTATTTATCATAGTTCTCTCTTTTCTCCTTCCATGTCTCACAATCTCAACCTCTCTCTTCTCCATCATCATAGCAATTGATCGTCATCGTCTTTTGCTGGATAATGCATTACGCTCGGGGCTGAAAAATACTTAAATTTTTGTTAAAAAAAAAGTTTATCCACTGTGGGGATGGGGATGAGGCGGGGATATTTGAACCCGTCGGGGACGGAAATGGAATTCGATTTCTCATCCCTGTCGGATATGGATAGGGTAATGGGTAAGTATATGTGAATAGGGTATGGGGACGGGAAATGTAAAACCCGTCTCCACCCCGTCTCATTGTCATGCTTAGTCGACATAGAAGGAGGTAACCTATACGGATGTTTGACCCAAAAATTTCTCTAACGGCAAATGTTAAGCAACCCAAAAGTAGAAACTTTTTCTTAAATTTTGTGGATTCAATTAAGTAAAAAAATTAAATTCAAAACATTGATTACGACAAACTATTTCCACTTTTGACTCATTAACTTGTGTTTTAAAGCCACAAGTTAACATTTTCCATAAATGATATGTATGTGTGAGATGCATTTAAATACGAGTAAATAGACAATTACCCCCTGCAATTGTAAGTTTCTTCAATTACCCCATGATATTAACAAAACTTCAATTACCCCTCTGAAATTGCACAACGTTAATCAATTTACCCTCTCCGTCAAATTCTTCTGTTAGTCAACATGACGTTTTGCAAATACCCCCCTGAAGTTTTGCACTTATGTGCAAAATCTCCCTTGAACTTGTTTTTTTTCTTCTTCTTATACTTGACTCAAAAGATATTAAAGACAAACAATTAACAATAATCTTTAATATTTTAAGTTATTTAAGTCGCATTCTCTGAATTATCAGGATAGAAACTAGTACCAAACATAGAAATATAACATAAATAACTTACTTTTATTGATCATACAATAGGAATATAGAATACAATGGATTTCCTAGAAAATTGAGAGTCTTGTCTCTCCCAAACCAATATTAGTCCCAAATAAAATGCCTACTGATTTTTCATTTGATTTTCCTATTTATTCAATAACTTCTTAGTAGTAACTGTTGTCTAATAACATAATAATTGCATCCTAATAACATAAAAATCAGATGTCTAACACATCATAAGAACACTACAAAGCAGAGTCATAATATAACTGGCTAATCCTGTTTTGTATCCATGTATACAATCCTATCTAATGAGTATTTTGAACTGCTTCTTTTTCTATCCAAACAATGCTGATTTTTTTTTTTTTTTGGAATTCTAGCTTATGACTTCCAATATAGGTGTCAAACACATCAATATTGCCAAATAGTGTTAGGTTCCATAGGGTAATGCTTATGTTGATTGTTATGTGCTCATTGTATTCACATAAGAAGTATTAGAGTTTGGATTTCCATATCCAATAAAGTATTACAATGTGGTAATGGACTAGTATATTGTTTTGTTTTTTGTTATCTAAAATATTGGATTGTAATAAATGATTCAAATGTTAATTGTAATATTGAATTATAATATTTATATTGGATTGTAATATTATAGAGTTTAAAGTATTAAAGTTAATTGTTAATTGTTTGCTTTTGATATCTTGAGTCAAGGATTAGAAAAAAAATATAAATTTTCAAGTTCGGGAAGCATTTTGCACATAAATGCAAAACTTGAGAGTAACAGAAGAATTTGACGGAAGGAATAAATTGATTAACATTGTGCAATTTCGAAGGTAATTGAAATTTTGTTAATGTCAAAATGCTAATTGATGAAACATACAATTTTAGAGGATAATTGCATATTTACTCATTTAAATATCCAAAAATAAGTTTTTTCATGACGGATGCTCTAAAGAATATCCTATTCACCGGCTGCGGGGGTGTCTTTTTCCATACGGTATTATGGTTGACCTCAAGTTCCACATACAGTTAAAACTCTATAAATTAATAATGCCAGGACCGGAGAAATTTATTAATTTAGAGAGTTATTAATTTATCGATAAATTAATAATTATTAATTTAAAGAGTTTTTAAGTAATTATACTGTACATACCAAACAAAAAGGCAAATTAGTCTATGCCTCTTAGAATTACGTTGCAGCGAACCTTGGGACTCAATGTAAATTACTAACTACTGTGTTCATATGTATTGGAAATCAATAATGACTTTTGAAATACAGACAACTATTGAATCATATTTCAATAGAGTATAATATTTTTTTTTTCAGTTTCTATGAATTATTAATTTATGATTTTCTTAGGACCGAAAATTATAAAGGGATCTTCCGAAAAATTATTATCTTATTATTTTATCGAGTTTTTCAATTTTTTACATTGGCCCAAGTCGGGACCAGACAAATTTATTATTTTAGAGAGTTTATTAATTTACCGAAAATTAATTTAAAGAGTTTTTACTGCACTTGGTTATTCAATATTGCTTTCCACGAGTTTGGACTTTGGATAGACTATGATTTAATGGCTAAGGTATTGTGAGGTAGATGGTCACAATCTATCCCATCTGACTGGAATTTTTTCTTCAGCAAGCCATCAAACTGGACTTAATTGTAAGGTGACTGAATTAAGTTAAACTGGATTTAATTGTAAGGTGACTGGAATTTTTTCTTTAGCAAGATGTTAACTCACTCGGTTATTTATGTATAAGCCAACATAGCAGAGCACAAGAAAAGGAAAAGGTAGATGAATACTCAGATTAAGAGACATTTCGTGTTGATTCATGGATCTTGCCATGGGGCATGGTGTTGGTACAAGGTTGTTACTTTGTTAAAATCTGCTGGACACGAAGTCACAGCACTAGACATGGCTGCTTCTGGAATTCATCCAAAACTAGTGCATGAGCTGGATTCTGTCACAGATTATTATGAACCGTTGATTGAATTTCTAAGGTCACTGCCACAAGATCAGAGAGTTATTCTAGTGGGTCATAGCTTAGGTGGGATGTGTATATCTGTAGCCATGGAATTATTTCCTAAGAAAATTGCAGCTGGTGTATTTGTTACAGCTTTCATGCCTTCTCCTGATGTAAGCTTCTTGAGTCTACTCCAAGAGGTACTTGATTATCCTTATTTTGATCTTTCTCATGATAATTTTTAAGAGTATATGTATATATCACAATATTCTTTACCACTTTTTAAATTATGAAAATATATGGATGTTTCTGAAGAATGAAAAATAACAATTGTTTCTTACATCATTATGTTGTATTTATTGTTAAAATAAAATAAAAGCACAATTGTAAAAATATTATGATCCAAAATATATAATTTAAATTTAGTTATATTTGTCATCAAATGATTGTGAGGGACAAAAACTAAATAGGTGAGATATTTTTTCATGGATTGTGTTGTTGGTCACATATGCATGTACATACATATGTGACTCGTGTATCTAATGAGGAGAACGTAAATTCAAAAATGCAAAAATAATATAGTTGGAGTGAATAAAATTTGATTTCTATGTCTTTTTTTTTTTTTTGTGTGTGTGTAAATTTATATGTCTAATCTAAAGATCATCTATGCAAAAAAAAAAAAAAAAGTTTGTATAATAAATGGGCAAGGATCCACTAAAGTATATAAAGTGTAAATAAAAAAAATTAATGATTGTTGATTGATATTGTAACAAACTCATGATTTGTTATTGTTTATCTACAATATTTACCTTTAATATTTATCTTTAATATGTTAATTAATACTGTCCATAGTTAATTCACTTTAGAAGACTCAGGTTCATAATAAATATGATAAATTCCATCAAAATAAAGATTCGTCCAATCTTAATCAAACAACTAGAAATCTTTTGACGGTAGGACTGTATACATGCAATTTTGATTACATAATATCGCGATCAAAATTTATCTCGACTTTCATCTTTTATCTTTTAATTTCATCTTATCTTACAGTGATAAGGTAAGCCAGGGTCGGTCCTTCAAATTTGGATGCCTTGGGCAAATCATGAGATGGTGTCCTTATAAAAAAATTAACAAAAAAACACGAAAGGATAAAATAAATGAACAAGAAGATTATTACACATTTTCATTTGACATTACTATGCAAAAAGAACACAAGTATGAATATTTGAAATGTGAACCAAGTGGCTCTAAACTTGGATACATTCTCCAAAGTCTACATTCGACACTTGAAAATTTAGTAGCCAAAAAGAGCATGTTTTACACATAGCACACATGGATCATAATTCAATGTTTATATTCATAAACCACTATAGATTATTGAAAAAAAAAATCAATTAATTTCATCCACAGTCGGGACACTAAAATTAGAATAATGACTTGGAGTATTCAAAATTTAAGAATCATTGTTTTAGTACCCAAATTATGGATGTAATTAATTGATTTTAATCAATATTTTATTTAATCAAATGGATTTATTAATTTTGACTTTGCAATGTCTCTATGACTTTGTTAGCATGTATTTTACATAATTTAAATAATATAAAATTCTCTTTAAAATATATATATATATATATATATATATATATATATATATATATAATATAATTTTGGTGCCCCTGAAAATATGGTGCCATGGGCTGCCGTCCCCTCGGTCCGTGCTCAGGCCACCCCTAAGGCAAGCTATGTGACAATTTATCGCGTGTTTGGTTATGCGGTGGAAACAATTGATTTTAATAGAATTGATTGTGTAAAAATTGATTTTGAATAAAAGTAATTATGATTAAAAGTGATTAGTGCTTTAATAAATTTATGCGTGAAAGTCAATTTTAGAATCAAAAACCACAAATTTGAGTTTTAAGTAGAATCAATTTTAAAGGCAGAATCAATTTCACTCAAAAACAACTAAACATGTTAGAATCAATTATTTAAAGCAAGTTATAGAACTCACAAACCTACCCTTGAATGAGAAATAAAGAAGAAGGTATTCTCCTGTTAGAAATAAGATCTATTTTATCTAAATCATTAGAGAAATCATCACATCTATAAATTATAAGTGTGATTCCTCTAACCAGGCAATAAACAATGGAAAACACATCATCTACCTTTATTATGTTTGTTATAATTTATTTTCAATCATCTATTAGTAACGGGGCAATGTCACATGAGTGAATCTCATCCTATGAAAAACGTATCTCAAATCAATCACTACTATGATATTTGAAGACGACTTTTTCATTTGTTTGTTTATAGTCAAAGAGAATATTAAATTTAAGACTAGAGAGTCGTGACGTGAGCCATATCTCAAAGTGTATGTTATGACAAGTGCTACTACATTGTACTTTGTATCAGAAATAGTTACTGTGAAGCTCTTTTTAGTGGTTAAGGTTAATACATTAAATTTTAAATAATACTTATGCTTTATATTTGTTTCCTTCCTAAAAATTAAGCTAGCCCCGCCACTGAAATTCAAAACGTGAAGAACTATTTTGAATTAAAATATAATGATGAAGTACTTACTTGAAATTAAAAATGAAGATAAAGAGTGGTTTTGCCTTTTTTTAACTATTGGGGTGAAGTACTTAGTTGAAATAAAATACAATGATAAAGTACTTACATGAAAGCATCCAAAAAATTAGGTTAAATGATATTTTGCCCCTTACTTTTACAAAGAGACGATTTTGGCTCCCAAACTTTTAAAATATCATTTTTGAGATCCAACTTTAGCCTCTTTTGCAAAAGTGTCGTCTCTATTAATTTTGACCAGGTCAATGCATATATTGACATCAATTTTAATGACTAAAATGCTACATACGTATTTATTATTTGACTAAATTGCATTTTTGTTCCTAAATTGTGTTTGCTTCGTCAAAATTAGTTAGGGCGTCACTTTCACACAACGAACTAAAGTTGGAGGACCAAAAGTGATACTTTAAAAGTTTGGGGACTAAAATTGTCAATTTGTGGAAGCTTGGGGTCAAAAGTGTAATTTAACCTAAAAAATTGTAGTACAGCCCCAAGTTTAGACTAAAATCGCGAACGATACGGAAAAACTAGCCTATGAAAAGTTCAAAGCAACCATATTTTTTCTTCAATTACCGTTATAGTTTCAACTTGTGAATACTATTACTTTTCCCACTTTATGTGTTACTCGCGCGCTCTATTTTTTTTTTCTTCCCAAAATACCATTCGGATTATATAATTCGAATTTGAATTTTTCCCACCCTGGGTGAAAAAAGAGTTTTTCACCAATTCGAAATAGGGCGCGCTATTTGATTTTTTCGGATTATAGAATTCGAACACCCCTTAAAAACCCCTTTTTAAGGGAAAAACAGTTCAGATTATATAATCTGAACTGTATCAACACAAATTATGAACATGTTTGCAACGTGGACAGTCATTTTAAGGACAATGTTAATCTTCCTCACTCTCATCCTTCTGCTTTAGGTCATTGTTAGATGTTCTTAGTCAAAAATTCGGTTTTCGGGCTACTTGATCAGATTGCTCTGAAACTTGCCTGGAAAATCAGAAGAAAAAAAATCACGAATCAAGACTCCCGTAGAAGGGACTTCTTACGGGACTCCGCCCCTCAAAATCCAAAATTTCATTGTTTAGACCTATTTTTAATTTTTTTTAATTCTTCATATTATCAGAAAAATTCGAAAAAATTTGCATTAGTTTTATTTGACTTTTAGAATTTTTAGGTATTATTTGACAGGTTTTTAGCATTTTTTTTTACTTTGTTATTTGGTTGTTTTTAAAAGCAAAATTCAAAACTTCTGAAATGGGAGAGATTTTGATTGTTGATTATACATATGTTTTCGGATTTTATAATCCAAAAACCTGGGAGCATTTTTAGAAATTTCACAGGGTGCATGAGAATGTGATAGGGTGGAAAAAGTAATAGTCATTTGTGAATTGCAGAGTAGACAAAGTTTGGATCCCAGCATGGTCCCAAAAATAATGTTTGACGATAGCCCAAATGATAAACCAAATGGATCCATGTTATTTGGCCAACAAATCATGTTTGAGGCGTATCAACTATCTCCACCTGAGGTATGCTGGCTAATCAATATGCTTAATGTGACTCACACACACACAAAATGCTTACAACTTCTTTTCTTTATAGTTATTGCTTATAACTTTTTGAAATGCTTATATATGAACCAGGACTTGTCCCTTGCAATGTCATTAATAAGGCCTGCTAGGAGCTATGGTGATGTAGAACTATTACAAGAGAAAACAAGAGTCACAAAAGATAACTATGGAACTGTTGCCAAAGTCTTCATTGTGTGCCAACAAGACAAAGTGTCAACGCATGATTTTCAGCTATCAATGATTGAACGAAACCCTGCTAATGATGTCAAAGTAATTGTTGATGCTGACCACATGCCTATGTTCTCTAAACCGAAAGAGCTTTGTGCATATCTTCAAGAAGTTGCAGACACATATTATTAGCAACTGAATGTGTCTGTCTGTTGATTTGAATTCAGAAATTACTAGTAAAATAACCATGCATGCTCATGGATTGTGCAACGTTGGTTACCATATTAAGGTAGACAATATATAACGGGAAGTGCCCGTATGAAAATAAATTGGCAAAGAAACTTCAGTACATGATTTCTCTCTAGCATATGTTTGAGAATTTCACAATTTTGATAAAATAACTTCTCCCTCTAATCCTATATCATCTTCTTAATAAATAAAAAAAATCTAGTTGTAGTCAAGCTCTCATGACTAGAATAAAACACCAATAAATAAATGGTTGAAAACGTATACTCTAAGGATGATGTCCCAATGCTTTGCCACAAAGTAGAGCATTATTAGGAATGTCATATTCATTGGCTGCAGTACGTTGTGCATTCCACACTCTTAGATACAACTGTTGTCCAAGATATTGTCTTTCCCATATGGCTGATCTCAAGTTCCACATACCTTGGTTATCCAATGACACCAATATTGCTGTCCACGAGTTTGGATACACCTATACATACATATGTAATCACATCAATTTAGCATATAAAAACCAAATAAATTTTCTAAATTTAGCACATAAATATGACATATCATATGTTGTTTTCATAAATTTTCTCACAGAAATATACTCTTCACAGAAATCTTATTCAGAAGGAATAAGACACATGTTTTGTTTTATTACCTGTGCAGTGTGTCTAGTCAAGGCATCCACTAGATTATAGGTACTTCTACTAGCATCTGTCCATTGGCCAGAACCATAACTGCAATCAATTGTAGCAATGAGCATTATTAAAAGACCATTGGGAAAATTCTAAATTGCGTCATCATTATCAATCAAATCATCAGAACAGAACTCAAATCAAGAAGCTAACAAACATACCCAACGACCCAGAAATCATAACCATCAAGATGCCAAGATTGCATGGCATTTTCATTGTTTTGAAACACAACCTCAATGAAATCATGAAGAGAAGTTTGCAACACCGATGTAGCTATATGTGCAGGACCATTAGATGGAGTGGTCTGAATATCACTGAAGACTCCCGGAATGTTGAAGTAATCAGCAAGTTTAAGAGGGGTATCAGGGTTAATATAGGAGACACTATTAACCGCATAACGGAGCTTTCCATTGATCAATGGTGCTGAATTGGCCAAATATATTCGTTTGGTTGGAATTATCTTTCCATAATGGAATGACCCTTGTGGGTTAGGCCTAGCAGCATTTGCTGTCAGATTCCATCTGCAAGAATATTTAATTTCAAACAGATTAAAAACTATCAACAAATTAAAGCAGATTCACAAAGATTTTTCTTTTATGAAGAACCTAATTTACACAACTTTTGCGACTTTATGGTTAACACAATTCAAATAGGTGGCAATTATGTTCAATATATGGTCAAGTTGATATATACATTAATCATCTACCAAGCATATTTAACCACCTATTTCAACTGTGTTAATCATTTAGATTGTTGCCGCAAAAGTTGTCAAATTTTAGTTGTTCAAATACCAACCTGTTTACGAACAGGAGACCTAAATGCTATAAAGAACTTCAGAGAGAAAAAAGAGTGCAAAGTACCATAACTTGAAAACTAAATACATATTTAAATCTTTCTTCAATACCTGTAAGTTCTAGCTTGCTTCATAGACCAGTCATAACTGTCGGCAGGGGGAGCAGGCAAGGGTCCTGATGCTGAGGAACGAGAGTTTGAATAGTGCAGCACAGAAGTTGTGCTGAGAACAGTTTGAGTAAATCTTGTTGAGGCAACAATGTAATAGTCCTTTGGAGGTTGATTTAAGGTAACTAACACAGAAACTGATTGTCCAATATGTACATCAAGTGAATCATATACATTTTGGAGAGTATGTGATCCTTCAACCTCGACTAGTTTTAGCGTATGACCCTGAATTCTAAAGTTGATTGAGGTTGACAAACCCACATTTGAGATCCTGAACATGTAGGTTTTTCCTGAAAAACAGAAGTGCAAAACTGTTGGTAAAAGCAAATTTTACAAAGTTAAAATATATAGTATCTGTTAAAATTTGAGCATAGTTTAAAACACAAAATTACCTTGGTTACCGGTGAAGGTCGAATGAACTTGACCATTGATAAGGAGACCATCAGGAAAACCAAGAGATTTTCCTAAATCTAAAGATTGTCTCAATACCTATAAACAACAAGACATAATAAATGTAAGTTAACATGACAGGAAACAAGCAAATCTAATCTCATATTTTGGAGCCGCCAATTTTAAAGGTTTGTTTGCTATAATTTTTTTTTTTTTTTATAAAAACTTACTTGTTTTAAATAATATATATTATAAGTTTTTATCTGTGTTATTACTTAAAAAAAAAAAAGATAGAATTTTAACAAAATCTAAAAATGTCTCAAATGAAAAGCTCTTTTGAGTAGTTCTTGAAAATCATTTTCGATAGATGATTTTTTAAAAATGTGATTTTGATTATAGTGAACAAACATAAATCAGCTTTTACTTTTCTTAAAATGTCGAAATCACTTTTTTTATAATATAAAACAAATTGATCCTAATTCTCACAAATCATATTTAATATAGAGTCTTACCTTGTGGCTGGTCTTATACCAATCACCAATGAGTAGAGTAAAATCTCCATCAGGATTTGGATAAGGGATTGGAATGACAGATCTACGATAAACATTGAGTCCTCCAAACCCTCCAGCAGCTTTATGCATCTTAGTTGATGGAAAATAAGAATAAGTTCCAATTTGATCCTTGGTTTGAAACTTGTAAGTATAATTTGAGTTTGGGGGAATAGGACAGTTTGTTCCCAGAACTCCATCTTGCCATGAATTTTTCCTTTGTTTAATGCCATTCCTAGTTTATTCCCAACATTGTTAAATCATGTTCTCGCAGAAAATCCCACAAACCAACAAGTAATGCGAACAAATAGAAAAATATACAAAAGAAAACACAAGTTGATACTTCGTATCAATGTTTTAAAAATCGGACCAAAGATCAAACTACTGAGACCTCTAGAGGTCATGGTTTAATTAGTTCAAAAGTGATCGAACCTTATGACAAATAAATTACTAAACAGTAAAAAAGTGTTACAAAAGTAAATTGAAGTGCAAAAAAATATCAGTGGAACCAACCATGGTTCAATCCGGTTCAACCAGACTGCAATGCAATCAGGATCAAACCAACTGACAAACTGACCGATTTCTGGTTGAACCGATTACCGATTAATTCGGTCCATTTTTAAAACATTGGTTTTGATTTATACACAAAGGGACTTAATGAAGACAATAATATAAAGAACTTGAATCAAGCAAGAAGGAAAGAAAGGCATATATAAAACCTCACCAGGTGAGTAAAAATGGCTCATCTAACTTGTTGATAAGGTTGAGTATCACATTGTTATTAGTAATCAAGTCAAGTCTAGGACCAGGAAACTGACCATTAATCAAAATAACCTTCAAAAAGTAACCACAAAAGAAAAGTCAGAATCAGTTTTTTTAACAAAAAGATATTAGATCCAATAAAAAGCATATTGGTTACTCACTTGTTGAGGAGTACCAAGAGGAGAAAGAATTCCATAAGTCACAGTCCATGTGTAGAACTTATAATCATCTTCTGCTTGCACTAAAGACACACTTACTAATGCAACAACAAGACATAGTAGAGATAGCACACTAGTGCTTCTGCTTCCCATTGTTTTCACTGAAAATGAAAATAGAAATACACTATTATCTAAAAATGAAACATAGCTGTTAAGTTTCTATAAAAGGAAATAACTAGATTTTACCAGATCTATGTTCTGTTTGGAAGAGTGACACACTTCAACAATGATACCGACCTAGCTATGAAGGTAAGGTTTAACATAAAGACGTGAAAATGAAGTGAGCTTGAAACTATGATTGGGTTGGTTGAATGAGAATTATTATTTTAATAGTAATAATAATGATTTGAGGATTTTGTTTGTGTTTTCTAAAGTTGCAAAGTAATCATAAGTATTCGGTGCAGGTAACGCGTTTTTGTTTGTTTGTAGTTGCTTCCAGCTAAAGTATACCTATACTAGATTACTATGTCTCCCATAATCATGTCTAATTTGTCTAACATATGATGATATAATCATTATTAAAGTGGAAGACAGGTTAATCTAATTGTCAAAAGAGCACCGACTTTGAATTTTGTTGACAGAACATAGATGTGCTAAAGTATGTCCACCCATGTGAGGTCCATAAAGGGTACAAGAGTTTTAATAGTCACAATAATTTTTTCAACTACTTGAATTTAAAATGAACAATACCAAGTGAAATACAAAAATGCTTTTAAATTAGACTGGAGTACCAAGTTGAATCTTAACCATTAAAAAAACATCATTATCCATTGCACTCATTTGTAAAATTATATGTCAGTGTGTTATGCCTAAATGCAAACTAAACTTCAATACATAAGTACTGGTACTGTTGTTACCTTGTTTTCAATAAATACTTCATGTGATATACACATGCATTTGTCCTTGTCCCATAACATATTTTTTTTATATCTTTTCTTGGACGTTCTTTGGTAACAAGAACATCACCCGATATAAATAATTCAAATGTATATATAAATGGCAATGCATATTCTCATTGTTCAACATGATAATAAGAAACATAAAGCCAAACCTTAATCTAAATTCAAGAGATTTGTCTACAAGTCATAATTGTACAAAATCCAATTCACTAAGGCATTATGTGAATCTTTTAATGACATTAATATGACCCTACTTTGGCCATTTCTAAGTAATTCTAAATTGTCTATCATTCAGAAGACCTTCCCCCTGAATGTTTTTCAAGACTTCAATGCAATTTGGAATTGAGTACTTTCCACATACATAAGATGGTCCTGCAATACCATCATTATTAAGTTCTGTCGCTTCAACAAATTGTTCTATTTTTCTCATAGATGTTACAAACCCAACCTTTGTTGTATCCTTTGTCACTGTCTCACCTATATCTTGTGATGTTTTTCTTTTCTTTTTTGATTGAGTGTTGGTGATAGGGATAAATTCATCATCAAGATTAAGTTCTTCATCATCGGATTCAATAACTTCTTGTGGCACATTCGAACCAATATTTTTGCCACTAGATTCAATAGCTTCTTGTGGCACATTTGAATCAACATGTTTGTCACTAGATTCAATTGACAAACCCATAATCGGTGTCTGTGCATTTTGAATTGTCATTGGCTCCCCAAATATGTGTTCCAACTCATCACGAAATTCTAAATCTTGCAAATTTTGCATTCTCCTACATAACCATTAAAGAAAAGGATTTATAACATGATAATTTGCACTAACTTTCAAATGATAAAAAAATCGAATGTTTAGAATACTCACTCTTATTTTAGCATCCCACCATGCAGAATTAGCTTCAATAGTTTTTGTGTGGTTGTTCAATTCCACATGTGTTTCTTTACCCGTCAATTGTTTCCATAGAATCCAATCAGCCCTCAAATTATCCATTCTATTCTTCAATTGCTTTTGTGTATGGTTTCTTTTAGCACGGTTATTAAAATCTACCCGTATTTCTTCCCATTTCTTATTCTTAAATGCAATTCCGGGTTTTCTAGTTTTACTAATCTCATCCCCACAAAAAAATCTACCCGTATTTCTTCCCATTTCTTATTCTTAAATGCAATTCCGGGTTTTCTAGTTTTACTAATCTCATCCCCACAAAAAAATCTACCCGTATTTCTTCCCATTTCTTATTCTTAAATGCAATTCCGGGTTTTCTAGTTTTACTAATCTCATCCCCACAAATATTGAGTAACATTTTGGTCCTAGCTGGATCCCACTTTGCTTTTTCTGGAATTTCATGATTGCGGATAAGGCTTTCTTTGCTAGCCATAAGCTAGTAAATATTTCAAGCTAATTATCAATTATGTAAATATTAGTATAACAGAGTAGTATGTAACTTAAGTATATTCAAATTTCCAACTAATAAGATATAATATTAAGAATCAGACATAACACCAGACTGTATTTTGAATGTTCTATATATATATATATATATATATATATATATATATATATATATATATATATATATATCCCAATGAAATTTCAATTGCTTCTAACTTTTTCAAAGGAAATGTATTTGGTCTAGCTACTGCCTTAAACAGCAGCTCAAATAGAAAATTGGTTATTTTGTAAGGAAAATGTGTTTAGAATAATAGTAACAAACTCTAACAACAACCAAACATGCAAGCATAGACATACACACAGATCTCGTTGTAAGAAAAAACATTCGGTCTTTTGTCACTTTTGGTTAAACCAATTTGCTTTAACAATAAGAAAGTTGTAGATTAATTTTGTTTCTAAAGTTTAACAAATGCAACATAGTGAAATATGTTGAGAATCACACTGTTAGATAGGACTAGGGAAGTTATCAAGTGTTGAGAATGAGATTTGATCATGCAGTGAGTTATTTAGTTAGTTAGGGACATAGTACTGGTATAAATAGGAGTATGTGTAATTCATTCGTCATATTTTAATCATAACGTTACACCATGAGGTTTACGATCATTACCCTGCAATTCAGTATGACCTCTACCTTTCACAAAAGGACGACGGCGGTGGCGGAGGCGGCAGCAGCAACCAAGTCTTTTCTACTAAGTGAGGTCAGCTACATGAATCAAATTACGCCATAATGTTCTATCATAAATCATATTTCAATCCAACTCATTAATTTCCAAATCTTTCCTAATAGTTCCTCTGATAGATTTTCTAGGCCTTCATCTGCCTCTAGTGATCTGACTTATCCTCCATCTAGTCGACTTCCCTTACTACATTATCTATTTGTTTTCTCTCTATATGTTCAAACCACCTATGCCTGTTTCCACCATATATTCTTAGAATTCAGGTTGGGGTGTAACTCAACCTTACAAAACTAGTTTGTAAGATGAGGAATACCCCTCTTCTAAACTTATATGCAAACCTTATTTCGTCCAGAGTAAGACTCTTAACATTTAACAAACACACAAAGCCACATCTACAACTGAACATCTCAAACATGATTTGAGTGGCCTGATAGCGGTAACCTAACGTGGTCATCTAATGGATCTTGAATAGGCTATGACACAATATTAAAATTTAAAGTTAGGTCTAACTCAACCCTTTCAAAACCGGCTTGTAAAGTGAACATTTCCCCCCACTTATAAACTTATGTCCAGGCCTGATCTCATCGAGTTATAAGGGAAATATTGTTAAATCGATGCAAAAGATCCTAATCCAAATACATAATTAAGTTCTGACAATGATTTTGTTCTAATAACCTTGAAGGTACTAAAACTGTTAATTGAAAATTAAGAAGTGAGACACCCAACATACATGATTTGCCACAATAAAACCACTACATATAAGAAGACTAGTATATAACAACATTAGTTCAACAATATGGCATCAAATTAATTGTTGGAAAACATTTAAATTTTTCCCCTAACCCTAATTTCACTTTGCATGGGATATGACTACCACAACAATCATTGATATAAGCATCACACAAATAAGAGTTTAATAGCTAATTCTACAAAGTGAATAAATGAATTTTACATAGTTGTGTATATATCATAGTAGGAGAATAAACAAATGGCTTAATTATATTTTTGACCTCTTAAATTTTCCAAAGTTGTGATTTTGACCCCTAAAAAAACAACATGTCCCCTAAGTTACTTTCTGTTGCAATTTTGGTCCCACTAGCCCATTTTTTACTCGATCAACACTGACGTGGACGCATTTTTGTATTTTTTTATTTTGTAATTAAAAAAATAAATATTTTTTTTATTTTAAATTTTTGTAATTAAAAAAAATTATAAATATTTTTTTGTCCGTTGACTGGGTCAAAATTGACGTGGGGCTAAAATTGTAACATAAAGTAAACTTAGGACCTGAAAAGAGTTGTTTTTTAAGGGACCAAAATCACATCTTTAAAAAACTTAAGGGGCCAAAAATGTAATTAATCCTAAACAAATTTGATACATTGTTGATGATAAAGAGAAAAGGATTATACACACGTGCAGAATCGAACACACAGGGAGAGAATGATAAAAGGAATATAGAGGAAAGGAAAGTTACCCGTTGATGATAGAGATGAGGCACGAGATGGCAGATACCGGTGGTAGTGGTGGTGGGAGTGGAATGGTGAAAAGTAAGGTAAATTATAAGCTTTTTATAATAAGTTTTCTAAAAGCTCCATTTGAAGTGGGGGCGTACAGAAAAAGCTCCTTACAATAAGTTTTCCAAAACAACTTATAATTTTTTGGAAAATAGAATTCCTATCTTAATTTTTTCTTTTTGTTTTTACAGTGTCTGTATCATATATTTATTGTCTTTATTAACTCAACTATTGTTTGTTTAAGTATTGTTTAAGAAAACAAAAGTAAAAACATTAAAAATTATTAAAAAATGAAAATTTCATCTTTTTAGAAGTTTAAGGGTGTGTTTAAGTTGAGGTTTAGGAGGAAAAGGGTGGAAAGGTTTGTTTTTTCCTTGTAAAAATATGAGAGACTAGTTTGGATATGAGTACAATTTTCATCTCTATGTATGATCATCAACTGACTTTTATAAATCATCTCACCTATACTGCCTAACACTCTCATTGTTTTAATTGGATGCAGAACTCTTAACTCATTCCTCATATACCATTGCAGTTATCTTTGATCATAGATTTGTAGTTATTTATTTTCCATTCTCTGTCATCATATCATATATCAAAATAAAGTTTAAATGTCACCGGCATCTAAAGTTATGCTAAAGAGACTGGAGGTGCCACGGAGGCTGCAAATCTTCCACGTCTCATCAAAGCTGTACACGTGTAACTCAAAGACAGAGTATTGCCCTGTTTGGAATTACGTACACCGTAAGATTAGTATTTTGCTACAACACAACCATGCTCCCATATAATATATAGTGTTCTACTCCTACCTTAGAACAATATCATCATCATCTTCACTTAATCAATCACAATATTTCCGATGCCTAAGGAAGCAACAGCAGAAACAAAACCTTTCACAACTCCCTCTCACTCCACAGGCAATAATTTTGTGGAGCAAGATGATAGTGGCAATGACATAATGAAGGACATAGTACTATGGAGGAGGAAAAAACTAAGTACAAGTATTCTAATTTTGGCAACAGCAACATGGGTGTTGATGGAAGTTTATCAATTTAACTTCCTTACTCTCATCTCATGGCTCATTATATTTGTTGTCACTTCGATATTCCTCTATTCCAACATGCTTACACTTTTCGGCAAGTCAGCACCTTCTCCTTTCTCTACTTCTTCTAATACATGTTTCTCTATTTTTTCATTATCTAGTAGATAGAATCTTACCTGCACAGGCACCAGACACGACACTGACACTAAATAGGTAGTTAAGTTCCATTTATTTTTATTGTGTGAAATTTAGGGAACCACCAAGCTTGTTGAGGCTCGAATTGAAAGAAGAAACAGCTATGAGAATGGCAAAGACAGTTCGAGCATGGATTGAAAAATCAATAAGGTTGTTCTTCGTGGTAAGCATAAAGGAAGATTGGCCTTTGTTTGTGGGAGTTATGGCTAGGTTGTTGGTAATCTCTTATGTAGGAACTTGCATGGACTTCCCAACATTCATTTATATAGGTAAATTCACGATTTAATTTCTTAATTTCTTTTAATCATCTATTTTTTTCCCCTTCTTGAATTGATTGTATTAAATTTTAATTTTGTTTTTTGGTATAGGTATATTGGCTGGTATGACACTTCCTATAACTTATATAAAAAACGAGGACAAGATCAAGAGATGCATGGAGTGGTTGAGGGAAAAGTATAAGAAATATTATGAGATTATAGATGAAAAGGCAATTAAGAAGATCAAAAGTAGAATACTAAATGATGAGAAAGAAAAGGAGAAGAAAATTGATTGATTTGCTTTTGTATAATTAGAACTAGAAGCTTGTGTAAAAAAATTCACCGTAATAATGGAATAACTTTTACACTACTTTTTGTAATAACTGGTTATTCAAAAAAATTGGTTATTCAAAAAATTATTTGTCATAGTTGGTTAAGGATATGGATATCTTTTTTTGAAGGATGTATATGGATATTTGTTGACCTAAAATCGTGATTCTAATTTATTCCAAAGAAAAGAAGAAGGAAAAAAAATCGTAATTCAAATTGATGGCCCTTTTGTGCATAAATTCTATAACATATATACATGACTGCATAATGTCATCACAAGTGGATCTGTGGCGCAATGGTAGCGCGTCTGACTCCAGATCAGAAGGTTGCGTGTTCGATTCACGTCAGGTTCACATTTTTGTTTTTTACAATTTTTATTTTCACTGCCAGCGGTTCAAGCACTTTCCAATTTTTCTTGAAAGTAATATGGGAAAATATATTTTGACTATGAAAACCTTCTAAACTATAGAGAATTGTGATAAAAACTCATACGCATCTACCTAAGGGTTTGATGATCATACACTCAATTGTCATTAGCCATTATACACCTCTTTAAGACGAAAACTATTGCCAAAACAATTAGTTAATATTTTCATACTTACCTCTCAAATATCTAGATGCTACCACGAATTTCTAAGAACCAAATGGAAGGTTCCTAGATTATCTAGGAGCTAAAAATTTAAAATAGGTTAGTGTTTATGTTGACGACAATGGATGATGAAATAGATCGTTAAAAATTAAGAATTTCGGATATATAGTGGATGTTTGTCCATTAAAGTTCGATTTTCAAGACAAAAAAGTGCAATGTCCAATATCTTGTGTTTCTCGTGATGATGATGTGGAGGACCTAGCTCATGTATTCTTTCATTGCTCTTTTGCAGTTCAGGTATGTCGGGTTATGGGATGATATATCTATTGCTCTTCAAAACACTGTTTCTGTAGAGGAAGCCATTTTTGTCTGGATTCATAGTTTGCAGGTTGACATGCAACAAAGTTTGACTATGTTATTACAACATGTCAGAATCTTTTTTCCTCAAATTTTATAAACTCCAGGGTGAAGTTTAATTAACGACAAGTAAATGTGGTTACTCATGTCCTTGCAGGCGAGGTTACGTTGTCAGCTAGCCCCATAATTCATTATATGCTCCCGATTGTATTAACACTATTATAATAAATGAAATGTTATAAACATAATTTTTTTTTTTAAATAAAATAAAATTCTCTCTAACCCGTCATCTTTTTTGATAAAAATTGATTCTACAAATAATTTTATATCATTACATTTTAATAAAATTTATTTATTATAAAACAATTTATTTGATGGAACATGCGATAAATGAAGAAAGAGATGATGCTTTGGTAGTCTTTTTTTTTTTTTTTTTGAGAAAATGATGCTTTGGTAGTCTTAATTCTCTATAAACACCAAAATATTTTACTCCACAAGTACCTATTTAGTTTGATGCTAAATAGGTAAAACATCCTCTATTGTGGATGTTTTAAGAGATTCATAATACAATCAAGAGGAGACTGGAAATCACTACGAAGAATATAAGAGATAGAAGTTTGTGCCAAAACATGAGCTCCACCATTAGTTTTTCGCCTAGTGAAAACAACTTGAAAGTTATTGTACCTAGAAAAAAATAGATTTACAACCATGGGTCATATTCCAATAGATTGAATTTTACAGTTGAATATCATCAACTACTTTACAATCTAACTCAAAAATAACATTACTCAAAACTGAAGCTAAAATTCATTGTAGAGCAAGATATAAACTCAAAATTCACATTTAACCTCCTAAAACTTCATGCAATACCAATCCCATCTTCCCATCACAAAGTTCACCCTGATCATCTTTCACACACATTTCAGTACTGGAACAAGATGTTGTTGAAAAATAACTCTATCAACATTACATTTGAAGAAGCCAAATGGAGATGGTTCCAAAAAAATTAATTGGTCTTAGTCAAGTGAATTTGATGTGTGTGCTGCCAAGAGTGTAGCCAGTCTTTATCTCAGATAATAACACCATCAATCGATTTCGTTTTGCAATCTCAGATTTATATTTCTTCCTTTTCCATTTACTTATGCTATAATAGTAAACATGGACATTTGACTATCAATCATATGATGTGAAACCTGCACACAGGAAAAATCATCAAATCTCTCAACTGAGGGTATTAGCATATTCAATATTGGCCAAAGAGACACATTTTGCTTACTCAGTACATTCTAGGTACAAGTATCAAGAATTCTATGTTGATTACTCACAACAGACACGGAACCCCTCTAGTCTGCAAGTTTGCTCAGTTTGGGAGACAATTACTCCCAAATCTCCACATAAAAAATTTCTCCTTGAATTTTAAGCTCCTTTATATTGGCCAAGTGTTCTGCACAAACTATGCAAGCATTTTTAACTGCATAAGTTCCTCTACCATCAAATATCCATATCCTCTCATCAGGTTTATTCAATCTCAACGAAGTAATCTTCAAAATTGCACTCACATCAGAACCTCCAAAAGTATATTTGCTTATGTACCAATCCAATATCTTGTACTGTTACCTATCAAGTTATCAACTACTTGTAATAGAGAAAAAAGGATAAGGTGTTTGTACACATGGGATGTACATACTACTAAGCCAATGATCGGTCCAAATATTAATTGACGAACCATCACCTATTTTCCAGTGATGTCCTTCTTCTAAAACCATCCGTAAAGTCTAGATACTACACCAAATATAACTTGGATCGTGGCCAATAACCGCACCAAGAAGTTCCAATGTGAAAAATATTTTACTTCGAAGACTCTACAAACTATAGATCTGGGTTGGTTAACAATTTCCAAAACTTGATTCCCCAACATTACTAGATTAAGGCCATAGATATCGTGGAAACCATGTTACCTTAGCTCAAATATGTAACTTCAAATATGACACTTTTCCTTATACCTTATTAGCTCTTTTAGATCAACAAATTTTGTATTCAAAATTGTCTCAAATAGATAGACCACTGTGATTGAGGATTCTAAGTTTCAACTACTACTTTAGAACTTTGACAATTTCATGGATCAATCACTACAATTTCAGCAAACTAACATTGGTGATTCATTCTAAAGATAGATATAGCTAAAAAGAAAATGTATACATGTGTATTTTTTTTTTTATGTATACATGTGTATTATCTTTGCTTATGCGTTGAATGAGACCTCTAATAAGTGAGGGGTGTTCAAAGTTTGGGGTGGGGGCTCCGGAAGCATTGGGGCAAGGTGTTTTCCAAAGTGAACACAACGTGACACTTACGGCTCAACAATTACAAAGTAAAATTCTAAGTCTTATTTTTACTTTTAAAGTGAAAAATCGTGCTCAATGTAGTAGTCGATAAAAATATAAGTAAAGCTTAGACAAGAATTGTTCTACCCAAGAATCGAGCTCGGGTTCTCTCAAACGGTTCGTCCTAAGGGGAGCTCATTAATCACTTGAGCTAAATCACTTTGGCTGGCCTAAATTCTAAGTGCAAAACAAAATAAGCATCAATAATGTTTAAACTTTACGAAGTTTTGGTCCTTGCATATTTCAATGACAAAAGGGTGTGGCATCAAATAGAAACCCCGTCAAATATACTATTAGCAAGGACAATTGTGCGTTCAGAATCAAACAGTGACTACCTTAAAGGAAGATACCCTCACCCACAAGTATATTATATATGAGATATCTCCACAATTAATGTGTGCATGGGAAATAGCAGTCTTTGAATCTTCTTTGCCAATATTTGCTCGAGGCTCTTAGGTGTATACAAAGAAATATACTGAAGCATACAACAAACCGAAACACCCCTAAAACACCTCAAATCAAAGGTCTACAAGATGTAATGACAATCATGCGGGACAATAGAGCAAAAAAATTGGCTTGACGAATCAGCCCTGCAAGAAGTTAGGGAAATTGTAAAGAATAATGGCATCAACAATGTTCCAACATCATAGAAACATTTTAAACATTAATGAATTTAATAGAAAATGATCCCACAAAAAAAAAAAATAGTGCATCTTTTCTTTTCCATTGGAGCAGAAAGCCCAAACGTTAATTTCTTCGTAATCACCAAGAGACATGTCCATGCATTTCCACACATTGGAACACATGCAAATGAAGAACCGAATGCAGACTTAAGAAAGAAAGAAACTTTGTGGTATCTCATGTCAGAGAGACCAAAAGTCCAAGTGATATTGGATGTGCCAGTTTCTTTATATAAAAAACTCCGATAATCATTCTTCAAAATCCTAAACCAATAAAGAAAATTCCGAAATATTCTACTCCCTCCGTTTCAAAATGAGTGCCACTTTAGTCAAAAAAAAATTGTTTCAAAATGAATGTCACTTTACATTTCCAATACAACTTTAATTCTTTTCTCCCAACTTTACCCTCAATAAATACTCCAACTTTTCTTTCGCACAGTTTTCAATGCAACTTTAAGTTGTCTTTTTCTTGGGCAGTTTAGTAAAAATGTTATGTCTAATGATTATTTCATTTCATTCCTTAATTTGTGTGCAATTGCCTAAAACGACACTCATTTTGAAATGGAGAAAGTAAGTGCTTAGATTCCGTATTAGTTATAGACATGTGATTTCTTGGTTTAAAGTAAAATTCTAAAAGGAAGCATGCAAGGATATACCTCTCAATTGATCCTTGTACTATTCTATAATAACTCTGGAAACACATTATTTGAAATTTAACATACACACATAAGGACTGCTTCAAGAAAAAAACATATACAGAAGGGATAAAGGGCACCTTTGGTTCATCAAAAAGTGTATTGGTCTCTTGATTCATGACCATTTTCGTAACTGGGGATATTCACTGAAGAGCCGCATAAAGAAACTCATTCATCTAAATCAATCTGTGTAATTTAATCTTTTCTGATGGTTATTTTTCTTTTCTTTCCTTTTCGGCAATGGTGTAAAAGTGTCAATGTCTTCCGAATTTAAACGGTATCCAAAAGATTCCATCCTACCAATAAGATCAACAGCACACTCCTTATAATCTCGGGAATAAAAAAGACACGTGAGGAGGTGATTACAAATCATTGGCTTCAACATGAAACCCTTCTCAAGACTGTAACGAAATATTTTTACTGCGTCATATAGCCTCTGTTCCTTACAAAGGCCTCTTATCAAATGTACACAACTTGTAGCGTTGATTTTGATATTGAACTCATCAAGAACAGAGAATATAATTAATGCTTCAGATACTTTTCTTGCTTGACAGAACCCAATAAGTAGAATTGTATATGGAGCTAATATAAAATCTCTGGCCTTGAAGTCCAGTTCTAGTAAACCTCGAATCAATTGTTCCAATTTTCCTCCGAATAAATATTTTTCTAGAGTACTGATTGAGTCGTTGTTCCGACTAGGAAGGCTCTTCAAATGTTCCATATAAAGAGTGAATGCATGTGAGACCTTGCTCTTTCTACACAAACAAGTCATAATTGTTCTATAAACTGAAAGGGTAGGTTCAGAGCCAGTGTTCTGCATACTTTGAAAAACCTTAAATGCCTTGTCTTCTTTGTCAACCATGAACAGCCCTTTGATAATTGTCCCATATGTAACACTATCAGGTGAGGGATAACCCTTCTTTTGCAGGAACTTAAAAAAATCATCAGCAGCGTTAATTTCACGATCCATGCAAAGGGCATTGAGTAGAATGTTGTATGTAATGATGTCAGGCTTAACCTCGCCAGCAAGATCAGTGATCAACTTGTCAGCCCTCAAAAATTGTCCCGCCTTACACATTTCCTTCGCCTTTTTCAGGAGCCTGGCACTATCAGAAACCTGACCAGAACCCTGAGAAAGACTGAGGTGTAACGAATGTCTTCTCCCGACCTCCAGATTTTTAGCTTTGCATAGTCCATTTATAAGCGTATTGAAGGTCACAACCGAAGGTTCACATCCAAGCTTCTCCATCCGATTAAATAATTCCTGTGCCTCAGCAACCATTCCTCGCTTACACATTTCACATATGAGAATTGTGTGCGTGCAAACATTGTGCTCGGAAATTTCAAGACGAAGAGACTGTGCTCGATTCAAAAGACCTACATCACATAAACCTTGAATTACAGCATTGTAGCAATAAGCATCAGGAGTTAAACCTATCTGAGTCATCTCCTCTAACATCTTAGCAGCTTCACCAACCCTGCCCTCCTTCGACAAACCACGTATCATAATAGCGTACAAAACAACATCAGGCACAATCCCCTCCTTAAACATCTTTGTATACCACGCATGTGCTTCCCTATATCTCCTAGCCTTAATAAATGCATTAATAAGAGAAGCATAGCTATTTCGATTAAGGGAGAAACCATCATTCTTTATCATCCATACAAAAGAAAGTGCTTCCTCTAGCCTCCCCGTCTTGCAAAACCCATTAAGAACAACATTACAAGAAATCATATCCCTTGTTTCTTTCATATCATTAAACAACTTATGCGCCTCATCCACATTCTTCGCCTGACAACACCCATAAAGAATTGAAGTCATTGATAGGACACAAGGAACAATACCAACTCTCTTCATTTCATCGAGCATCTCCTGCGCGCCCTTAACTTCACCCCTTTTACAAAAGCCATCAATCAACATATTATAAGTATAAAAATTAGGCTCAACATTGGATTTAAGCATGGTAGTATACAATGCAAGAGCAGGCTCAAGTAAGTTTTCATTCAACACATCTCTCAAAATTGTGTTATACATATGAGCATCAGGTTGAACACCAAATTCACGCATTCTACTGAATGATGCTATAGCTTTTTCGGTATAACCCATATGAGAATAAAATCTAACCAAAGCTCTAACGGAGTCTGAAGTTACTAAAACACCATTTTTGTTGAGAAGCTCAAGAGCTTCCCAGTAAATGGAATGCCAATTTTTATGGAAAAGGATACGGTTAACCAAGCAATAAGGTTCGTAGCTAAGATTCTCAAATTTGAGAGCGACCCAGATGCAGAAACGAAGACCTCGTCGGTCGGAAGAGGTTGTGAGAGAATTGTTGTGGTTGCGGCGGAACCCGAAGAAGAAGCGAGGGGTTTTGAAAGCTTTCTTCAACATTGCTTCTTTCTTCTCTGTTTGTTTCTATGAAGATGACTCGGCGAAAGGGTTTTTAACACTTGCAAAATTACGGTTTCACCCTAATTCTATTTGTATTTTTTAATTAAAGGTTAAATATGTTTTTGGTCACTATAAATATACAAACTTTTTGTTTTATTTTCTTTAAAAAATTTCTTCTACTTTTAGTGCCTATAAATTTTTAAATCATTATTTTTTGTCTCTATTTTTAAGTTAATTTTTATATTTTTTAATAAAATTGTGCAGAAATGTGTAGAATAATGTAAAAAATAAATCTCAATAAAACTTATAATTTTTTAACGAAATACAAATTAAATATGAATTTTTAACTATAAAAAATATAAAAATTTATATTAAATTCATGTTTTTGTTAATAAAATTTAATTTTTTTTTTGTGGAGATATTTTTGTAATATTATGAATTTTTCTATAAATTTTACTAAAAAATACTAACTCCAATCCTTTTTAAAAGAAACAAAAGTATCAAATTTTTTGGTCCTTAAGAAATTTTGACCAATTTTCAAATATATTGGATGTAAAATTTCATTAGCGTCCTTATTTATTACGAAAGATGATATTAAAAGTAAGTAAGTTGGTGTAATCAAGACAATTAATATAAGAGTATTAATGGAATAAACTTACATTTATGTGAATATTAAATAGGAATAACTATTTTCAAAGTGTTTCCTTGGTCTATGTAATTTATGTGTTTTGTTTCTTATATAAATTGAAAATGAAAATAGAAAATTTTTGAGGGACTAAAATGAAAGGTTAACATATTTATAAGGATCAATAACATATTTAATCCTTGAATTAATTGGGTTGAATTCAAAATATATTACGGTTTCTATTTGTATTTTTTTTTAAAATACTTAATATTTTTATTACAAATGTGGTTTTAAACAGAATTTCAGTTGAACAACCTTGACAGAGAGAGAGAGCTTCACTTCGGTAACCTCCGTTGACGTCGACGCCACGACGCACCACCACTACTGCCAGCTCCCTTCTCCTTCCTCCTTGAAGGGAAGGTATCCCTTACCTTTTCACATATCTAAAAGGTAAAAGGTTATTTGTGTATATAAGAAAATCACAGTCAAGAACAATTACATGGTGCCATTTAATTTGGGAAAGAAGACTTTTTTTCCATCATGGAAAAGTCCCTTTATCCAGGACACCTGTCGGTTTTGAACTGGCAACAAAAAACAAATAAAAAAAATCAGTTTATTATTTTAATGTTGTTTTGAAGCTTACTGCTGCACCCCCTTTCTACATTACACCACAAAGAACAGGTGTATAAATACCCTCCTTTCTTTAGATCCCTTCATTTTTTTCTTTTTCTCTCTCGCTTCCTTTCTTTCTTTCACGTATTCTCTCTTTCTGAAAAAACAAGAACATTCATATGTTCATTACCAAACCCATTTTTCGGTAACCCCAGCGCAGCGGCGGCCAGTCAGGCACGACGACGCCACCGTGCCAGAAACCTAGAATTTTTTTTTTCTTTTTTCGATTTCTCCCTCCTTCCTACTTCTTTTTTTTTTCGTTTTATTGAAAACAACAAAATAAAATTCCCTTTTTTAAAACCTAGATTGAAAATAAATAATCTACCTCTTTTTTTTGTTGTTTCGGTTGCGTAGGGTTCTGAATCGGTTTTATGAGAGGGTTTTGTGGTCGAATGTGTTGTGCTTGTGAATGGTTTGGTTTGATTTTGTTAGGTGGTTGCGTTACTGGATTGTGGTTTTTGAAATTGGTGATTGAAACTTGGTTCTGGTGTTGGCACGTTTGTGTTGGGTATGATGGATTGGGTTTTAACACTGTGTGGTGCGATTGGTTTCTCTGCAGGTTTTTTGCGTTCCTCTACTGATTTCCTTTGGCTCTGTTTTAAAAGGTTCCAAGGTTCCTCAAAGTGGAAAACAGTTTAATGGGTTTGATGAGGAATTGAATGTGATTGATGTTCTTGAATGACTATAACGCGTTTTGGAGGAAAAAGGAAAAAAAAAAGATTGGGCCTGAGATGCTGTGATTGTAACGAAGGAAAAATTCAGACCTTGACAAAATTATTTTAGACCTATTGCTAATAAAAAAGAAGAGAATAAAAATAACTTAAAATAAAAAACAATGCTAAAATAAAACTAATTAAAATACAAGATAAAAGTAAAAAAATAAAACAAAGACTAACATGCCAGAAAATTATTGCAAAAGCTCACTACTACATACAAAACATAAAATATTATTTAATTATGAGGTGGGGTCACAATTTTTGTTTTATATAACCCAACAAAAAGTTAACAGGTAATAAATCTGAGTCATCCAAATTAAAAAGTATTAAATCTATGGCCTTGGTTTAACTTTTCCACGGTGGAAAAAAGGTTTCCTTTCCCAAATTAAACGCCACCCAATTACATTGGTCATTGGAAGCTGCAAGTAAAATTTCTAATTGTCGTAATTGGTTATGATGTGGTGGCGTTTTGTTTTGAAAACGTGAATTATGTTATTTAATCTGAGTATAGATTTATATCACAAGTGGATCTGTGGCGCAATGGTAGCGCGTCTGACTCCAGATCAGAAGGTTGCGTGTTCGATTCACGTCAGGTTCACATTTTGAATTTTTTTGCTATTTTTTCCTAGCTAGTATTTCTTTTAGAAATATTCATTAGACTGTTAGAACTAACTATATTTACCAAGTAAGTACCACTGCCGACCATATACTTCCATACGCGTGCTATGAAACAAAACTTGTAGGCTACGCTAAAAAAGAAAGAATAAACTAAGACCAAAAACCATCATGTCAACCAAGCATATTTGCTATATAACAGTTATCGTTGAGTTCATAAGATCATATGCATTTTCTTTCTTTTTACAAAACATTTCATTACTTACAAACACAAAAGAGTTACATATATAGTTTTCATATTTAAGGTTTCTGTACGTGTGTGTGTAGTAGTTATGGCGGATCTATTGACCGGAGGTGCAGTTGGAGCTGGAATGGGAGAATTGCTGAAATACGCTATTCAAACAATCAAGAAGGGTCGAGAATTTGGTTCCACTCTTGAAACCAGCATAGAAACTTTGGATGCTTTGGCTCCTTTGGTTAAAGAGATGAAAGATGTCAATCATTTATCAGATCGACCCAAAGAAGAGATAGAGAGATTAGAGACTCTCTTAAGAGAATGGGAAGAGATTGTAACAAAAAGCAGTAAGTTTACTTGGAAGAACATTTGGTCTTTTCCAAGTTACCAATCAAAGCTTCAGAAGCAACGTCAGAAGCTTGAGAGACACTCGTCTGTTAATGTTCAACTTGAGAATAAATATGATTTGATGAAGCTGAGGGCTAACGTTGATGAAATTTCCAAGATTTTGATGAGAATGGTGGCATCGGGTCAGTTTGATGGGAAACAAATAAGGGGTTTGTATGGTGCTCCTGAAGAGCCTGAATTTATTGGAATGGATGAGCCTTTGAATAATTTGAAGTTTGAACTGATGAAGAAGGGTGCTTCTGTACTTGTTTTGACTGGTTTGGGTGGATCTGGTAAAAGCACCCTTGCTAAGAAGCTCTGTTGGAATCCACAAATCAAAGGTATTGCTTCTCTTTTTTTCACTAAATTATTGTCATGCATGTTTCGATTGACTTATTTGAGCTTATCAACCAGCTTGGGAGAACTTATAGAAATAGATGTTCATCATGTGTTTTCAGCTTATTTCCATGAGCTCTCTATGATAATTTATAGTACTTTATCAGTTTAACTTTGTTATATTGTTTATTATAGAAATGACTTATATGATAAGCACTTATGCTATAAGCACTTATGTTATTAAATTGTTTTATCTTTTTTACTCCTCTCATTTTAGGTGTATGAGATAAAAACAATTTCATCTCATTTGGCATTCAATCATAAAAAATATCCATACAATTTTATTTCATTTGACTTCATTTCAATACAATACAATCCATTCTCATTGATTTAGAAAGCTGTTTTGTTTTGAATAGGCAAGTTTGGTGGAAACATCTTCTTTGTCACCGTCTCAGAAACTCCCATCTTGAAAAACATTGTAAAGACACTATTTGAATATTGCGGACTTCCGGTGCCTGACTTTATAAACGACGAAGATGCAATTAACCGATTGGGAATTCTGCTGAGGCAAGTTGGTAGAGATCCAATATTATTAGTCTTGGATGATGTTTGGCCTGGTTCAGAAGGCCTTGTTGAGAAGTTCAAATTCAAATTGCCAGATTATAAGATTTTGGTGACTTCAAAGGTTGCATTTAAAAGATTTGGCACCCCATGCCAGTTGGATCCACTTGATCATGATCCTGCAGTGTCTCTTTTCCATCACTTTTCTCAATTGAATCAAAGCAGTTCATACATGCCTGATAAAAATCTTGTTGATGAGGTGCTTCTTTCTCTTCAATCCATCTAAATTTTGATCGCCAATGAGACTTGATTGGCATGACAGAAATTTATGTTTCTCTGTTATGTTAAATCTTCTACTGTGGGATATAAACAAATTATTTAGGAATAGAAACATGATTTGTTTTCAAACCTGTCAACAGATTAGGGTCCTGTTTGGATAAACAGCTTAATTTAGAACTTACAAGTCACAACATAAGCGCTTATCATGTAAGTGTTTATGTATAAACCATTTTTATAATAAAAGTTAAAACAAAGTTGAATTTTTTTCATATAATTGCAATAAGCTGTTTTCATAAGCTAGCTTACCGACATGACATGCACTGCTTTCATAAAATCTCACAAGCAGTCTCAAAAGTAATTATACCAGTAGATAAGTTCAATTATGTCAATCCAAACAGTCTCTTGCTAGTATACAATTGTATACAAGTTAGTTACCTAAACCATTGATGTTACTCACTGATTTTGCTTCTATGCACAGATAGTGAAAGGTTGTAAGGGTTCACCATTGGCGCTTCAGGTCATTGCTGGATCACTTTGTGGGCAGCCTTTTGAGAAGTGGGAAGAAATGAAGGAACGCTTAAAGAGTCGATCCATTCTGCAGTCTAATAGCTATTTTCACAATAATAGCAATGCCTTGTTCTTTTATCTTCAAAAAAGTTTGGATATGTTGGAGGATATCAAGGAGAAGGAGTGCTTCATGGATATGGGACTATTTCCCGAAGACCAGAGGATCCCTGTTACTGTCCTAATTGATATGTGGGCAGAATTGCATGACCTAGATGAAGATGGTACAAATGCAATGGCCATTGTCCATGATTTAATCACCAGAAATTTGATTAGTGTCATAGCTACAAGGTAAACAATATCACTTGATGTTAAGTTTATAATAAAGCTTGTACTCTTAGTCTCTTACGGCTTACCACTTCGAGAAGGATGTAATTTGAAATGCATTGTCTCATGAGTTGAGATTTAAACAAATTGTAAATAAAGAATGCATGGATTTCAGATTGTCATTATAAAGCAAAGTAGTAAAACTATTCTATCAAATAGATTAAATTATTCGTCTTGTTGGTGATTTGGTTCTTCCCTCAGTTCCTAAATTATGCTTGTTGTACAGGAAAGTTGCAACAGAAACAGACAAGTACTACAATAACCACTATGTCATGATGCACGATCTCCTCAGAGAACTAGCAATCCATCAAAGCAAAGGGGAACCATTTGAACAGAGAAAAAGACTGATCATTGACTTAAATGGAGATACTCGTCCTGATTGGTGGATTGGACTGAATCAGCAAGGAATCATTGGTCGTATGTACTCATTCATTGCCGGAATGTTGGTAAAACAGAGAAAACTAAAGGTTTCTGCCCGCATATTGTCTATAACAACCGGTATGTTTCTATGTCTAAATTATATGCACGCTTACAAATGATAACATTACAAAATAATTGTATTGAGAGATTTTGCCAAATATTTCACGATTATGTAAATTCATTTAACTGGATTATCTGTTCACTCAATCAATGATCTTCCATCTCACTTAATAGAAAGCATTAAAAGGTAAGAATAAAGTTGGATAATAAAACTAAAAAGCAGTTAGTTTTTATTTTATTTTCTGAAGTGACAAATAATTTGGAAAAAACTAAATCTTTAAATGACAATTATTTTGTAACAGAGGGTACAATATGAAATACTCGTTCTCATGTCATACATCATCTCAATTATTTTGTCATATATGATGTTTTTGCAGATGAAAATTTTTCTTCGGATTGGTGTGACATGCAAGCTGATGAAGCTGAGGTTCTGGTATTAAATCCTCGGTCTGTCAAGTACTCATTACCAGAATTCATTGAAAAAATGAGCAAACTGAAAGTTTTAATAGTCACAAATTATGGTTTCAATCGTTCTGAATTAACGAAGTTTGAGCAACTTGGTTCATTATCAAACTTGAAAAGAATAAGGTTGGAGAAAGTTTCAGTCCCTTGCCTATGCTTATTGAAGAATCTGCGAAAGTTATCCCTTCATATGTGCAATACAAAGAATGCTTTTGAAAGCTATTCTATCCAATTATCAGATGCCATGCCAAGTCTAGTGGAGTTGAGCATCGACTATTGTAACGATTTGGTTAAACTGCCTGATGGATTTTGTAAAATTACCAAATTGAAGAAGCTCAGTATCACAAACTGCCACAAGCTTTCTGCAATGCCTCGAGATATTGGAAAGTTGGAGAATTTGGAAGTGTTAAGGCTTTGTTCCTGTTCTGATTTAAAAGAGATGCCAGAATCTATTGCAGGCCTTAGCAACCTGCATTGTCTCGACATCTCAGAGTGCATGAGTCTTCTGAAATTACCGAACGATATTGGGGACTTGCAAAAGCTTGAGAAGCTCTACATGAAGGGGTGCTTAAAGCTGACTGGATTGCCTTATTCTGTCATCAATTTTGGAAATCTAAAGCATGGAATAAAAGTCATCTGTGATGAAGAAGGGGAAGCATTATGGAAAAATTTCCGCAAAATTCCCAATCTAAAGATAGAGACGCCTGAAGTTGATATTACCTTAAACTTTCTTCATGGATCTCGTTCCTGAATGTTGTTTCCTTGAGATACAGTAACTAGAATTCATATTGAAACTTGTAAACAATGTTGCTACACATATTTGTTCAAAAATGTTGCTACACATATGTTGTTCTATTAACTAGTCTTTACCATAATCTTGTCTTGGCAACTGTAGTGAACAAAGCAGGAGTTTATGTTGGACAGTCTTGTACATGTAGTAAACTTGATTGCAGATTTAGGTGTTTTTTTTTTTTTTTTGACAAATGCAGATTGAGGTTAGAGGTGTCAATATCATGGGGCCTTGAAGTTTTGGCCCCAGCCCACATATTAACGAGGCTTGAAAATTCACAAGATTAAAAGGCCCACATTTATGTAAGCCCACAAATGAAAAAATCAAAAGGCCCCAAAGCCCCAAAATTTCTATAATTTTTTTTTATTACCTAAAAAAAAAATTGTTTTTTACCGAAAAAAAATTACCTAAACAATTTTTTTTTCCACCAAAAAAAAAATGTACCACCGAATTTTTTTTTTACCAAATTTTTTTTTTTGAAATAATTTATATGGGCCTTTTTTAGGCCCGCAAATAAATAGATTTTATAGTGGGCTTGGCCCCAATAATTCTGTTCAATTAGGGGCTTTAATTTAGTGGGCTTGGTTGGGACTTTTTTAAGTGGGCTTTGAAATTTGGGGCTCTATTGACACCTCTAATTGAGGTGTTAAAGTATCCCTTTTTGATGATTTGGTCCACTTTTATTTTAGTTTTAATATTATATAGGTTGATAAATGGGACTGGTATTATATTTATAAAAAAATTACTGAATAAACTTCAAGACAATGCTTGAATTATTTTACAATAAATTGAGGTTTTTAATTTATGGAGTTAAGTAGTGTATCATTTCCTATTATTACTATTAGCCAATGAGTACATGACCAACGATAAAAGGAATACTTGAGTAACATCCATATTTGACCCATGTTTTTTTGTTGCAACTCCCGATGGAGGTTTTGTTTTTTCTTTCATGTATACGTTAAAATGGTGGGGATCGACAGCTAACTGCCGCTACTTAATTTCCGCAGTTAACTGCCAATGGGGGTATTTAAGTAATTTATAGGTGTTTTTCAATCAAAAGCAATTTTTACCTTCTTTTTTTTTTTTTTTGATTACAAAGAGGGCCGAAGTCGACCAATTTTTACCTTTATCAAACATGTTTTTTGTCATGAATTTATAAAGCTATAAATGATCTGATCTACTCCCCTGGTGACCTCTTTTATAACAACGCAGCAGAGCCAGAAATGTTTTGTACAAAACAATAAATAAAACGTGAACGCCGAACTAACTAGTACTACCAAACCAAGAAACTACAACGAAATGGGATCAAAAATGAAGACCAAAAATCACATTCTCTATCTATAAATAATTGAGTTTTCTTTCTCAACCAATGCTAGAAAACATTTGTTGATTCCACAAAAACAACAAAACACATTACTACTTTCTTTGTTACATACACAACTCAAGAGTTGCTTAGTTATGGGGGAACTAGTGGGTGGAGCTCTCGTTGGAGCTGTGGTGGGAGAGGCTCTGAAATACCCAATTGAAGCATTCAACAGAGGTCGAAAGTACCCTTCCACTCTGGAAAGAAGCAGAAAAACTTGCAATGCTTTGGCTCCTCTGGTTGAAGAGATAATAGTTTGCAACGATTCGTTGGGTCGACCAAGTGAAGATACAGAAATAGCAGAGACTATCACAGGAGAGCTGACAGAGCTTGTAAGAAAAAGCAAGAAGCCTACTTTCAAGAACTGTTTGTCTTCTCCAGCTCAACAAGAAAAGCTTCAGAAGAAACTTGACGATCTTCATTGGCATTCGTCTGTTGTTGTTCCATTTGAGAATAAAAGGGATTTGATGAAGCTGTTGGTTCTTGCGGAAAAGATTCATGGGAATCAAATAAGGTTTTCGTGTGGCGCTACTGCTCCTCAAGTTCCTGAATTTACTGGAAGGCTTGACCTTTTCACTGAGTTGAAGATTGAGTTGCTCAAGTATGGTGTTTCTGTGTTTCTTTTGACTGGTTTGGGTGCTTCTGTTAAACCTACTCTTCAAATGAACCTTTTTTGGGATCCACAAATCCGAGGTATTTGGAATTCAATCATAAAAATTATCCAAACAATTTCATTTCATTCTCATTGATTTAGAAAACTTTTTTGTAGCCAAGTTTTGTGGAAACATCTTCGTTGTTACCGTCTCAAGAACTCCGAACTTGAAGTACATTGTACAAACACTGTTTGCCCGCTGTGGACTTTGGATGCCTGAGTTTCAAAGCGACGAAGATGCAATTAACGAATTGGGACTTCTATTTAGGAATATTAGTATGTATCCAATATTATTAGTCTTGGATGATGTTTGGCCTGGCTCAGAAGGCCTTGTTGATAAGTTTAGATTCCAATTGCCAGATTATAAGATCTTATATTTTTTGACAGGTGAGAGTGAGACTTAAGCCTTGTTTGTTCAACAATTTCATCTTCACTTAATTAATCACAATATTTCCCATGTCTACAGAAACAACAGAAACAAAAGGTAATTATTTTGTGGCGCAAGATGGTGGCAATGACATCATGACACGCAATAATTTTGTGGCACAAGATGGTGGCAATGACATGTTGAAGGACATAGTGCTACGGAGGAGGAGGAAGAAACTAAGTACAATATTGACTCTAGTTGCTGCAACAGCAACATGGGTGTTGATGGAAGTTTATCAATTTAACTTCCTTACTCTCATCTCATGGCTCACTATATTTGTTGTCACTTCAATATTCCTCTATTCCAACATGCTTACACTTTTCGGCAAGTCAGCACCTTCTCCTTCCTCTGCTTCTTCTAATACATGTTTCTCTATTTTTCCATTATCTAGTAGCTAAAATCTTATCTGCGTAGACACCACACACGACACTGACACTGACACGCTATGTGCTAAATAGGTAGCTAAGTTCCATTTATTTATTGTGTGAAATTTAGGGAACCACCAATATTGTTGAGGCTTGAATTGAAAGAAGAAACAACTGTGAGAATGGGAATGACAGTTCGAGCATGGATTGAAAAATCAATAAGGTGGTTGTTCGTGGTAAGCATAAAGAAAGATTGGCCTTTGTTTATGGGAGTTATGGCTACGTTGTTGGTAATCTCTTATGTAGGAGCCTGCATGGACTTCCTAACATTTATTTATATAGGTACATACATGAATGAATATGATTAATTTCCTTTAATTATCTACTTTTTACCCCTCTTGAATTGGTTTTATTAAATTATATTTTGTGTTGTTCTATAGGTATAGTAGCTGGTATGACACTTCCTGTAAATAAAAAACGAGGATAAGATCAAGAGATGCATGGAGTGATTTGTTGGATAATAACATGATTTGGTCCATTTTGGACTAATCAAGTGCTGCCCATTTTGGTTGAAGTGCTAAAGTTAGTTGAGAGAAGTGTGTAACTCTCTATTGAAATATTATAATATTATCTCATGATGTGCCTAGAACTCTCCTTTGGAGCCTATATAAAAGAGAGTTTGTCATTTGTAAACTAAGTCGGTAAAAACAAGTAGAAGCAAGCAAATAAGAATCAAAATATCCGTTCTTCTTTGAAATATTATTCTCTCCTACTCAATTAATATTGTTCACACGCCTCCATACACACACAAGTAGCTTAATTGCTCGTATAGTAGCTTAATTCTGCTACACTGTTAGCTTCCTTGCAAATGTGGGAAACGTTGGTCATTGAAACATTTGTCAAAAGAGTCGTAATTCCGGAGATGAGAGTGAAGCAAGGTTGAGAGTTTGAGCATCCTTGCATGGTCAGCTTGACAACCATAAGAGAGTCAGATTCAATCAGAATATGTTGCAGTCCTTTGTCAATGGAGATTTCAAGACTGTGGAGAATCGCCCAAAGTCTTGCTTGCACAACGGAACACGGTCCCAGATTGTCCAAGAAATTTCAAAGAAAGTTACATGAAGCACCCTCTCATAATACCACCACAAGTAGCTTAATTGCCCGTGTTCTTGACTGCCGCATCAGAAATGATTTTAACAGAGCCTATAGGAGGTGGACTCCAGCACATGATAGATGAGGCATGACTGTTATTAGAGGCCCTCGAGATTTTTAGGTTCAAAGACAACCAAGCTTTTTGATATTTCCCGGTCCCACTATCCCAAATAAGGTTATTGTTAACCTTACTTTTACAAATCTCCTTCTACAGGTTTGAACCTGGTTTGTTCACTTGAATTTTGGGCATTAAATTTGGACTGCGTCTATATTTGGCTCTGACAATTTTAACCCAAAGCGCATCATTTCTCTTGGTTAAGGACCAACCAACTTTCATCATAGATGTAGTACTCATGTCACTGGACGAGTGTAACCTCAATCCTCCGATGTTCTTAAGAGTGAAAATGGTTGTCCATGAGGCAAGATGGACATGTTTTTGAGTCAGAGAATCTCCCCAAATGAACCTTCTACATTTACGATCAATCTGGTCACAGATTTTTGAGAATCACAATACTTTTATCACATAAGAGAAGCGCATGAATGACTGAAATTGATAGAGTTACAAATCTTTTTGAATATAGTGACAATCAACTCTCCTTTACTACTACAAATTTGTGTCTCATTAAAGCTATATAACCATTTTAAAAAATGATATTTTATTTACAATAGCGAAAGGATGGAATATATAGTAAGATCACTTAGAACAAAGGCAGATCCACACGTGTCATCGTGTGCAACGACACATCTTGGGATTTTGAGATTTATGTATTCAATATTGTACATAGAAGACCTTTGCTTTATTTCAATATTGCACATCTGAATTTTAACTTTTAAACTTAGGAAAAACTAAAAATGCCTTTAAAACATTGGTTAGGAAAACAAAAATACAAATATTCAATTGAAAATGGTAATGTCATAAATTCAATTTTTTAAAGTTGTTGATTTTCTCAATTTTTATTACTCTTTCCTTTGCCGAATGAGTTGACTCTTTCAATTTTTAGTTATTATTCCTATGCTGACCGCGTGTTATTTATGATTTTACTTTTGCTGACTTTTTAATTTCTAGCATTTATTTTTGACAAAATTACACCAGTGGTCATTTATCTTATGAGTTTTGTTTAACATGTATAATGTTGCACAACTTAAGAAGCAATTAATGTAGTTTCTCTCTCATAGACCAATTTTAACCCATTTCTATGTCAATATTAATTAGCCTTAAATTAAGAATTTTCACCATCATTATCTCATGGTTGAAGCCACAATTACCCTGCAACCCCATATCTACCACCACTACCCGTACCTCTATCCTTATCATCACCCTCAACGCAGTAACAACCAATTAAGAATTCTGAATTATTATAAGGATAAAACTGTCAATTTGTATGTTTAACCCTCCAATTTAGAAGAACTTTAAAATTGGACAAATAAAGCCCTTCAAAATCCCCAAAAAAATTTCCTATTTTTTTTAAAACTCTCAAACAAGGGTTTATAATAGGAAAACAAATTTTATTTGAAAATAATAAGGTTTAAATGCTATTTTAATCCCTGATAAAAATTACGAGATTAATTTTTTGTTTTTGAGGGACCTGAACCCAGGTACACAAGAGCATTACACCAAAGTTAAACTAATGCAAAACAAACAGCAGCATATCAGAAATCTAGCCTATAACAGCAACAATTTTTATTTTTGGAATTCTACAAATATTTTGGATCGCTTTTGATAATTAAATTGGGACAACTTATATAATAGGAAACAAACATTTATCGATAATAAATAGGGTTAATTAAGTAAATGGTCAATATAAATATTCAAAATTTTGTTTTAAGTTCCTACAAAATAAAATCACATTTTTTAGTCTTTATAAAAAATTTCATCAACATTTTTAGTTCCTATAAAAATTTTCCATCTACATTTTTAGTCTTTGTAAAAAATTTCCATTAAAATTTTCGGTCCCTAAAATGCTTCAGAAAAATGTCATAGGATTAAAACGTGTGATTTTGTTTTGTATGGACTAAAAACAAACTGTGAATATTTATAGGACTAAAAATTTAATTAACCCTAATAAATATATAAAAACACGAGACAAATATATATATATATATATATATATATATATATATATATATATATATATATATATAAAAGGACAATCATTACTGAATTCTATCTATATTATAGACAGGATACACATAATTCCCTCACCTTTTTTTTTAATGCATCGACCACTTCTACTAACAATATATAAAAATCGAAATACAGTAAAATTTCATAATCGTCCTCAATTAAATGCACAATCTTCTTAATTTTATGGACACATTCGTCATTTTGCAACAAAAAAAAATTCAATTTTTAAAAATTAAATATTTTAGGTTTATCTCCAAGGATAACTAAATCCCTAAATATTACAAGTTTATCACTTCAAAGCGAACTAATTCCACATATTAACTTTTTTTGTTTTATTATTTTTGAAGCCTAACTAATTTTCTATGGCTTTATAATTTAGCAGCCTATTTAATTCCTATGAGTACGACAGAAATTTGAATTATTAACATGGGTATATTTTTGAAGGAGTTTAACATGGGTATATATTATTTTTTTAAAAGAGTATATATGATTTTCTTAAGGTAAGAAATTTTAATTAATAATCCCTAAATATTGCAAGTTTATCACTTCAAAGCGAACTAATTCCACATATTAATTTTTTTTGTTTTATTATTTTTGAAGTCTAACTAATTTTCTATGGCTTTATCATTTAGCAGCCTAACTAATTCCTATGAGTACGACATAAATTTGAATTATTAACATGGGTATATTTTTGAAGGAGTTTAACATGGGTATATATTATTTTTTTAAAAGAGTATATATGATTTTTTTAAGGTAAGAAATTTTAATTATTAACATGGGTATATATGATTTTGTTTTAAAAGAGTATATATGAAATTTTTTGACTTATAAACATGAGCACGTAGGAAATTTGTGAAAAAAAAAAAGAATATCTGTTACATTCTAAAAAGCCAATTTTTGTTGGGATAAGCTCTAATTCAAATTTTTGTATTAATTAATTTGTTAAGTTTATCACTTTCAAGCCTAAAACTAATACCTATATTTACAACTATATTAAAATTAATTTTCAAAAAGTTTGCCGATATAATAAAACCAAACTTCAAGAAAAACAAAATTTCCTAATAATCATTTTACAAAATATAAAACTAATTTATTTATTTTTTTGAAAATCTAATTTTTTATTTACTTATCGTTTCTAAACCTAAATAATTCACCTACATTTAAAAAATAATAATTTTAACCAAGTTGTTTGGGCTCCAGTGGCAAGGAGCTTCTTCCAAGGACATACTCGGAGAATACCGGATTCGATTCCCAGGGGGAACAACGCTTGACCAGTGCGCATGCCTCTACGCATGAGTTGTATTAGTCGTCCACCATTGGTGGGTCGGAAACCGGTGCGAAAGCCAAAAAAAATAAATTATTATCATCATATTTACGAACGAGTTTGTTGCTTATTTCCAATTCCACACAACAAGTGTAAATAGATTGTTTATTATTTTTTATTTTTTTTGGTGGTTTACCACTTACAAGAAAACTAATTCCCTATATTTTGCAAATAACAAAGGAAAATTGTTTCCTCTTTCTTTTCCTTTTTATCATCCGATTTCCTTCATTTTTTTAAATTGCCCAAAATATCAATGGATAGATTTCTAATATCACTAATTTAGTGAGTTTTATGGTCAATTTTCTACTAAATAAATAATATTAAAAACAATTTATTATGAGATAAATAAATATATATATATATATATACACACACACACACACTGACACACACACACACACATATATATAAGAAAACAATTTATTCTACTTTTTTTCTATAAGTATAGATAAATGAATGGATTAAGGAGTATTCTTTGCTGGCCATTAATTTTGGGCCTAAAAGTGTGTGTGAAGAGGAAAAATATTAGTAAAATTGGGAGTGAGGTTAGCATCGGTTTGGTTGATCTGTTCCTTCGATCTCAAAATGAAAAACCGAGAACCAAACCAAACAAGGTCAGTTTAGATTAGATCGGTTCGGTTTTGAACCAAAACAAACAAGATCGGATACTTTTTCGGTTTGGTTTGGACTATCGGTTTTGTCCAAACCGCTTGCACCCCTAATTTTGCATATAAAAAATTAATTGAAACTCTACATTATGTTGATATTTTTATAATAATCATTAGTCTTAAAAAATTTAGCATATCAACTTTCTCATATTGGTATACAAAAATTTTGATTATGGAGATACAAACACATAAAATCTGCAACGAGTGCGGTGCAAATATTTAACGGTGTTTTAAATATAAAATAAAAGGTTTTTTAATAGAAACACTACATTGATTTTGATATTTTGAAAATAATCATGCATTTCCAAACTTTTATCCTATCGACTTTCTCATATATGTATATAAAAATTTGTTTAGACAAATATAAGTACAAAAGATCTACAACGGGTACATTGAACACTGTTTTGCATATAAAATAAAAGGTTATTTAATAAAAATACTACATTAATTCTGATTTTGAAAACAGCTATGAGTTTTTAAAATTTTATCATATCGATTTTCTCATATATATATATATATATATATATATATATATATATGTGTATATAAATTTGTTTGTGCAGATATAAGTACAGAAAATCCGCAACGGGTGTGGTGCAAACATTTAACAATCTTTTATATATAAAATAAAAATTATTTGATAGAAACACTACATTAATTATGATTTCACATCTATAATCAAATAAATTTCTCATAGCAATTGTACCAAAAAAAAAATCTTATAGCAACTTTCTCATATATCTACATAAAAAAATAAAATTCATAATTGGTGTGACTCAACTATTTAACAAATTTTTGTATACATAAGAAAAAGAATATTTAATAGAAACATTACACAATACACATAATTTTCATTTAATATCTATAAACATTCTACCATATTAACAATTTAATTTTTTTTTTTTATATAATTATCGTAATGTTACGGGACCCGTGCGAAAGCACGGGTCTATTGCTAGTTTATAATATCGCTGCAGAAATTTCTTGTACAAAAAAGTCAATAAAACACAAAATGGGAACGCAAAGATCACAAGCCTATCTCTATAAATAACTTGAGTTCACGTGTTTTCTTCTCATCCAATGCTAGAAAACATTTGTTTGATTCCACTTGAATAAACGAGAATCTGCACATGCAAAAATGAAGACTCTTATTTCTACCTCTAGTGCCAATTTTGAATGGAAGATATTTTGTTGTGCGGCCCAAAAAAAAAATAGGGAAATTAAAGTGTCTTGTTAACAGATGACATTAGAAACTTATTAAAGTATTTAAAAAATAAAAATTTGAATTAAAAATAATACATTTTTAACTTATGAAGAATTGATTACACAATTTTTAATACAAAAGTTATTATTCCTCAAAAAAAAATACAAAAATTATTATATTTTTTTTTTAAAACGCGGGATATTGATTAAAATTTCTCCAAATTAAAAAATAAAAAGCACACAAGATGTTGGATGAAAACAATGCAAAAGACAAAAAAAAATTATGTTATTCATGAATAAA
The DNA here is from genome assembly GCA_958299785.1 of Medicago lupulina. Taxonomy (NCBI): domain Eukaryota; kingdom Viridiplantae; phylum Streptophyta; class Magnoliopsida; order Fabales; family Fabaceae; genus Medicago; species Medicago lupulina. The sequence goes on along the minus strand of OY283146.1, from coordinate 6,300,657 downwards.
CAACAATCTGCACTTATGGTAAAATTTTATTGAAATTTTTTTAATACTGAACAATAAACTAATACATAATTTAATTTTTGTTAATAAAATACTCAACTTGTGCCCTAAAAACAGAACACAGGTTAGCATTTCCTCCTTAAAAATGAAAGTCGTACTCTTTTTTTTTGTTCAAAACTAGTGGTAACCGCCGTATGTCCTTCCAAAACACATAATTACTTTCTTAGTCAGACTTCTATAAATAACTTGAGTTCATGAGTTTTCTTTCTCATCCGATGCTAGTAGAAAACATTTGATTCCACAGTATTACTTTCTTTGTTACGGACACAACGCAAGATTTGCTTCACACACAAGAGTTGCATAGTTATGACTGATCTATTGAGTGGAGGTGCCGTTGGAGCTGGAATGGGAGAACTGGTGAAAAACGCTATTCAAAGAATCAAAAGTGGTCTACAGTTTGGTCCCACTCTCAAAACGAGCATTGAAACCTTGAATGTTTTGGCTCTTTGTGTTGAAAAAATGAAAGGCTACAATGATTCGTTGGATCGACCCACAGAAGAGATAGAGAGATTAGAGATTCTCCTAAGAGAAGGGGAAGATATTGTAACAAAAAGCAAGAAGCTTACTTGGAAGAACATTTGGTCTTTTCCAAGTTACCAATCAAAGCTTCAGAAGCAACATCAGAAACTTGAGAGACACTCCTCTGTTAATGTTCAACTCGAGAATAAATATGATTTGATGAAGCTGAGGGCTAACGTCGATGAAATTTCCAAGATTTTGATGAGAATGGTGAATTCAGGTCAGTTTGACGGAAAACAGATAATGGGTTTGTATGGTGCTACTGAAGAGCCTGAATTTATTGAAATGGTTGAGCCTTTGAATTGATGAAAGATGGTGTTTCGGATTTGGATTCACAGCAGTCGCGTAATCACGCAGTTGCTGCAGTTGGCTAAAATTAGACTGTTCGATTCATCCAAGGGCCGTTATTCAATGTCGTCCTTTCTAGCAACACGTACAGAATCAAATTCTTAACCTTCACCACCCACTGTAAATTCCTTGGCCATCTTCACCCAATACCCTTCTTTTTGCCCTCCATCAATTTGATTTTTCCAACAACTACCACAGACAGCCATGGAAGCTCAAAGTGTTCACAAGGCAGATGGAGCTGCTATAACCCAAATTTATTGATTATTGCTTAATTCAATTTTTTTAGGGTTCAAAGAATGAACCCAATCATCACCAACAACTTAATTAAAAATTCCCAATCATCAGCCATGTAAACACCGCTTACTTCTTTCATAAAACCAGTCATCAAAGACAACTTAATTAAAAATCCCATCAGCTATCTCTTTCTATACTCTGTGTAACTATGTTGGAGTTTTAAAGAGTGATATTGGGTAACAATGGCCACAACTTCATGATCAGTGGAAGTTATAGTGGGGTGGATCGTGGAACACAACTACCATGTGAGAACCAAAGCGAACAGAGAGCAAAAGGACCAGGATGAATGATAGAGCGCAAGATCCATCTTATGGTTGATATTTGAATGACTGCAGTGACTGCGTGATTAAATGACTGCAGTGAATCCAGATCCTGGTGTTTCTGTGCTTGTTTTGACTGGTAGTGAATTTGAGCTAACCACTCTTGATAACATGCTCTGTCGGGATCCACAAATCAGAGGTAGTTACTACTGTATTCCATTTTGATTCATTTCAATCCATTCTCCTTGACTAGGCAAGTTTGGTAGAAACATCTTCTATGTCCGCGTCTCAAGCACTCCCAACTTGAAGAACATTGGGTGCCGGAGTTTCAAAACGAAGATGCAATTTACACATTGGGACTTCTATTTAGGGAAATTGGATTTCCAATACTATTAGTTTTGGATGACGTTTGGCCTGGCTCAGAAGGTCTTGTTGAGAAGTTCAAATTCCAATTGCCAGATTATAAGATCTTATATACAGGTGAGACTTAAGCATTGTAATTCAGGCAGAACCTATCCCTACCACCTTGTTTTTTATTTTAATCATAATTAGACATTCATGAACCATATAAGTGAAATGAATCTCTATTTTCACTCAACATTTTCCTTAAAATAAAGTTTAAATACTATCCTGCATTTTTTTAATATTAAAAAATTAAAATGTAATGATATAAAGTTATTGATAGTTGATTAATGAGTCTTATTGAAGAAATTTGTGAGATCTGGATTGAAAAAATTATGTGCTTATTAGGTATTATTATTAAAAAATTATAAATGATCAAATGATGTGTAACCTACTTACTTAAGTATAAAAAATGGATGTTATCATTGTGGATGATCATACTAAACATGGAGTATTACCCTGTTTTGAATTACGTGTACCATAAGAACAGTATTTTGCTACAACACATTTTAAAGCAAAAACGAAACCAAGCTCCTACTCCCATATAATATATAGTTTTCTACTCCTTCCTTTGAATTGAACAATATCATCTTTACTTAATTAATCACAATATTATTTCCAATGTCTACAGAAACAAAACCATTCTCAACTCCCTCTCATTCATCATCCAATAATTTTGTGGCGCAAGATGGTGGCAAGAATGACATGTTGAAGGACATAGTACTATGGAGGAGGAAGAAACTTAGTACTATTGTGCTAACCGTGGCAACATCAACATGGATGTTGATGGAAGTTTATCTATTTAACTTCCTCACTCTTATCTCATGGCTCACTATATTTGTTGTCACTTCAATATTCCTCTATTCCAATATGCTTACACTTTTCGGCAAGTGAGCACCTTCTCCTTCCTCTACTTCTTCTAATGCAAATTTCTCTATTTTTCTATTATGTAGTAGATAGAAGCTAGATATATGTAATATTGACTGGCACTGATACGTATGCACTAATAATAATTTGAGAAAATTGAAGTGATCAAAGGTAACTATAGGTATCAATGTCTCGTATACGAGTATCGGCCATTAGACACACTTTAGTTTTGATGTAACATCAAACTGGTGCTATGTGCTAAATAAGTAATTAAGTTCCCATTTATTTATTGTGTGAAATTTAGGGAACCACCAAACTTGTTGACGCTTGAATTGAAAGAAGAAACAACTGTGAGAATGGCAAAGACAGTTCGAGCATGGATTGAAAAATCAATAAGGTGGTTGTTCGTGGTAAGCATAAAGAAAGATTGGCCTGTTGTTGGTAATCTCATATGTAGGATCCTGCATGCAGCATGGACTTCCTAACATTTACTTTTATAGGTAAATAAACTCGCGATTAAATTTCTTAATTTCTTTTAATCATCTATTTTTCCACCTCTTGAATTGACTGTATTAAATTTTAATTTAATTTTGTTTTTTTTGGTATAGGTATATTGGCTGGTATGACACTTCCTATAACTTATATAAAAAACGAGGACAAGATCAAGAGATGCATGGAGTGATTTGATGGATAATAACTTGATTTGCTCTTGTAAAAAAAAAACTTGATTTGTTATACGTTGGATTAATCAAGTGTCAGGCCCATTTTAGTTTAAGTGATGAAGTTAGATGAATATATATACATTAGATGAATATATGAGTGTGTGTGTCTATATATATATATATATATATATATATATATATATATATATATATATATATATGGGATGTATCAAATAAGAAGTGATTTTAAAATGAGAAGTAAGAAGGTTAAATAGCAGCCGTTAGATTAAAATACACAATTTAGATTAAAAGTTGGTTTTAGTGAAAATCATGGGGTGGTTACATACAATTTAGGTTTTAGTGGAAATCACCCTAAACCCTAAACCCTATATATATATATATATATATATATATATATATATATATATATATATGTCCAATATATTTTCGTTTATCATTTAAAAAGTGTAATAAATTAGATGAATATATTTATACTTACTTTTTCATCATCTCAATTATACTATTAAACAAATTTTTCTATAATAAAGATTTTGTTAATGTCATTAAATAAATAAGAATTTAGATTTATTTTTTAGTTATATGTTGGTGCCATTGAAATAGAATGATGGTTAGTTTGGTTTGTTATAATTTGAAAAAAACATATATTTATATTTTTAGTTTTAATCAAAATCAAAATTTCATAAATAATCACCGTTTACTATTTTCAATCGTTAGTGCAATAAATAGAGCGGAAAGACGGACACATGTCATTCTTTTTGTAATATCCCGCACGAAAAATTTCCGCCAGTTATCAGTACCAGTTATTTTATCCTTTGGAATTTTTAAGAGAAGGGCGAAATGGTAATTGTGCGTAAGACATTTCAGGACTAAATCATATTATTCTAACAGACTACGAGAGATGAGATATGCCGCTTAAAACTTTTACGGCATTTACCGGATATTTAGTTTAAAGAAGAATGTAGAAAAGGGCAAAATTGTCATTTTCACCAAATGGAGTATATAAGACAAAATATCTAAAAATTCTCTACACTTTTCTACACACTTCTCTCACTAGAAAATCAGATTTTCTTTCCCCCCTCTCTCTACTTCCATCGCCCCTTTCCTCTCTTTCTCACCAATCCACCAAAAAATTCATCATTTCTTCATGAGATTTTTGCAAGCTTTGCTATTTTCTTGAGCTTTGGAAGACATAGGGCCTTTAAGCAACTTGCTGCTCCTATTTTTCTTCTTAGAAGAAATTCGTTCAAGTGATTCTAGCAGGGGTTGAAGAAGTTAGAGCTAAGATGGTAATCATGTAGAGAAAATTGAAGCTTTGTGTTGTGTTTGGAGCATTAGAGGCAAGCTTGAGCAAGAAACAAGGATATTGAAGCTAGGGTTTGGCTTGGCAAGAAGATTGAAGCAAGGGCTGACTGTAAGTATAAACGATTCATAGCTTAAGTTGTGGTGAAGTTGCCATGAGTTGTTCCAATAGTTGCTATAATTGATTATTGAGTGAAACAAGTTAGAATTTCGATGTATCTGGTTTAGGAGATGTGTATACATGTTTAGTTTGATTCTGGAAAATCTGAACAGAAATTGAATTGTTTAGGGGGTCTAAGTTGTCAGTTAAGCTGTTTTGAGCAAAATACCTTAAATGACTAAGTTGTGAATTCAAACTGCTGTATAATTGATTTATAGGGCTGATCATTCATGTTGGAATATTGTGTGAAAGTTGTAATTGAAGTTGATATGATAAAAAATCATAAGTTGCCAGTTAAGCCGTTGAAGAATAGCTTAAGTTGGAATTTAAGTTGTTTCAGGTATTATTTTGTAAAGACCAGCTTAGGAGAGATATGTTGAATTGGCATATGAGTAATGGAAAAATGATAAGCTGTTTCAGTAATGTTAAAAGTGCTTAAATGGTAATTAAGTTATTTTGGAAGTGCTTAAATAGCCAAACGGTGAACTTCTGGTGCAGATACTGAAATGGGAATTTTCGTATATGCTGGTGGATGAAGTAGGAGTCTGCCACAAGTGGGTTCGACTGTTTCAGAAAAATCAAGACCTATAAGTCAAGGCATAAGCTATTTTGGAAAGTGATTATGGAGTTAGCAAAAGCTACAAATTGAGGATAAGGTGTTTTGCCATTTCCGGGAGTGTTTCACGGTGAGTTCCTTTAGCTTAGAACCCACCTTCGAGATCGATTATAATTGTTAGATTATTGAGATAACTGGGATATTTAGACCATTTTTTTTTATGATTTCTTGTCTTTTATGGAAGCATGACTATTTTGCCATATGAATGGCACATTTGAAACAGAATAAATATGAGATAGCAGAATGATTATTTCTGAATTAGGTACCATTGTTAGTTTATTCTAAAATCTCTTTTATGTTGTTAATAAGTATGTATATGCTAGTATAAATGTTGGAGGGAAATTCTATCAAGGCAATTGATGTATATAATTATAGTAATGATTTGAAATGCAGTCTATGAGTAATATGCTCACAGTGAATTATCGAAGATCGCAGAAAAATGGAAATGAGTGGAAAAATTGAAATGAGTAACATGCTTATAGTAAAAGAAAGAAAAAAAAAAAAAACAAATGTGAACTCCGTTTGCTACAACGAAGAGATAATGTAGCCTATGAGGTACGGCTCATAGTAACAAATGTGAAAACTCCGTTTGCTACAACGAAGAGATAATGTAGCCTATGAGGTACGGCTCATAGTAACAAATGTGAAAACTCCGTTTGCTACAACGAAGAGATAATGTAGCCTATGAGGTACGGCTCATAGTAACAAATGTGAAAACTCCGTTTGCTACAACGAAGAGATAATGTAGCCTATGAGGTACGGCTCATAGTAACAAAATGAGAAAACTCCGTTTGCCACAACGAAGAGATAATGTGGTCCAAATGCACAGTAAAATGTATAGTTAATGATATGAAATTTTAAGTCAAGGATTATTCTGTAAGTATTTGAAAAACTTATATTTTTCAAATATGGAACCAAGGAAAAATTTTAAGGACCCTCCAACATAAATACTAACATAGCATACGCATGTTAACATGAAAGTTATGTTTCGAATGAATTAGCTACAAAGCAATATTTCATGGGCATTTTACAAATCGTTGGAAATGAGGAATATTTTAGTTATGGAACTCCTACTTAGTTAGCCGAAACTAGTTGTTATCAGAAAAAAAAATCAGAGACATACTCAGATAAGTATATCAAAGTTACTATACTAGAATACCATATATTGGATATATGTTTATGATTATTATTATGATTATGGTGAGTATGTTTATGATTAAAGTTATAAGTATGACTATGTTTATTATATAATCAAATAGTATTTCAGACAGCGATTCTAGTTATCCTCTAATCGCTCAGTTATGCATAATGAAATCACAAAAACCCAAAATGGGTTGAGTTTAGTAACAGATGGCGATCCTAGGTTCCCTGAGATTGCCTACAACCTAGGATAGGTGGAACTCACTGAGACATTTTGTCTCACCCCAATCCTTTTTTATTTATTTCAGATGTACAAGTTATTATACAACATGATGGTTCATGAAGAGAAAGCAGAAGTAGCTGGACCATATAAAGTTCACGTCAGTGATGTTATTTAAGAGGTATAAGACGGGCATTTCCATATCTTATTCAGAGGAAATTTTTATTATTGTAATTTTAATGTATCCACTGCCAAGTTTAACACATATGCTAGATATCCTAGGTAATGTCTAGTAGGGGTGTTACACTTTTCACTAGCAATAATAATTATGATTTGTCATGATGAAAAAAAATTATGATTTGTCAAAAATAATAAAAGCTTCAAAATTTTATGTGATAATTTAAAAATATAATTTTTTATTGGTTGAAAGTAACAAAGTGTAAATTTAAAACACTCATAGAGTGAAGATTTGATATGAGTCAACTTTAAAATACAGCTAAAACATAGTGAGAGACAAATATCTACCGCAACAAAGGTTCCCAATTATCCATCAAAACATAAAATAAAAAACGTGTGAAATTAGTATGAATGAGATAGGATTTAATGCATCAAAGAATGCAAAAGAAAAACGGGTGATCATAGCTTGTGGGCTAAGCTAACATCAACCCCAAAATATCTTGAAGTGCCTATAAAATAACTACAGATCATAGTTCCTTGAGTTCATACATTTGATTCCACAATAACACAAAACATAACATTAATTACTTTCTTTGTTTAAAGACACATACACAAGAGTTACATAGTTATAGTTATGATTAAGTGGGGCTGAGATTCTGAAACAAGCTCTTGAAACAATAAATAATGGTCGAAATTTTGGTTCCACTCTCAAAACGAGCATAGTAATTTTGAAAGCTTTGGAACCTAAGGTAGAAGAATTGAAAGGTTACAATGATTCATTGAGAAGACCCAGAGAAGAGATAGAGAGATTAGAGACTCTCGTAGGAGAACTCAAAGAGCTTGTAAGAAAGTGCAAGAAGCTTACTTGTAAGAGCTTACTTTAAAAAATGGTCATATTAACTAGTGGCATGGAGTACTAGCTAAAAAAGTAAAAAAAAATAAAAAAATAATATTATAACAACAATTTTTTGACTTTCAAAAAGTTGAATATACAACTTTTCACCATTTCACACTACATTATTTATATATTAGTTTCTTTGACCCATTAGCATTTCCCATCAGAAACACCTTACTAAATTTACCTTTAAAACAATCATTAAGTGTTCTTGTATATGTAAAAACTAGAATTAAACAAAATGAGGGATATCCTTCAATGTTGTACCAAAAGTTTCCATTGATTTTAGAGTGAATATTTTATATCAGTCAACTTTAAAATACAACTAAAACATTGTGTGAGACAAATATTTATTGCAGCAAAGCAAACGTGTGGACTTAGCCATGGTTGACAATTAATGCATCAAAGCATACGTGATTTCAAAAAATACTTGCTTGTAGGTTAAGCTAAAGTAAGGTAACATCAACATATAAATAACAAGTGATAGTTCAGTTTTTTCCTCATCAAATCAAATCTTTCAAAAACACAAACACAACAAGAGTTGCTTTTATCCTCGCAAAGAACACGAACACAAACACACAAATAGAGTTGCATAGTTATGGCGGCAGCATTAACTGGAGTTGTGGTGGGAAAGATTGTGAATCAAGCTTTTGAAACAATAAAAAATGTTCGAGAGTTTGACTCCACTCTTGAAAGGAGCATAGAAACTTCCAACGCTTTGGAACCTTTGGTTGAACAGATAAAAGGTTACAACGATGCGTTGGATCGACCAAGAGAAGAGATGGAAAGATTGGAGAAACACACAGACAATAAAGAGCTTATAAAACAAAGCAAGAAGCTTAGTCTTAATCTATGGAAGTTTCTTCTTTTTCCTGGTCAACGAGCAAAGCTTCTGAAGCAATATGAGGCTTTTCAGAGATATTTGTCCCTTGTGCAAATTGAGAATAAAAGGGATTTGATGGAGGTGTTGACTCATCTGAAAGGTAATCATGTGAATCAAATTAGGGGTTTGTCTGGTGCTCCTGAAAAGCCTGAATTTATTGGAATGATTAGGCAATTTAATGAGTTGAAGGATGAATTGATGAAGGGTGGTTCTTCTGTACTTGTTTTGACTGGTTTAGGTGGATCTGGTAAAACCACTCTTGCTAAGAACCTCTGTTGGGATCCACTAATCAAAGGTAGTAACTAATTAATTGCTTCCATTTTCTTTTTACTAAATTATTGCGATGCATGTTTAAATTGACTTATTTGAGCTTATCTACTGGAATATGATAAACGTTTATGCTATAAGCAGTTAATTAAATTGTTTATCCAAAGAGGGTGTTACTTTTGTGATTTTTTTTTTTTTTGATCAACTAGCCTAGTGGCTAGAGTTCACACATTTAAATGTGGAGAAGTGGAGTGTCTGGGATTCGAACCCCAACCCCTACATATAATATGCAGTATCCCTACCAACTGAGCTAAGCTCACGGGGATACTACTCTTGTGAATTATTTTTTTTTATTTTTTTTGGTACAACTACTCTTGTGAATTTACTTGCTTGTTTAGTTAGTATTGTATGACATGCATTTAATTTGAAACAGGGCGTTAGCCTTATGTTATGAAATTGCATTAACTTTCCTTGTTTGGATTGATAATGACCAGTTTGTATCAGCTTCTAGTTTATTAAGGATAATAGGCATTGGGATTTTTTTTCTCAATTAAAATATATTTGTGGTTCTTCACTTATAACAAAGTCTTCTAGATGTTTATGGAGAAGTTAAATGAGAAGGCTTTCCAGAAAAGGAAAAAAAAAATAAGGATGAAGAAGTTGATTTCAACTCATGCAATAGTTATTGCATTGCTAGATCTTTTAATATTTTATAATCCACCAATACTTTTTGAGAAATTTATCTAAACTGACTTCTAGTTGAGATTGGATAGCATAGAATGTAATTTTATGTGTTTCATTCTATCATTTTTTTACTCCTATCAATTTAGGTTTACAAGATAAAACCAATTTCATCTCATTTGGCATTCAATCATAAAAAATATCTATACAATTTTATTTCATTTAATTGTATTGCATATGACTTCTTTTCAATACAATACAATACAATCTATTCTCCTTGATTTAGAAAGCTGTTTTGTTTTGAATAGACAAGTTTGGTGGAAACATCTTCTTTGTTACCGTCTCAGAAACTCCCATCTTAAAAAGCATTGTCAAGACACTATTTGAATATTGCAAACATCCGGTGCCTGACTTTATTAACGACGATGATGCAATTAACCGATTGGGAAATCTACTGGGGGAAGTTAGGAGAAAACCAATATTATTAGTCTTGGATGATGTTTGGCCTGGCTCAGAGGGCCTTGTTGAGAGGTTCAAATTCCAATTGCGAGATTATAAGATTTTGGTGACTTCAAGGGTTGGATTTAGAAGATTTGGCACCCCATGCCAGTTGAATCCACTTGATCATGGTTCTGCAGTGTCCCTTTTCCATCACTATGCTCAATTGAATCACATCAGCTCATACATGCCAGATAGAGATCATGTTGATGAGGTGATTTCTCTTCAATCTAACTAAATAGACATGATTATTTGTTACAAACTGTTAGATAGTTATGCTTCTGTGTTATATTAAATCTTTTACTATGGGATATAAACAAACCATTTTTGAAAGCATGATTGGTTTTCAAAGTTGTTAGCTCAGTAGAGCCCTGTTTGTATAAACCGTTTAATTAAGAGTTTATAGCATAAACACTTATCATATAAGTACTTATGTATAAGCTATTTCTATAATAAAAGAAAAAATAAAGTCAATTTCTTTTCATCTAAATGCTATAAGCTGTTTTCATAAACTCTCACAAACAAATAGTCTCAAAAGTGTGTATACCAGTAGATAAGCTCAAATAAGCCAATTCAAACAGCCCGTAGTTATTATACAATTACACACTAGTTATTACTCAAGCCTTTGACGTTACTCACTGATTTCACTTCTATGCACAGATAGTGAAAGCTTGTAAAGGTTCACCATTGGTGCTAAAGGTCATTGCTGGATCACTTCGTAATCAGCCTTTTGTGAAGTGGCTAGATATGAAGGAACATTTAAATAGTCGATCAATTCTTGAGTCTAATAGCACTGACTTTTTTCGCCTTCAACAAAGTTTGGATATGTTGGAGGATATCAAGGAGAAGGAGTGCTTCATGGATATGGGACTATTTCCTGAAGACCAGAGGATCCCTGTTACTGTCCTAATTGATATGTGGGCAGAACTGTATAACCTAGATGAAGATGGTATTAAAGCGATGACCATCATCCACGATTTAATCACCAGGAATTTTATTAATGTCATAGCTACAAGGTAAACAATGTCACTTGATGATAAGTTTATAAAGCATGTACTCATACCACTTCAGGAAGGATGTAATTTGAAATGCATTCTCTCATGACTTGTGATTTAAACAATTTATAAATATAGAAGTAAGGAATGCATCTCGGCTTGTCATTTCATAGCAAAGAAGTAAAAATATTCTATCTAATAGATTTTAAGTTATTCTTCTTGTTGGTGTTATGGTTTTCTCTCGATTACTAAATTACGTTTGTTGTGCAGGCAAGTTGCAACAAAAACAGACATGTACTACAATAACCACTATGTCATGCTGCATGATCTCCTCAGAGATCTGGCAATCCATCAAAGCAAAGGGGAGTCATTTGAACAGAGAAAAAGACTGATCATTGACTTAAATGGAAATAATTGGCCTGGTTGGTGGGTTGGACCGAATCAGCAAGGAATCATTAGTCATAGGTACTCATTCATTACCGGAATGCTGGTAAACCAGAAACAACTAAAGGTTGCTGCCCGGATATTGTGTATATCAACTGGTATGTTTCTATGTCTAAATTATATCAACTGGTATGTTTCTATGTCTAAATTAACTCCATTTGATACAAAAATAATGGTCTTAACTCTTAAGAGACTCTGCCAAAAGTGGTTTCACAATGTTTATAAATTAATTTGACTGGATTATCTGTTCGCTTGATCAATGTTCTTTCATGGCATCTCACTTAATAGAAAGTGTTAAAAGATAAGAATAAAGTTGGATAATACTTAAAAGCAGTTACGTTTTTTTTTTCTTTTTCTGAAGTGACAAATAATTTAATACAAACTAAATCCTTAAATGACAATTATTTTGGAACAGATGGTGCAATATGAAATACTCATTCTCGTGTCCACCATATCCTATGCTTATTTTCATATATGGTGTTTTTTCAGATGAAAACTTTTCTTCCGATTGGCGTGATATGCAACCCGATAAAGCTGAGGTTCTGGTTCTGAATCTTCGGTCTGACCAGTACTCATTGCCAGATTTCACAAAGAAAATGAGCAAGCTAAAAGTTTTAGTAATCACAAATTACGGTTTCCATCGTTCTGAATTAACCAAGTTTGAGCTACTTGGTTCGTTATCAAACTTGAAGAGAATAAGGTTGGAGAAAGTTTCAGTTCCTTGCTTATGCAGATTGGAGAATCTGCGAAAAATATCCCTTCATATGTGCAATACAAAGAATGCTTTTGAAAGCTGTTCTATCCAAATTTCAGATGCTATGCCAAATCTAGTGGAGTTGAGCATCGATTATTGTAATGATTTGATTAAATTGCCTGACGAACTTTGTAACATTACCACATTGAAGAAGCTCAGTATCACAAACTGCCACAAGCTTTCTTTAATGCCTCGAGATATTGGAAAGTTGGAGAATTTGGAAATGCTAAGGCTTTGTTCCTGTTCTGATTTAGAAGAGATGCCAGAATCTGTTGCAGGCCTTAAAAAGCTATGTTGTCTCGACATCTCAGACTGTGTGAGTCTTCAGAAATTACCAAATGATATCGGTGATTTGAAAAGTCTGAAGAAGTTCTACATGAAGGGTTGCTCAAACTTGAGTGAATTGCCTTATTCTGTAGTCAAATTTGGAAATTTAAAGCATGAAATGCATGTGATATGCGATGAAGAAAGTTCTACCTTATGGGAAAAATTTCCCAACATTCCAAATCTAAAGATATATATGCCTAAAGTAGAGCATAACTTAATTTGGCTTCATGGAACTCGTTCCTGAGTGTCGTTTCATGAAGAAAAAGTGACTTGAAGTCGTGCTGAAAGTTGTAAACTTGTGTATGTTTTCCTATTACAATAATCTTGTCCATGTAATGTAGTGAACGAAGCATGAGTTTGTGTTGGACATATGTGATATACTCAATGTGGCCTAAAAGATTACTCCATTTGTATATTATTCTGGAATAAACACAATGTTTTCCCAATCATTTGATGAGAAAATACTATCTATTATATATATACATCAGAATTACACTACTCCATTTGTATATTATTCTTGGTGCACGACTGTAACCACGCCAATCCGCACTTTGCAGCCAACATGCAGAAAATTCTGCAGAAAAGCTAGCTCTCTGCAAACTTGTGGTCGGCCCAATAATTTTCAAAACTAAGTTAGGCCTAAAACAAGTTTTTTATATATGTAGTTTTTCATGTCTGCTTATGAGGTCTTTTGCTTATAAAATTTAACGAAAAATAATTTTTTGTTGGTAGGTCAAAAATAATTCTTCAAAGTTATTTGATTGATAGAAGACTGTTCATTTGTCTTATAGTTGCATGTATTATTTATTGTCTTTACCAACTAAACTAAGTTCACGAAAACATTCATTTATCTTTCATTATAAATAAAAAAAAGACAAATAAATGATTTTAATATGGGTAGAGTTATTTGTGTGATTTGTTTATAGAAAGTTTAATTTAGTTTAATCGCGGCATGAAACCATTAGAAGCAACAACTACTATAACTACCAAGTAACTACCAAGTACCAACCATATACGTATACGTGTTTTGTAAAAAATAAAAAAAAAAATAAAAACATATACGAGTCCTTTGATAAAATATATAAGTAACGAGACCAAAAATAATAAAGTCAACGAAACAGTTTTGCTATTTGCTATAAATATCTTATCATAGTTATAGTGTTGCTACAAAACATTTAATTCCACAAGAACAATAAAACACAAGAGTACTTTGGTTCTTACAAACACAATATAGTTTTGATCTTAATAAGGTTTCTGTTCTACTTCCGTGTGTAGTTATGGCGGATGCATTAAGTGGAGCTGTGATGGGAGAGGTGGTGAAGAAAGCTCTTCATACAATCAAAAAAGGTCGAGAATTTGGTCACACACTTGAAACAAACATAGAAACTTTGAACACTTTGGCTCCTTTGGTTAAAGAAATCAAAGTTTACAACGATTTGATGGATCAACCAAGTGAAGAGATAGAAAGATTAGAGAAACACATAAGAGAAGGTGAAGAGCTTGTAAGAAAAAGTAAGAAGCTTACTCTATGGAACTTTCTTTCTTTTCCAGGTTACCAAGGAAAGCTTAAGAAGAAAGATGAAGGGCTTAAGAGACATTTGTCTGTTAATGTTCCAGTTGAGAATAAAAGAGATTTGATGAAGGTTTTGAATAAGGTGGATGGAATTCTTGAGATTTTGATGAGAAAGGAGAATTTGGGTCAGTTTGATGGGAAGCAAATTAGGGGTTTGTGTGGTGCTCCTGAAGAGCCTCAGTGTATGGGAGTTGATGAGCCATTGAATAAGTTGAAGATTGAATTGATGAAAGATGGTGTTTCTGTACTTGTTTTGACTGGTTTAGGTGGATCTGGTAAAAGCACTCTTGCTAAGAAGCTTTGTTGGAATCCACAAATCAAAGGTATTGCTTCTTGTAGGGTTGTCTGTTTGAATTGACTTATTTGAGCTTATCTGACCGTTTAAGAGGGCTTATGCAAACAACGTATAACATGTCCAGAAAGTATTTTTAGCTTATTTAATAACCTTTCCATGAATCTTTTCAAAACAATTTGTAGTTTATATGACAATAGTTTTTCTTTACTTTATATTGTGTTATAGATATAGCTTGTACACATGTATTTATATGATATGCCCTTAATTAAGTTGTTTATCTGAACATGACATTATTCTTGTGAACTTATTTGCTTGTTTAGTTAGTAGTCTTGTATGACATGCATTTAATTTGAAATAGCATCAAACCTCTTACTATGGTTGGATTGAAATGAAATAGAATTACATTAGCTTTCATTGTTTGGATTGATAATGACTAGTCTATATTAGCTTTCATTTCATTGTATTCCATTTTGCTTCATTTCATTACAACCCACTCTCCTTGATATAGAAAGCTATTTTATTTTGACTAGGCAAGTTTGGTGGAAACATCTTCTTTGTTATCGTCTCAAAAACTCCTAACTTGAAGAACATTGTACAAACACTATTTGAACACTGTGGACTTCGGGTGCCTGAGTTTCAAACTGATGAAGACGCAATCAACCGATTGGGACTTCTGCTGAGGCAAGTTGGGAGAAATCCAATACTATTAGTCTTGGATGACGTTTGGCCTGGCTCAGAAGGTCTTGTTGAGAAGTTCAAATTCAAATTGCCAGATTATAAGATTTTGGTGACTTCAAGGGTTGCATTTAGAAGATTTGGCACCCCGTACCAGCTGGATCCACTTGATCAGGATCATGCAGTGTCCCTTTTCCTTCACTTTGCTCAATCGAATGACAACATACCTGATAAAAATCTTGTCCATGAGGTACTTCTTTCTCTTCATTCCAACTAAATCTTGATTGCACCAATGAGACATGATTATATGGTGACCGACAAGACAGAATTTATGGTTTATTTGTTATGTTAAGTCTTCTACTATGGGATATAAACAAATTATTTATGAATAAAAACACATGATTAGTTTTCAAAGCTGTCAACTGACTAGGGCCCTGTTTGAATAAGCAACTTAATTAAGCGATTATAGTATAAGTGTCTATTTTTATAACAAAAGATAACATAAAGTTGAATTGTTTTCATATAATTGCTATAAACTGTTTTCATATCCTCTCAAACAGTTTCAAAAGGGATTATACCAGTAGATAAGCTCAAATAAGTTAATCCAAACAGTCTCAAAAGTGATTATACCAGTAGATAAGCCCACTTAAGTCAATCCAAACAGCCCCTTGTTAGTATACAATTGCTTACAAGTTAGTTACGTTGATGTTACTCACTGATTTTCCTTCTATGACAGATAGTGAAAGCTTGTAAGGGTTCACCGATGGCACTTCAGGTCATTGCAGGATCACTTCGTAAGCAGCCTTTTGTAACGTGGCAAAAAATGAAGGAACGTTTGAAGAGTCAATCCATTCTTGAGTCTAATAGCACTGACTTGCTTTGTTACCTTCAACAAAGTTTGGATATGTTAGAGGATATCAAGGAGAAGGAGTGCTTCATGGATATGGGACTGTTTCCTGAAGACCAGAGGATCCCTGTTACTGTCCTCATTGATATGTGGGCAGAACTGCATGACCTAGATGAAGATGGTACAGATGCAATGGCCATTGTCCATGATTTAATCACCAGAAATTTGATTAATGTCATCGCTACAAGGTAAACAATATCTTTTTGGTTCTTGTCATTATAAAGAAAATAAGTGAAACTATTCTATCAAATATATTAGATTATTTGTCTTGCCCTTGTTTTGGTTCTTCCCTCAGTTACTAAATTAAGCTTGCTGTACAGGAAAGTTGCAACAGAAACAGACATGTATTACAATAACCACTATGTCATGATGCATGATCTTCTCAGAGAACTGGCAATCCATCAAAGCAAAGGGGATTCATTTGAACAGAGAGAAAGACTGATCATTGACTTGAATGGAGATAATCGTCCTGATTGGTGGATAGGACCAAATCAGCAAGGAATCATTAGTCGAGTGTACTCATTCATCGCCGGAATGTTCGTAAAACAGAAACAACTAAAGGTTGCTGCCCGGATATTGTCTATTTCAACTGGTATGTTTCTATGTCTAAATCATATTCACACTTACAAATGAACTCCATTTGTTACAAAATAATTGTCTTAAACAGATTTTGCCAAAGGTTTCACAAAGTTTATAAGTTCATTTGACTGGATTATATGTTCACTCTATCAATGTTCTTGCACCTCACTTGATAGAAAGTATTAAAAGATAAGAATGAAGTTGGATAAAACTCAAGCAATTAGTTTTTGTTTTATTTTCTGAAGTGACAAAAATTTAAAATAAACTAAAATCTTTAAATGACAATTTTGTAACAGAGGCTGCAATATGTAATACTCATTCACTTGTCATACTTCACCTTCAATACTTATTTTGATATAAGATGTTTTTACAGATGAAACATTTTCTTCTGATTGGTGTGACATGCAACCTGATGAAGTTGAGGTTCTGGTTTTGAATCTTCAGTCTGACCAGTATTCATTACCGGATTTCACAGACAAAATGAGCAAACTGAAAGTTTTAATAGTAACAAATTACGGTTTCCATCGTTCTGAGTTAATCAAGTTTGAACTACTTGGGTTTTTATCAAACTTGAAAAGAATAAGGTTGGAGAAGGTGTCAGTCCCTTGCCTAAGCATATTGAAGAACCTGCAAAAATTATCCCTTCATATGTGCAATACAAGGGATGCTTTTGAAAACTGTTCTATCCAAATTTCAGATGCTATGCCAAATCTAGTGGAGTTGAGCATTGACTATTGTAATGATTTGATTAAACTGCCTGATGGATTCTCTAACATGACTGCATTGAAGAAGATAAGTATCACAAACTGTCACAAGCTTTCTGCAATTCCTCAAGATATTGAGAAGTTGGAGAATTTGGAAGTGCTAAGGCTTTGTTCCTGTTCTGATTTAGTAGAGATCTCAGAATCTGTCAGCGGCCTTAACAAGCTACGATGTTTTGACATCTCAGACTGTGTGAGTCTTTCAAAATTACCGAATGATATCGGTGATTTGAAAAAGCTTGAGAAGTTCTACATGAAGGGTTGCTCAAACTTGAGTGAACTTCCTTATTCTGTCATCAATTTTGGAAATGTAAAGCATGAAATACATGTGATCTGTGATGAAGAAGGTGCTGCCCTATGGGAACATTTTCCCAACATTCCCAATCTGAAGATAGATATGCCTAAAGTCGAGATTAACTTAAATTGGCTTCATGGAACTCGTTCCTAAGTGTTGCTTCACGTAGAAAAAGTGACTTGAGGTCATATTGAACATGTAAGCAATGTTGCTACACATATGTTTTCCTATTTATCATAATCTTGTCCATGTAACTCTAGTGAACAAAGCAGGAGTTTGTGTCACTGTACATGTAATATATCAATGTGGCCTAAAAGATAACTCCATGTGTTATTGTAGCATGACTATTACTCTGTAACAAACTAGCACAATATTTTCCCATTCATTTGGAGAAAATAGGATCTATGTACATCAGAATTACAGTACTCCAAAATACTTGTTTGCAGATTGAGGTGTATCCCTTTTTTATTGTTTGGTTCAGTTTCATTTTGTGTTGTGTATGTTAGGGATTATGGCCAGTAGCCGATTACAATAAAGTGAGATAGGAATTAGATAAAGTGAAATGGAATTATATGCAATACATCAGCATAGAGCTAAATATTTAACTTTTCGGTTTGAATTTTTTCAACAATAAGATAGGAAAAAAGGACTTGTTCTACTTGGTTGAATTTTGTAACCCTTCAACTATAAGTAGTAGAATGAACAAAAATAATTTATCTTAGTTCAGGAGGTAAAACTTTTGTACTGCCCACCCCATTTACACTAATATAGATTGTAGAATTGTGATCGCATCCATCTTAGTTGCATTCAACACGCACTGAAGCATAAAAAGAGGTACAGATACATATACATTCCGACGGAAATTGTGAATAACCAAAGATGGCGTACAAGAGTAAGGTTTACTACATCGCAGGATCAAGAACTTCTAGGTAGAAGGTCACGAAAGTATGTATACATGTGCAAGGAAATTCAAACAATATTTCCCTTAACTTGCAGGATACAACCAAGGATAATGTGTATAGATATCAGAAAGTATTCAACAAGAGAGCAAAGGTAATGAACGTTATCCTCTCTGGGGATTCCTCGGCTAACAAACCTTTTAGAATGTAGAAAAACGTGTACATGTCCTCTCCATTTGTGAAAAGAAATGGAGAGATTCATTATCATGATTTTTGGTGTATAAAAACTTAATTATGCAACAAATTCTAAAATTATGTTATTATACACCCTAAATCATAGTAGTAAAACCATCTTTTGAGAAATAGAGATGATCCCTATACATAAAAAAACATGTTGCTCGACTCACAATAGGGACACTGATAAATGTTGTGGACAATGGATGTTCCAAATAAGCATACAACATATAAATCAACGTGATGAACTTTGTGCATCAACCAGTCTGCATGAAATAGTCACAGAATTTTTTCTTTATCCTTGATGCTGAGAAGACCATAAAGCTCTCTTTTCAGTTTGCGGTCTCAATGATGATTAAATTATATGGCATATACAATCTCCCCACTACTATCTACATCAAGTTCATAGTCAGAGTCCATATCATCCATATCATCATCCATATCAAGGTTGTTATCAGCCATAAACTGGTCTAAATAGCTCCCAGCTGCTGGTACGGTAGCTTCTGAAATTATCTGCATGATCGTATCCATGCTCTGCATTGGCTGATCTGGCTCTTCAAATTGGTTATCCATTAACTTTTCATTCACCAAGTCAGCAGGAAGATTCTTCAGAAACCATTCATTTTTCAATATTTCTGGAATGGTGATTCTCTGCAACATTAATATCCAGATTCATAAGATTCAAATAAACTAGCAAGAATGGAAGTTAATAATCCCTATCATGTTCCTATATAATCAAGAGGTTCGGTTTATAATTTGCAATTAACATTTTTCCATGTTGCCTATGATCACGATTTTTCATTATTATGTTGTAATGGATGCAACTATGAACAATACATTTTAAAAATGCTACACATAGAACCAAAGAAGCGCAGGACCTCGAAAATGAAACGGTATAACATTAATATATGTAGATATACTCAAGGTTGCTAAACTCGAGAGTCTGCGTAAATTTGTGGAATGTCCACCAGTTCACTTAATCTAAATTCTGAACATGATCTTAATACTATGTGCAGAGTAAATATTGAAATTCTAGCTTGGTAACAAAGCAAGCCAGAATGATGAAACCTCTAATCAACAAATAAATTAAACTAAGATGGGTTCATAGTGTTCAAAAATAAATAAAAATATGGGTTCATAGCTCCAAACCAGGCCAAAACAGACAAAGATAGTATCACAAATCAAAATTCATGGACATATTCAGAAATCACAAGATATGTTCAAACAAAACCTCTTGACTTATTTAGTAGTGGAATATCCTATTAAGAGAAGAACTTTTGGATTGTTAAACAGCAGGTGGATTGGTAGCATAAAAAAATGCATCTATTTTACAAAATTCTTCAGGAGCTGTATAGTGTTTGTCAAGTGATATTTAAATACAAGTGAGTTATTAGAAAATAGAAATTACCTCTGCAGGGTCAAAAACGAAGATTCTTGATATAACTTCACGACATTCAGGAGATATTTGAACAAAGTCTGGAACGGAATACTGGACACTGAGAACCCTCTGCAGGGAACCAACCAAAACCAGTCGGGCTCACACAATCAGAGGCGCATAAAGAAAACATGCAAACAGCTTAATATCTGATCAACCTGAATTGTCTTCCGGAAGTCCTTTGGATTATCGGGATCTTCAAAAGGATATGATCCCACTAGCATCACGTATAAGGTTACTCCACATGACCATACATCTGCAACCTGATATCAAATTTATGGAAACATTAAAGAAATCAATTAAGATACTCAAAAAACATACTAGCAACCTTAAAAGGACATGAATTTTGTGAAAATGACAACCACAAAAGAAAATTAGTGATTGTTAAGAGTCTAGACATATCATTTGATGTAGCTTCTTATATACTATCCCACAAATTTTTCTTTGCAATTATGAAAGAAATACTATCCAGAAAAAGAACAAGACCATAAACTAATTACTCTAACCTTCCCATCATACTCTTGCTTCAGCAGCACTTCTGGGGCAATATAAGCCGGAGTTCCCACGGTTGACTTTGGTTGTGAATGAAGAACCGAAGACTGCCAAGAACAAGATATATTAGATTTCTCTTGTTAAAAAAAATATATTAGATTTCTAAAAATAGAAGAAGTTGATCTAAACAACTCAATTTATTTGAAATGAAAGAGAATAATGAGTGATCTATACATGAGAAGTCCCAATTCATTTGGGAAAAATGACTATGAAGGTGCTGACAAGCCAAAAGAAAATTGAATTCGTGAAAAGGATGATAGAAAAATTCAAGGACATAGGGTGTCATGGCATTTACACATGAAGCTCTATTTTAATTGCAATGTACCAAAAAAATTATGACAGAAATAAAAGGAATTCATAAGAAAAGTAAAGAACGAGAATCAGATGCAAAAACTAATTTGGAGGAATGCTAGTTTTTAAGGAGCCTGAATAGTTGTCAGTTGTCACAATTCGCAAAGGGGCGATAACATTCGTGAAGAAAAAAAAAACATTATTTATAAGGTAAAAACTACTCGACCACGGCACACCAATCGCAGTAAAATATGTAAAGCACGGAACTCAAACAACGGAAATCTTTATAAACAAATAAACCCTTACCTTGGAGTATCCAAAATCACAGATCTTCAAATGAAGTGCTGGGTCTCCATCCAACAAAGTGTTTTCCAACTTCAGATCCCGATGACATACTTGCTTCATGAGGAGACAAATGATACATAAGATTGATGCATCAGACATAATAGTAACAAGATTGGTACATTAGTACATTAACTATACTGCATTCTAAGGTAGTTTAAACACAATTCATATCAGATAGTGGGGAGTGCAGAGGAGCTCAATTACCATTGAATGACAATAGCTGACACCGGATATCAGCTGTTGAAAGAAGAAACGAGCCTGCAACATACCATTAGGTTAACAAGTTAAACGAAATAATCGGTACAAATTCTTCTCAAAGAATGATAGGTGTAGGAAAAGTAAATTAGTTTTATATGGACCTCATCCTCGGTAAAACGCCCTGCTCTGCTGATTCTGTCAAACATTTCTCCTCCAGATGCATATTCCATTACAATGGCCAGATGAGTAGGTGTTAAAATGACCTGAGTGAAATTTCATAGAACATTGTCCGTAAATATAAATATCCTCCTTTCCACATAAAAGGATTTAGAAACATAATAAACATACCAACCTCCTTAAACCTGACAATATTAGGATGTCTCAAAGACCTGTGATTGATTATTTCTCTCTTAACATTTTCATCAATCTGCGATACACAATAACATGATTTAAGTAAAAATGAGTCTCACACTCTGTCAGCAAAAATTATAAATAAAACAAGCAACAAATATTGCACACAACTCTTGACTAGACTTTACTAACCCCACGACCAGACTCTGGATTACTAGAACTTGTTTTTCCTAATAAAACCCAAAACAAATAGTACACTACTAGTATTAATTATCGGTACACGAGCTTTGGCATTATTAATTGATTAGTTAACTAATTATGTAATTAGTTATAAGTAGTTAGTTAGTTGAGCTAGGGGTTGTTGTTATTCATCAACTATATAAACTCCTTATGTGTGTTTCATAATAATTGAAACAATACAACGATGATATTATTCAGATTGAATAATCTAGTAAAAACAAGAAACATTTTCCCTCAATTTCCGCAACAGGAAACAAACAAAAACAAAAACAGAAACTCAACTATGATACGTCATGATGAATGAATAAACAACCAAACATAGTAATTAACGGAAAATGATGGAATGAAACCTTATCACCGCGTTCGATATATTTGACAGCAACAAGCTCTTTGGTGTGTTTATCTCTCATGAGTCTAGCAACACCGAAATTCCCTGATCCAATATCTCGAACGAAATCGTAACGGTCGCTATCGTGCATGATCGGCATATCCATGGTTGGAGGATTCATAGAACGAAGATCGGAGGAGGAAGTAAACGACGTCGTTCTCTGATTAATGTTGTTGCTTGGTAAGGAGCAACATTGTATGTGTGTATGTATTGTCTTCCTTCAACTTTTTACTTTTAAATTTCTCATTTGTGTCACTGTCTTAATCTACTAAGCAACATGCAAGTGGATTATTATTAAAACTGATTCTGTCGGTTTCCTTTGGTTGGGTTGGTCATGTGTTATTGTCAGGTCGCAGCCACTTGACTTTAGTTTACAAGATATTTTTTAGACAAGGGCTGGCTGCTTTAGATAGGATACAATTCTTAAAGTTTAAGGATTCCATTTTCGAAACAAAACCCCTACTAACAAAGACCGTTGACTCAGTTCAGGAAGAGAAACTCTTACACAAAACATAAATGGCTTTTTTAATCAATTTTTTGCCGTCCATTACACATGAATGTGTTAGTGTTCAGTGTAACATTTACTACTAATTACCACTATCAAGTATCAAGTACTATTGTACCAACCAATTTTCAATCCTTATCCACTTCCTCATACGCGTTTTCTTTTCTCACTTTGCCGCTATACCTTTTCATGCATATTTCTCAATTATCTGTTACTCCTACTACTACTACTACACTCTTAAACGTTCTATATCCTTCCTTATATGTCTTTTTGTCATTTATTTACATAATATTACAATTACTAAATTATTAGTGTTAATTTCTGATTAAAAATATTTAATACTAATTTTTCATTAATAAAAATTGTTGGTCGTTAGCAAAGAATGAGAGTATTGAAATGATAGAAGTTGTGTATCTTGTATTTGTTATGAATGGTGTCTTTCATAGACATGTCTGGTCGTTGCAGTTGATGAGGGCCGACAAATGGTGTGTCATCAATGTCGAGCTTTCATGTGTTATATATTGTTGAGGCGTTATGAAATGAAAGAATCTCGATTAATCGTTGATTAAGCAATGATGAGATTTGACGAACCAATGTTTCTCGACTCGGTCCAATAGCATGTTGCAGGCAGAATACTATACTTTTGTGCCTAACAAGCACATAATTTATAGACCTTGAATCAGTTGAGAACAATTGTTTCCATTAAATTCACGAGGTTGATATGGTTTATTTATAAGAAAAGCAAAAAAAGAAAAAACTTACATGCATATTTCACGAATACAGGTCGGGTCAACAGTTGACCAACCAATCAAAAACTTTTGTGACATATTCTCTCGTTGTATCCATCATTTTTTTTGTCAAATTATTTAGTGGTTAAAAATTCATTTTTATGAGATAAATAAGTGTAGTGTTTGATGTTTAAACTCCGACTCTTGTATATATAATGTAATATCCTTTTCAACTTAACTAAATTGAAGGAGTATTTATGTAAAAAAAAAAAAAATGAAGGAGTGTTTGAAACAAAAAGATTGGAAGAGTGTTTTTTTTTTGTTAAAAGAGTGTTTTTTTTTTGTTACCACAAGAAGAGTGTTTATATATATAGAGATGATTTCTTTTTATATAAAGTAACTTTTAAATAACTCATAAAAAATAGTACTTGTAAATAGGGATGCTGCGGACACTCATTATCCATTGTGGCTTAAAGAGTCAAAGGCAAAAAAAATCAGCCAATGCGATTATCTTATTTGGGGTCTTTCCTTCAAGAAAGTGATGTGCTCCTTCGCTAATCGCTATCAGTTTTGACGATTATTATGTAATTGTTATCATGAATACGCTGAATAGAATATGAATTGTAAAAGTGACACCAAAATATCAAAGTAACGGAGAAAATAGGTTGAGATTCCTTTTGCACGTTTTAAAAAATTTATCTAAACCGTAGATCATTGTTGTTTACATTTTGAATATGGTTAAGAAACATTATGAAATGGTAAATTTAACCTCAATTTTTATCGGCAGTTAACTGTCGTCGGTTAAAATTAATCGACAATTAACTACTGATGAAGTTATTTTAATATTTTTGTGGTGTTTCCTAAACTCCTTTTATGTGGAAACAATAATTTTTAAACCAGTATGTAAAACATGGGCTAGAAAGAAAGTCCATTATGGTGGTCCCTTTAGCAAATTCACTCCAAAAAACTCAGCCCATCCATTCTTTGACGTTAAATCACATATCTTTTGAAAATTGATGTATACACCTCAAACAAGACTAAAATACATCAAAAAAAGACGTAATTTTTCATCGACAGTTAATTGCTATCGGTTAAAATTCATCGACAATTAACTGTCAATGAGGTTATATTGATATTTTTGTGGTGTTTCTTAGCCTTTTTTTATGTTGGAACAACAATTTTCACATCTTTTCCCAAACGTGACCCGGTCACGAAAGCCCAACTTTATGCATGTGACGCAGGATCTAAAGCCATTACTTACTTATCCAAGTTTGAGGTCAGTTTTCCTTTCTCATGTACGCAAAAAAAAAAAAAATATATTAAAGGAGTATTCTCTCTTCACTCAAAAACACAACAGAAAGGGTAATTCTAGGAAATAAATATTTTCTTCCAACCTATGTTCATGAATCACGACGCCATTTCTAACGTATTGCTCATTTTGGACTTTATTTTAGCTCTCGTTGGATTGAAAATGTGGGTTGTGAGACTTTTTAGTGTATTAGATTAGAATAGTAGCCCTTAGACTTAGTCGAACATTTACGAGGTATTATCCATTTTAAGCATTGTTTAAGCAATCACAATTCTTTCCTTTGTAAAATCGTCTTGTTATATTATGGGGTGTATGTTGTTTATAAACCATCCTTAACTGCAATGAAGTATCAAAATAAGTTTATAACACAAAAGAGGGTAATTCACTAATTTGGCTCCTACGGTTCGAAGTGTATCAAATTATTAAAAAAACATATTGAAATATATTTTTTTAGTCATTTTGATCTTCGTATGTGTATTTTGTTTTTTTTTAAGGATCGTATGTGTATTTTGTTGGTTAGTTAGTCACCACATGTGTATTTCATTGGCTAATTTGATCCTAATATTATAAAGATATATCATATTTCTAGCAAAAATAAGTTATAACTTTATGAGAGAGTGACAATTATCAAACATATCTTTTTTAATCATACGAGCTTATGAGGCACAAAATATAAGCTATAAGTTAAAAAAAATATGTTTCATCAAATGAACCCTTAAACATGTTCTTGTAATTCGACATATTCAAGATGTTAGAGTAAAGTTGGTGGGAATTGAATTTCATGTAGTCATACAATCGAAATATCAACGGTCATCCCATCAACGTCAAAAAATCCAAAAAATACAAATTTTTATTTTGTAATTCAAAATATCAAATTTTAAATCTAAATCGTCTAATATTTATCGAACGACTAACAATGTCCAAACGTGTAAATACATGCTTCTCGTGAACGCATGGAAACTCTATCCAAGTTCGTAAGAACGTCTCACGCGTTAAAAGACAAAATTACAGTTTAACCCTAAGCATATAGGGGCAAAATGGAGAAAACAAAGCAGATTGCATACACAAGTACATAGAGAGAACACAGAGAGACATTAGGGGCACGTGTGGGGGAGTTGCAACTGCAATTGTCCTAATTCCTTAACGAGAAACGGGCGAAAATATTTCAATCTGTGTCCCTTGAGTTGGGGCAAAAATCTTCTCCACTGAGTCACGAAAAAACCCAACTCGTTCATTTCGAAGAAACATGGTATCCGAATCGGAACTCATCGACCGCCTCCATGAGTTCCTCCGTAACTCCGACCTCAACACCACCACTACCTCCACCGTCCGCCGTCAGTTAGAATCCGATTTCAGTATCGATTTATCTGATAGGAAGTCTTTCATTCGAGAACAGGTCGACTTGTTCCTTCAAACCATTCAACAAGACGATGAACCTCAAAACGACGCCGTAGAAGAAGAAGATGCTGCTGATGATAAACCAGAACAAAGCCAAGAAGGTTCCGAAGAAGAAGATGATGATAATGAGGTAGAAGAAAAACCGAAGCGTACCAGAGGTAGTGTGAAGAAGACGAAGAACAAGAAGAAAGAACGGTTAGTTACTCTTTTTTTTCTTTTTCTGTTTATTGATTATGATTATTTCTTCAATTTTGTTTCGATTATAAAAATTGCATTTTGATTTTGCTTGAATTTATTGTTTTATTTACTTGATTCTGCATTTGATGATACATAAAATGTGATCGACGATATCTGGCTCGAGGGTTTAGTCTTTGCAGTTACGCAGCTACATAGTACTGCTTTGTGACTGAAAGTTATCGGTTTCTCATTATAGATTATTTGCCATTTTGCAATCGATTAATTGCATCATGACCTAATTTTTATTTTTGGATTTTGTTTTTTATATATATAGCTGTCATTTGCTATTGTTGTTCTAATGATATTGTTGTAATGCTAATGATTCTGATTATGATGATAACATAAGCACATGGGTTTGTTTTGTGATTGGGGTCCACTAAGAGACTATGAATATGTGACGTTTACTCTTTTTGTTCATTGGTGGTTGTGTGTAAAATTTGTGTGCTTTTGAAGTTAGTGATGTGGTTTACTTGCCTTGCAGGTTTACATCAGCAAAAAAGTGTACCTTTTTTAGCTATTTTATGCATTTTCATCTTTATTTTACCTGCCTTGCAGGTTTACATCAGCAAAAAGTGTCCTATGGTTTAATGATGTTTTTTCTTGCAGCAACACCGAATAAGAAATCAAAATTTAATTTTTATGGCCTCAGACATTTGTTAAGATTGTATTAGTAACATTTTCATTTGTTGGCTCTGTTATCCGTCTTATAGTTATGTAGCGCTCTGCTGTCGAATTAGCGATTTTGCGTATCTGTTCCACAATGCTGGGATCGAGCTTTTGTTTTCTGCCCCATACCCCTCCTTTTTTAAACTATTGAATGTGAAGTGGATCCTTTTATTTCTGTCATTTGACTCGTCTCCACTGATGCAGAAAATTTGGCGAACCACTTTTGAGGCTTGAGCAAAATTAGTCTGTTATGCTGTAAATTGTGTTTCCAAGAAATTCCTTGGAAACTTTTGATCACAATATTGGATATTCAAATCCAGTTTACTTAACAAGTGGTTATTCGGTTTAGCAAATCATTACTATGGTTGTATCCTTGAAGTGAAATATACTTATGCACTTGCATGATTGCTTGCTGGAGAAATGTTCCACATTTGGCCTTTTTAACTTGTTGAACTCCAAGTTAAATTCCTTCCCTGCTCCAAACAATAAATAAACAAAATATCATGTAATTGTTTTCCCTATATTTGTCATAATGTTTATGCATTGTTGATTTCCCAATATTTTGCAAGGCAAATATGTTCTGAAGGCTGATGCAACTTTACCTAAATCAGTTGAAGAGGAAAATGTTTACAGAAAGGTTGCAGTCTTGTCGGTAGCCAATAACACTGATAACTTGACATGAGAGGAGTTTTGTTCTATTTTTGAAGGGATCATAAAATTTAAACAAGAAATAATTTGAGAAGGCGGTCCTGTTTTTGTATTTTTACATGCAAGTATATAATTACAATGGCAATATGGACAAATACCTATAGTTTTAAATATTTCCTTTGGAGGAGGTACCCTCGTTTTAACAGCTGCTGTTTCATTTTGTACTTCAGATCTAACAAGTCAGGTGATGAGGTAGTAAAGAAAAAAGGTGGCGGCGGTTTTTGCAAAATATGTAGCCTGTCTCCGCAACTTCAGGAATTCGTTGGAGCACCAGAGATGGCCAGGACTGAGGTATAATTTTTTCTACTTCTTTTTCCGCCCACTTTTGTAGAGATAGGCTCCAATACTAACAGTTAAGAATATTCAAAATTTCTTTAAAAGTGAGTGTTTGGGTAATTCTGTATCTGGCCTTATAGCATTTGTTTGTTATGGTGACCTTAGGTTGTTAAGCAATTGTGGGCCTACATTAGGGAGAAAGATTTGCAAGACCCAAACAATAGGAGAAATATCATTTGCGATGAACCGCTGCGTGCCCTTTTTGGTGTTGACACCATCAATATGTTCCAAATGAATAAAGTATTGGCAAAGCATATCTGGCCATTGGATTCAGATGATGGTATGCTCCTACAACCTTACGCTTCCTTACTATTTTTTGTTATTTCAAAATAAGACATTGGATATTCTTTTAGATTGTTAGTTTCCGTTGTAAATTTTTAGACAAGACCCCTAATCCTTTTTTAAATTCGTCCAGGTTCTAATGTCATGAAATTATGAAGTTTTCTTTTTGAAATTTCTTGTCACAGTAATTGCTTTTTGGATCCTCTTAGCGTGATATAATTATACTACTGCATTATGAAAGAACTTTTACTGATTTAATATATGTTTTTTGATTCTACTTGTTAAATTTTATTTGATGACACTGCAAATAATTTCTTCCCTATTTTATTCTTGTAGTCAATTCTTTGATGACTCTTCATCTCTTGATATAGTTATCCAGGTGAAGTCGACACCAAAGGAAAAGCCGGCACCAAAGGAAAAGCCTGCGCGAAAGGAAAAGCAGAAGAAACAAGAGAGAGAAGATGATGGTATGGTTAATTAATTTGGTTAATGTTCTATACTTCTTTTTCTACCTGATCACATCCCCTTCCTGCATATTATAAGTTCCACATTATTTGAAATAATTTCAAACACAATTACTGGATAAACTTTTTAATGAAACCTATGGTACACATTTGTAATTTTTATTTACTTGTATTCATGTTTACAAATGAAAATAGCCATTTATTTATACAATGTTTCTTGTGTCTAATACCTTTACTTATATGACAGATTCAGATGAGCCGAAAGGAAAGGAAAAACGGCAGAAAGTAGGATCAGGAAAAGGTTTTCTTGCTCCACTTCAGCTATCTGATGCCCTTGCAAAGTTCCTTGGAGAAAGTGAATTATCAAGATCTGATGTCATTAAAAGAATGTGGGATTATATAAAAGGAAACAACCTTCAGGTTTGTTATTGCTCTAAATTGTCCTCCAGCCATATATATTGCTTAAATAAAGCTTTGATGGTTCCCGTACGTTAGTGGTAATTTGCATGCTTAAGTTTGAAAAGTCATTCAAAACATATTTTGGTACTCAGTTGCATTGCAATTGGAAAGAGTGGAGGGGTAAATATGTAACTTTCATGGTAATGCACAAACATGCATCCTTTTTTAACTAGTTAATTGTTGGCTGTCGACCCTCCACTTTTTCCATTTTTCTATTACAACATAAAATGCACACGTTGGTTTCATGTTGGTTGTCAACCTAACTCAACCAATCCTCTTAGTTGTTGAACATAAGACCAGCTATGTAAAGAAATTATAATTCATAAGAGGTAAGAGACTAAAAAGTTGAAGTTAATTTAACTAATGTTGTTGAGATTCTTTCCTTGGTCAATTGTTATCGGCTTGACCATTTTTTTCCTTATCACAGAGTTGTACACTTTTTCTGATCAATGAATTTGTTAATCACCAACTTCCCTTAATTAGCATGGAAAATGCTAATTGCTAGCTGCATATATCTTGAACTTATTGTGTTTGTACATAGGGTTTGTCTATCCTGTGCAATATTGCACATGTTAAAGATACTAAAAGAAGCAACTTTTTATTGAAAACCACAATTGTTTTTAAAAAAATTATATATTTAATATAAAATACACAAGTTCCAATGCACACTTACCACTTTAAATTTCTTAACATGTGCAAATTTGCACATGTTAGAAAAACCCTTGTACATATTAGCTAAAACAAATTTAATTTTTCATTGACTGCTTTGTGAAGGATCCTTCTGACAAGAGGCAAATATTATGTGATGAAAAGTTGAAAGAACTCTTTGATGTTGACTCCTTTGTTGGCTTTACCGTCACAAAACTGCTGGCACCTCATTTCATAAAGGCAGAGCAGTGAGTTGCTTGCACATTGTTATGCGACCGTGCATGGGAAATTCAGCTAATTTTGTTTATTTATCAAAATAGTTTTGGAAGGCATCCGTTTATGTATCTTTTCAGCATGGTCTGCAAACAGGAGGAATAGGAATTAGTGTAATGACAGATTTTCAGTGAAGTTTAATCAAAGAATTTAACTTCACTTGACCATTATCGTTTTTAACATGTTTTGCCACTTGGTAGTGGAAAGTTTTGTGGTATATTTTTAGTTCCTGAAGATTCAAGGATAATGTTGATATTAATACATGAGGAAAAGAGTAAGCATCGCAACTCAATCGGCTTAAAATCTAGATTATTTATCTGTATAATTTAGGAAATCTGTATAATTACCATTCTATCAGTCTTGGTGAATTTAGTTTATTTGGCTGGGTGGGAGGAGGATTTGCCCGACCTCCCAAGGTTGATACCGTGCAATTGGTTGGTAAAAGTTTCTCATGTGTGGCGGTAATCGTAGTGCAGATTGGCCTGTTAGCTGTAGCGTGACTTTGACTTCTTTTTATCTTCTTGGTCTACATGAGTAGGATAGGACAATGCAACATTTACTTTTTGACGAGAATATTGAGGTTTGTATGCCAACAAGTTTAGTATAATTTTCTAGTTTTCTTTGTCTCTCTTATTGGATTTAGCCCTCTTTGCTTACCCAAAAAATATTAAAATAAATTATTGGTTTTGACCATTGCTGGACCTGAGATATGTGGTATGAATGGTGGAGGTGCCTTCGAACCGTTGGCCTTCGATCAATAACTTCATTCTTCTTCGAAGAGGGATGACGTAGCTGCGAACACTTTGACGGTCAAGTTAGTAAGCGTTAAGGGTGAGAGGTATTTAGGGTAGAAAGTGTGTTTACATGGAATGAAACCATGAGTTGGCCTTTATTGCGAGGAACTAGGGATTCTAGACCTCAAGTCCTTATCCGAGCAACTATCTTTAGTGGACATATGTGAGCTGCTTATGTTGTGTTGTCTTTGGATCGGGTTTTGTCGGTCCATATTGATCTATGCCGCCCAATTCGTTAGATTTAGGACATGTCTACGGGAAGGTCTGCTTACGTGTTCACCCGATTTACGTGGATAATGGGCATTGACCCAGTCTAAAACAAGTTTTGATAAGAAAAAGAAATAATGATGGAAATTATCAATTAATCACACATTTTGCTTAATATGTGTTTCCAAGGTTTAAAAATGAAAGTGTTTTCATTGTAGTTGATATGATAAAAAAAAAAAAATGACTGACATATTTGATGTTCCCGTGTTCGGATTTGAAGTCACCATACTCTTTGAAACAAAGTTAAAAGTGAAAATATTTTCTAATATGCTTTTTAGAGGTTACTTTCTAGTGCTTGAAAAAATTGCATTTTTTATGTGTTTATATGTTTAAAATAATTACTCATTTATCATAAAAGAAATTAAAAGTACTTTGACTTTTTTCATTAAAAATTGAAAAAAAAATACAAATTACAGCATGCGTAAAACGTAGTTTGAAAGTAAATTTGAATTACTTTTATGGTTAACAAAAGTGAGTTTTAGACCAAAATTGATTTTGATATGTATAAATATATATGTTTCGTATCATGGTGGGAGCGATTTGGATTTTGGAACTTAAGCTGGGAACATATCTACAATTTCATGTTTCAGGTCAATGCAAGGTGGCTTTATCTTTAAACATGGAAATCATACGTGTATTGAGTATTCTTGATTAGAGGTGATTTTATTTTTGTAAGGTACATTAACCTAAAGCAAAGACAGACGCAATTCACCTTGCATTCTTTTATTCCCTCTGTTCCTTTTTAATTGTCACATTTTGACTTTTTACACAAACCAAAACACTAAGGGGGGTGTATTGGATTGAGATTTTAAAGACTATTTTGACGAAAAAAGTCTTGAAGATTTTAAAAGATTGTGGAGGAATGTATTAACTTTCAAAGGATTTTAAAAGACTTTTAAGATTTTGAGGGATTTTAGCTCATAGACTTTTAAAGATTTGAAAGTATTTTATGAGAATTCATAAGATTTGAAATGACTATCAAATTTTAGCAATAATTCAAAATTACAAGAGTAAATAAAAAATTAAAGGTTTGCTAGACCAAAAAAAAAAAATCAAAGGTTTGCATGATAAAAAATAAAATCGATACAATTTTTATGGGATTGACTACTAATAATTATATATTATAATAATAATTACTTAATAAAATTAAACTTACTCATTGAAAAAAAAAACTTATTGATAATAATAAAATAAAGGCAAAATTACACTTTTAGTCTCTTAACTTAATTTTAGGTAACAGTTTGGTTCTTTATTTTTTTTTCATTTCAATTTGTCTTTTTTGTTCATTTTCATATACATTTTTAAGCTTAAAATTCATGATTTTATTTTCTTATGGTCTTCCGGTCTTCAAATCTATGATCCTCGTCTATGTTTGCATAAGAATATTATATTTGAAGCTTGAAAATGTATATGAAAATGGACAAAAAGGGCCAAATTGAAATGAAAAAAAGATAAAGGACCAAACAGTTACCTGAAATTAAGTTAAGGGACTAAAAGTGTAATTTTGCCTAAAATAAACATGTAAGAGCACGAAAAAGAAAACATAAAGTAAATAATGTGATCAACAACAACCAATTCGTGAAGAAAATAAAAATGACAAGAATATAAAAAAAAAAAAACCTGGAAAAAGAAAACAAACATGAAATAATGATAATGAGAGAAACAAAAAATGAAGGGGGAGAAGGAGTAAAAAGTCTCAAGAAATCTCAAAGCTATGTGTGGGAGACAAAAAAGTCTTAAGGTTAGGTGTGAGATTGTTTCCAGGTACATTTTACACTAAAAAGTCTCACAAAATCCATTACTCACACCAATCCATTAAAATCCTTACAATTTTGAATACCAATAGACAATTTTAAAGTTGTGCAAAATCTCAATTGAATACCACTGGATTTTATTGGACTCATTAAAAAATCCTGAAAATCCTAATTGAATACCACAAGAATGTTTTAGATTCTTTAAAAGTCTTGATTGAATACCTAAAGACTTTTTTAAAACAAAAAAGTCTTTTAAAATCCTTTGAAATCTCAATTGAATACACCCCCCTAAATGTATTTCACTACTTTTGATACAATAACTTATGTTTTGCCTATAATATCCTTAATTATTTAATATCATATTTTATATATTTCTCTCTCTGCAATAAATTACTAAGGGCTTTATAGGAAAAACAACATTTAATGTTACATTGAACTTTGAAAGTGACAGTTAATTAGAAACAAAAAATTTCTATAAAAATGACAGTTATAAAGGAACGGAGGGAGTATTAAAAAACAATTTTCAACCTTCACTAAACGGTGTAAAACAACAAACACATCAAGTCTTATCCTATTAAGTTGAGTCGACTACATGGATTAAATTACATCATACTCCCTCCGTTTAAAAATGAGTGTTGTTTTAGCCAATTGCACATAGATTAATGAATTAAATGAAATAATCATTTGATATAATACTTTTACTAGAATGCCCAAGAAAAAGACAGAAATAAAGTTGCATTGAGAATTGTGCGAGAGAAAAGTTAAAGCATTTATTGAGGGTAAAGTTGGGAGAAAAATATTAAAGTTGTATTGGAAATGCAAAGTGACATTCATTTTAAAACAAATTTTTTTAGCTAAAGCGACACTCATTTTAAAATAGAAAGAATAATACTTAAAAAAAATATTTGATTGTACTATGCCCGCAAATGCATCATCTTGGACATTATTTGATTGTGCCCTGAACATTAACAGTTTTGATAATGATTATCAAGCTGCTTAAAAAGTAGCAGTTGACCACCTCTATTCAAATTAATGATGTAAAAAATAGTGTATACAAAGAGTAAGTATTAAAATTCTAGTACACAAATAATGTTTATTAGCTGATTGTAGGGAAGAACTCTCGATTGTTTTTTAATGATTCTCAATGTGTA
Source organism: Medicago lupulina (assembly GCA_958299785.1). Taxonomy (NCBI): domain Eukaryota; kingdom Viridiplantae; phylum Streptophyta; class Magnoliopsida; order Fabales; family Fabaceae; genus Medicago; species Medicago lupulina. The sequence continues at coordinate 6,265,874 of OY283146.1, read as the reverse complement.
ATAAATGCTAACCTTTCTCTCATTTTCTTGCTATGTTGTTTACTTATTCCCCAAGTTACGACTTAACCATTTTTTAAAATAATTCACGTTAAAGTTGCACATTTAGAAGAGATGGTAACAAAAAAAAAAAAAAAAAGATACTGATAATGATGAATTATTAACTGCGTATTTAAATGGAATTCACAACAATTAATCAACAAGCCGTCTTAGCTCAGCTGGTAGAGCGCGTGGCTTTTAACCACGTGGTCGTGGGTTCGATTCCCACAGACGGCGATATATTTTTTTACATTGCATTTTCATTATTTTCCTTTAAAAAAATTATCGTATCTCAGACTAAGAAGGTATAATACTTTTTGCTATATTATATAGTACAAGAATATGAGCTAAACTTTTTTATTGCATTTCTTTGATATCAGTTTGCAGGTCGTTACGTTATTAAATGTAATGTTGAAAGGTGTTACATTGAGTGGAGGACATTCACATTGCTATGGCATTAGTCAAACTGGCATGGAACCAAAGAACATGTCAACATTAGCATTGAAAATGAACACAACGAACTGACGAAGCATAATAGAAACAGTTCCACAAAAACAACATATTTAACCCTAGAAACATTATCATGGAATATTGATCAATTAGATGCTAGATCTAAATGAATGGATATATATATCCCTAGCCTTCTTCACCTGAAATCTTATGTAGCATCATATCTATGCGTATCCATTTTACAGGACGAAGAATATGTCCTATTGCAATGTACCATGATAAAAATTGAGAAGAAAAAAATCTATAAGATCTCAAAAAAATATTGAATACATTAGATTAAATAGTTTATAAAAAAATATATTAAATCCCTCAATAAAAATATTAATTATTTTTTAGAAAAAGTTAATATCTTATCTAGATAAATAAGAGAAGAATCCAAGATTCAAATTCATATCTTATAAGAGTACATTGCTACGTATTTGACAATTGAACTATGTTCTCGAAGACTGCATATAACATTTTTATACTACTAGCATTACATACAAATTGAACTTTAACTTTTTCAAAAGATATCAATAAAAATCCTAAGTTGCTATCCGTCAACAGTGCGGTAATAAACATAAACCTATGGTATGGTATAGTGTAGTATATAATAATGTAATATAAAAATAAAGGCACAACCAATGGCTCTCAATAATGCTCGTGGTCTCTTTGATAGGATATATAAACAATGAAAAGGGAAAAAGGAAAGGACATTTCTTTAAGTTTGCCTTTGCAGTTTCCACAACATAAACTAAATCAGCGAATCCCCATCGCAGAAGTAACCTATTATCCTTATCTCTACCATCACATATTACGACTCTTCATTTTATATACTTATTATTATTACGTGTGAGAAATTAGACAACCCTTATGAGTTCCACACCTAGGTAGATAAAAAATATTTAAATGAAACTAACTTATAATAGACGAGTAGTATAAGTCACATCTCAAGTAAAGTTAATTGCTTGAATTGAGGTGTTTGCTCGCTGAGCTTTCTCACTTCACGGTCTCTAATATTAATCGTGGAATTATTCAACTCTAACTTAAAATTTTGGCTCTAAATAACCGTGAATATTTTCTAAAGCAAAAATTTAATAGATATCTTAATCCTTATCCTTATTATTTAATATTTTTATTAGGTTTGCAGCAACTTAACCTATTGTTTCTGTATTTTTTTTTTACAAGTTGTACACTTATTTAATACGTTTACAAACATAATACCCTAATTTTCATGCAAACTCGACTACTCTAAATAATTTGTTAGGAACCATGAAATGCATTATTTTTTTATGTTTAACTATAAAAGTAATAAATAAAATTGACTCATGCAACAATATAATTTTGTATTTTTTTTTATCTTTTTTTTATATAATTTTTTTTAATTATTTGATTGTAATATTGTATCTCTAATAATCTAATTTACATTTATTGATCGACTCATGATCTTGCGGATTAAAGATTATTTATTGGTCTTTATTATAGTCAGAGAAGACTTGTGCGTCGCATGGGTCAAAAGTCTAATTGTTCATTATTTTTCTAGGTTTGGTTTGAACTTCTTTAGCTTAGACCATATTTTTAATGTAATGATTTCGCCTCCTCACCTTGTTGTTGACGGTCATAGCTAGAATATATGTTATCTGTAAGAGGGGCTTCTAATTTTTAGTTTTCCTCGAAGATTGTTCCCCTTTTTGTCATCTAAAATAGAAGGGGTGATGATAAGGCAGAGAGAGCTTGAATAAAATGGATCCTAATTCAATCAATGTGCTACTTAATTTAATGTGACTTTTTCACCTAATAAACTTGTCTTTTAAAATGATATGTAAGGCTGAATTAATGTAGGCCATCAAATATTGATAGATGAGTTAAGTCGTCGAAGAGGAGACGAGAATCATCTAATCGATGTCAATATAATGCATGTAGTTGTGTAGATCAAATCCTAAAGCCGAGAAACAATTGAGAATATAACAATCATGTCTTTAAAATTGTAAAATATCATTTAAAAAAGTCTCTATAATATTGTCATTATATGATATAATATGACACGTGAACCGGACATATCACATTGCTTGTTTTCGCACGAGTGTTAGTTTACTAAGTTTATTATTGACTAATTTTTATATGAAATTTATGCAATGTCAAGGACAAATTTTGTCAATAATTGCAATCATGTGAGAACTATTATTAGGAAATTAGTTTTCAATAGCTAAATTTCATAAACTAAATAGCCTCTAGTGTGTTGGCATTGATGTATGATCAATGTAGAGGGTCACAAATTATTTATTGTGTTATGTCATAACTTTTTAACGGTAGAATTCATCAAACTATTTTTAATAAAGTGTAATCAAGAGTGGTTTCACGTAAGAATCGAACATAAATTCTTTTAAATAATTCGTTATCTGTGAAACTAATTAACTGTCAAATTGTTAGGGTAAATCAGAAGCTATTTTGATTGATACTTACAAGTTCAAAGAATAATTTGTCTATTTAATCTTGTTAAAGTGAAAGTGGGGAAACAAAAGGGATAATGTATCCATAAAATTTAATAATATGGAAGGTCCTAAAACGTGTCAATGCTGAAAAATTGGAATCCAATATCTAGGAATGGAATCCCAAGTGGTGTATGGTGTTGTTTAGTGCGTTTCGTTGATGGAAATATAATTCAAGAAATTCTGCAAGCCACGATTAATATAGCTGGTAACGGACGGACAAGGATGACTGTAGAACCGTAGAAGAATCTTCACCATTTATCAAAAGTTGTTCCAACCAGGGTCGTAGCCCTTCATGACCAAGGGGTAGCCTTGGCTACCCAAAAAATACACTATTCTTCAATTGGTTGGTATATAGTTATATTCGGTAACCTCAAATAAAAAACTTTGAATTACCCCAAATAAATTTAGTTGTCAAAAATTAACATAAATAAGAAAGTAAAAATATTAATACATGATTGATAGATTTATTTATATTGGTTTAATACTTCCAATCTCAATAACTTTTCAACAGTAACAATTATTAAGACAGTAGTCATAAACAAATTAAATGGACAATAGTTTCTTGCAAATAACCTATTTGCTTACATTGGAAAATACTTACTTATTAATCTATTTAGTAAACAGTCAATTATGGATAAATTTGGCTTCTTGAAATGCATTTTACACAATTTTTCTAAATAACTATTTTAAACTTTGATCCTTTGTTGTTGCTTTAATTTACATTTCATATAAGTAAAAATTATTGTGATTTTTTTTTATGTATTGGTTAATTTTCAGATTAAATTTGTTTTTAGTCTATGCAACACTTGCGGTTTTTAAGTTAAGTTCTTAAGATTTTGTTTGATTTTAGTCCTTAATTTTTTGTTATAGATTAAATACAAGACTAAAAACACTTTATTTTTTTGTAAAATTTAAAAAAATCAAGACAAAAATTGAATACATTTCTTGTGGATTAAACCTAAAAAATTATAGTCTATGAGACTAAAAACATATTTTATCCTTAAAATTAATATATTTGTTTTAAAAATATTTTATTGTTGCTTTATAGTTGGCCCCTGCTAATTTTTTTGCTAGCTTCGCCGCTGGTTCCAACCCACGTGTTGTTATTTGGTTGGTGGTGAAAAATTGTTAACAATATGCAAGATTCTTAATTGGAAGATACACTAACGACAGATAAGGAACACTTCCGATTTTGGTCATTGTAGGAAGAGAGATAGAATAGAAACTAGAAAGAAAGTAGAAAGAACATCAAGGAATTGGCCATCATCAATCAATGGAATTAGCCATCATCAATCATCGTGTATCAATTTTTTAAGGTAAAGGAGACTCGTTTCATTTCATCATAAATAATGAGAGCAATATAAATAAGAGAATCATACAAAACATTTAGGTTAAAATGTAATAAATACGTTCGTAAGTTTTTTCTTAAACAAGGTAGAAGTTGATGCTTTTTCTTATAAGTTGGGATAAAGAAAGTGAATTTTTTTCATATAATTTAAAACATATATAATAAACCGTAAGTTTTTAATGAAAAAAACGGTTACTAAATGAATATTTTTCCATCATGCGCGCTTATATTCTATAAACTAGCTTATTAACCTTACTAAACAAACCCTTGATAAAAAAGAGTCCTGCTAATTACACTATTTAAGGAAAAAAAATGAAAAAGTGTCTTTGAAAAGCAAATATTTTTATTTTTATTTTTACGAGTTTGAGAACACAAATTACAAGACATTTTTACTATATTTGTTTCATTAACTATTATTTTAAGACCATTTGTTAGCAATCCATAAAGGAATATGTCAAACACTCTAGAATAGTGATGATGGTTGCACTTGCAGAAAGTACATTAATATACATGAGGTGATTTAGATGTGAGCTCAACATGGATTTTCCTGGTCCTAATGATCTTAGGGAATCAGAGCTACGTACATAGTTCTAGTTTAGCCTGAGTTTGGACTTAGGTTTTACTGCTTGAGTGAATAATACATATATAGATATGGCAGACGACCTTTTTTTTTTCTATTGTTAGGAGAGCCGTCTTGGATACCTCATGTGACGACCTTTTTTTTTTTCTATTGTTAGGAGAGCCCTCTTGGATACCTCATGTGACGACCTTTTTTTTTTCTATTGTTAGGAGAGCCCTCTTGGATACCTCATGTGTTTGCTACATGAGTAGTTGGTAATGAGTTGGTTATTTCTATTCGATAATCGGTGGTACATTGGTCTTATATGATAGTTTGTGACAAACTTATTGTCCTAAATCGTCTTTGAAAGCTATATTTATTGAAGAATGTTACATGTACAACCAAAATTTGACAACTAATACAACACCTTTTAATATTGTGAGGAGCACGCAAATCAAAATCACTAAAAAATATAGTATCATAAAATAGCAAAATGGTTGTTGGTTATACAAAAATGATGTTCATATGTATTATACTGGTCCTCAACCCAAACACCAGGCCAGTAAAAACAAAATGATTAACTTTATTCTGACGCACTTTGTTATTTCAATCACCTTCAAATAGTCATGTTGTTGTTCACTCAACTATTTTTGATGATCATTAGGCCACCGAAAAAAGAATCTTTAAGAAAAGCACATCAATCAACTCATAGAACATTAATTAATTTTTTTATGATCAATTAATAAATTATTACATTTCGTTTCGCCGCGTTAGAGCATCGGAATCCAAAGATTCCCAGTACCCACCCACTACACACTAGGCCACTAGTAACAATTTCACAATATTTAGTCAAAACAAACTTCACAATAATATTTTCATCGTCGAAAATCTCTTCTACATAATACATTTTTTTCTTTTCTCTAATAGACTTTTTTACTATACTCCTTCTAACGTCAAAAAAAAAAAAACTATACTTCTTCCTTCCATTTTTTTATCAGAACACTCCCTCCGTTTTAACTATCATTTTTTGGAAAACTTTCTTTAATTTGTCGTTTCTAAAATTTAAAGTAGTATTAAGTATTATTTCGTTAAATTATATTTAACCATCCATGTGAAATAGATAATAATAAATATGAATAGTATAGAAAAATGACGAATAATTATGCTAAAAATAGTAAAATTATTGATTTCTTTGGAATTAAAACATGTTTCTATAGTTGTTATAAAATTATAAAAACTTCAATTTCAATCTATATAAAAAAATTCTTCGACTTTTAAGTTCTCCTAATATTTCTGTTAGTATTGTTTTTTCTAGTAACATATTTTAGTATTGTTAAAAATTAAAATAAACCAAGATCTTATCAGGGTGCGGATTCTATGAAGGATGCTAGTCATTTGTTCTTGTTGTGTCCTTGTTTTGGTTCGTTGTGGCCTCTTTTGCGGCGTTGGATTGGCTTTGATGACATTGATCATTGTAATATTTTGAGTCACTTTGTTCAGTTTATTCATTCCATAGGTGGCTTGAAGGCGCGTAGGTCTTTTTTACAGCTTGTTTGGTTGCTGATTATTTGGGTCCTATGGAACGAAAGAAATAATAGATTATTTAACATGAAAGAAAATTCCATGATTCAGTTACTAGGCAAAGTAAAGAATTACTCTTTGTGATGGCTGAAAGCTAATAAGGCCATATTTGTTTTTGGTGACCAATTGTGGTGGTCGAGCCCTTTGTCATGTTTAGGCATTGGCTGACCTCTTGTTGTATTTTTGACTAAACTGCTGTTTCTTTTCTAGCTGTCTTCTCAGTACATCTTGTGCTGAGAGGATGCTAGTGCAGTGTTAATATAATCCATTTTTGTTAAAAAAAGAAGAAGATCTTATCATAATATTGTCAAATTTTGGAGATATGATCTCTTTGTTTGGATAGTAATCTATGCACAATTATTTTTTAGTTTCATATTTATGTTATTTTGATTTATTGAAATCTAGATGTTTAAAAAATTATATTTAATCTATCTTTGGTTACGAAATTTAAGTTATTGGTGCTATATGTTTATGTTTTTTTAGAAATATCTTCAAAAAATCAATCATTGATTCAAACGATACACGAATTGACTTAACAGATGAAATCGTTGACGAAAAAGTTGACTTAACAAATAAATCGTTGACGGAAAATATCTCATAAATTAAAAGTCAACTTTTTTATATAAAACTTTAAAATTTTATAAGAAGTAAAAATGTATTTAATCTAACTAATAATTAGACTCAAATGGGTAACGAAATCCACAAAAAACGAATTGTTTACGAGAATCAAAATTCTATTTTTTGGTTGATTAATTTTTTGGCTGAACTCTAAGTATATTTGTACGAATTGGGGGTTAACACAAAAAGTTAAAGTTAATATAATTAATGTAAAACTAATTAAATAAAAATAAAAAATTAAAAAGGAAAGAATAAAAAATAAGAATTAGGTGTGTGCAATGTGTGCATATTTTCCTAGTGGGACAAAGACGCGACGACCCGAATGCGCGAACGAAATCTTTTTGTCGTGAATCTCAATTTTTATCCTTTTCTTTATTCATTTATTTATTGTTATATAAATGAATCTTTATCTTCTTCTTTTTCACTTTCATTCATTTTCAGAGTAACAAAAAAAAAACATCATCATGGAACAACAACAATTGAACTTAGATTTGACTTTAGCTTCTGTTCCAAAAACCGTTTCTCATTTCCTCAACAACGTTGCTCAAACCAAAGACATGTCTCAGAAACTTTCAATGCTTGATGACTTGGTTCATAGTTTGGAAGATGAAATGAAGAAAGTTCTTGCTTTTAAACGTGAACTACCACTTTCCATACTCCTCCTTAATGATGGTAATTAATTTTTTGTGTTAATTCTTGTTTTTTGGATTTAACCTTTTTCTTTGTTGTTAATTTTTATTTTTGTTGTTAATTGATGTAGCTATAGCAAGATTGAATGATGAAAAAGAAAAAGTTGGGTTGATGAAAATGGATGATTTGAAAGAAAATTGTGATAATAAGAAGAATTGGATGAGTTCAGCTCAGCTATGGACTAATGAAACAAAATCGGTAATTTTAATATTTTTTAGAAATTAGTAAATTATCCTTTCTTTTAATTGTGATTTTGTTTTTATTGAAGTGAGATTTGAGATAAAAAGTGTTTTTTTTTTTTTTTTTTGTAGAAGAATGAAGGTGATGATGATAGGATTGTGTTACAGAAGGGTAATGGTGGAGGGGTATTTATGGGATTTAATGAAAATCTGTTGAAGGAGGTTTCACAAGCTAAGAGCTTTAGTTTGGTGTCTGAAGTGAGTCATGGAAATTCAAAGAGTGGTGGTGGAAGTTCTGGATCGTCTTTGTTGCGTGTTGAGATACAGAATCAACCTCAGCCGCCACAACCTTTGCAGCAGAGTTCCAGGAAACAAAGGAGGTGCTGGTCGTCCGAGCTTCATCGCCGATTTGTTGATGCACTTCAACAGCTTGGTGGAGCACATGGTAAATTGTTTGTGTTCAGATTGATTGTTTTTATTGTTAATTGTGTTACATGGTGCTTTGATTTATTATGGTGTAGGAATTTTCTTAGTGTCTATTTTGTTTTGGATTTGGGAATAGAGTTGATTCTCCAATTTGGAATTGAAATTGTGGGTCTTGTATTGGGTGGGGGGAGCAATCTGGATTACCTGCAGTTAGGAAATATGTGGATTTAGTGTATTTAATCGATCTTAGTCGTTGTATGGATATCAGACGATTTTATAGTTGTGTAAAATAGTTCAGCTTGAAATCCAGGCCATCTGATCTGCAACTTACAACTGAGACAACTACTACAGGAATCTCACTCTTCTAGATTTCATTGTCTCTCCACCTTCTCTCTAACAATAAACTTTCTCAAACAAAACACTCTAAAAACCTACCTCCACCCATTAATTATGTGCTTAATGAAGAAATATTAGGGAACAAAAAAGAATTAAAAGTTGCAGAAAACAATAGTTATGGATAAGAAATCAGTGAGAGTTATAAGCCTTAGTACTAATGCTCCTGGATTGTGATTTTATAGTGCTAAGTTTGTGAAGAATAAGAAGGGAAAGGGGGTTTGTTTACAACACAGACATGAAGAATTCTTTCATTTTGATAAAGAACACAAAGGATTTGAGAATACATGCGTTGATTAAAATCTAGGCAGAGAATGCTTTCAATTGGGCTAGTGTAATTTATAGAGATCATGTTCATGTGTTATGTTCTTAAAGTGTGAGCTTTTGTAGTAGCTTGTTAAAACAGGACATGCAAGTAATCCACCTGAGGTTTTTGTTTCTGATTTTGTTAACAAAAATTACATTCCTCTAACTTTGTCTAAATTGGGAACAAATTGGCCTATTAGTGGCATTAAATGTTTTTTTTAGGGGACATTAAATGGCTGTATAGCATTTTTTTTTTTGAGCAAGGCTGTATAGCATGAATCTTGTAAAGTTCATATGTATTTTATTTTTGGTACATCATATGTATTTTTTTTAATACAATGGAAATTGAGTATAATGCAATTTTTTTTGAATATATATTATTTTTATATTGTATTACAATTATTAATTAAAAACAAAAAATTGAACCCCGTGACCCGGGGTCCTGGCAACGCCACTGATGGGGATCAAGATTACATATTATTAGGGATTAGTATAGGCACGTATTTGTTATAACTTAGAACTGTTCGATTAAGATTGGACGTTTCCATCTTGCTGATTGCAATAATTTTTGACCGTACACGGGCTATGTAGGGCGTGTATGAGCCTAACTGGTTTTCTTTTTGTAGCAGCCACTCCTAAGCAAATTAGGGAAAAGATGCAAGTCGATGGATTAACAAATGATGAAGTGAAAAGCCATTTGCAAGTGAGTGACAATATTTCATTTCAAACTCCAAACCATCCATGGTTAATACCATTATTAGTTTCTTCGTATTAATTTGATTCTTTTGTTATGTCATGTCAAGCAATTTATGTAGTACATTTGTGATTATGCAGAAGTATAGGCTTCATGTTAGAAGATTCCCAGTTTCTTCAATTCAGGAGGCTAATAAGTTAGCCTTATATATGGCTCAAGATCAATGTGAAGAAGATACATCAAAGGGAAACTTCTCAGAGTCTGTTTCTCCACAGGGTCCTCTTACCCCTCTTCTCCTTGGTGGATCTGTTCAAGGTCTTTCAAGCCATGGAAGAAACAGTATGGATGCAGAAGATGAACAATCAGATTGCAGGAATTGGAAATGTGATCAGGAGCAGCAACACGAAGCTGAATAAATAATCATAGCCTCTAAATTTTGCAGAGTGCTGACAATATTATAATAAAACATATAGATGAAGAATGAGAATTTAACAACATAAAGATACTATATTATATATCTAACAAAGAGAACTATAGAGAGATGAAGTTTTATGCCATAGTGATTTTGTTTTTCATAATTATGCTATGGTTATTTTAGACTGTTGTGGAAAGAGCTGCTGATATATTTTGCAGAATTTTTCCTATCTGATACTGAAGGAGGTTTTTGTTGTAACCAGTACAGTTGAATGTAACTGTATTTTATTTATGGTACAATTGTCATTGATGAATACTCATTTATGATATTTGCTTTGACTTCTTATGTTGTTTGTTTGGCTTTTAGATATTGGATTTTGTGCAAATGGCACAGCACACAGTATGGAATCCACCTAAAGAATTTCCATTTTGGATGTTGTGTTTATTTGAGCAACACTTCCATGAAAAGGTTCATTGTGTGGACGAAATACTTGTGTTGTTCTCAGCCATCCATCCATGTGCTAGGATTCTAGCCATATCTTCAGGTTTATTTTGGGATATCTTGATTTGAACATGATCGAGTAGAAGCTTTTCTGCTTCATTGATCATAAGTGCAAAATCTGTCTGGTACCCTATTCTTGAAAGCATTAGAATATTGACAGATATCGTGCCTGAATTTTATCGAAATAAATGTGCTTTTGAGCATTTTGGCTGGATCTTATTAAGGATGACACATAAAGTGTTAGATAGAATATTTGATGTTTATCAATTTTTTCTTGCTGTCAAATAGTCTAGCATGGAAATTTACACATACAAATGAGAAGGTATTGTGGTCCAAACGAGGGCTCCATGCCTCCATGTGAAATGTCTATCCAATCTTTCCCTAAAAATATCTCACAAACTTGGCCAACCCCTCTTCTCACTTGAATCAAAACGACTCATCCCAAATTTTGGTTAGTTCACTCTTGAGTGGGTTATGCAACTTGCATTAGTTTAATTTGAACCTTCCATTTTTCCCCTTTCCTCTATCATCTTATTAGTGAATATTCTTGAGTTTGAGACTGTTATTTTTTTCGTCAGTTAGTTCAACGGTTAGAAATTCACCTTTTAAGGTGAATAAGTGGCGTGTTTGAGATTTAAACTCCAACCTCAACATATATTATACAATATTTCTACTAATCAAGTTAAGTTCACGAGGGATGTTTGAGATTGATGTTACTCCTTTTATGTGTGGGAATAATCTACGTTAAAACAACTCAAGAATGATTTTAAGATGAGTTTAGAACGAAAAAATTATTAGTCAAAATTGGTAGATAGATGTTTAAAGGTTAGCTTGAGTCAAAGCTCAATAGAATTCTTGACAATAAGGCATCAAGCCCACATTCTTTGTTGATAGTCCTAGAAATGGTTGGGTCTAACATATCTTCATAGAACTAACTTGTGAGGTGATGATTGTCTCCGTTTATAAACACTTGGGGTGTGTTTGTTTTAAGGTAAGAAATTACATTCCTTGAAATGATATTCCTAGGAATAATATTTCAAGGAATAAACATTCCTACCCATGTGTTTGGTAAAAAAATAGATTTCTTGAGAATGTTTTAGAAATTATTTAATTAAAAAAATAAAAAATAAAATAAATGTGAGTGATAGTGAGAATTTATAGCAAGTTGAGTTTTATTCTCATGAAAATGTTAGATTCACATCATTTAAGCATATGAATAACAATAGAAGAAATCATGTGTAAATAATATTTGTGGGAATATAACATTCCAGGGAACAAATTTTTAAAACTTAGAAACAAACATGAGAATATTGCATTTCCAATCTCGCATTCCCGATAATCATATTACAAACCTTGAAACAAACACACCCTTGTTCAAACCATCTCTTATCCATTGGGAGATTCTTAACACACACACCCTCACGCTCATCACAATTGGGTCTGATGTGTGGATATAAACGGTGGGTGGTCTGGTATCGAAAATCTGATAGTAGACGACCCTACATATCTTATAGGATACTCTTATACTACTTAGAAATGTGTATTGGGCGTAACTCATCATCACAAAATCGACTTGTGGTGTGAGGATTGCACCCACTTATAAACACTTATTCAAACCATTTTCAATCTAATGTGAGACTCTTAACATATAGCACCATTAAACGTAAGGAGTGGCGAGTAAAGGAACACATTTTGAGGAATGCATGAAAACTATGAACCTTGTCAAGGGATCATGTCGTTAAGCGAAAAGCTAACACGCAAGCATGGGATGCCACCAAGGAAAACAAAAACACTGCTGTAACACCCTGTTTTCCCAACGTAAAAATTTCGTAAATTAAATCAGAGTTTTCACATAAACGGAGTATCACTTTCTTAAAACATCTTAAAGGAATTGAATAACAATTCATTCATCATAAAAATAGTTATTAAACTTCTCAAAACATTGCAGCGGAATCTTAAAAGTCTTGGCACGCAGGCCTCTTCATAACATTTCAAAAGTTCATCTAAAATTAGTCTTTATAAAATTATAATTGACATGCAAGGAACAGAAAAGCATTTGACAAGATTCCCCATCCCGTTACATATCAGAGCACCTAAGACACAGTGAGGAATGCCTCACACGACTGCACCTAATCTTGGTTACCTGCACTTGCCCACAAGGCGGCAATTCCAACAGAAGGGGTGAGATTCACAAACAATATAATAAACAGATAATCCAACAATTAAGTTTAACAACAATTAACATATAAGCACGTCTCAAATATTTATCTCATAACATCTTAAGCAACATCAAGAATATCATCACTAAACATCTTAAACATCATCAAAGAATCGTCATCACAAAACATCTTAATCATCATCAAAGAACATCATCACAAAGCATCTTAGACATCATCAAAGAACATCATCACAAAACATCTTAAACATCATCAAATACACTTAACAACTCATAGATATCATCATGTAATCATCATCACTAATAAATTTAAAACAACTCAATGTAATCATCATCTCATTATAATAATCAACATCGTAAACAACATTATAACATTATAATTAGTATCATATACAACATCATAACAATATCATAATCAATATCTTAAACAACATAGCAACATAACAATATCATAATCAATATAGCAACATCTTAGTCAACGTCATATAATTCACATCATAAACATCGTATAATCTTCATAGGTACTTTTTTAACAACACATGGGTAGAAAACAACTCGACAACTCATAGAGGATAATTCATCAACAACTTAACAACTCATGGATGATAATTCATCAACAACGACTTTGACTCGACAAATGCGACAATGCAACTTAGACACTTATATGCATGTGGTACCAATCGTCATCATAAGTATTAATATACTTTAATCGTGCGGAGGACAAAGCTCCTAATAATCGTGCGGAGGACAAAGCTCCTATCATGGTGAGGACAAAGCTCAATGAATGCTAATGCATGGACTCTATCAACAAGACACCTTAATCAACTTATCACTTATACATCCAATAATTTGGAGTTCATCATCAACTTATTCATACTCATGCAACTTAGTTAAATAACAATTGCAGCATAATCAAATCACATCAAGCTTAATAACAATTCATTTCAACAACATCTTGATCATTCAATAATATTTCGAGTAATGCATTTAATCATTAAATCACATTACAAACAACTTAGCAGTTCATAACAGCAACAGAAACAGCACAAGCAATTCACAATCATTATCAACAACATCAAATCATCACATTAACTTTATAAGTATAGCACATTATGCACTCATCATTCATAATTCATAAGCAATAACATTCTTCAAAAGTAATCAAGTATGATTAAATAAGACATAAGTCAAATACTCAAAAAACACCTCAACTAAATCCCTAATACCTAAGTTTGAAGTTTGGATATCAACCTTAAGTCTTTGGACTAACTTGGGATTAGTTATGCTAAGTTTTCTTAAAGTTTTCTCAAGACCTACTTGGACTATTTTCATCATAACTCAAAATCTACAAATAATTTTCTAGTCACTCTAGAGCCATTAGAAAGCTAACTCAATTACCTACAACTTTCGTGTTTACACCAAGACCCATTTCGGAACAGAAATGTATGAAAAAGACACAAGAATGCGAAACAGAGAATGCTGTTTTTTCCAAGACCTACTTGGAGTGTTTTTATCATAACTCAAGATTCACAAAACATTTTTGAGTCACTTTGAATCCATTAAAAAGCTAACTCAATTATCTACAACTTTTGTGAAGACATCAAAAGCTAATTATGAACAGAAAAGTCCCAGTTTTTATTTTAGTTTTTCGGTTACAGAAAATCGAAAAGAGAACGAGCCTGTTGACCCCTTTGTAGTATTTTAATCATATCTAGAGTTCTAAAAGCTTAAATTGAGTCACTCCAAAGGCTAGTGAAAGCTAACATCTATATCTACAACTTTCATGAAGACACCTAAACCCAGTTCGGAACTTAAACTTGTCCAACTGAGACAACAAGTAACGTGTTTTGCACAGCGACAGCAAAATCGCAGTTCAGTTGCGGTTTCGCCTTGGGGAAACCTTTTCTACTCTGTTTTCGATCCAATACCCTCAAAACATGACCTTAAACATCAGCCTATGATTATCCTATCATTAGAACATTAATTATTCATTAACCTACTAGATTATCCACTCTTTTTAAGACTAGAGACTCAATTCGAAACCTAAACTAGTTTTCCTTAATTCTCACCTTTCAACTTCATCTTTTAATTCATTCACCTTAACCTAGTTCTTAATTCTCTCAAAAACTCATCCATCTCTTGTTAATCATAATTGAATTGAATTACAGTTTAATATAATGAAAGCTAGGCTCACCCTTACCTTAATTTGGTCTCCTGAATCAAGCTGCGTTCTTCTTAGGTTTTTCTTCTCTCCTTCGCGCCTCCTCTCTTTTTCTCTAGGTTTCTCCAAAAGTTATATCACGTACTAAATAATTCTAACCCTAATTCTCTTATTTATATTCTCTTACTCATCTTATCTTATTTCTACTCCTTCCCTCAAATTCTCTAAAATTATGTAACAACCCATATTTAATTAAATATATTATATTATAAATCAAATAAGATAATACTAAAAATACATAAAAGCACACATCATCAAAATATATATTATATTATATCATCATATCTTATTATTTTTAAAACAAATATATTTCTACACTAGATAATATATATATATTTCAACACCAAATAACACATATATTTTTATAACAAATAACATAGTATTTCTACACCACATAACAAATATATTTTCACACCAAATAACATAATATTTCTACACCAAATAATATATATATTTTTATAACAAATAACATAATATTTCTACATCACATAACGAATATATTTTTACACCAAATAACATAATATCTCTACACCAAATAACATATATATTATAATATAATATGCTACTAAAACACCAACATATAACACAAAAATAACACACATCACCATAAATCAAATAAATTATTTAAAAAAGACTCTAAACTCAATCAAATAATTAAATAAATAAAATAGTTCAAAACGGGCGTTACAACTGCCCACGAAAATAACCGAGCAAGGCTAGGCGATGTAAGCCATTTTGTTTTGTCCAGTAGAAATAGGTTTGCCTATAAATACTTACTTTTTATTATGTATTCAACACACAATCAATCAAACACAAACTATTTTTTGCCATTTTATTCCTTTGTCATTATGCATTTTGTTTACATGCATTTCTTAGTCTAATAACAAAAATTCAAAACTAACCACACCGACGCAATTAAAAAACCTACAACTAAAGAACAATGTTCCTTTTCCAGTGTCAATCACTTTACGAAAATGAATCACAATTAAGGACCATTAACTCATACCTCTGATAGTTTCTAACTCCATGAATAAGGTGGTACCTCTCGTACCTTTTACTGGATATATACTCGACATTCAATCAATAAAACATTTTTATATTTTATTTAATGAAAATAGTCTTTTTTAAATCATTTTTGAAGTTGAAACTGAAGTTTTTAGAAGGTTTTCAATCAGTTTTATGAGTATTGGTCATCCTACGCAATCAATATACTATTTTTTTAAGGACTATCAATCCATCAATTAAAACTCTTCTAAAGAAACCATCAATTAAAACATGCAACATCACCATATTTGAGTCCATAAATATGAGGGATAAACCAAAACAAATGAATTTTAAAATGTGGCGACTAATTTTTGAGCGAGTGAAAATAAAGAGACCGAAATTATAACCAAACCTAAAAAATATTGGTGATGGTTCAAATTTGTAATATGTCATATACATGCTCAATCATGTTTCACCTTGCACCATTAAATTTTATCTATGTCCATTGCATAAAACTAAACTCTCACATTCATAAGTTTAACTTCAACCGATAAAAATATCAAAATTGTTAAACCATAAAATTGTTCACTTTACATGTGCGAGCTTATAACAACTTTACTATTTCATCTAAGAAAATGCAAATCTGTGCTCTAGAGAGAGAAAAAAATGTGGAGAAAATAAAAGGAGGAAGAGAACCACATTTTTTTTAGGTTTTATTTTCTTTTTAAATTGAATAACATTTGATCACAAAAGAATTAAAAACAATATATATGTAAGACGAACAATTAAAGCCAATACTTCCAAATTGGGGGAAACAAATAAGGGAGAGATGGAAAAAAGAAAATAACATGACTTAAATCTCCAATCATTAGTTAGTTTTTTTGACAAATCCAATCATTAGTTGGTTAATTATACGGTGTTTGATTGGTATTTGGGTTTTCTTTTTTTGGTCTTAGTATTGGGTTTTGTTTTTATTTCATCCTTATTACATTATTTGTTTTTTAGTTTTTATCACTCATAGCGTGTATATAAATAATTTTATTTATTTTGTTTTTATACTATTAATTAAATTGTAACAAAAAAAAATACTATTGATTAAATAATATATCACCTACCCTTCACTCTAATTTTTTTTTCATAAAAAAGTATAAAATAATATCTGTATTTCTTGATATTTTTAACTTTAATTTTCATTGACCTTCCAAAAAAAAAAACTTTGATTTTCATTGAATATATTTTTCTTTTCCCTTTTATTTCTTCATTTTTTTTACCATATCAAAATGTAGACATATTTTTCTTAAAGTGTGACAAGATTACACACTTTTTAAAGCGTGGAGAAGTGAGGAATCCAGGGTTCGAATTCCGGTCCCTGCAAATATTGTCCTTGGTAGCTACCAACTGAGCTACTCTTACGGGACCATACTTACACCATTCTATTTTATAAATATACATCTCTATTTTTTTATTGAATATACATCTCTCTTTTATCTCATTATCTCCTTTCATTTTAAATTTTAAGTCAATTAATAGTCAAATAATGTAATGACTGAAATACCCTCATTCATGATAAAATTTAAAGTCAAATATGTTTTTGATCTTTATAAATATTACAATTTTTCATTTTAATCCTCCTAAATATTTTGTTAGACTTTTAGTCTCCCAAAAGTTTTTCATCACCACTTTTGATCTATATTTTTTAGTCAACTTATGTCTTGCAATCATATGTTTTAATAATTTTTTTTGAAAATGGATAGATTAACAATTCATATTTAATTCTTGTTTTATTAAAATTTTTATTTTTTTAGGATTAACATTGTACATATTTCAAGACAAATTTATTAAAAAGTATAAGGTTTAGACATAAATTGACTAAAAAATAAGACATAAAAGTAATGATGAAAAACTTTTATGGATTAAAAGTTTAACAAAATCATTGGAAAACAAGTTTAATTATTACGCGAAACAATAAAAAAAAAAAAAATACTCAACCATGAAATTTACACATATATCCTCATAACCCCTAGCCCCGTTCAAAGCTTCTTGCCCCCCTGCAAACTCGCGCCGGCACCGACCACCAGACGCGACGCCGATCACCGGCGCTCTCCACTTCTGCTCGTGCTCCGCCGCAGCCACTGACTATACTCTGCGACAGCTTCTTTGTTTAGCCTAAGGTGAACTTTTAACTTTGTGTTCAATGCTAAATTTCGAAATAAACTCTTTTTTGTTTGCTTTGTGAAGAAATTAATGCGATTATGGTACTTTGAAACTGTTGTAGATAGAGAAAATGAAAGAAATTGTAACAATCCAAGTTGGTGATTATGCAAACTACGTTGGCTCTCACTTCTGGAACTTTCAGGTTTCACCCTCCCCTTCTATACCTTTCTTTATATTTTTTTTTTTTTTTTTTTTATGATTACAATGGCACAAATTTATTCACTTCACATTCTCTTTGCTTTGTTTATTTATTTCAAATTGTAACCAATTGTTCAAAATGTGTTTTTTTTTTAGTTTTAGTAAGCATTTTTAGTGTTTTTTTTTGTATGACTATGATGACTATGTGATTATTAATGTGTGTTGAATTGTTAGGATGAGTTGATTGGGTTGGCCGGGGACCCTCAAGCTGATTCAGTGTTCAAGAATCATGATCTTCACATGGACGTGCTTTATCGGACCGGTCAGACACTACAGGTGCAATTTTCTCTACTTTAACTATTTCATTTCAAGTACTATTATTTTGAGGAAAAAAATGATCTTGTATGCTATTAGAAGTCTCTTGTGGTTTGCCTCTAGTGGTTAATGAACTTTAGTTAAGGTCGAACGGTCGTGAGCAACCGAGTTTGATCATTGGCTATCATTGATCAGACTTTACTTATTTCTTGAACGAACTCCATAGGCCCCCTTTCCCATGAGAACAGGAGGTTTAAGGCAAAAAAAAGAAAGAAGTCTTTTGGTGCAAGATTGAATGTGATCTTGTATTTGGGCTTATCTAGTTGATCTGCTGCTTGTGGTTTTATGTAAATTGCGGCTGCAGAATGCTATTTAGAACTATTTCTTTCATGTGTCATGTCCATGTTCAACAATTCAAACTTTAAGTATCAGTTACTTAGGTTCTGTTAAGTGTTAATTATACTTGAATGTCAAATGAATTTTTTTATTAGTAGTGACTAGTGAAAATGGCGACAGATGATCTGAATTTATTGATTAGAAGCATCAACTGTTCTATATATGCTTATACCATCTTTCATAAATGTGTGCAGGGCATTGATACATACACTCCTCGCCTACTCTCGATAAACATGAGAGGTATTCAAATGCATCTTTTGTTAGTTATTTTGGTTCTTAAATGTGTCTAATTACTTAATTTAGTCTTCAAATGTGTTTATCGTTTGTCAATTTAATCCATAAAACTAATAACAAAAAACACTTGGAGGTGTGTCTGTAATTTTTATACATTAAGGGACTATAGTGACATCACATATGAAAGAGTTTTCTCTGCTATGAATTCTATCAAGAACCAGGTATTCATACAAATCGAATGGGAGATGAAATACTTAAATGATTGTTTAGTTATTTAAATAGAGATATACATTTTTGTTGGCATTGTAAATGAGAAAACCGTTCAATGTTTTCATATGAAAAATTGTAGAGAACAATTATAATGCATACTTATTCTTTCAAAATGAAAATGTTTTATATATTTAATGCCACAAAATTTTATATATGGTGGCCCCTACTCAAATTTTATTTCCCTGAGGGATAGTATTACATTCTCCTGAACTATCAATGGAAGTATTGGTAAAAAATCATTGTACTTGTATGTAGTAGGACCTATTTCGTTGGTTCAGTGATGTTGTGAAACCAATTAACTTTTTTTTTTTTGTGTGGTGATAGAAATCAGATAAGTTTGTTAAGTTGATGGGAAAATTGTAAACAATATAAACAAGAGGACTGACTATTAAATTTATAACTTACAATGCCAAAAGCAGAAGACAACTAATTTTGTAATTGCAAAAGATAATTTACTATATCTTGGTAGTAAATAGTACATTTTTTAGATCGTTGACTTTTCACTGAAGACAATTCCAGACATTTGCTTTTAACATGATTCCCACATATTTAAGACTTTGCCTTTTCTACCTTTATGGAGTTGAAGTAAATACAACATCTTGCCTATATGGTATCTCCTTTTCGAATGTCAGTTTTTATCTCAACTAAAATCCTTGCAATATCCATTTGTTCTGTCTTCTGCTGATCGCATGATGATAGTATGTATCACTGTAAACATATTTTAGTATGAGATTAATTGTATAATCTCTTATCTGTTTTCCTTTCAAGTGCAAATATCATTCCTTCTTCCCTCATTGTAATCTATTCTTCCAAATCTGTTAACCTTTTCAGGATCCCTTGGATCTATGAGCTCACGCGGTACACTGTATAAGGAGGCTGCTCCCACAACATCAGACGTTTTCACATGGTGAGAGCTTTTTCAGCTTATGCTTATATATTGAAAGTTCAATGATAAATGATATAGAGTAGAAAAACTGTAGAGGATTGAAGAAGGAACTCTAACATTGACATTCTTGTGGACATTGATTTTTGCTGTACCAATTCTCTCTAGATTATTAGCTTTAAGAAAATTGGCGATTTCTTTTGTAAATATTAGCAATATTGAGACATCGTATAAGGTTAGTAAATAGGTTTTATATATGCAATACCTGATTACTGCAATAGTGAAGTCGGATCTTTGCTACAGATGCAAGAAAACTGAGATTTAAGACTATGCATAAAATTAAAAATGGTATGTTTGCCACTTGCAGAATCCGTTTAGTCGTATCTTTTTACTGCTGGACATCAAATCTACTTCATCAGCTATATCTTCATAGTCTCTTGGTTTAAAATTCTGTTCAAATGCGTCTAATGTCCATAGACCTATGTGCAGGACTGGTGGAGTTTCCACCCAAGCCTCTGAACCTCAGAAAAAAAATTTGTTCCTAGAAAGCCTTTATGAAGAAGAAAACCAAAATATGGTAAATGAGATAAGTGGTTCTCCAAGCGAGTACCAGGATAGGGATATAACTGAGAGTCTAGAAAATGGAGTTCAGTTTTGGACAGATTACTCAAAAGTACATTTCCACCCCCAAAGTCTATATGAATTAAATGGAGTTTGGACAGATGTTAAGGAATTTGACAATTATGGAATTGGAAAGGATTCTTTTGCATGGGCTTCACAAGGGGAAGAAGTTAGTGATAAGCTTCGTTTTTTTGTTGAAGAATGTGACCATGTACAGGTAACTATATTTTTTTTTTAATATGGTAGTAGATTTGGAGATTAGTTCTCACGTATTTTTACCTGTTACTCTTGTAATGAAACAATGAATTTGTGCAGTATCTTAAAGCATCTGGTTTTTCTGTAACTTTTCATTTTTAGGTCAATTTTTTGTTATTTTTTTTCATTTTCTCAAGGGTCCTAAAAATTTGCTTATGCCTTGAATATAGGTAATGATGCTTCTATTTGATGTACCAAATTAATTTTTTTTTTTTTGAAGGAACCAAATTAATTATTTATATGCATTCTTTTTTACGACGAACTAAGTATTTCATAAACTTGTTTAGAACCTGTTAATTGAAGTACGGTATTCATATTTCTGTAAAAGCTACTGTAAACGGACATAGCAACATTACAATATCACATTCCACAAACCTATTTGTTTGTTTATCTTTGTCTACTTCAGTGTGATATTTATATATTAATGGTACTATTGATATGCTAACAAAATATATGTTGTTTTGATCTTAGCCATGGCCTTTTTCCGTTAGGCTTTCAAAATAATTCAGTTTGGTATGACGTTCCTTGAACAATCATTCTTTAAAATTTGACAGGGATTTCAATTCGTAGTTGATGACTCTGGTGGTTTCTCCTCCGTGGCTTCTGAATTTTTAGAGAACATTGCGGATGAATATACAAACACTCCTGTCATACTGTATACTGTTCGTGGTTCTGGTTCACGGACACGTCTTCAGAGCCGGAACCGTAAAGTTTTAGAGGACCTTCATGATGCTATATCATTTTCAAGACTATCATCCTATTGTAAACTTATTGTACCTGTTGGCCTGCCCTCCTTAAGTAAGTGTAATGATTTTTGTCATGTAGAGTTTATAATCAGACTATCAGTTTCAATAGTCAATATCCATCTTTGATAATAGTCTGCAATTAATGATGTTTAAGATGCTGACACTTAAATGGTTACGTGGGATTGATGGCCTTAAATTCCTTTGTTGTAATCTATTCTAATATTAATGTGGTTTTCTCACAGATGTCAAATGTATTGTTGTTGGCTCATTGATACATATATTCTAGATTCCAAATCTCTTATTCAGTTATACTGAACCTTCTCTTGATGTTTTTATTCTGGTCTTAAGTTTCCTTTGTCATTGAATTTCATAGGTAAAGCTTCCACATTCCTCCATATTGAAGATGAGAAACATTACCACTCAAGTGCAGTTTATGCTGCTGCACTACATTCCATTAGTCTTCCTTTCCGAATGGTACCAGTTGGGCCTACTGCAGATGCATGTTCTGTTTCTGGGGCTGTGGATTTTCATGGACTTGTACAAATGTTATCAGGGCAAGGACGGCAGAATATGGTGTCAATTCTGGATGTTGCCATGCCAACACCTGCTTTAACAGGTACATTTGAATAATTTGAGTTAATCTTGATAAGATATGTATTTGATTGGTCTTTTTGTTGAAATTTAGGAGGACAAAATGAACTGTGTTTGTTAGAAAACTTTCAGCCGTTGACCCCAATGATTTCTGAGGATGGTGAAGACTTACAGGCAATTGAACACTTGACAGTCCATGGAGCTCTTGCATCAGGTATTTTGCATTGAGATTTATTAATGTTTTTTTTTCTTCCCTTGTATCCTCTTGTCTTGGCTTTCTAAACCTAAACATTATTCTTCACTTCAATGATCTTACCCTGTATCTAATAAGCACACCAACCAACCAATCAAAGCATTTTCCCACTAAATGATATCTGTTACATATATCAAACGACACCATAATATCTTATCATTGATCATGTTTAGTGATAGCCTGTATCCAATATGCATAATGGTTTAAACTTTAAAGTAAATAGTAGATTCTTTGGATTTTTACTGTTCCGAGTAGGAGCATGGTGAAAACGATATATTTAGGATATCTGTAATTCTGTATTTGGCCATCTGTGAATCACTGGAGGTTGCAAAGTAAAATGTCTCTGTATTAAGCAACAACTATAACACTCATGTCTTATTTCACTAGGTGAGTTCAGCTACATGGATCAGAAGACACTAATTCCCCATCCTGAATTAAATAAAAAATAGACCACTTACCTCTAAAATCTAATTCTAAATCTCTCTTGACGTTTGACCTAAATTTTTCTTGGTCTTTCTCTATCTCAAACTATTAGATTATCCTTCATCTTATCAACCACACTAACCGGTACATTTATGGATCTTCATACATCCAAAAGAAGAAATAGGAATGAAAAAGATATACACTACATGTTTTATACATCTGAAAAGATTACGATTATGTTAATATATGTTTAATGAAAGGCAACTCCCAGATTACAATTATGTTAATATATGTTTAATGAAAGGCAACTCCCTTGTGTCATTAAAAAAGAAAAGAAAGGCAACTCCCAAATTCTAGTCTATCATAAAATGCTTATTAATATGATGGGTACCAGACAGTGAGGTAAACCAGAATAATGTAATTTAGTGTATTAGATGAAATACTCAGTCCTGTATGACAGGAATGGCAGGATCTTGTTTCTGAAATACACAACAGGAAATGCAAAAGCAATAAAAGAAAATAGTCTAGGCATTGTGAGAGTTCCTAGTATCTCCCTACTCCCTTGAAGTCCAAATTAACTCCAACCTACCCTCCATAATCCCCCACTCTCACAAAATGTTTATAACCAACGGAATGATTACAATTTTAATTTGCCTGAAGAAGATGCTAAACTTGTGCAAATTTTATGAATAGTATATTCTTCCTAAGCTTAAATGTGTGAAGTGGTCTGTTGGAACTATCAAATTGATTTGCCTTCATTATTTGGTTTTTTTTTCTTTCTTCCGTTTGTTTCTAAGTTTTGTTTTCTGCATGATATTTTCTTCTCAACCCCTTTGCTATTTTTGTTCGGTAGAAGGTCGTCGTGCTTCTGTTTCTGAAGTAAAAGATGCAGTCGATGCTGCTTATCAACGTGCCAATACAAGGCCGTTGTTCAGCCATCTATCTGTTGCTCGTTGTCCCCTGCCTATTCCCTTGCCTTTTCCATCAATTTTTGGAAACCAGGTTGGCAAGTATGGTGAATTAATGAGCGACCAACTGACTAATTCTTCATCAAAAGGATCCCTTGACGTGCATTCCATTCCCATGGCCGCCAGATTACGTTCCAGCAGTGCTATCTTGCCACTTTTGGAGCATAACCTGCAAAATCTTCACCAGTATGGAATTATACGAGGAGCCGCTGGGGCTGAGTTACTTAGGGGTTGGGGCTTCGGAAAAGAAGAATTGGTGGAAATGCAGGAGATGTTGTCTAAAATGGTTGCCACATTGTGTCCTCCTGAGTTGTCATCTGATTCAGATTAGAATGCATACATTGTTCTTGGTTCCAAAAACAAAAAGCGGGGGGAACATTTGTAAGGTTACGGACTGTGACAAATTTGACCAATGCTTCAGGGTTCTTGTTGCTTAATGTTCCCCACCCACATGATTGATTTTAGTTTTCTTTAGCAAGTGATGTAATTGTGAAAAGAAGTGTCATAAGAATGGCATTGGTCGTTTTTGTGTTTCCCCTACTCGGGTGCTTTGCTCTGTGACTCCCTGCTGATCTATGGAGCCTCGCCCGTGTGGTTAACCTTGCCTAGCATTCAACAGAAGCTGGTTCTAAGTGGTTATCAAATTTTTGCAATTTCCTCTCAACAAAACTTATACGAGCCTCTTCATTTGCTGGTTAAAGGACATAAGCTCATGCTGGGTCCGCATGTGTTTCCGGACGTATTAACTGTTATTATCAAACTCATATTATCAATATCAATGACAATGTGCTGGAACTGAGTTTTCAAGAGAAAAGTCCTTGGTGTTTTTTTGGGTCTCTGACCCGGTTTTGCAGTAAAAGAAAGACACTTAATGTAATTATCATATTATACACTGCAGTTTTCTATCTTCATTTTTTTGAGTACATGCTTTTTATATAGTATTACTCCCTCCGTCCCAATTTTACTGAGCCTTTTACTCATTTTACACTTATTAAGAAAAACGTATTAGTGAAGGAGAGAGAAAAATGGTTTTAAGTGCTCTTGTTAAGTATTGGTGCATTTACCATTATCATAAATGCAAAGAATAATATATTGAATTGAGAATGATGAAAGTAATATTAATTAGAGTTATAATTGAAAAAAAAAATTAATATTGCATTGAAAAGTGAAATGGATCAATTGTTTTAGGACAATATTTTTTTACAAAAGACTTAGTTATTATAGGACAAAGGGAGTATTCCTTAATTATGGGACTCTATTTGCGAAGCTGACCTCTCATGATATGATTTGTATATAGGGTTAGGAATGATTTAGGGCATTTATGAAGGATTCAAAAATAAAAATAATTTATAAATTTGATGTAGAAAAAGTTATTTTTTAAAAGTCAAATACCTTCCTGGGTAATATATGAAGGAAAAAACTTGATTTATTTGTAAGTTATCTTACGTTTGTTGCAATGTTATCATGTTTTATGATTCAAACAACAGTGTGACTCTAGTACTCTAGTCTGGTTGCTAATAAAATTAGGTATATAGATATTGAAATGTTTAAAAATTGCATAATCTCATAAAATCCTAATAAAAGAAATATATATATATATATATATATATATATATATATAATTAAATTACTAAAATGAGACTTAAAAAAGGGCCATGCATAGTGAGCTGTATCCTAGTAAACATACAAAAACCACAATAATAGACATCCGTACTACTAGTGGTTTTTACCGGCAATGTTGTGGGAAATTTCACCATTCTTATTTCTTTACACAAAAAATTACTGCTATTTGTTTTTACTTCTATCTCCATCCTGTTGACTATGTTGAATAAGACAAGTCATCATAATATTACATTATATACGACGAAATATTCTAATTCCTTTATGCTAGTATGGTATCTTCTTCCGATTAGTTGGCATCAGAATTCACCTGCCAGAGGTTGACTTCCACATAATAATGAGACATGAATCAAATGATGATATAGCTGGTGCTTATATATTGTTTGAGCCTTTGAGGCATCGAGAAAAACCCAAGTAGTTCTTTTAAAACAGAGTTTCAAGAGTGAAAGGAAATACGAACAATGAGTAAAAAAATGCACTAAAAATAAATAAGGTTTAACATCATATAAGCTTCCTTAAAAAAAAAAAAATCATATAAGCCAAAATATTCAAATACATGTGTTAATATCAAGATATTTTATCATTTGTGAATTTCTTCCCAACATTTTGACCTAGCCTGACAATGACATCGAGGCACTATGATAAATTAAAATAAGACTAATTACAATATGGTTAATTAGTGAATTGAAAATTGATAAACAATGACTTGTAAACAATTGAATAAATAAATAGATAGGTGTTGCGAAATGCTTGAGCTCGCAATAGATATCCACTAACACGTTTTCATGAAGAAGAGAAAATAAAAATCGGTTAGCGCTAACATGAATTTTTTTTATTTATAATTAATTACATATCTCGAAAGATATCAATTACACGTCGTTTTGTATCAACGATTAATTAATAGTGACAACTAGAGTACTTATGGAAGAGTAATGAATAATTTACTTCAATCAATGGACATTCATCTTTTTAGATGGTATCCATGAACTATCTTGACTTCACCAATAAATTGATAATTTTCATTGGTTGGTAGGTAAACTACCCACACAGAAAAAACCTTAATTAATATGTTGGATCTATTCATACAAAACTTTGTTCTTGCTTCAATATTGTTGTAACTTGTATCTGTTAATTTTGAGTTAATGTTTATCATTTGTCTAAAAAAATGTGCCATATTGAAATTGAAGTCAATTAATGAAAACCTTGAGAAGCAGCCCACGATTTTACTAACGGATTGTACAACAACTGTAGATGCATAATGTAGAATTAAAGGACGTTATATTTGACGATCGAGAAGCCACTCATTGACTTCATATAAAATAATTACTACGATCTTTATAATTGTACATGAAAATTTTGTTTACGTAATATTGTCGGTTGTGTACAAATCACTCATGATAAAATGATGCACATGCCGTGAAGCTGTTTTTTTATTTGAAGTATTTATATACCATTTTTGACTTTATGGTATAATATGGATTAATTTCCTCTAAAAAAAATAGGGATAATTGGCAACCACGGAAGATATAGAAAAAGATTGTCAAGCTATACAGAAATGAGATTGGATATGGCGTTCAGACTTTGGAAACATGAGCCATGCACCATAACTACATTCCCGTGGAGGTGAGAGATGTTGAAAATAACAATGAACTTTAACAACACCGTTGACTCAACGTGATTTTTCAAAACTCTCCGTAAATTCATATATGTATGTTCCGACTTCAAGTCACATTTTAAATGTATTGTGTTCCTCTTTAGAGTCACATTTTAAAGGTATCATGTTCCTCTTTAGAGTCTTGTGTTTCAACCTCAAGCGGCATTTATGAGATATTGTTCACTTTGGTGTCTTGTAAAAAACCCTCGTGATTTTGACATTTATAAACTGCTCTTAATCTCAAATTTTAAACAATATGAAACTCGCCGTAGAAGAAAATGATATGAAATTTTTAGTGTACCAGATCAGCATCCAAGCTCACTATGCTCAGTTGCATTTTGGACAATGACTATTGTAGTCATCAATAGTACTACTATTTTATAAATATATCGTGACCTTTACAAAATCCTGATTAAAGTTACATTTAGTATCATGAGCTTCTAGTGATCGTTGAATGTTTAATGGAGACATGCAATGTGTGTGAAATTTTACGTAAGTATGAGTATTAATTTTTTTTCCATAGATTCCTTACACCAAAGATAATTTTGGTGAGATGTAAATATCATTTTTAATTTAGATTTGAAACTTTGTTTGCGATGTTATGTGAGTCTAAACTCCTTTGTTAGACTCAACACCATCGATATACGGTAACTATCTTTTTTACGGTATATTCTATTAAAAATAAACAAATAGTATTTAATTATTTATTACCAGTCTGTTTATGAAACTTATATATAATATCACCGAGATTAATCTAATGGTCATGACCTCAAATACTTTATTGGTTTAAGCCTAGAGTTTAAGAATACATTGCATGCATAAAAATTATTAGTTATCCATATGCATGTATTGTGATAAAATTTGATAAAATTGTGTTTGATGTTCAAATTTTTGATAAAATTTAAATTTCAAAAATAGAATACTAGAAATTTTCCCTAATAAAAAAAAAAGAATACTAGAAATTTTCCCTAAAAAAAAAAGAATACTAGAAATTTTTTAAAAAATCAATTTTTTTTTTACAAATTAAAAAAATAGTTGCAATGATCGGGCAATAAGAACATTGTTTTAACCTTATTATCAAATGTTCTTGGGCATTCATATTCTTTTAACTTTATAAACCAAAAAAAAAAAAAAAAACTTTTGACTTTAAGGTTTGCACGTAGTAGATTTATTTAACTCAAAACCAAACTGAGCCTTTTTTTTTTTTTATTGTTTTTCTTATTTAAGAGAAGATAAATTTTGAATACCACATTTATTTGTATATTTATTATCTCAACTTAAAGAATGAAAACTATCAATCTAAATCTAAAAAAAAAGTATCTGGCTTTCAAAATTTTAATCGCTAAAATCCAGCAAGTCAATATATTGTGTTTACATTATTGTCTTTTAATTTGTAAATTTAAAGCACTTCTCTTTATTCAAATAACATCAACAAAACTGATTGTCATGTTTTGTGTTATCGTGTTGTTAGAATTTATAGCCAAATATCACTGAAGCTATGACGATGAAAGTGATTTGATAAAGGAGATGGAGCTATTCATAAAAAAATAAAAATGAAAAGGGGCTACTAATTAAAGCCTTTAAAAGCTTTCTGAATTCTGATTTACATTTTAGGTTTTAACCAAAAAGAGGAATCAACTAAAACGTAGCTACTGCTTTAGATTCAATAAAGAAAGTCTCCAAAATCATCAATAATCAGCTTACTTTTTCAATTGCGTCTTGGAAATCTCCTTCAAATCCAAGTAAAGCAATACGGGTAAATGAATCTCGCATATATTCCGTCTGTAACAAAATATAAGCAAACGATCCAAAACAAAATCAAATGTACATCCAAAATTTAGACAAAAAATATTTGACTTTTTGGATTGAGTTTTCTTATATTTTGTTACGAGTGAGTATGCTTTACTCCTCTCTTCTTTTTGTCTATCCATTAGTATCCGGCAGGTAAGAACTGCAGCCAAATTAAGAAAGGTGTTAAGAAGTGCCTAATACATAGAATACAGCTTGTAAATTTTGGATAGCTGAAGTCTAGCTAGAACACTGAATATATAAATATAGCCAAAGCTGTAATGATTAATCATTGCATGAAACGTAAAGTATACCACATGTCCTCTAACAAGTAATTTAGGGGGACTACTATCTTTCTATCGGACAAATGAAGGCCTTTCAAAGAGGCAATATGAACTTGGTTGTGAACTATAACATTCATGGAAAATCAAGAAAAAGTGTTTTCAAATAATCTTGGTTGTGAAGATATAAGGATGCAATATAAGCTGACCAAACTACCTATTGTAAAAAAATATTGGAATTGGGATATTTTAGTTTTGGTAAAATCAAGGTATATATCAATACATATCAATACTAGTAGTAGCTAACCCCAAGTACAAGATGTGCCCACAATGGGATATAACTTGTATTTTCTACCAACTTGGCTGGTATGTCGGTTTCCACAAATTCCCTTTCAAAATATACAAAACTTATTATCTCTTTCATTAGGTAAACACGAGCAATCACTTTGAGGAGGCTATTGTTATTATTTATAAACAAATTATACACAAGATGCTAGGATAGCTAATATGTTTGCAAAGCCAATGTCTTGAATTGATAGATTGCCGAATTCCAGTAATACCTACAGGTACCTTACTTGACTTCAGAGCATAATATTCGATATTTTTAACATTTTCTCCCTAAAAAGTGTAAACTTTGTTTGTTTTTATTACCCCTGCATGACATTTTAACTTGACAGACAAATCAATAGAATATGCCGTGCTGGCAAAACCAAAGTTAGGCATATTTACTGTTTTATTATAAGTGCTCATAATTGAGGAACCAGACTAGACTAGACTTCTCTGATTGTGAAAAGACCATTCCCCTAACAGACCCTTTTGCTTACTATATTACACTGCCCCACAATGAGTTATTAACTTTCTGCCTGCCACCAAACTAGATTGCCCTTGTTAATGAAAAAAGCTATCTTATCTTTCTTCTAATAATTACAATGACATACAAAAAGCATTGATAGAAATCATTCATAATCACAGATTACCAAAGTATAAGGAAACCCACGTGAACAGTCCTACATCAAGTGTCATCATGAATTAACCCAATAAAGAAAAAAACAAAATTTTAAAAGGTAAATCATTCACCATTCATTTACAAACAATAACAATATTGGAATGGGCCATGGAGAAAAAGAAAACATACCTAGGCTGAAAAGTGTTTGACGAAAAAGCAGGAAGTGGCAAGAGGTGCAAAATTTGAAAATCAACAAGGACCAAGTCCAACACTCCTACACTCCTCGCTTTCCGTCTGTTGTTGATGAGTTTGTGGCTGTGCTTGCTTCTGTTGTGGTGGGAGTAATAGCTGAGCCTGAAGTGGAAGATGATGATGATTATGATGATGGTGAAGATTATGAGATTCTCCTCCTTGTCCTTGTTGTGCTTGTTGCATGTGATGATAAGTATTATCAAAAGATCCCAAAGCCAAAGAAGGAGACAATTGATCAGCAGCAACACCAACAGCAGAAACTGGGGACACTTGGTTGAACCCACCACCAGCAGAAGAATTAGAAACTGAATCCACATCAAACCCACCACTAAACCTCAAAAACTCTTGCTGTTGCTGCTGTTGTTGATTCTCAAAAGTCCTAAAAATCTCCTGTTGCTCTCTAGCAGCAACAGCAGCAGCCAATTGTTGAGCTTCCAAGATCTGATGTTGAGCCGCAGCAGGTGTCTGCTGCGGGTCACGAATCACCATCTGTGCACCCGCAGTCACCGCGGGTGCACCACCATTATAAGGGTAAAGAGAATTACCAAAAGGGTTATTATGCTGCTGCTGTTGCTGAAGAATCGTTGTGGGAATACCTTGAAGCGCTTGAGGACCAATATAAGTAGCAAGTTCCTTCTTAGCATTATTAAGTTCACCTTGAATAGCTCTTAGCTTATGCTGAAGAAGTGAAATAAGACCAACACAACCATAAACCGGATCCCTCAGCCGCGCCTCGGCCTCATAAGCCAACGACTTAACCGCGTCATCACGCTGCGTCGCATTAAGCTCGTTTAACAGCTTTGCCACGTTACTAGCTCCAAAAACTTTGTGTACATATGCAAATCTTTGAGGATTGTCCGGTGGAAAATACGGTGCAAAAACACACTCTTGAGTGCATTTTCGCCGGAGAAACTTACACGCCGCACACGGTGAATTTGATGACGACGACATCTCTTTCCGATCTTAGAATATTTTTTTTTTTCTTCTCTCTTCCTTTCTCTCTCACTCACCAACGTTACTTCTGAAAGTTAATTAAAACATCAAAATGAGATTATATTATATTAAATGAAATCCCTAATAAAAAATTAGTACTAACAGTGATCTAATCTAAATAGTATCTAACTTTCACTATATCAGAATTGAATTTCAATTTTCTACACAAACAAACACGAGAGAGAAAGAGAGAGTCAAATGAAGATAATAATGATTCATTTTGTAGTAATAGCTGTAAATAAATTAATAATAAAAAAGACATGGAAATTGAGGAATGAAATTGATGATTGATTCAACGAAGCTTCATCACGTACGTACAGATTCGTGATCGTGAAATTAAAAAATTCAACGATGAAATTATTAAATTAATCTAGGTCATTAAAAGCGTGATCTCTTTAATCCTCTTTTGACACGAAATTAACCGACATGAAACAAAAAAAATACTAGTCAACAAAAAACTCTGTTAATAATTAACACATTTCAAATCACGCTACGACAAAAAAATGTCAAAAGAAAAAAAAAAGATAATCACAGAATCGTAGAAAAGAAAACAAAGAACGAAACTAGATGTGAAAATATGAAGAAAGTTGCACCGATAGATCTGAAAACGACGTAGTTAGCGTGCAAGTGAAGTTTGAAAAGAAGAAAAAACGAATCGTAGGGTTTCGGCGGAGAATGGAAGTTGTTAGATCCATCAGTGAGACACTCAAAAATCGAAATATTCGTTTGATCGATATGAATATATATATATATATATATGTATATGAATATGTATCTATAGAGAGAGAAAGAAGAGAGAGAGAGCTTACAGTGAGGTGTGAAAGAATCGGCATGAGATAGAAATTTTCACAGCATGTGATTTGTTTGAGAAAATGCAAAAGAAAGAGTTGAAGGAGATGAAATGTTATATAGAGAAAGAGTGAGAGAGAGAGAAGAGAAATAGATTTTTTTTTTTTAGTTTCTTGAGTACACTGCCACAAGAGCAAGCAAAAACACCTTTCATGGACCAGCCAATACTTAATTTCCTTTTTCTTCATTAATATCTATCTTTATGTATTTAAATCACATTAAATCACTTTATTGTTTAATTATTTTACCTTTTTAACTATCATTCTTGTTATTTATACTCATTCATCAGTGTCATTTTCTTAACTGTCTTCTCTTTTTTGGGAATTTTTTTTTTTTTTTATTATATTTTCAGATTTTATATGTTTGGCAAATTTATACTTATACTAGTATAAGTTAAGAATAGATCATGGGTTATTTACTCTCATGATTACATGGACCAAACTTATAATAAACAACATAAACTATTTCCTTGCCCTTTTTCCTCTTCTGCTAAATCCAATCATCAAGTTTTCTTTATCTAAATACATGGCAGATAACAGATATGATATGATGATTTCAACCTTTTTGTATATGACTCATCGAATTTTAAATTTCCACATTTAATTAAGCACTAAAATGGTATAGTGTATATGCATTGAATTTGTGACTTCAATGCATTTGACATTACTAAAATTGTATTATTTTTTTTAACTAGTTGATTACTAGTGATTTATAGAAGATAGTGCAACCTGAGTATTAAAATTAGAAGTTTGAAATCCCCAAAAACTTGAAATGGACATGTGCATGTAACCAAAAAAAAATGGACATGTGCATTAAATAAAATATGATACTCCATCCGTCCCAAATTGTATGACGTTTTGGACATTTCACACATATTAAGAAATGCAATTAATATTGTGTGGAAAAGAGATATTATGAGTTGTTTTACAAAATTGTCCTTAATCAATAATATGAGAAAGATAAATGAAAGAATTAAAAGAATAGAGAGTAATAAATAATTAAGGTTATAATAGAAAAAGTAACATTAATGTTACATTGGTATTGTAAAGCGACATATAATTTGAGACAAATTTTTTCCCCTAAAGCGACATACAATTTGGGACGGAGGGAGTAGTTTTTATTTATTCATCATCTAATTTTTATTTCATTCCTCCTTTTATTTAAAACGAGTGTCGTTAAATGTTTCGACACACTCATTAAAAAATAAAATAAGTTTTTAAGATAATATGACGTGTTTATTAAAATAACGTTATTTACTATCGTTTCGTTTTTCATGCGTACACGTATTTATTAGAGGACATAAATGAAAAAAATACTCCCTCCGTCCCTTAATATAACCACCTATTGTTTTTTTCATATTTCTTAAGAAATGTTGTTGGTGTAGTTAATGTGTCTGTTTTATAGTACAATTTTACAAAATTATCCTCATTAAAGAGATAAAGTGAAAAGTCAATTTATTGTACTTTTAGAATTAGTAGTCGTATTAAATAAGGGTATCTATGAAAAAAAATAATTAATGTGTGTTGTAATTTGAAAAGGGGGTTATATTTAGGAAAAAAAAACAAAAAGGGGGTTATATTAAGGGACGGATGGAGTATATATACAAAAGTGACAATATTTTTAATGCACATATAGAATAGAGTTATAACCCCGTATTTCATAAGTCGATTTTGTAAAAATGGTTGAAATATATATATATATATATATATATATATATATATATATATAATGTAACATCCGAATCTATTAATCAAATAAACCATTACTCATATCTACACCTTAAGTCCATTAATGTTGGGTTTAAGAATTGTATGGGCAAAAACTCAATTTTCACGTTAAATAAAGACAAGACTTAAATAGAGTTTATAGGTACTTTTCACTTTGATCGATTTTTTAAAGATAATTTAGCAAAATTATATTTGTAGTCTTTTATCTTTTTTCTTTCTATTTTGTCTTTTTGATTCATTTTCATGTGAATTTTGAAGTTTCAAATCTATTATTTTATTTTCTTATGAACTTTTAATCTTTAAATATATGATCTTTCATGTATGTTTTCAAACAAATAAACCAAAAAGATAAAATTACAATGATAAAAGGATAAATGACTAAACTCTTACCTTAAAATTAAATTAAGAGATTAAGAGTGTAATTTTTCGATGACTTTTGACTTGATATTCGTAAAATCTAATAACTAATGGATAAAAATGTTTGAATAAAGTGTAGGGAAAAAGTGAAGGACAACTTTTTGATAGTAGTGAAAAAAAGGTGTGAATGAAGGTTGGAGAGTTAAGTTAGTTCAGGCTTTTGCTTAGAAACGCAATGATGAATGTATTTTCTCTCTTTATGCACTGAAAACTGCAGCATACGTCCGTGTACCGTGCGGGTGCGCGTCAACACTATTCTTTGTCACCGCTCACTCTCCATTACTTCCCCAACACTTGTCTTTTCTGTCACACATTCACCAGTGAGGGCATTTTCGTAAATACCTCTTACTATAGTACTAAGGTTAATAATCTTCCTAGCAAAATATCTAGGGTATTTGTTTGCATTTTTCAAAACAAATAAAAATAAATATTAACAAGTGTCTTGATATGCTTTCTAAAGACTTTAAATGGTACTACCTAGAAGTGTTTGTGGTGCGGTTTGGTTTGGTTTTGAGCATAAAAGTTATCCAAACTGCGAGATAAAAAAACATGCGGTTTGGTTTGGTTCGGTTGATTTTTAAAAAGTCATCCAAATCAAACCAAACCAATGCGGTTTGGATTGGTTCGGTTTGTGCGGTTTATCGCGAGAAAAAAAAATTATATTAGCTACAATATTATCAACTTGTTACAAAATAAACATATTGCTAACTTGTTACAAAATAAACATAGGACATTTTATTTTGTTGTTTATATGATAAAATATTAGGTAAAACTTATATCAAAATAGGTAAAATTAAGAAGAAACATAAGCATGAAACAAATTATTGGGAAGAAAGAGAAACAAATTCATCACTGAAAATGAATTGAAAGAGATGAAAAGGAATTAGAATCGAACCTCATAGTGTAACAATGGAAAAATCAAATTAAAAGAGATTATTCTTGGGCTATGTAATTGGGGCTAGTACATGTTTAAGTAATATTCATTATTCTTGCGGTTTGATTTAGTTTGGTTCGGTTCCTAAGATGCAAACCGCAAACCAAATTGAACCGCGCGGTTCAGTGCAAAAGTCATTCGAATTCCTCCGAACCAAGTGCGGTTTTTTGCGGTTTTGGTTTGGATTTGTTTGGTTTGCGGTTTTTCTATTGGGTTGGTTCGGTTTTGAACACCCCTAGTACTACCATCGTCCTCTATTATATGACAATATTTATTATTGATTTGTCAAACTTTAATAATATTTTTTTTACTAATATGTAAAGATAAATATTATCATATAAGATGTTGTTGGATTCGTCTCGATGAATATTTTCAACTATTTCATTTAATATAGGACGAAAGGTGTAGCGTTATAATTATTTTGAATTTTTAAAAAGTGTCCAACTTTTTTTTGAGAGAAAAAAGTGTCCAACTTGTTAGCATGACTCATAAATAAAAAAGAAATGATGTTTATACAACTATTCCTTCCGTTTCAAAATACATGTCCATTTTGGAGAAATTGCAGTAACAAAAAAACTAAATAAATTTTGTTATTTTTGTTGAAATTATGTGTGTGTTTTCTATAATACCCTTTATCATTTATTATTTCATTCTATTTTTTCTTTCTACAATAAATCTGTAACGGTATTATTGACAAGACAATAATTAATATTGCATTGAAACTTGAAAGTGACAAATATTGTGAAACAAAATTATTATCCAAAATGGACAAATATTAAGAAACAAAGGGAGTATTTTTTAACAATTTTATGACAATTTTCTATCTGATAATCGCATTATATTTTTAATTTTTTTTTTATTTTTATATCAATAACTTATAGTATTTTTTTATAAATTTATGATTTGTTCAAAAAATTGTCAAAAAGAGATGTTCAAATAACATCACTTTAAATAAAATAAGTGCGCGAGTTACGAGGTGTGTGACCTGCTATTTCCGGTCAAAGTGTGTACTGAGTCTCAGATAAGCCCAAAAAAGAAGAGTGGTTCTTTCTCCCTTCTCCTCCGTTCTTGACATGAGCTCCTACGGCTACTACTGACGACTATACTGAGCACATGCAGTGTAGCTTTGATTGACATGTTAACAGCTTTTGATGATTCATTCACTTTTCTGAAGTGACTAAACCTTAAGCCATCCCCCGCAAATGACTGTTCCGTTCCATATCTTGCCTTCCGGTTCAGCCGTCACTGCTCACCATTTTTCCTTCTTTTGACCCAACAAAACAAACAAACTCATCAACTTTTTTTTTTATTATTTAATTCTCTCATTCATTAAAGTTGAATCAAGTATAGTAAACTTCGTAAATAAAAAAGGAAAAGGTGTGATAAATAACTATTGAGCGTTATTTCATTTTGAAAATATTGACTCTAAAATTAACCGTAAAAATAATGCTTAGTTTGAACCACTTCAATATGTCATGCGGATGTGGCCTATAAAAATTTGTTTTCTCTGAACCAGTCAGTTGCCCCCCGAACCTAATTTCCATATTGCCCTAGGATATGATACTCATCCTTTTGTTTAAAACAACAAACATTTATTAGCTTAAATGAGAAGCAATGTCACAAAAAGAATTATTCTTTGAAATTAGTGTGATACTCCCTTTTTTTTAATATAAGCAAATTTTGACTTTTAAGTTCATTCAATTAATGATGTATGTGATTTATATTATAGACTATATACATCATTAATTGAATGAACCTAAAAGTTAAAATTTGCTTATATTAAAAAACGGAGGGAGTACATCACAACACATATTATTGAAATTATAGGGTTCAAGTATACGTAGTAATGTTTCACAACGAAAATGAGTAAGTTTATATATATGATGTACAAGAGAAGTGACTGATACTTTTTTATTTTTTTCGTTTCATAATGAATATCGTTTGAGGTAAAATTATATGTTTAAAAAAAGGGTTTTTCTAACATTTTAAAGTGGTAAGTGTATATTGGAACTTGTGTATTTTATATTAAATATATAATTTTTTTTAAAAAAAATTGTAGTTTTCAATAAAAAGTTGTTTGTTTTAGTATCCTTAACATGTGCAATATTGCACAGGATAGACAAACCCTTAAAAAAAATTATTAAACTATTGTCACCTTGTTGTGAATGTTGTCTTTAGTAATAGCCCATATGTTAATGAACTAGGAAGTTTACTCTCTAATTATAGGGCGTTGCTTTTTTCTAATGCTACTTATGCTCTAGCTTATGTTAGGAGACAAGCTAATAGAGTCGCTCATAATCTTGCTCAAGCGTCTATATTACATGTTAGTCCCAGTATTTTCAATCATCCACCCTATTGTATTGACTATATTATTTTGAATGAAATGAAATGAGCTATCTTCCCGTAAAAAAAAATAAAATCATTTTTTCTATTTCATATAGAATCAAAGAAAATTTCTTTCAATTATGCCCTCTAATTATTATAAGTACACACTCCCAAAACACTATCTTCTATTTTATATTTATGATAATTAGATACACACAATGGTTGATAGGGTTAGTTTAGTAAAAATGATATTATTATTTTTACTATTTTATTTCTTAATATATATGCAACAACCTTAAATTACACTCTTTTTAAAACAGATGGAGTAGATGGATCTAACTATTTTCTTGATGTTACAAAGTTATCTCATTCATTTTTATGCGTTGTTTGAGTACGAATTTTGTTTTAATAGTTTAAGGGTACAATTTATCAATTGTGTCGTTTTTCAATTATTCATATACTTACTCTTTTTCCATAAAATTAATCGATGCAATCTATTTGAAAAATTGAAGTTTGCTTCTTTTTAAAACAATTTACTTTTTGTTACCTACATATTTAAACTTCCTTGAAACAAATTTTGTTACCTAGAATAATGGTTCCATGAAGAGTCTTGAAGACAATTTACATTTAAATGGTTCATTCCATCATCCACCAAGACCATATACATTTCTATATCCACTTCCAACATTTTTCTCCCCACAACTGAAGAAAAAAATGCTTTCAAATAATAAACGGTTCACTCTTTCAGCACACCCAATTCCTCCTACACATATGATCTCAAATTTCAATTCCTCTCCTTATTATCAATGCGCAATGACAAAAAATCATTGTAATTCTTTAATGTTATGAAATGGTTATTAAGTTATCTTAACTTAATTTTCTGAAGGGTGAAAAAGTAGTCTTAACTTGCTGATAAAGGAACCTGTGTTAATTATAAATCTCTAGTATTTAGCTTTCCCAAACTTAAAGTTTCAAACTTGTGGTTATATACGTCACGACTGTGCGATCCCGTATAATGTTTTTTCCTTCTTTTTAATATCATCCCGTATAATGGTGATATCATGCTACATGTACTTTATAATATTGTCACCAACTTGCACCTATATTATTATAAGTATTACACTAAAATAGTATAATATGCTATGATACTATATACCAAGTACTACTAGTATACTACTAGTGTACTTCCTTAATAAATTCCGTCACAAAAATTAACTTCCTTCATACTCCTTTTTCTTTTGACCGGGTGTACTTCCTTCATACTCAAAAATAACTAAAAGTACCATATCAGAAAAATTATAATAATTAAATATATATTAGTTAATATAATTATGGCAAAATGACAGTCAACCTCCTTTAATTTAATTTCAGGTAACAATTTTATAATTTATTTGTTTCTTTGTAATTTTTGTCTTTTTGATCCGTTTGTATATTGATTTTCAAACATCAAATATAAAATTCATAAGAGTACATGAATGAAAGACCATAAATATGAACTTAAGGGTTTATATTAAAATAAAATCACGATTTGAAACTTGAAAAATAATATGCAAATTTACCAAAAGGATGAACATTACATGAAAAACAATAGAAGCCGAAATCGTTACCTAAAATTAAGTTATGAGATGACCAGGGTCGGCCCAATGTATTTTTAGCTTTAAAGTGA
Organism: Medicago lupulina; assembly: GCA_958299785.1. NCBI lineage: Eukaryota > Viridiplantae > Streptophyta > Magnoliopsida > Fabales > Fabaceae > Medicago > Medicago lupulina. The sequence continues at coordinate 6,226,007 of OY283146.1, read as the reverse complement.
AATTTAAATAGAGGCCTTTTAAGTGCGTTTAGAGAGAATAAGACAAAATTAACCAAAAAATTTCATAAGTTCCCTAAATCGAAAGTAATTTTATATGATGTGTGTTAGACACTGAATAAATATGAGTATTTTGTCAGCTAAAAATCAAAGTTTGGTTTGTCACATTGTGAGAGGATATCCTCTTTCGCTATAATTAACTCTCTTAGCGGACGGCCTTTTTAATATATATTGGGTACGGGACGGGTAACGGGGATATATGTACCCACCCCAAACCCATACCCAAACCCCTCCTATATGTAGAAAATCAAATTATTACCCATTTTATATAAATAGAAATCGAAACCCTAAGTTATTTCACTCACAAAGTGAGAGTCTCAGTCTTTCAGAAGACACTCATTTATTATAGTTCTATCTTTTCTCCTTCTATATCTCACATTGTTGGCTTCTGTCTTCTCGCTCACCATAGCTATTGATATTCATAATATACATCCTAGATAATGCAGGACAACATTGTGATCGGGACTGAAAAATACTTTTATTTTTATTTAAAAAAATTATCCGGATGGGGATGAGATGAGTATACCCAAATCCATCGGCGACGAGGATGAGATTCGATTTCTCATCCCCGTTAGATATAAGTAGGGTAACGGGTAAATATATGAGAGTAGGATATGGGGACGGGGAAGGTAAAATCCGTCCCCACTCCACCCCATTGCCATTCCTAATTCTTCCTTGTTCGCTTTCAACTCTCAAGCGCAATATCCCTTCTCCTTGATTCTTCCTTCTCACCTCACCTCTCTGATTTTTAATGAAAAGCCATAATTATTTTTAATGACCCAATAGCTAGGTACCAAGGTTCCCTTATTTCGTCCTTCTCTGTAGTCTCAGGTCACTAACTAAGGCTCCCTGATTTTTATTGAAAGCCATGAACTTCTAATCTTTTTGAAACAAACAAAAAGACAATGGATTTTCACCTTTGTTACCAAGCTTAACCTAATTTTAATCTTTAGATTTATTTATTTTTGATGGCTAACGAAAAGAATAGAGCAGACACAAAAATGGGTTTGTTTTTGCAAATTGCCCAAAGAACCTTTGTCAAATCTTTATTATAATACGCTAACACAAATTCACGGGTATTAAAAAAAAATAGTTGTAGTATTAGAGACATTTGTAATAACGAGTGTAATTTTCGATAATCAGTAATAATGTGTGTAATTTTCGATAATCACCCTTAAAATTGTTGATATTATGATTATGAATGAATTTTTGTAATAAAAATTGCAAGAAAGACATATGAATAATTAATAGCTAGACACAATTTTATTGGTTTACTCAGGGTATAAAAAAAATTTAGAATTGATTTTTACTCCCTTTGGTCATATATACAAAAAACATTTAACTTTTTTGATTCATTCCATAAATGATGTGTTTGGTCTATATTTTATACCAGATTAGAAGGGAAAAAACATAATAGAAGGGAAAAAACACATAAGTAGAAAGATTTTGAGAAATACTCGATCAGAACATACACGATAAAACAAAAGGAATAAGAGATAAAATTAACAACATGTAAACCAAGAAAAAGAACGAGGAACCACAACAACAAGGAGAGTGTCGCCAATCAGACGAAACCCTAAACCAACAAGAGCATGAGGAAAACGAGAAATAAAACTCGGCCGAGTGAATCAACTAAAAAACGCACAACTGTATTGACCACACACAAACAAAATGATCTGATCATGTCAACCTCACAAAACACTATTGACAACACCACATGTTAGATTCCACTTCCTACTCATAGTATCGATTTAGGAGTAGTGTAGTAATTTAGTGTATTTGGTTCCTTTTTATGGGGGCTAAAATTGCTTCTAATTCTAAATTTGTAGAATGGATTATGACATATTTGATCGTTTTTTAATAACATTGATTTTACTTTTAGTTTTGATTTTCCTTGAAGTTAGAAATTATAATTTTTAATTTTAGAAATGATTTCTACACTTTAATGTATAGTTCAACTCATTTTTTATAAATGTATTCAAATACAAATCAATTTAGGTTTATCTTACTTTTACCCAGAATTAATTCACTAAAGATAAATTATTAACACGAGAGAATCAAACATACTGTTAGTCATCATATATTACTATTGAAAATTCAGACGCAAATAAATTGCCAAAGCCATCCCATGAAAACTAAATTGCCTTCTTCAGCTCTTTCATCGTGATTCGTGGTATGCTTTCTAATTGGGATTTGAAACTGCAGAAAATTCATCAATTCATTTATCGTCAATCGTGGTATTAAATGCTACTCTATTAATGTTGTCTAGAATAAGTACTCCACCACACATAATTTTATCGTAAAAAATATAAATACTCCACACACATATATGAGTATAATACTTCCTCTGTCTCAAATTGTATGACGTTTTGAGCATTTCACATATATTAAGAAATACAATTAATATTGTATGGAAAAAAAGATATTATGAGTTGTTTTACAAAATTGTCCTTAATAAATAATATGGGAAAGATAAATGAAAGAATTGAAAGAAGAGAAAGTAATAAATAGTTAAGGTTATAATAGGAAAAGTAACATTAATGTTGCATTGGTATTGTAAAACGACATATAATTTGGGACAATTTTTTTCCCTAAAACGAAATACAATTTAAGATGGAAGGAGTAAGTAAGAATTGAAATAAACGAGCGGATTAAAGTTAAACTATTACAACGTGATGAACGAAAGAATGGTCAATTGTTTAAGAGTAGTCTAGACCGATCATTTTCAAATAGTTCACATTACGTGATAAAAATCTATAGAAAACCAAAATATATGTGTTGATATAGTATTTGTTTTTTACAGATGATAGTATAAAAGACTATAAACATATAGTATATGATTATGTATATGTTTCCCATCCTAAAAATAAACATAAATTAGTCAATTTATTTTAAAATAAATGTCACTTTAAAAAATATACTACGAAATAAATGTTATTTTCACTTTTCAATTTAATATTACTTAATTTGAGGTCTATGCCCTCTCAAAAATAAATAAAAATTTGAGGTCTATGCTACATTTGAAGAATTATAGGTAATTTTTTTTTCAAGAGAATTATAGGTAATTTTTAACCACATAAGTAAATTTACAAGTGATATCTATAAACTAATTTTTACTTCACTTACCAATTCGCTAATCAGTTGTTTTCAATTCTTCAATGGAAACTTAGAAAAAATATATTAATCAGTTGCTACTTGCTATCAATTATACCATTTAATTGATAGAACCCACATTACTCCAAAAACATGGTGATACTCCACTTTGCATTTAATAGAGGAAAACACACTAGTAATTAAAAAAGATACATTTTGATAAAATTATCATTCATTTTTTTGCCATTATTACATATTTGATACTCCCTCCGGTCACTTTTATAAGCAAATTTTGACTTTTAAGGTTCATTTAAAAAATGATGTATGTAGTCTATATTATAGACCACATACATCATTTATTGAATGAATCTAAAAAGTAGAAATTTGCTTATAATAGTGACCGGAGGGAGTAGGTGTGTAAAAACTTTAAAAGGGGAGCATCGAAAAGAAGAAAAAAAATTATATTTAGACACACATAACTTACCTTGAATATTCAGACACCTATAAAATAAATCAAGAAATACATTTAAATGAAATTAAATGTAAAAGTCACTCCTTCCATTTTAAAATTTGAGTAAACAAAACGCTGATGTATTCGGTCTATAATTTATTTATTTTTCAAATACATCAACATCAATTTTCTTTGACTCATTTATGTTTATGTTTATATAAGTTATTTTGAAAAAAAAATATTTAGTATTTTATTATAAGTTATTTTACAATATCAATGCATCATTAATGATTTTTTCTTACCAAACCCTTCATAATTTATTACTCTATCTTTTTTCTATTCTTTTAATCATTTTTCCCATGTCTTTAATAATAAATAATTTTATAAAATCATTCATAACTTATTTTTGCAATATATACTTAATTACATTTTCTAATATGCTTAAAAACATTAAAACGACTTATAATAAAATACAAAAAATATTGTTTACAACAAAAACGGGGGACTATAAGAGCATCTACAATGGAAAACACATATTGTTGGGTACTTTAATGAGTCTTACGCCTAAACATCATTCCTTTCTAATTTTTTTAATAGTTGTATGTAATAAGCACGCAATCCCTTCTATTTAGAGTCTCAGACAAATTTCTTAATTAAAAGCAATTATTAATAATTTTATATCGTTACTTTTCAATTTTTTAGAGTGTCAATCCCACTTAATATTTGGAGTCTTAAATTAGACTTTGAGTTTTACAAGATCCTTATAACCTTTCTCACTGATAGAGGTATCTAATCTAATAGAATCAAATCGTAAAAGCTTAAGAGTCTATGTTGAGATAGTCTAATACCCTTAACTTTACAACTAAAATACTCATAGAGAGGAAGCAACGAAGGGTCAAAGATGTATTAAAGCCAAAGTCACTTTTGAGGTCTTGTTTAATCCTTGCATATTTTAGGGGAAAGAAAAAGCAAAGGGTAGGTACAAAGATAAAAAAGAAGGTTATTAGGGTGAAAACAAAAAAGGGGAATATAACAGGGGGGCAAAAGGGTGGGAGAAGAGAATGATGGTAGTGACTGCAAAAGAAGCAGGACACAGGACCAGAGTGGTGCAGTGACTCAGTGTGTTGGTGAGCAATTGCGTACAGAAGGACTCTTTTCATTAATGTATTCCTTCACACCTTCTGTCACTTGGCTAAGGTACAATTTTTGTTTTGTTTGTGTGTTGAGTTGAGATCATTGTCTTTTCATATGTAACCATTTCTTTCCATGTTTCACAAACCAATTAACCATGTTTTATCTGCCCCGTATAAACAGGGGACTTCATTACCTCAATTTAATGTCAGTCTAACCACAATAATGTATTTCAACAACCCAATGTTTTTTTTTTTTAAACGGTACTCTATTTGAGCGTAATTGTAGAGATCAATCTTTTATTGATATAAAACACTGAGTGAAAAAATATTTTTCAAAAGATTTAATATTGCTGCATTTTTAAGCTAGATTTAAGAATCATAGATTTCATTAGATTGATTTATTTTATTTTTTTACCATCTTATGAAATGCATTTAGGTACAACCCAAAGTTTAAGTATAAACCCATGCCAAACGAGTATGGTAAATTCCCATTACAACAAATTGTAAAAGAAGACGCAAAAAAGTGGGGAAGATCGTTCTAGTCCAAACTCCAAAATAGTCCAACCTCACGCTATAAAATGAACCCGTAAGATAGAATCATTTATGAAATTGAGGATTTCGATCAAGAGATCTTTGAGGTTTGACAATTTTAGTGCACCCTTTTTTAATGGTAGTAGTCAATACCCTAGAGTCTAATTCTACATAGAGTCACGTGATTCAAAGTTGTTTTGTTAGGCGAGAAGGGCATGGAGCATACCCCAAATATCAACAACCACAACAGAAGAAGTTCAAATGTGATCGAGGGTGTCCCTATATGAGACCTCTATTAGAGAAGAAATTATCATAGAAAGTGGAAGACTCATGCACATCAAGCTTCAAAATATAAATAAAAATTAGTCAACAATAATTAATATATTTGGTTCAAAATTTAGAACAAATATACTAACTATGTTAATCTATAAGTAAAAATTAGTCAACTTGTTAATATATTTGGTTCAAAATTTAAAACAAATATACTAACTATGTTAATCAATTTTTCTTTTTTTATATTTTAGGACAAAAGAAGTATATCAGAGAAAGAGAAGACCTCCAAATTTAAGTCATGTATTAGCATATAAGAAATATCTTTTTCGGTTCCTTTTTGAAAATATTTTCGTTTTACTAATGTGACACCTAATAGAGAATGAAAAGAAATATTTGTGTCATAACTTTAAAGTATAAATATAAACTAGACTTTTGACAAAAAGAATACAAAATTACTAGATTTTGACTCGTGCGACGCATGGGTCTTCCCGACTATAATAGAGACCAATAAATATGTTTAACCCGTAAGATCATGGGCTGATCAATAAACGCAAATTAGATTATTAGAGATACAATATTACAATCAAATGATAATAAAAAAAATTATAAAAAAAAAAGATAAAACGAATACAAAATTATATTGTTGCAGGGGTCAATTTTATTTATTACTTTTATAGTTAAACATAAAAAATTAATGCAGTTCATGGTTCCTAACAAATTATTTAGGGTAGCCGAGTTTGCATGGAAATTAGGGTATTCTGTTTGTAAACGTATTAAATAAGTGTACAACAACTTGTCAAAAAAAAAATACATAAACAATAGGTTCAGTTGCTGCAGACCTAATAAATAATAAGGATAAAAATTAAGATATCTATTAAATTTTTGCTTTGAAAAATATTCACGGTTATTAGAGAGAGAAATAAAAAACATATATGATGCAAATTTAGAGCCAAAATTTTAGGATAGAGTTGTTGCAAACCTAATAAGGGATTAGTGGAGGGAAAAATTAGGTTAAGACTTAACAAAATTAATAAATAAGGATATTGTTGCACGGGTCAATTTTATTTATTACTTTTATAGTTAAACATAAAAAGTTAATGCAGTTTATGGTTCGTAACAAATTATTTAGGGTAGCCAAGTTTGCATGGTAATTAGGGTATTCTGTTTGTAAACGTATTAAATAAGTGTACAACAACTTATAAAAAAAAATTATACAGAAACAATAGGTTAAGTTGCTGCAGACCTAATAAAATTAATAAATAATAAGGATAAAGATTAAAATATCTATTGAATTTTTGCTTTGAAAAAATATTCACAATTATTAGAGAGAGAAATGAAAAGCATATACGATGCAAATTTAGAGCCAAAATTTTAGGATAGAGTTGTTGCAAACCTAGTAAGGAATTAATGGAGGGAAAAAATTAGGTTAAAACTTAACAAAATTAACAAATAAAGATAATGCACAAAATAAAATGCTTTTAAAATACCATACTATCAAGTTCAGTCATCCAAAAATTGGAATATGTGTTTTGTCCCAACTTTAGTTGGTGAAAATTTTCATCATTTTTTTAACTTTAAAATAAAAAATTAAAAAACTAAGAATGGTTAAAAAAATTATAATGGTAATACATAACTATTTTTTTTGAGGGAATACATAGCTAAAGTTAGTAAGAAAGAACTACTACTATTTTATAAAAGCTTCAAATATTTTTAAAATTTTGATTATCTTAAAATTAAGAATTGGTCTATATAATTATAAGTGTGTATTACTCCCTCTGTATCACAATAAGTTATTTTAGTAAAAAAAAAGTTTGATTTTATACCTTATATTTTTATATTGTAGTAAATGAAATACTACTATTAATTTTTGACTACTCTACCTTGACTATTAATTATTTCTTTTATCTTTCAACTTTTTTTTTTTTACAAGATTTTATCTTTCAACTTTTTTAATATACTTCTTTCATTTATATATAAATGAAATTAATAATGGGTCAATTTTTAAAGTTAAATCATAATTTTTATAAAATAAATAAATTAAATACAGTATAACTTTTAATTTTATGTGTCATTTTTAAGTTAAAAATGAAGTGGTGGTGATGAGTTTGTTGCATGAAGATTGACCTGATGACTTCTGCAGCAACATTCACTCCTATCACAACACTAGGTTGTCTCATTTGCCTCAAAGCTCAATTATTTATCAAAATTTGAAAGTTCAATTCTCCTTGTCATTGCCCTTTTTCCTTCTCCTCCTAATGCTTTTTTGTCGCTGTTGACTTTGAAATTGGTGTGGAAACTGTTGAGAAGAAGTAGGGAGTCCTATCACGTGCATGGATTTGACATGATGGAATGAATACCAATGAAACTTTATTTGTCATTATTACTATTAAATGGGATGATATGAATATTCTGATGCTATCAATAACGTCTCCTGGTCTGGTCTGCTATGTTGTCTGATTAGTATTACAACCTTTTTGTCCTCACAGCTAAGCCAACCAATACCCCACTCACTATCATGTGTCATCTAGTCAATGATACTGCTCTTCCCATTCAAGCCTTTACCTATCTACCCCGAAAGGGAAGCTTTACCATCTTCTGCTTGGTAACTGAGATTTTACCTTGTTTGAGAGAATCAATTTTATTTGGGCAAGCTTCCCTTTTATTTCTTTTCTATTCTACTACATATAATACCAAGGCAACTAGATACGTTATCTTGCTCAATTCTATAATAATTTGCACATTAATACAAATATAACAATGGCTAGCTAGTGAGGATAATTTAATAAAATTACTATTTTTTTTTAATCTATTTGAAACAGTTAAATGTGAAAATCATCGTAAGACAAATGAAATATAGAGAAATTGTAGAAAGAAAAATGATAAATGATATGACACAATATTTGTCACCCTCATATGAATATTTAGCCAACTTGCATTTTTTTTACTGTTTGTAATAGGTTATCTTTTATTAGTTGAAATCTTATTTGAAGTTTATTAGATTAAATGCGAGTACTTCTCTTGACTAAGATTTAATTTTATCATGGTGTGTGAGTTTAGTATCTTCCACTGAACTAATATCTATTGACTGATATTTTGTCTTCTTTTAAATTGCACTTTAGTCCTTTATATTATTTTTAGATTTTAGTTTAGTGCCTTAAGTCATTTTCCTTTCGTTATTTATCATGTTTTCTTAATCTATGTGAAATATTCAAATGGAACAGTTATTGTAAGACAAATGAAACAGAGAGAAATTGAAAAATGAAAAATGATAAATGGCACGACACAATATTCATCGCCCTCGCACGAATATTTTGCGAACTTGCTATTATTATTATTTTAAGTTTTTAACAGGTTCTCTTCTATTAGTTGTAATCTTATTTGAAGTTTCTTAGGTTAATGTGAATACTTCTCTGTAACCAAAAAAAAAAAGTGAGTACATCTCTTGGCCAAGATTTAATTTTATTATGGTGTGTGAGTTTAGTATCTTACACCATATTTATTTATTTATTTTTAAATTATATTTTGGTCCTTTAAATCATTTTTAGATTTTAGTTTAGTGCCGTAATTTATTTTCCTTTCGTTCTGGTTCCTTAATTAATCTGTAAACTTTAGGCATTCTAATCTTTTAAGTTTTTTTCTTCCGTTTTGATCTTTTAAGTTACAATCAATTGTAATTTATAGGATGACTTTAGAGTGTACTCTTTTTAAGGTCTCAAGTTTGATTCACTCTGGTGTTAGTTTTGATGGACCAAATCCATACAAAGTTATGCTTTGGTTTTAAATAAGACCGTTCGCGAGTGAACAATGGGATAAGACACATCAGACTAGTCAGTCCTTTGACCAAATACCGAGTTTTAAAAAATAGAATGACAGAAAAAAAAATAATGAACAAAACATCGAATATTTATAATTTAAGGGGACTTAAAGTGGACTTATTATTTAAAATTATCTACATATTTTTTCTTTAAAAAATAAGTTAATTATTTTTTTGACCAAAATCAATTTTCGCATTTAAATGTTACGTCTATTCTACATTTTTTTTATTAAAAAAAAATATAGAATAAACGTAAGTTCATAGCTTTAAAAAGACAAATATTGTGCTCTCGTCCATGTCGTGTTATATGGCCTTTCGTGCCTTATAACACATCTCTTAAAGAAAATAGATCACTAATATTTTTACAATACATCAGCCGTGAAAATCGTTATATCTAAAGAGAGATGATCTATCTATAGATTTGACATTTTCCACGTATGTAACATGTGATGTGGAGTTGTGGACCAACCATACATGAATGTTATGGAGCTTCAATAACTAAGTTGAAAGGCCTAAAGGTGCAACTGAAGCAACAAATTGTTAGTTTTCTTTGTCTTAAGATCTATGACAATATATTGGTCCACATCCTATTAATCAATCTCTTGATTAAAGAATTGTCGTACTTAAGACCTTCTAATTTTAGGATGAAATAATCGTAGTTTCAATCAGGAACCATGTTTGGGTTGTGTGCGCACTTAAACACATGATATCATATGCACAACTATTATGCGTTTAGATGGTATGCAGCTTACCATGCCATCATTTTAAGTTGTGTGTATAGCAATTAGGCACCAAATGTCCATGTGTAGGCTATATATACATGAGTCTTTTTCTTTGTATGACATTTGAGGCTAACTTAAGTAAGAAAACACATTTGTATCAAGGGGTCAAAAACTCCTCGTTTATTGTAGTGACACACTCCTTGAAGTTCCTATTTGTAAATAAATTTTTAAAATAATTAAATTACATATATCATAAACCTACGAATTCTGCTCTCTAGCCTGCAAAAATTGCTCGCGCCCTGCAGCTATGGCGAAAATACCCCTGCGCTAGTTAACTGACGCAAGTGCAAAATACTGCGCTAGTTAACTGACGCAAGTGCAAAATACTGCGCTAGTTAACGTACGCTGCGCCACTTAACTAGCGCATGTGTAAAACACTGCGCGCGTTAACTGGCACTGCGCGCGTTAACTGGCGCAGCCTTTTAGCACATGCGCCACTTAAGTGGCGCACAGTCATGTGCTAACCTCTATTTTCCCTGATTTTTCAATCCTTCTTTCATACATTCATTCAATCAATCATTTTTCATCATTTATTCAAACATTCATTCAATCAATCAAAAATAGCAGAATAAAACAACGAGAAAAATTAACGAATATTGCCATAAAAGGGAAAATGTATGTTATAAAAAATCAAATGTTATAAAAAATTAAAATGATTACAATCAAATCCTTCAAAATGTCATAAAAAATCTATAAAAAAAACCTAGAAAAAAACCTAGAAAAAACCCTAGTCTCGTGGACTCCTACTCCTCCTCCGGGGCAGCGCCAACTGCTCCACTCCGACTGGATGCCCTGCATGATGCGAAGAACCTCCGGGTTACCAAACAAATCAGGATGCCCCATTGCACTGTCCACTCTGGCCCTGATGTTGTTAATGACTTGGTATGGGTCTGGAGGATATCTGGCCCACTGCTGATCAACAATAACCTCCTCGTAAGGAGGGACAGGATGAGGAGGGGCAGCAGCTGCATAATCAGGAATGGCCGCAGGGGGGTTCACAATAGGATGTGACACTGCAACGAACCATCTCATGTAGCCTCTAGTATGAGCCCACGACTGGTTATCCAGAACCTGACCACCCCTCTGCTGATGGCTGAGGACATGTAGAGCAAACTCCGTGAAGGCATCGGCCGCAAGAACCTCGATGTCTGTAGGAGGCCTGGGAATACTCTGGACATACCCGTACTGCTTAAGAACCCGCTCTGGCAAGTGACGGACCATCCTGTCGCAGCCGGCCATGATCCATCCGGAGTACCAGCATATGTCCTGGAAGGGCGTGATGTGTCGTCGCCTCTCGTACGGCCTCCAGGTGACATGTGAATGGTCCAAGGAATCAATGACAGCTCGGTAGTGTCCAGGATTAGAAAATCCCCTGGGAGGTCTCCATTGACTCACAAGCGGGAAAACAGTAGGGTTGTACTCCTCAGCATCAATCCTCGGAATGATGTTCGAGAAGTGCGCCAAAGTCCATCCCTGCAAACACAAAGAAACAAATATTTATATCACCGCAAGAATTATACAAACAACTAAACATTTACGATCAAATAAGTAAAGAAGAAGAAAAACAAATATTACCACAAGCAATGTCATGTAACCACCGCAGGAGGCCACCGATGAGTCGGAGGTAAGTGAGAGCTGCTCATATAGAAAAGCAAGTCCCATCCCACCCCATGACCAACTGTCCAACTCATCCATATCTTGCAGCGCAAGCAACCAGAGAAGATTAATGTTTTTGCTGTTCTTGGCCGAAAAAATGGTACAGCCAAGCAAGAGCAACAAAAATGCCTTAACGCAGGCCAACCTAACCAGAGCTCGCTCGTGTTCCTCCTCCTCGGTGTCAATCTCAACCAGTTGATTACACCTGTGCAAGAGCTCCTCGTAGCACCTCTTTAGGACACCAAAACTGACGTAACAACCACCCTGTTTTGTCAGCTCCTTACCGACATCCTCTAGTGTAAACAGTAGGTCCGCCTGCATCATCTCTAACCCCTGCTCACGGGTTAACTGTCTATCAGGAAGGAGCCTCCTAGTGATGGGGATGCCTAGGAGACACGCCATGTAACACCCCGTTTCCACAAAACAACATAATAATATTAAAACAATCAGAGTTCAACAATAACGGGCATGTCACACTACTTTTCAAAATTATTTAAATAGAAAATAGAACTATTTAAAATACCAACAAAATCTCATTCTTATAAAAATCTGCAGCGGAAATATTTCTTTTAAAATCATCATCATTCAACTTCAACAGAATTCTTGGCACAAAGGCCTCAACAACAAAATATTATTCTTCAACTTAAAATCCAACAACATGTTCAAAATTCGATACATAAAGGAATGAAAGAAATAAAACAACATTTTCCCCATCCCGTTACGTATCAGAGCCCTATGACACTTGAGCCAACATCCTACTAGCCTTGGAAATCTGCACTTGTCCACAAGGCGACAATTCCAACAGAAGGGGTGAGATACACATTCAATAATAATAATATATAATCAATCAAGTTAATGAAAACAACAACAATTCAATGACAAGCATCATCAGGTTCACATATATATATATATATATATACATATATATATAAATACACCAACAACAGAATCATCAATCAACAAAACATCATATAGTCATAGCAAAATAGGCATCATCTAACATCATAATTATCGTCCTAAATCACCTTATACATCATCAAGCACACCATTCACGAAACACGTTAAACGTCAATCAAGAATATCATCACGAAATATCATCAAGAGCTTCAAGGAACTTCATCACGAAGATACCATCAAGAACATCAAAGAACAATCATCATCACAAATGCATCACAAACCATCATAAATCATCGTCTTAACAACCATCTCAAACATCACATCATCATCACAAATCATCGTCACGACATCTCATAAGACACGACTCAACAAATGCAACTCTACGTCTTAGACATCATGCATGTGGTACCATCAGGGCATAAGCCCCCATCGCTAAAGGTCAAATAGGACCTGTCAGGCATTGAGCCCCCATCGCTAAAGGTCATAAAAGAACCTGTCAGGCATTAAGCCCCCATCGCTGACTATGCTATGCAACGACACGACTCAAATGCAACGACACGAGTAAAGACTCAACAATGCACATCTTTAGATGACTCGACAAATACACATCTTTAAATAGCATCATCGTCAAATATCACATATTTAAATATGACATCTTTATATAGCACATATTTAAGTCACACATCTACAAACAACACATCTTGATATAACACATATTTAAATCACACATCTCCGGAAAGCACATATACATTAATCAACTACATTCATATCAAAGTCCAACACATCCTTCAACAAGCAAATCAAGTTTGATCAATAAAACATAAGCCAAATACTCATAAAACACTCCGACTAAATCCCTAATACTTAAGTTTGAAGTTGGGAAACCAACCATAAGTTTTGGACTAACTTGGGATTAGTTAAGCTAAGTTTTCTAAAAAAAATTCTGAAGACCTACTTGGACTATTTTCATCATAATTCAAAATCTACAAATCCTCTTCGAGTCAAACCAGTGCTATTAGAAAGCTAACTTAATTATCTACAACTTTCATGTTTACACCTAAATCCAATTATGTACCAATCAATACCAGTTTTCATTTCAAATTCGGACAAAGTTGTGCTGAAATTCATAAAAATTCACTGTGACCTACGTTCAGTAATTTGACCATAACTCAAGTTCTATAAATCATTTTGACGTCAGACCAACGGCATTAGAAGGATAACATTCATACCTACAACTTTCGTGTTTACACCGAAAGCTAGTTCGAAACAGAAACTGATGCAAAAGACGCAACAACATGAAACAGGGTATGCTGTCAAAGGTAGCTCTCGGGAAAACTCTATTTTTCACTCAAAAACCCAAATTTCATCTACCCAAATCCCAAATTTGATAGAGAACAATGTTTACAGGTTCTATATACAACATAACAATCAAAACAACACAGAAACATGCATTAAACAACACAATTCATCACATCATATCAATTATCATAAACTTTCTAAACCCTAAACCTAGAACACAATTTCATCAACAATCAAAATTATATATACATATTATTGAAGGAATCCCACCCTTACCTTAATTCAGCAAGCAAAAACTCTACAGCAATTGATTCCCTCTTCTCTTAGCCTCTTCTAGGGTTCTCTTCTTTCTCTCCAAAAACTCTCTTTTCTAAAGTTTTGTACGTGAAAAATGAAACAGACTTTTGTTTTTCTGTAAACTAAAACCTCTCCTTTCTCTTTCTATTTTTCCTTAACCTCCCACTTATTTCACTTAACTCCCTCCTTAATTTCTATTAATTCTCATTAAACCCCATAATTTCAAGTAAATAATAATCTTACTTATTTTTATTAAACAATAAAAATAATCATATATTCACATAATCACATAAATACTATATAATAAAATAGTAACACCCCACATATTCACATAAATCATTAAAAAATCATATAAAAGATTTTAAAATCAACCAACGATAATTAAAATAAAACTAGGGCGTTACACGCCACATCATCTAGTGTGATGGTCATCTCTCCAACAGGTAGGTGGAAGCTGCTGGTCTCCCCATGCCATCTCTCGGTCATCGCACAAACAAGTGAGATATGTTCTCATATCCACTACTGAGGAGGGGAGTAAGGCCGGACCCATTCACTAGATCCCAAAACCAATCATTTCCTTCCCCGGGCATAGGCAATGTCAAGTTTATAATGCTCAGCTTCTTCCCGTGAGATATGCCTTTCACCCTATGTTTTCTTCGAAACTGAAATACAAAAACAAAACACAGCAAACAACACCGTTAAATAAGTAAAATAATAATTAGATTAAGTTGTATAAATAGTAAAAGAAAAGTAAAATAAACATTAAATTATACTTACATCGGCATCGACCCATATCCTGCAGGCCACATGTCCACCAGAGTCAGGTAGAAGCCTGAGGTCAGAAGGCCCCCCTGCATAGCCGTCCGGGCCGGCCTCGTACACCACCCTGGGCACCCCCTGAAAACGAGTTGGAGGTTCGTCAACAACAGCCTCCTCATGCTGCTGAGGTTCCTCAACAACAGGCTCCTCAGGATGATACTGATGCTGCTGATAAGCATCAAACTGGTACTGGTGAGGCTGAGGGTCCTCAAACTAATACTCATGACCATGCGGGTGCTCATACACCTGATACTGTGTTGGGTCCACCGTCTGGGATGGACCCGTATGCGACGATGACCCTCCCGCAACATCAACTCTAGCAATCCTCGTTCCCCCACCTCTCCCTCGACCAGCCATAGGAGGGCGTGATGCTTCTTTCTCCCTCCTTACACTACCAGTAGGGGCAATCCTCCCTACCCTAAGTTTGTCGCTCCTATCCTGCTCGGACGGTATCTGAGAAGTATTCCTCCAAGACATATCTGCACAATATTTAACAAAACACAAATTAAATTATACAATTTCACACAAACATTGTGTCATTTCCAACAATTCAACAACAACACTAAAATTCCAACAATGACATTTCAATCCGTAAACTACCACATTGCAGTCAAACATATTATAATCAAAATTAACAAACCATATGCTAACTAATTTCATAAGTCACAATCCAAAAAAACAAAACAAATACCATTGAGATATTTTACCAAACACTTGGTGTGCAATTTTCAAACAACAACGTAATCTAACAATTTTCAAACCCTAAACTACCACAATATACTCTAAACAACTTCTAAACAACAATTCCTAAGTTAATTCATCACTAACAATCATCAAAACTAGCATGCAAACAAAATTTATAAAACCCTAAAAAGTCACAATTTCTTAATAAAAAACAAAAAATTTCTACAACTTAAATGTAATTAAGTAGGGTAATCATCACTTACTTGATAATATGGGATAAATTGGCTTTGAATGGCGCAAGAATGGTGAAAATCGCACTTGGAGAGGAAAATTGTGTTTGGAAAAGTTGGAGAAATGAGGAAATGTGTTCTGTCCCGTATATATGACTTAAGTAACGCTGCGCTACTTAAGGTGCGCAGCGCTACTTAAGTGGCGCAGCAAACAATACTTGCGCTAGTTAAGGTGTGCGGCGCTACCTAACTAGCGCAGGGGTATTTTTGGCAACGCTGCAGGGCGCGAGCAAATTGTGCTGGGGGCAAAGCAAAATTCTAAACCTACAAGTGAGTCCAATACGAAATGCCCAAAATTAGTGGGCCAAGGAAAAACGATAGGTCCCATGGACCAACTGCACATACATTAGCCAAATTCATATTTACATATATTTACTAAACACACCTCCATATTTTTGTTCATTCGGTGAAGGAAAAATAAGATAGAAAAAAGAAGTTTGCACATCTGGCGGGAACGGTAGAGCAGCGCATTTGGCGTTGCCAAACCGTGTGATCGTTTGCACACAGAAAAAACAAACACAACAAAGAAAGAAAGAAAGAAAGAAAGAAAGAAAGAAAGAAGAAGATAGAAAGAAGGAGAAAGAGAAGAAATCTACATTTTCTTTTCTTTCCTCTCTTCCTCTTCTTCCCAATCACAATGTCTTACAAATAAGGAATCATTCTTATCATAATCATAATTATTGTAATGTAAATTATTACATGCATTCGCCATGCGTTGGTTGCCAACCTTAATTTTCTCTTCTTCTTCTTCCTCATCTTCCTCTTCCGCTACATCTCCTTCAACGCGAAAATCATCATCAGCTTCTTCATCTTCCCCTTCATCTGCTTCTTCAGAACCTTCTTATTCAAGAAAGAGCTCGCGCGGCACGTGGTTTTTCGGCAATGGTAAAAAATCAAGGCGATCATGGAAGCTACGACACGTTGACGATGCTCAGGTTGAATACGACGTCGTTTCAACGGCACCGATTCAACGGTCTCCGAGTGCACGGAGTTTTATTCGCTCGAATACTTCTTCCTCCGTTGCACCTCAGCCGTTGCCGTTGCCAGAGTCACCTGGTGGCTTGTTAAGGCAAAGAGATGGTGATTGTCGGTTGCCGTCGCCATTGCCGAAAGAAGCTTCTGGTAGAGTCACGGAATCTGATGTTAATGTTAATGTTGGTATTGGTTCTCTTCCTGTTGGATTTAAAATGCGCAGGTAACGAATTTTGGGGATTTTGATAGGTTAAGTTAATTAGACAATGCACTTTCATTTTTAAAATTAGTTGATAATTGCTTAATTATTAATTTCATCAAACTCATATTATATTAGTTATTAATGATTATGTTAGAACTACTCCAATGAAAGACATTAAATTGTTGTGGCCCAGTGCGCCCAGGTTGGGGCGTCTTGGGCCACCGCAATTTAGATGGCTTTCAAATACGAAGTTCTTATGAGTTGTACTATTGAAGTAAATGAGAGAGTGAATTGCTCAAAAAAGATTGTAAAAATAGTCCTTTTGATTAATGAGGATTTTCTTGCAGCATGTTCTGACCTCTAAATTGCATGTACAGTGTTTTTGCAAGCAAAGAGACAAGAAGGAATGCCGAGAATGTGGAGACAAGGCCACCTGGGAGTAGGAGTGTGCGTCAAGATACAAGCGGGGATGCAGCTCCAGGCTTTCGAGGAAATAACTTCCGGATAAGTGTCCCTCCAAGGAGTACTAGTACTTCAAATAGTCCCTTTACCAGTCCCACAATCTGCCCATATGACACCAAACAAGATGATTTTGTGCCATATTATTATGTGTCACCTAAAGCAAATCAATTCTGGTCTGCACCAGAAATGCCCACTTCTATAGGGCAACCACCTCCTGCTTTCTTTGATTTATCTTCATTAGGAATTGATAGTGCCTCTTCTCCCCATCAAAGTCCTGGAGGAAAAAACGCCAAAAGCCCAACAAGATCTTCTTCACCCCTACCAAGGTTATCCGTTGACTACCCAACAACTGCACGCCGTGAATGGTTATCTCTTGACTACCCAACAACTGCACCTCCTCCCAGTGTTCACCCCTTACCCTTGCCTCCTTGGCCTGGAACTTCCTTACCTTCACCCTCTGCCAATGCTACCTATTCTCAACCTGGAGTGGCTAAGACAGAATCCTCATCTATGAAAAGTCAATGGCAAAAGGGTAAACTTATAGGGCGAGGTACTTTTGGAAGTGTTTATGTTGCCACTAATAGGTATGTGTATCAAAGTTAGGCAACCAGATTGAGCTATTCACTTTTCTCTTTCTCATTTGGCATCTATGAAACATATTTTCATTCCTTGCAGAGAAACTGGAGCATTGTGTGCAATGAAGGAAGCAGACATATTTTTTGATGATCCAAAATCTGCTGAGAGTATAAAGCAGTTAGAACAGGTTTTCCCATCACTTGGTTGTTAATGCTGTTTATTTATTATCTGCATAGTATGAAGTATGTACATTTAAATTCACTATCTGGTTTATTTGTTCTTTCTGTTGGTGTGGACACTTCAATTATAATCAGAACCATATTATTATGGTTTAAGAGTTTAAAACTTAAAATGTGAATGTAGCATATTTCAGTGTCAATGTCATAGAGACAGTAAATTTCATTGCAAGCTTGTCTAGATGCAGACTGCATTGCTCATTGCTTTGGATTCTCGACCCTTTTATATGTAATTATTGGGGGGAGATGGATGTGTGATCAAATTATCTCATCAATTTGCTATCTGAAATGACTTAGCTATTCAAGATATTTTTTATTGTTAGTTCACTTGATCCTCATTACTATTTTGTACCCCTTTCTTTTTCAGGAAATTAAAGTTCTCAGCCATCTACAACATCCAAATATTGTGCAGTATTACGGTAGTGAAATAGTAAGTACTCTAATTGATGATTAAGAATCCTGTATCCAATGTAAGCAATTTTTTTATAGAACTGCCACACAACCTAATTATAAGTTATAATATTTTCAGATAGAAGACAAGTTTTATATTTATTTGGAATTTATCCATCCTGGTTCAATAAATAAATATGTTCGGGACCACTGTGGTGCGATAACAGAATCCGTTGTTCGGAATTTCACACGACATATTCTTTCGGGGTTGGCTTACTTGCACAGCAAAAAGACAATTCACAGGTATGGGTCACATGCTTGATAAGCTGCTCAATATCCAACTAGGATAAGAAATCTCTACCTGATATTTGTGCAAATATTTTTGAATGGAGTGTGTTTTCTGCTTTTCATTTATTTTTTCCAGAAATTACTATTTGATTTTTTATTTTGACCATCTTATGACATTCTTTTTTCTTTTCATATAGGGATATCAAAGGGGCTAACTTGCTTGTTGATTCTTCTGGTGTTGTTAAGCTTGCTGATTTTGGGATGGCCAAGCATGTGAGTTGTAATTTCCCCCTCTATGATATACTTTTCAATAAAGAGAATGGTTTACTCGTTGTACATATACTTTGGATTTTTAATCAATATATCATGATACAAGAAGGAATTTGCATTTCAAGTTCAGGAGTTAAACTTGAAGGAGAAATTTATTGTTTACAAAAATTTCTTTCTCTTGTTTGAAATCAACAATTCTATTACCCATTCAAGCCGGTTCAGTTGCAATTGACTAACAAAACTTCTTGCAGCATATATGGGTGATCATCTATTAATTTTCATTACTCGGATATGATTGTGATGTTTATCCGTTTGCTTTTAGAACTGTGTGCTTCTCTAAGTTTTATATGTTCTTTAGTTTGAATTATGTATGACATAGAATTATCCTTTCTTTTGAATTTTAGTAGCTTTCACCACCAATTTGCTGCCAGTAGTTACTTTGCGCTTATTATAATAGTCTTGGAATCTCTGTTTCCACAGCTAACTGGGCATTCTGCTGATCTGTCTTTGAAAGGAAGTCCATATTGGATGGCTCCAGAGGTATATTTGTATATATTTGAACTCTACATTACTCTTATGTATTACGTGTCCTTTACTCAAACTTGCTTCTCATACAGCTTATGCAAGCGGTCATACATAAAGATAATAGCTCTGATCTAGCTTTTGCAATTGATATTTGGAGTTTGGGTTGTACAATCATTGAAATGTTCACGGGAAAGCCTCCTTGGAGTGAATATGAAGGAGTAAGCCCATCCAAAAAATTCTGGCTCCTATCAATTTTTTTTATTCAGGCCACTTCATTATACATATCATAATTGGAATTCCCATTAGTATAAAAAGCCCCAAAATTTGTTAAAATAAACTTGATAACAATGTGACCTCATATTTAGAAATGGTTTTATACGAGCTTCTCTGAGAAACTGAAATTTGGCAATGGAGGATATATAGCGTTGAATTGTTAATATCTCTTGTTTTGGTAAACTTGCGTTTAATAACCAACTCAAGCATCTTTATTCAACTCTTTTTTTCCCCTTCTCTCTATATGTAGCTTGTGGATTTAACAGAGGTATACATGTCCTTCATATGTTAACTAGGTGTGAATCTTGATCTAATTATGCAGGCTGCAGCTATGTTTAAGGTAATGAAGGATACCCCTCCTATACCTGAAACATTGTCACCAGAAGGTAAAGATTTCTTGAGGCTTTGCTTTATAAGAAATCCAGCAGAGCGGCCGACTGCTTCCATGTTATTAGAGCACCGGTTTCTGAAAAACGTACAACATTCAGATCCTTCACCTTCCTCCCATCTATATAATGGAACAACCTCAATGGTAATAATATAAGATCTGTGGCTCTTTTCTATTTGCCAAACCATGCATTTGGTATTAACTTTTCTTATGCTGGCAGGATAAACCCCATAGTCCCAGAGGATTATAACCTGATCAGTTTTCCATTGTTAGTGCACAAATTGGAAAAGGGAAATCTGCCAATGAGAGGTGAGGATTTCTCATTAGTTACTTGAATATCTTGATTATCTTCCTACATATTTGAACCTCTGAATCCATGACCCATCTTGCGTGCAACTTGACCCTTATATCCTTGCATGATGTTCTGCATAATTTTTATGCATTATCCTTATCTTGAAGTTATGAAAAAGTAACTTCTAATTTACAATCCATTATCCTTATCTTGAAGTATGTAACATAGTAACTTCTACATTACAGTGGCATTGTGATGTCCCACTCGCTCTACTCTCGAAGCATTTCCCTGCTCATCCTCGAAGTTTATACTCGGCTTGCAACACACTCAATCAGATTTGTGATTATTGTCATTGTAGATGTGTCAAACATGGCAATAGGAAAACAAAAAGGGTCATTTTCAGATGAATGTGACAAGGGAAGTGCTCACTCATTATACAAATAACTTGAGTTCATGCGTACCTTAGCAGCTATTGCTGATGTAGGTTCTTCCTGAAATTTTCATTGATGCCTATGAAAGGGCAAATTCAATATGGAGTTTATACTGCAAGTGAATGTAGAAACAGATTTTGTATATTATTAGAGTGCTCCAACGGTGACATAAGTTATGTAAAAAATCACAATTACATCAAAAGCTGTTGTTTTTCTTTTATTTTTTCATTAGATGGGATCACACCATTGTATTTTGTATTTGTCAACTTTTCTGTAAAAAATTAAAAAATTGGACAGAAATGTCAACATTAGGATGAAATCAAATTTGATTATGTACATAATATGTCTGCCTCATCCTCCAGCTTACGCGGGGATGTAATCTAGTAAAATGTTTTTAGTGTGTGTTTGATTCTACTGTGACCTAAGTTGATATTAAATGAATTGATTATGCTAAACTTGAGTTGAATGTAATCATTTATGTTTTGACATATTCATGTAAAAGTGAATTGAAAAAGGCAATAAATCAATTAAAGAAGCCAAAAACTACAAATTCCAGCTAGAATAAATTGTTTAAGTAAAATTGGTTGTATTGTACCGAAGAATATCTAATATATGTTAGAATCAATTCTACACATTTAGAATTAATTTTGACTCCTTCAAAAATGAAACCAAACATACATATTTTTTTTTTTGAAAAAGCCAAACATACACTTATTTTCTTGATACCCAAGCTTTTGGGAGCTTCTTTTCTCATCCAACATGTACTTCACATGCATAAATGTAGGAAAAAAAACATTTTTTATCCTCCAATTGGGTAAATTCAAATTAAAAAAATGTTTTTTATTCATCCAAAATTGTACTTTTAGACGGGTATGTTTAAGGAAATAAGCGTGTAAAACTAGCTCTCATTTTTTTTTAATAGTTTTTACACCTTATTTCTCACGAAGGTTGTGCTATTTAGTAGGAACATTTTCTCTCACAAATTACGCTTTCTTTTTAAGAATAAAATAAAAGGAGAGGTATTAAAATTAAGTTTTTTTGTGTCTTTTTCATTTTGAGCAATGAAACTCGCACATACTATGTGCATGAAAGTGTGGAAATGAGAATTCGATCAATATCTTAATGTATCAAATGTTTATTGAATGCAATGTGTGTTGTAGAATGTTGTTATGAGATTTCTAACCCCTTTTGTTAGGTAAAAATTTTATTAAAATTTAAAAATATTTAAAATCAAAATTATCCATTGATATAAATGACCGAATCAATTTTTCTAAAAAAAAGTTACCAAGTCAACGGTGTCGCATACAAAGAGATTATTTGTAGAATGACCCATATTTAATTTGTTGTGCAAAAAATAAGGAATGTATTTAATTGGGTCATGAGAAATTAAGAATGAGCGTTGATTCTTTTAGAAAATGTAACGGCATGACAATACAATACGCGTTCACGTGCATCTATCTCTTCTCTCCCACTTCACTTTCATTGCCTCACATCACTTCGCCTGTCATATTCCCATTAGAACAAGTGAGAGACTTCTTCAAGAGAACCAAAGCTATGGACCCTCCTCAAACACAATCCATTGATATTTCAAACCCAGCTGGAGATGATGTACAAGACAAAATCATCAACGATTGGTAATCAATCTATCTTGTTTCTTTTTGTTCATAATTTCATTGAATTTTTGCAATAATTCAAAGAAATAAAAAACATGTATTTGGTATCGTGGTAGGTTTGTCAAAATTACGATGAACTATCCTGATTTTGCAAAAAGCAAGATATATAGCTTTTGCAAAATCAACGTGACTTACCATGATTTCGAAACATATATTGAATTGTCAAAATTACGATGAACTATTTTGATTTTGCAAAAGTTATATAAACTATCATGATTTAAACACATTTATCTATCGTGTTACCAAACATATTAATTGTCTGACTTTGTTTTTTATTATGGGATGATGCAGTTGTTCTTGCTGTTATGACTGTACACAAGGTTTTTTTGACTTCTTGTGTTGCAGCTTCTGGTGAATTCTTTGAATTAGATTTCAATTTCAAGTATTATTAGCAACAATATACTATTATAGTCAATTATGTAATGGGGTTACATCTATTCCCTCAAACCTTTCTCTATCAGATAATTGATGTATGTTGATAATAATTATTATTGATTTAATTAGTTTATATACAGTTGTGTGTTTTAGTTATTGAGACTTGTAGAAGAACATTCTCTTTTTCCTTTCTTTTTGGGTCCCTTTACAGACATTCAATCCAAACTCTTGTGTTGTGTTGGCAATTTCACTGAATTTTTATTGTTACAGAGGATCCTGTTGTATTTTTTTTTTTTTTTTTTATTACTATCCTGTTGTATTTCTAAAGTAAGGTGGGGCTGCAAAACTCTCTTTAATGCATGTTTGACATAACTTTGGTAAAGTTTAATGTGATATCCAACATTCACTTCGTCTTTAACTTTTTGAACGTCAAATATGAATTTTATTATATAAATGAATTTGAAAAAAAGTCATACTCAGTCAAGAGTAAGTATAAGGGACACTCGATTCACTTAAAAAAATAAATAATACTCTTTTTAAGTTACATATTAAGAAATATGAGAGGATTAATAATACAAGCAAGACACCCTTCCGTGTAGCAGAAAACCACTTACATGATGTTAATTTACTCTCATATACAATTTTGATGAAAAGATGATCTCGTCTCTCGCTTCTCAAATCTTCTATATTGTTGCATGTCAAATTAATATTAGCCTTTTCATGGCGATTCTTATTTGGAGAAGAGCTAGAAAAGTAGTCAAAGAGTGTGGTTAGATTTTCAGAAAATGATACTCCCGTTCACACCCACCTAAAAATATTATACCAAACACTTCAAACACATCTACACCTACAAAATTAATTATCTTCTACCTCAAGGATCCTCAGACACCACACACAGTTTAAAGTTAATCCTTCCAACAACACTCTCCTTCGTAGTAAGTTACCAAAGGTATCAAGTCTCGTAAGGATTAATTGTCAAGAGAAAATTTGAATATTTTATAGTGCAAAGCTTGCCCAAATTTCTCTCAACCTCTTCCGATTTGTCGTGTTCAAAGTGGTAGGAGGAAGAAATTTACCGCATCAAGCCACATATAACGATTTTACCGCAAAAACTTTTAGGGATCAATCACCCAAGAAAACCGTTGTTCACACATTTAATATAGCTGAAAAACAAATGTAAAAGACGAAAATACCTCTTGGTAGTTAATTGTCGAGGACGTAAATCGGCTGCATTTAACTGCCGAGGAAACTTCGACGGTTAACTACCGAGGAAACCTCAAACCTGTTTTTTTTTTTGACAAAAATTATTAATATTTATTGATTTTGATTGTTTCAATCATTATTTTGGTATGTATCAAACAATTGCAGTATTATACTTATGCATATATATCTTAATAAGAATATCATTT
Organism: Medicago lupulina; assembly: GCA_958299785.1. Lineage (NCBI taxonomy): Eukaryota > Viridiplantae > Streptophyta > Magnoliopsida > Fabales > Fabaceae > Medicago > Medicago lupulina. The sequence goes on along the minus strand of OY283146.1, from coordinate 6,201,169 downwards.
AAAGTAACTTACATGTATAAAAAAAAAAAAAGGTTTGAGGTTTCCTTGACAGTTAACTGCCGAAGTTTTCCTCGGTAGTTAACTGCAGCCGGTTCCATAATTCGACAGTTAACTGCCAAGAGGCATTTGAGTAACTTACATGTGTTTCATTGGTTGTATATTTGTTCTCGGCAAAAACATGTCATGTTATTCATGAGAAGTTTCTTACATGTTTTTTTTCTTAAAAACATATGAAAAAAACATTTTTTTCCCGCTAACACCAGTTTAACTATCGTTTGGTTTTTCCAGCTGTTAGCTAACTATCACTGAGCCAGTTGCAGTTGGATTAGCTGCACTTAAGTGTAGTTTTTATTTGCGCTTTATGATCAAAAAATTAAAATAAATTGAGGTTTAGTCAGAATGCGACAAAACTTTGCAGATCCTCTATATGTATTTTTTTATAGAGGTGTGTGTAAAATTTTGTAGCATTCCGACTAAGTCTCGATTTCTTTTTATTTTTCGACTGCAAAATTGTAATTTTTTTACAAGTGCGCGTCTTGAAAAGTGACCTAGAGGATGAATTTTTTCACAATTTTTTGCACGCATGTTTAGGAAAAGAAACTAAATCTTCCACAAAAGATTTGAATTTTCTGAAAAGGGACGGATTAAGTATGAATTTTTAACGCGCCTAAAATTCAAAACACCAAAACATCGATCTAGAAATCAAATTTTGAGCTTTTTTTTTTTGCAAACACCTCTATAAAAGTACATATAGAGGATTTGAAAAGTTTTGTAGCGTTCCGACTAAGCCTCGATTTATTATGATATTTCGACCAAAGCGCGTAAAATCGCAATTTTTCCCAAGTTCGCGTTTGAAAAAGTGACCTAAAGGTTTATTTTTTTCATTATTTTTTGCACGCATGTTTAGGACATAAAAACATTTCCCACAAAAAATTAAAATTTTCTAACAGTGGACGGATTCAATATGAATTTTTAATGCGCTAAAAACTCAATAAACCAAAACATCAAAATATCGATCAAGAAATCGAATTTGAGCTGATTTTTTGCAGGCTCCTCTATAAAAATACATGTAGAGGATCTGTAAAGTTTCATAACATTTCTAATAAGCCTCTATTTATTTTAATTTTTCGACCGAAACACGCAAAATCACAATTGATGCTTTGCCAGAAAATACACTTAAGTGCAGCTGAGCCAACTGCATTTGGGTCAACGGTAATTGACTATAGCCGAAATGACCGAACAATAATTAACTACCGCTGAGGTATAAATGTATTTTCCATGTGTTTTTAAGAAAAAACACATGAGAAAAGCAATTTTCCTATTATATAGCTATGCTTGAGAAATTGGATTTGGTATCCAAGATAAATTATTATGGGCCAAATGTAACAGTAAAGAAAGAGAAGCGTGGTGGTGTCTTGCTACAATTGTGAGGGTTTCAAAACAATTAAAGAAGCTAATAGTCATAGGAAATAAGAACATGTTGTCTAGCAATGGTTAAATTGAGATTAGTAGAATCTAACAGGTGGAGAGTGTATGAAGTCAAGCATGAGCATAACCTTTCATTTGATCTCAAAAGAGCACAAAACTCTAAATTGTTGAAGTTGGTTTTAAAGTTGTTTGTAGTTTATTTCTAGTTTCATAGTTTTTAACTTTCTGAACTGTTGAGTGTATAAATACGTTTGAATACCCTCATCCTCTAAGCTAGTTTAATTGGGATGAGATTCAAACTCATTTAACATGGTATCAAAGTCGGGTTAAAGATTGCAACATGAGGATTATACCTAAAGCCGAGTGTTGAAATTGGTTTTAAAGTTGTTTGTAGTTTGTTAGCAGTCCAACCTTGTTCAGATTCTCGAACAGTTGAACATATAAATATATTTGAGTAACCTCATTTTTGAAAAAGGATGAGATACAAATTCATTTAATATAGATAAGTGGAGACAAAGAAGTAGACGAAAAGAAAAGTTGAGCCAACTCTTGATGTTGAAGCACGGAGACTCAAGTTGTATCGAATACTAATAATAGATACTTCCTATCATTGAAACTCAAATTCTAAAGAAGTAGAACTAGCAACTATCTTAAATTTTCCAGTTTTAAATTTTCCGGTTGTTGCAATTGTTGGTGTTAACCAATACAATCATGGGCAATATATGTTTTGCTAGGATGTGGTGTGCTTGCATGAGACGTTCGAAATGTATATATGAGTCAAAATTATAAATAGGGTATTTTCAGTGTACCCAAAAATAGAGAGGGTATGTAAATATTCTTTATTTTTCCTCTAAAAGAAAAGTTCTTTACTTTTCTCTAACCTAATCTTTAATTTCTCATGTGCATAACGTGGGATATATTGAGATTCAATTTAATTAAAGGGACACCCATACATATAAACCCCACTATTCTTCATTGGATTCCAAGTAGGAAAACAAAGATCAAAATAGATTACTTTCAGTGGCTTTGAGTATTATTTGGCCTTTAGTTTATATCATATTTTCCTCAAAAATAAAATAAAATAATATCATATTGTCCATTTGGAACATTAGATTAGGGTAGTTTATGTCACATTGTCCAATTGTCTAAAAAACGCAATAATTTTAAACTCTAGAGTTTTTCGTCCACGTGATCTTACCTAATTTGTACCATAATAAAAGCCATATGAGAAAAGCATCGAGAGAGGTTATTTTTTTTATTTTTTTAAGGATCGAGAGAGGTTATTTGAAAGGTGTTGGAGAAAGAAAAAAAAAAGAGTTTAAATAATTTGGAGATCTTGACCAATAATTTTAACATTATCAATGATCAAGATTAATGATAAATCTTAACCATTTATAATGTGGAGGTCAATAGTAAAAAACTTCACATTCTTTTTTCAATTTTTTTTTCTTTTTTAATTGGGAGAATATACTCGTTGGCCTATATTCGAGCAATTAAAAATATGTACGAGTACATCAAGACTACTATGATTAGTATAGAAATTTGTATCATGATTTCAACATCCTTACTAAAAAAAAAGTTATGGTAAATGAAAGGCTTATTAAATTGTTAGTCTCTGAACTTATTTTTGGGATACACGTGGATCCTCTTAATTTTAAAAAGTGTTACTTTGATCTCTTTAATTTGGACTAAAAGACTGATAAAGGTTAAAAGAGAAAATTTTAAGGATCAAATTGACACTTTTTAAACATAAGGGAGCAACTTGAAATTTAAAAATAAAGTTAAGGGATAAAAAATATAAACAAGCTTAAACAAAAAAAATTAGAGATCAAGTGTGTGAGGGTGGTAGGGCGGCATCTAGTTGGTGGAGGGATATTGCCGCGTTACGTATGGAGGATTGGTTTCATGGAAATGTCAATAGGTTTGTTGGGGATGGTAAAATTACTCTATTTTGGACGGATGTGTGGGTGGGAGGTGTTTCGTTAAGAGATAGATTTAATAGACTTTTTGAGTTGTCGTTATTGAAGGGAGAGTCAATTTTTGATATGCATGCGCTAGGGTGGGGGAGTGAAGGAGGGGCTTGGCGGTGGATGCGGCGATTATTTGCGTGGGAGGAAGAGTTAGTGGGGGAGCTTAGGCTTTTCCTTCAAAATGTTTCTTTACAGGTTGCCAGAATTGATAGGAGGCTATGGAGGTTGGAAACATCTTCCGTTTACACTGTTCAAAGTGCTTATAATTTTCTGAATGCTCATGTTACTACTGATCTTGCGGTGCCCGTGTCTTCGTTGTGGCTTAAGGACGTTTCCTTGAAGGTGACTTTATTTGTGTGGCGCCTGTTTCGGAATAGGCTACCTACCAAGGACAACCTCTTCTGTCGTCAGATTATTGATATGGATGCTTAGGCTTGCGTTGGAGATTGTGGGAAAATGGAAACATCTTCGCATTTATTACTTCACTGTGATTTTTTTGGGACTGTTTGGTTTTTTATTCTTAGGTGGCTTGGCATTTATACAGTTATGCCTTACGATGTAATAAGCCATTTTACTCAGTTCAGTTTTATTGGTGGTGCTGCCAAATCAAAGCGATATATTTTACAGGTTATCTGGTATGCAACAGTGTGGGAAATTTGGAAAGAAAGGAATAACAGGGTCTTCAGTGAAAAACAATGGTCAATTCAGCAAATGGTTGATAAGATTAAGTCGGTAACTTTCATGTGGTTGAAGGGGAAATACGTCCATCTTCCTTTCAATTACCATAGTTGGTGGCTTAGTCCGTTTACAATACTAGGCATTGGTTAATTGTTAGTTTCTTTCTTTATGTTCTGCCCGCTCTTGTGGTTTGACTTTGCCTTGTAAATTGTGTTGATACTCTTTGGATTTTGGTGTTTCTTCCTTAGCACATCTTGTGCTAGGAAGGCCTTTTTGTTGTGGTAATACAATTTCATTTTAGCCTCTTAAAAAAAAAATTAGAGATATAATGAAGACAAACTTTTGAAGAGTTAACCAACTCATAAGTATCACTTTCCTTGCTACTTAGTTCCTAAATCATATAAAAATAACTAGTAACTCTTAAACTATATGAAGTTGGTGAAATTAACCCCTAAACTATATGAGATTTGTCAAATTAATCATCATTGCCACATATTGAAAAAAGATACTAGTGACTAAAGTGACATGTTTCATAAAGTTTAGAGGATAACTTAACGGGTTTCACATAGTTAAGGATTACATATTATTTTCTTATAGCTTAGAGACTAAACAGGAATAATAGTCATACCTCATGACTTTTGAAAGTTGAAACACAAGACTTTCGGTTAAGTAGAAGTAAAACATAGTGTATAAAATGCAAATTTAGTAAGTGTTATACAAATCTTAGCTTAGAACTAAAATTTATACAATACCACTAGAGTTATGTTTTAAGACTCAGTCCCTTCACACAAAACGGTGGGAAGATAAAGGAACATACCAATCATAGAATCCAAACAATCACAAAATGGTAGAGTGTTCCAGTTCAGGCAAATCTGTGATTAAAGAAATATCATCAAGATTAAAGAAAATTCTTATACACAAAATCATAAAACCGAAAATGGTGTATAGTTTAGTGTGTTAGAAAAATAGAGGTTACAACTAGGTCGGAATTACATAGGATGTTTGATTGTTATGATAGAATACTTGCATGTGTGCAACAACTCATGTCTAATGTAGAAGCTACCTTTTGTAAATGTTACTATTTCTGTTGAAAAATCAACTTAGTATCTGTTTGTTTTCGTGTTTCAAACCACGTCCATGTAGAATAACAACGCGCGCGTCTGTGGTTTTCCACCGTAAAAGCAAACACATGCTTATTTCAAATAAAATAGTACGGTTGACAAGTTTATATGCAGCACAAACTTGATTACGTTATAAATTTATCATCTAATCTCTTATTTTGTTTTGTTTTGGTAACTTTTATATCATGACTGCACACTCATGTTCCACCACATGACATATTCACAGAACTGAACACGGTCAAACATGAAACATCACGCACTTTCGGTATGTATCTATAATTTATGCTAATCCGAACAATGCACAAGGCTTATCCTAATGAAAATGCAAATTTCTTAGTATCTTAGCAAGCATGGACAAGTATGAGAAAATTAAACAATTTTTCTAGTTCCCTTATTCTTCATGAGTAAACTATGCACTATACTGTTTTTAATATTCTCATATACTGCATCATCTTGCCACTTAGAGCAATTGTTTAATTTCATGAGGTGGGACTATAGCAGAAATTTTGGACTTTTTTACTAAGGACAATTATAGTGGCTCTGCCACTCTATAAAAACTATTGTAACAACTAGTAAGTGCTTTTTTTTTTTCTTTCTATAAATTGTTTTAGCTTACAGATTATTGTCACACACAATTTAATTAAGTTTGTCAACTTTACAAATTTTAACTCCCCTTGTTGTCATCATAGTTTCAACTCATGGAGTGTGTCTCTAACAAACATGCTTTTGTTTTCATGTTTTGTCTTGTGTTTCTTACTCCACATGTGTGCTCTCAACTCTATTACAACTTCTACATTAGAACTTGTCCAAACCTGAACAGAATTGTTAAAAACAATATCTTGTCAGCTATAGCCAATGATTCAAGGATTGCTGCTTCTCTCTTGCGTCTTCATTTCCATGATTGTTTTGTCAATGTAATTAAGTCTCTTGATTTTAGTTTTTTACAAGAAAAAATTGAATCCGCGACCAAATTTTATATTATTCTGTTTAGGCATCGACAATGATCCTTTCCTTCCAAATGGACCAAATTTTATATCATTATCGTTGTTAATTTAATTTTTTCCAGTCAAACTAAAGAAAATAAGTGATCCTTGAATTACTTATGTTTCCCATATGTCATAATAATATGAATTTATTTGATATGCATTCATGATGCAAAGTTGTTTACACTGTCAATTAATATACCATTAGATCGTAAAAATTATTCTTTAATAATATTATGTGTTAATTTCTTATTTCATTTTTGTGTTACATAGGGATGTGATGGATCTGTGCTACTGGATGATACAGACACACTAAAAGGGGAGAAAAATGCACTTCCTAATAAAAATTCAATAAGGGGATTTGATATTATTGACAAAATAAAGTCTGATTTAGAGTATGCTTGTCCTAACACAGTGTCATGTGCTGATATACTTACTCTTGCAGCCAGAGATGCTGTATATCAAGTAAGAACTCACTACTTTATAACTATTTGAATTTTTTTGAAGAAGCTGATTCAATATATCATGCATGAGCAACAACATTTTAAACATTGTATGTTTCCTACATATTATTATTACTTAAAAGTTTTTGTATTTTTTTTCCAGAGTAGAGGGCCATTTTGGGCGGTACCTCTTGGTCGTAGAGATGGCACAACCGCGAGTGAGAGTGAGGCAAATAACTTGCCATCACCCTTTGAACCTCTAGAAAATATTACTGCTAAGTTCATTTCCAAAGGTCTTGAAAAGAAAGATGTAGCAGTGCTCTCAGGTTTGCTTCATTCGCAAATTTATGTCTCAGATAGTTTTATTTGATAAGATCATCAAAACATTTCTCTATTAATGTGTAAATCCTTAACTCCAAAGGTTTGGTCTAGTAGTAAAAAGACATGCTTTAAATCCTTAATATTTCGTTGAATCTGAAAATAAGAATTTTTACATATGAGATTGAATGGAGTACTAGTTAGTCGAGAGACCAATTTCACACGTGTATTGATTATATACAGGTGCACACACCTTTGGCTTTGCTCAATGCTTTACATTCAAGCCAAGACTATTCGACTTTGGTGGCTCTGGTAAATCTGATCCTTCACTTGATTCGTCACTTCTACAAAACTTACAAAAAGTATGTCCAAATCAAGCTGATTCGGACCCCAATTTAGCTCCATTGGATCCTGTCACTACGAACACATTTGACAACACATATTACAAAAATGTTTTGAGCAATTCTGGACTACTTCAATCAGACCAAGCTCTATTAGGTGACAGTACAACTGCTTCATTAGTTAACTATTATAGCAAGTGGCCTATTCTGTTTTTCAGAGATTTTGCGGTTTCTGTTGAGAAAATGGGTCGCATTGGTGTTCTTACGGGACAACAGGGTCAAATAAGGAAAAATTGTAGGGTTGTTAACTAGATATATGATCTGCATTTGTATTTTCTCTTCCTTTGATTTTAAAAAGTTTAGTACTATAATTGTATGAAAACTGTGCCTGCCTCAAATGATGATATAAATATGTTATGTGTTTGGATTTGTCACATCTGAGTTATATGATAGAAAACAACTAATATAACTAGTATGTGGTCCAAATGCAAACTGCATAAATAAAGAGGAAGAAGAACGTGTCTCTCTGTCTTACGTTCCGAGAGCTCTTCTTCGTCTCGTGAACATTAAAACGAAAAACAAAAACGCATAAAGAATTGAAAAATGAAGAACATCAAAGTGAAAATCGTCCTAATGTAAGCCTCAACACAGCAACCAAAATAAAAGCCTTAATACAACAATCAAGTTACATACAAAATCACACCACCGATCTCCTTAGGATATTAAGCATTTGCAGCAATGATGCAAGAAATAGTAGCATGTCAAAATCTGTTGCAAGCATCAAAATAATAGATCACAAAATCAGAACACAAAAATAAGACTTTTTTCTAGTAAACTATAAGTAGACATAAGAGCCAAAATATTAAATGGACTGTGAAAAAAAAATGGCATAGGCATTGCTCTCTAATGCATTTGTCATAGCCCAAAGTTGTGCTAAAGCATCCTGTTATGAGTTTTCTTTCCTATTCCATAAGTAACATTATAATGAATCAGAACCCAAGTGTGCAATTATTCTTACGTAGCAGTTGCAGTATCGAAACACCTCTGTTGCACAACAACATTCCACATGCCGAAAATCATCCCTGAACTATGCTGAAAATTACCTCAAACTTGCTCCAAATTATACTGAAAATTATCTTGAACCATATCCGATTTATGTCGAAAAAACACCTGAGAAAACACTTGATTCAGTAAGAATATTTAAGAGAACAACTACCAAACCACTACATTTAAACCCTTTATGCACAGGGACGGCCCCAAGTTACAGAGAATATGGGCATTGGTCCTCACTATCTTTTGGGGAAAAATTTGAATACTATTTTGTATTATTTTTAACTAAAATAATGATCTTTGTAATATGTTATTTAATATAGATATGTTATTTAATGGTATATATGATCATGTAAACAAGTGTTCTATCTAAGGGTTATATTTAAGGATTTCATAAAAATAAATTTTGTTTTGAAAATACTTAGTAATAATTACATAATTTTTTTAAGCAAAAGTTACCACTTTTGATTGCTTAAAGAATGTTCTAAAGGTGCTTGTTAGGATTTTCTTATTTTTATATACATAAATCTTTCTATAACGTTAGTGAAGACAAGAAAATATGTTGTGTACTCATTGATATATTTGCTTTTAGAGTTCTCTCTCTCTCTCTATATATATATATATATATATATATATATGTGTGTGTGTGTGTGTGACAACTATAATTGTTGAAAGAGTTTTCTCCACAATGAATATTATTAAGAACCGGATGTGGAATCGCAAGAGAACAATTATGAATTATATATATTTTTTGAAACAATTATGATGTATATTTATGTAAAAATTAAAGTAGTGTGTGCGCGCACATGCGTGCGTGCGTGTATTACCATCACTACTCAAGACTTCTGGGTCTATCCCTAACATAGCCGATACTTTTGCAGAACCGCTACCTCTATGTCGTGTTTCATCCTCGTGTGGGAAAAAACCAAACCTTATTGTGTGGGAAATCGATCTCCTCGTGCTCTTTTCATATATTTGAGCTGATTCAACATTCTAGTTTTCATAGAACTAGAACGCCGACCCGTGCACCGCACGGGTCTTATGAGCCGGAATAATCTGATACAGAATAAATCAAAATATGTTGGAATGGAATTTAAAAAATCAGAATACATAAACAAAATTTATCAGAGTCACCAAAGCTACCATATTGAGAAGTATCATATCACAAACCAAACATGTTAGATATAAACGGTTTTTCAAGACAACATAGCATATACTCCATCCGTCCCAAATCGTAGGACGTTTTGAATATTTCACACATATTAAGAAATACAATTAATATTGTGTGGAAAAGAGATATTATGAGTTATTTTACAAAATTGTTTTTTATAAATAATATCGGAAAAGATAAATGAAAGTTTTGAAAGTTGAGAGAGTAATAAATAATTAAGGTTATAATAGGAAAAATAACATTAATTTTGCATTGGTATTGTAAATGCAACATATAATTTAGGACAATTTTTTTCTCCCTAAAGCGACATAGAATTTGGGACGGATGGAGTATTAGGGAGTATTACACATTTCGAAATACTTCTTCAAACACGACATGTGCGATGCTCGGGTCAAATCGAATAAAAACATTCGCGAATAAGTTATACAAAAGAACTAAATTACACATATGAAAGTGACATCTTTAGAGTTTGACACTTGAACAAAAAAATAAATTCAATATAATTTGAAAAACCGTACAGTGAACCTTAATTATCATACATTACAAAAGACTTTTCAATACACGACATTTGAATCACGTTAATTTATTCATCATTTTCATCAGCTATGAGTATCTTCGACCCATCTCCAAGTTATAAGCTTTGTCCAAGCACCGTGCTCCAAGTTATAAGTTTTGCCCAATTCAGCGATATCATGAGTAAAAAACATCTTTCCATGCTTTTTGTCAACAATAACTTCGAACTTATTTGAGTTGTTACATAGTGATACAATTCATACCCAACCTTTTTAGTGAGACTTGTGCCAAAAAGTTGAGAATTCTATCAAATGTATACAACAAAATCATTAATTAATCCGTTAATTTTATTTTTTTTTTACAAATTAATCCGTTAATTTTATTTGTGTGTATAAGATATAAGGTGCACTAAATAAAAACAAATAAACAAAAAACATAAGGTAGAACAAACAAAAAAGTTTTTACTCATATGTAAGATATTACAACAAACAAAAAAATAACTACATAGTAACAGTCGTATATGTTTAGTTCTTTCTAGGAGTAAGCTATAAGGTAGAACGAAATCAAGGGCTTCCCTTTAACAAAACAAAAAAACAAAATCAAGGGCGGTTGAATAAATACAGATGTGTCAACATACAATTGAATCAAAGTGGATAAATAGTTCTTTTTCTATGTATACGGCCGCAGGTAGAAATGGTAAACACACAAAACGACTTCTTTGTGGGGAAAAACTGAGCTAAAACAATTTAAAGTCAAACAACTTTTGTTCGATGGTGTTCAAGAAGTATATGAGTAATTTGCATAAAGTTTAATGCATTTAAAAATCATGCATGACATAAACTCAAAAGCATCGATATGTGGCAGAGATGATGAGCTTGTAAAAATAGATCTAATTATTATCTATTTTACCTTCTTCTGGATGGTAAAATATCCATTTAATCAAGCTCTAATATCCCAACAACAAAAACAGAACACCCATACACTTATTCATGGTGATTCTCTGCTTTCACACAAGTAAACAATAGGTTTGTTGATCAACTATTTCTGAGTATAAACAGCAAAAACATCTCATTTATTTTAAGCTTACACAACTCAAAAGGTCCACCAGCTATCAACTAAAATTACAAATAAAAAAAAAACCAAGGGCTTGCAACCGAATCCAGAAGCTCTATGCAAAAATAAGCTTCAATCTAGTTTGTTTTATAGAATAAATTTTACGAATAGCACCACGAAGACCCGCCATATTTAAAAACTATTTTTCTTAATTAGAATATAATTGAAGTTTAGAAACAAAATCAGTTTCAATTTTCTTTTCAATCAACTCATTTCAATAAGAGAGAGCTTATGAACCACTCTCTATTAGTGAAGAAACTCTAAGAAATTGATAGACAAAAAGAAAGCAAAAGGGATGCTCCAACTATGATTACAATACCTTTTAGTTCAACAAAAATATAGCAAAAAAGTATTGAAAAAAGCTTTTATTAAGAACCTTCAAGTTTGAGGAATATGGAAAACAATACTAAAGATAAGTTAAGGTAAGAAGTACACAAATAGTTATGCAGTAGGAGAATGAGAAACTAAAGGAGACTGATTCAAACAGCCAGCAAAAACAAATTCAGAGAAAGCAAATGGAACGGTGAATAAAAGATGGACTTGAAGAGAGATAAATTCTGCTTTGTTGGAAAATGAAGAAAAAGTAACGTGGGAGAGGGGTATGAGAACTGTCATTAAGAGTCTAACACGCCATCAAAAGTAAACATGATGGGAACTGAAGGGAAGTTATTTGACCACAATGTACATATACATCGAACATATATGAGAAGCCATAGAAGCATTTCACATTGGTAACTCCCAAAGGCATGGGAAACTAACACGCCATTTAATGTACCAAGGATGGAAAGCCATTGCAAAAGACATTAAGTGTAATGGAGAATTAGAAAAGTGTGGGATGAAAACTTGAATTGTTGAGTGGAATGCTGATAAGGAAAACCACATTAGAGAATTAAATGCGTGATTAATGGAGGGAAATATTAGGTTTAGAATTAGGGTTACTAATAGCTTGACCAGACAAGCTTTAGTAAGAAAGATTAACTCTTTTTTCCAATCCCTCCTTTTCACATTAGTTAGCTTTTCAGAAATGGAAGTCCAGTTATTACAGGAAAAAATAAGTATAATGACATACCTATAAAATGGTTGAAGCGCCGCGACATAGAAGCTATAGTTGTGAAATACCTCTGCTTTCACACTATCAATGCACATGTTGAAAACCAGCGCCGAATTATGCAGGAAATTTCCTTGAACCAACTCCAAATTACGCAGAAAAACACCTAATTCAGTATAAGTTCAAAATCTTGAAGAAAGACAATCAAGTCAGGTTAGAACTACCAAACCACTACACTGAAACTCCTTATGCATTCATGATAAGGAAAAAGAGAACTAATTACATATCTGTAATGTAAGAATACTTGAGAGAAGGACACTCTTTTTCGTTGACATTTACCCCTCTAAAAATAATTGCAACAATCAAAAGCAACTTGTTATTATACTAGAAAGAAGTGGAAATAGTCATGGATAGAATCAAATAAAACTTAAAATAAAGCTAAAGTTAAAACTAAAAAAAAAAAAGATAAAGGAAAATTATGATTTCAGCCAAAATTTAAAATCAAAACTCGACACTTTAAAAGGTAAAAAGGATAATATGGAGTATTGCAATGATATAGCCTAATTTTAGGGAACATAGAGGCATAATGGTACCTCAAATATAACTTTATCACCATTCTTTTGTTATTTAAATGCATTAATTGAGAGATTGCACTAAATACAACTTCAGTTCCTTCCCTCAGAACATGGTCTGAGTGAAATTATAGTTTTTAGAAACTTTTTGGTTCTTTGCTTGTGCTTGAAATATGAAACAAAGAGGACACATAGTGATGTTAGATGCAACTCCTAAACACATTGTATGAAGATTTGTAGTTGCATTGTATTTTCTTGGGCATGTACTTATTATGATACTATGACTTAAATATCCAAATGTCTGATTCCAAAATCCCTCATGATCCATATGCTGACCCCTTTTGTTCTAAAATCAAATCATTTTCTAGTTGGAAACGTTCAATCTATGGAAACATTTTAAGGCTCAAAATAAAATGAACAAATCATAAAGCAAAGAACCATTTACAAAATATGAGAACTATAAAAACTAAAACCAACGAAATCAAACATAAAGCAAGGTTAGCCATGACCCTACTTAATTTCAGAGATATGAAAAAAAGAAAGTAAAACAAAGTGGACATCAAACATATAACATACATGTAACATATAGGTTGAAAAGCGAGTCATTTTGATGCTTTATTATATGTAAGAGATGTGAATCATCCTCTTCCAATCCAACTTGCAAATCAAATAAGTAGCCAATATGAAATAGGAAACAAATTATTTAGAGAGAGATAGGGCTTACCAGAGCAATAAGCATCTACCAGAGAGAGATAGGGCTTACCAGAGCAACCATGTATGAGTTTTTTAAGAGTTTGTTTGAAAAAACCAATGACATGGTTGCTTTGGTAAGCCCTATCTCTCTCTAGCCCAAAACTTTTGCAAGTTCTTATGTATATCCTTCTGAAATTCTTATATAGACGCCTATAAATTTCTTATGTATATTTTTTGTTGGGCAATTTCTTTAGATTTTTTGATTATTTACTTGCAATTTCTAACGTAAACCCCTTTAGAAGTTGATTATTTGCTGCAAATGCAATTTATCCCAAACCCAAAGAGTGAAAGAGGCCTACATATCAAAAATTGAACAGAAAAATGTGTTGCAATTTTTTTTTGCCCAGGCTTTATAATAATCCTGGCTTCGACACTGGATGTATGCTTTGGTAGAAAATAATACTCTGTTTAGTCTCATTTATAAGAAACAATTAATTTTTTAGATTCATTGAATAATTAATGTATTTAGTTTATATCCTTACGACTTTATTTTAATCAGAGAATCGAGAGAAGAGATAGATGAAAAGTTTGAGATATGAAGATAATGTTTTGAAACAGAAGACTTGCGCTTAAGTAGAAGCGAAGCATATTAGTGTATAAAATGCAGGTGTAGTAGAGTCGTACGAAACTCATCTTAAAAGATCAAAACATATAATACCATTGATCCCATTACACAAAATGGTGGGGAGATAAAAAATATTAATTACTTTGTGTGACCAATAGTTAATGTCTAATATATGACCTTAGCATTAGCATCAGTTCATATAAAATCTCAATGTTATTTATGTAGAAAAGTCAACTTTTTTTTTTTTGGTAAAAGGGTCAACTTATTTTGTCTTACCGTCTTTAGAAAAAAGCTCTTTCCATAATTTAGAGTTTGGTCAAAAAATAAGGAGTTATGGATTGTCGGAGATCGAATTTCGATATTTTCAAAACTTCCCTAATTGAATCGACCTAAATCAAAGGTTCAATACTTATCAATTACTTGAACTCAATCACAAATTGAAATCAATGTATTTCAATTAAAATATTGTTGTGCACAAGTTTATATGTAGGATAAAGTTGATCATTTATTATTATCTAATCTCCCTGGTTTTGTTTTGTTTTGGTAACTTTTATATCATGACTGTACACTCATGTTCCACCACATAACATATTCACTGAATATAACACAGTCAAACATGAAACATCGAGCACTTATGGTATATATCTATAATTTTTGCTTTGAAATATTCTTCTCCTAGCTAATCCTAACAATGCATAATACTTTTCTAATGAAAATGCATGTTTCTTAGTATCTTAGCAGTGCATGGACAACTAGGAGAAAATAAAACAATACTCTTTCAATCAAGCTTCCTTATACATCATGTGTATATGCACTATGAGACTAATTTTAATATTCTCATGCATCATCTTGCCACTTAGAGCAGAAATTTTGGACTTTGTACCAAACATAACAGATAAGGACAATCATAGTGGCTCTGCCACTCTATAAAAACTATGTTAACAATTAACAAGTGCTGTTTTTTCTTTCTATAAATTGTCTCAGCTTACAACTTATTGTCACACAAGTTCTAATAAAATTTGTCAACTCAACAAATTTTAACTTCCCCTTGTTGTCAACATAGTTTCAACTCATGGAGTGTGTCTCTAACAAACATGTTTTTGTTTTCATGTTTTGTCTTGTGTTTCTTACTCCACTTGTGTGCTCTCAAGTATATTACAATTTCTATAACAGAACTTGTCCAAATCTGAACAAAATTGTTAAAGACAATATCTTGTCAGCTATAGCCAATGATTCTAGGATTGCTGCTTCTCTCTTGCGTCTTCATTTCCATGATTGTTTTGTCAATGTAATTAAGCTCTCTCAATTGTTGTTTATCTTTTATTTTTGCTATTTATTTACTAGAATTTTTTTATCAATCAACTATGTGTTTCTTATTTCATTTTTGTGTAACTTAGGGATGTGATGGATCTGTGCTACTGGATGATACGGACACACTAAAAGGAGAGAAAAATGCACTGCCTAATAAAAATTCAATAAGAGGATTTGATGTAATTGATAAAATAAAGTCTGATTTAGAGAATGCTTGTCCTTCCACAGTCTCATGTGCTGATATACTTACTCTTGCAGCCAGAGATGCTGTATATCTAGTAAGAACTTGCTACTTTTTAATTATTTGGAGATTACTTAGTTAAAAATTTACTATATGATAATGTTTTGGGGGAACAAGAAAAAGAAAAACAGATTTATCATGCATGAGCAATTACCTCTTGAGTATTGCATGCATGCTTTCCAACATATTATTAATCAAAACTTATATAATTATTTCAGAGTAAAGGGCCATTTTGGGCTGTACCTCTTGGTCGTAGAGATGGCACAACCGCGAGTGAGAGCGGCGCAAATAACTTACCATCACCCTTTGAACCTCTAGAAAACATTACTGCTAAGTTCATTTCTAAGGGTCTTGAAAAGAAAGATGTAGCAGTGCTCTCAGGTTTGCGTCCCTTGCAATTATTTGTACAAAAATATTTATAACATGTATAACGTTTATGATTCGTTAGAGTTGACCTATTTGAATTGTTTTATCCTCTATTTCAAGGCTAAAATATTTCTAACTCTAATGATCACAAGGTCCTTTCTTATATATATAAAGTACTTAGTGAGACCAATTTCATGTCTATTGACTAAGTACTCAATATATGCAGGTGCACACACCTTTGGCTTTGCACAATGCTTTACATTCAAGCCAAGACTATTCGACTTTGGTGGCTCCGGTAAATCTGATCCATCGCTTGATTCTTCACTTCTACAAAATTTACAAAAAGTATGTCCAAATCAAGCTGATTCCGACTCCAATTTGGCTCCATTGGATCCTATCACTACGAACACATTTGATAACACATATTACAAAAATGTTTTGAACAATTCTGGTTTACTTCAATCAGACCAAGCTCTTTTGGGTGACAATACAACTTCGGCATTGGTTACCAACTATAGCAAGTGGCCTATTCTGTTTTTCAGAGACTTTGCAGTTTCTGTTGAGAAAATGGGTCGCATTGGTGTTCTCACGGGACAACAGGGTCAAATAAGGAAAAATTGTAGGGCTGTTAACTAGGAACCTAGATATGTGATTTTAAAATTTTTAGTATAATGTATGTTTAGTATTTTATTTGCTTGGTCGTGTTTGGAAAATTTATGCGATGCTAATAATATTGTATAGAAGTAAAATCCTATTTGGTCCATTGATGATAGATTGATGTACTACATATTCTTCACAAGCATGTTTCTGTTGTGGATAAATCCAACTATGTTTGTTGGTGTCATCAAACATCTTATCATAATGTCTCATCCTTTTTTTAATCAAATATTAACCCCTTTGTCTGTCTTGCGTAAGGATTACTTTCATAGGGCTTTAAAGCTTACAACTAGTTTTCATAAACAAAAAGAAAGCTTACACTCAGATAAGTTGATTTAAGGCAGACATGCTGTCATACGAGAAACACGTTATAAATTTTACATTTACAGTGTTATGAAATGATTTGGTTGGACCTTATAAATTTTAACCCATAAAAATAGTGTTATGAAATGTTTGAGTTAAAGAGTGTCTCAACCAACATTTACATTACAATTTCTTTTAAGTGACATAAGCCTAACTAAGTCATACATAGGCCAATTCAAATGTAGCTTTAATGGCAATAGTTAGAAATCTTTCTAAAATTGTTGATTGACATAACTCAAGAAATAACAAATTTTATAGCCAATATTACTTGAAATTAAATTGAATTTTTCAGGAGACAACAAACATTCATGAATAGGAAGCATATCTAATTAGCCAAAACTGTCAAAACAAGGTAGTTATATTAAGCTATCAGTAAGCTTATAACAGACCAAAAAAAGGGAATCTTATTACAACATTGTCTAGCAATAGCAAATAAGATGAAGCCCTACAAATTAAGGTCAATTGAGTTATTGCTTGTATCTTTATATGGATCATTCTTCTGCTTATGTTGTTCCCTTGCAAGAGAAGTAATCACTGTTACCTGATACATATCATTCCATTGGAAAGAGTAATCAGAATTGCATAAACTTGTCACAAGACAACATAATTTGCAAAAATTTGGTACAAAAAGCTCAATATCAAAATACTATATAGTGAGGAAAGAAGGTATACAAAATTAGCTGAGCCTATCATTGCATTCGAACTAGCATCAACCTCTGATGGATCCCTTGTGCGCATCTACATACAAATATAATACAATATAAATATCCTAATTATTAATACTAAAGATCATTGTTATAATTTATAATGCAGAGATAAGTACCTGTCTGTTACAATTTCATTGAGGGCCAGTGATTCAATCAAAGGCAAAAAACTTGGTGTGTGTTGCACAGCCGTATACCTCCGCCCCCTTCGGCTACTAAGGTTATATCTTTTTAGGGGTACTCCCACTCCTTCATATACCACCATCTGATTGGTATTCTGAGGATAGAGTATGTAGCTTTCTTCTTTTTTTGGAGATTGAAGCAGCTGCGGGCACCTTAAGTTTGTGTGCATTCTGACATTATTTATAAAAACCCGCCATGCATTGTTTTCAAAGACCCATACTTTGACGTCTGATAGAATAAATGGACTACCTTGGAGGCCTGCTCCAATACCACACCCTTCCCAATCACACTTAAGGAGGTATAGCAACCCGTCTATCATTCCAATGGAAACATGGCCTCGAGTAAACGAGACCTCAGGATGATTTGGGTCATGTGGCAACACAATATTTTCAAAATTTTCTGTTTGCAGGTTAAAACAAACAATCTGCACGTTTGAAAACTAGCCACGTTTGAGTGCAAGAGTTGTATAAACCAGCCAGTTTTGCATCCCTAAGGCTTTGACAGGATTATATACTTAGAGAGAGAGAGAGAGAGAGAGAGAGAGAGAGAGAGATTGCGAAGGGGTTTGAGACAATAATTTTCAAGCTTGTGTTTGAAGATGTCATATAAATGCAATCAGCAATCTCATAATTGACAGACAAATGTATCATGAGAAAAACAAGTTGCTTATCTTAAAGAGATTCTTCGCAGCCAGGAACTAGTTCCTTTATAAAATGCACAAACTGCTTTTGAGCATGACATTGACTATAGAAAAAGTAGTCAATACGATCCTTGAGTTTGATTCTAATAACAGTAGCAGTTGGCACCATGCTTCATCAAATGAAAGAAAGGACACATATGAGAAGCAGCCACACTATACTTTAATCTATTTATGTAGAGTTGAAAATCTCCTAATAAAGATGGTTTGCCAGTTTTGCTTCGTACGATAGGTATTAGATTAATCAAAACTCAAGTATAAATGGAGTGAACTATTTGTTTATAACAAACAAAAATAAAAACAGATCCACAAAATATTTACATCCATCCAGCACAGGAATGAATCCATATAAAAGGTAGTACTATACCACAAACAACTGTTAAAGATTTACGAAACAGATATTTACATAGCAGAGAAGATCAAACCAATGTATAATAGCTGCTTACACATGGAAGACAAGAAAGTAAATGGTGAAAGGAACTTTATATGCCGAATATAATGACAGGCATGGTTTGGGAAGCACGATAAACACACATAACTTGTTCTAATAAACATAAATATCAAACAGAAATTGAAAATTGCAACAAAGTAAGTGAAAAGAACCTTTTAAGTAGTTGTTCTTGTTATCAGAATAAACATAAACATGAAATAGAAACAGCAAATAGAAAAAACCTAATAAATGAAAAGCATCTTCCTTGTTTTGGTTATTGGAACTAACAAAACATCAATAGAAGTGATGTTTGTTTAAGCTTGTAAGTAGATCATCCATCAAGCAAATCCTCCAATGGAACAAAAGGTCTTCTAAAGGGGGATTTGATGGTTGTGTCAAATGGATGGCAGTTGGTTCGATTTCGGTAGATTGCTCTTAGGTCGAATAGGAGTTTAGGGTCTTGTTGTAGATCTTTTAAGAAGAGTTGATAATCAGATTCCCACTTATCCTGAATAGCAACAACTCTACCATTCTCCTCTTCGGCATAACTAATCTTGGTAATCAAAATGGCAGCAGGAAGGTTGGCTCCTCCTCCTACTCCTCCAGACAGGTCATAACCAAGAGCATGGTCACCAGGTTTTAAAATACGACCAAGATGAGTCTTGATTTGAAAAGTTGTGTGATTATTTCCAATATCTTTCACACGAGCAACCATGACATCAGCTAAACGATATTTTTTGGCAGCAGCAGCATCAGCAGCATCAGCATCATCATACACAATAATCAGCTTCTTCTTCTCTTTATTCTCCTCCGCCAGCTCCTCTTCCTCCTTGAGGTTGATACCGAGAACAACATATTCCACTAACTGAGGCCTAGAGAATAAAGGCATGAAGGGTGATTTCCAGTATTGATCAGCCTTTAAGAAACAGTGGGTCAAGGTAAATGGATCAAGCAAAGTAAATGTTTTGGCAACCCTAGTACAAATGACAATAGGACCAATATTTGGACCGAAAGAAGCAGCAATATCACTAGGCAGAATAATCAAATCCCCGCAACAAATTGGGACGATTTCAACAGAAAAAAGGCATCTTTCAGGAGGAATCATATTCCACTGAACCTTGGAAGGAAGTATGTCCCCTATAAGACTGACAACATCCGCAGCATCAGATAAGCTATTGAAACAGAAAGACAAACCTTCATCGTCATCGATTTTGTTTTTGATTCTCATAATATAACTAAGCATAGTAAGATTTGTCCAAACGCTGATCTGCTCCAAATGAAACAAAGTACGCAGTTGACAAACATGTTGTTGACGAACATTCAAAACAGCAACCCACCCTTCCTCCATATTCCGCACGCAAGCAGCTAAACCTACTTGACAATAAACCCGTGAGACGCTCGGAACAACAATCTAGTAAAATTTCTTAGGTCTCTTAGGCAACTTTTTGGAGCTAAAGAAGTTGCAAATTCCCTCCTAACTATTGGTTCTTTTTTTATTTTTTTAGAAAAGGATGTGTATCTTATCTTTTTGGATTGTGATATGCGGTTTGGGTGTTGGTTGGATTCGCGATGAATGGACCACTGTTTAAAGGTGTTTATGGATTGTGGTTTGTGAGACCGGTTGTCGATTTAAATATGTGTTGGACGAGTTTTTGGTTGTGTTGCTGGGTTTCGACCCTGATTTTCTTCTGCAGGTTCTGTGATTGAAAATTGTTCGTAACTGTTGTTGTGTGCAGGCCTTGTTTCTTTTATAGCATCAAACTGTCTTGTTTAGGGTTTGTTAATAAGGAGAAAAAAAACCGGCTTGGATTGTGATGCGTGTGACAGCTTTGGATGGACTGTTTTGGATTTTCGGACCTATCTTTTTTGAGCAAAAAGAATAATTTGGACCTATCTTAGAAAAAAGAATAATTTGGACTTTCTGACTTATCTTAGAAAAAAGGATAAATACAACTAAAAAAAGAAAAAGGTGAGATAAAATAATAATAAAATAAATAAAAAATAAAAGATGAAAACGAATTGAAATAAAAATTAGAAGGATTAAAAATAATAAAAGTGAGAAGATGATCCGAATCGAAACCAAAAGACGAGGTATTTTAAAAGGGTTGTGTTAATCAGTGCCCGGGGCGCTGGTTAAAGAAACTAAAAAAAGAAATTTTAAAGTAAAAAGAACACTTTTTATGTTTTTGAGGTGTTGACAACACAAGTTTCAATACAATACTTACTACATTTGTTCCTTAACCCGTGCTCCGGGGCACCAGTTAACATTTCCCATTTTAAAATACCTCTCTTTCGACATTTCGTTACGACTAATCGGGGCAAAGGATACATGTTAGTGGAATTACAAAAACTCTAAGAGTGTGTTTGGATGAGGTAATTGAGAAATTTTAAAAAATTTAGAATTCTAGACAATTTAAATGATTCAATTAAATTACTTTCATTTTTCAATACTTTTGTTTGGATGGAGTAATAAAAAATTTCATAGTCATTATTTTTTGGCAACTTTATAAATTTTAATTTTTTGGGGCCAAATTTGAAAATTAAAAATTGGGGTCAATTTGTAAATTTCAAAAATTTTGAGGGGTCAAAATATAATTTTTGAAAATTTGAGGGCCAAATTGAAATTTTTGGAAAATTTGAGGACCAAAATACAAATTTTGAAAAATTATAACAATGAAGAAATTTGAAATTCTTGCTTTTTAAGTGTCATTTGAAATTTTGTATAAAAAAAGTGTTATTTGAAATTCTCTAAATTTAACTTGAACAAAATACTTCATCAATTTTCATCATTTTAAAAATTCTTCAAATTATTATCCAAACAATATAATTCACCTTGAAGTATTTGAATTCCCTCAAAACATTATGTTGAAAATTGCCTTCAATTGTGATGCTGTGAAAACCCAAAATCGTGCCGCGATTTTGCTGGCAGAATGTATGGTTTATGCTGAAGGCAAAATCGTGGCGCGATTTGTGCTGGCGTGACGCGATTTCTGGATAAGGTTGTCGTACCTTGGGTCGTACGCTTGAACCGTGGCGCAATTTTCACTGGCGCAGCGCGATTTTGTCTACTGTGTACTATTTAAGTGTTTCAGCTCATTTCTAAAGGAGAGGTTCAAGAGAGAAAAACTTGGGACTACAAAGGAGGAAACTTTAGGGTTGAGGGTCTTTGTAGTGAGGTTCTCTTGAGTTAGGAAACATTGTAAACACCTTGGGTAAGTGAAAATCATTGAGTGTCTTGTTCATTGGTGAGATTGAAAAAATGGGTAGAAATTAGGTTTTGTTCTTTGTGAGTTCTTGTGCTAATTTCTTGTAACTCATTTGTATCTCTTTGTAAGAACTCTTTGATAGTAGATTGGAGAGATCAATCTCTCTTCCAGAGTAGGTCAAGTTGGACCGAACTGGGTGAAGAATCTTTGGTGTGTTTGTTTCCTTTCTTTCTTGCTTTCATATGTTTGTGGTTTTGTGCTTTTCACTTTGATTCCTAGATTAGATCTAGGTGTTGTTGTTATTATGGTTGTTTTTTGTTAGTTTGATATTGATTACCACTTTCCTTTGCTCCACACATCGTAGTTTGTATTGGTGTGAGGTTTGAGACTGGAATTCACAACACATTACATTCCCTCAAAACATTCCACCATACAAACACACTCTAAAAAGTCACGGTATCCACAAGTACCAATCCTGCGTTCGTACTGATGGAGGAAACAACCGCCTCCACTGGAACCCTAACACCGGCAACCTGCATTCCATTCGATCTAGCTACATAAATCATCTCTAGACTGCCCGTCAAGTGCGTCCTACGATTCCGCTGCTTATGCAATTCATGGAATTCTCTAATCTCAACCGATCCCAAATTCGTCAAAAAAGTACCTTCATGAATCAACCAATCGCCACCACCTCATAACAACCACATGTATCCCCTCAAAAAAATTCACAGTAATCTCTTACCCACTTCACTCCCCAATTTCAACTCAATTTTCACCGATAACGCCACAAAACACGATTATTTGTAACTATTACGATCGCCTCGTTGCTTCTTTCGACTGTCTAATTTGTTTCGCAATCAATCCTAATCTCGCTCTTCTTTGGAACCCTTCCATAAGAAAATTGAAGCAATTACCCGCTTTATTTTAATTGTCTGCGCCAACACCCAGGAGTGGAACAGATATACATGCTAAGAATGAATACGTGTAATAATGTTGATTTCGTTGCTTAATTTCCATGCCAATCCTTAAACTCTATTCTGGACTTGATGTCCAGGATTTCTGGCATTGGGATTCTGTATTCTGACATTACGTTTAAGCAATCAACAGATAATCCCTATAACGTGCTAGAACTAAATATTATGCTCGTTAACGCTTTCATTATAACTCCCCTATGACTTGATAGATATGCATGGAAATTATTTTGTCTTGTAGAGTTGCAAGATGTGCATATACTGCATCTGTAGTAGATGTAGGTTATGTCTGGATTTCAAGCAAACCAGAGTGCCAACGTGCAATAATAGTCTTCTTGGTGGTGTATGAAGTAAGCCTTAAAAAAAGAGCTTGACCACCTAGTGTTGCAAATGCTTGGTAGGAAGCACCCCAGTTATGGCTCATCTTAATCCATCCTGTTCTGCTTCCTTTCACCATCATGCTCGACATATCTCCTCCACCTCCGACGTTCATCACGTACACCAATAGCCAGTACCCGTTTCCTTGGAAAGAGAATCGGATTCCTCTCTTTCTTTGGCATGGCACCCTATAAAATATAAATTAATCAACAAACACATTATTTAAAGGAAAATCTAATTATTTCATACTAAGTAAAGTTAAATTGAGCATTGTGAATTTACCTGCGGTACATAACAGGGACGATACCAGCTTTCCACTGTGCAATTTTCATGAAAGCAGGCTTGGCCATGTCAAAATGAACTCGTGGTGGGTTACACCATCCACCATTATCAGATGGTTTGGACCAATTAGGAGGGCAAGGATTGGTGGCAGTGACAGTGGTGAAGGTCACATTTCTATAACATGCACTAGATTGATAGCATTTAATCTGGAAACATGTCCTGCATGCGTAACCATTGTTGAACAACGTCGAGCTTAAAGCCACTATATCTGTCCCGTAACCATTCTGAAACAAATTTCCGTATCCACATGCTCCTCCTATAGTTTTAACCACACCCATATTCATAACAAAAGAAACATATCAATGTTGATACTAAGTAAAACACTAGTATGAATTAATGTTGAACCTAGATAAGTTGAATTAATGATGAAATGGTTTAAGCAAAGTGAGAAGTAATGATAATTGAGATAACATATAAATATATATACCCATGGTTTCAGAAGCAGTTTCATCTCCATAAAAGGTGGCATGAGCAAGAGACCATTTACTGGGTCTAAATATCGCCACAGCTACTGTTTGTTCTCCAATGAAAGTGAACATCATTGCATAAGCAATCAACATGAAGCAACAAGATTGAAGAATAGATGCCATGATTAAATATTTTTGCACAACTAATAGCTTAATTAGTTCTATTTGTATATATGACAAGGAATGCAATTCGATGTTGATTGAGAATTACAAGTACATGTATCCCTTATATATGAAGTACAGTTCCTATATCACGTCGTTGAATAACTTTAATTGTAGGAGTCGTGATCCCACGATGAATGTGATAGTTTCTAAAATCTTTACAATGTCAACATTAATATTGTTGATATATATTGTCTTTTTTTTTTGTTTAGCAACAACACAACAATACATTGTACGAATGTCGGCACCAAATAGAATTTGCAGTGAATATTGTTGAAATTCTAGCCAATGAGAAGCACATGGGTTTCTCTCTTTTCCCATTGAGTGCTTAACTTCAACTTGTGTCAGAAACAAATTGAAAAGCTTGGCATAGGTGAAAGCAAATTGCATGGCTAGGTGCACAAAGTCTTTGATATAGAGCATAGACTTGTAGCTTGCGGTGCAGCAATGTTTGAAGTATGAAACCAAACATTAAATGCCCATGGCTTAGTTCCTCCTGTAAATAGGAGCACGGCAATTGCAACAACACACCACAACACAACATCTCACTTATAGAGAGTTGAGAGAAAAATAGAGAGTTCCTCATAGGAGTGTGAGAGAAAAATATAGTGAGTCAATTTGTGAGAGTTGTATCTCCAAATTGAGATACATAGTTAAGTTCATCTGAGGGTGAAGATTTGTATTCCCATTATTATTATAGTGGAGATTTAAGAGGTCTACGAGGTCCGTGGTTTTTCCTTACTCACATTGAGAAGGTTTTCCACGCTAAAATTTTGTTGTGTGTCATTTTACGTTTCTGCTAAAGTGTCTATTTTGAGTTCACGGAGGAGGGAAATTATGCAGGCATTTCCCAACAGTGGTATCAGAGCACTCGTTGCTCTGGGACTCTGAAGTGTCGTATCTGCAAGATAATTCTTAGTATGCTCTGTGGCTGCAACATTGTTTGATCTTCCACACCATAAAAGAAATTTCTTGTCGCTAGAAATAAAGTGAGGTAATGATATATTGCATGTCTAGGAGTTCTGGCAAGGAAAGACTTGGTATTTAAGCGTGTCTATTGACTCACCTCTCTTACCTGGGAACTTTCCTGATGCACTATTCACGAGCTCATATTTATTCTACTATACAATACTAGTCACACTTGTTAAAGAAATTATTTCCTGTG
This sequence comes from Medicago lupulina, assembly GCA_958299785.1. Lineage (NCBI taxonomy): Eukaryota > Viridiplantae > Streptophyta > Magnoliopsida > Fabales > Fabaceae > Medicago > Medicago lupulina. The sequence goes on along the minus strand of OY283146.1, from coordinate 6,175,459 downwards.
TAACTCAAGATGGAGGGTTCAGTCAGCCATGATGGTGATATGTTCAAGCTAACGGCTGACAACTACACATATTGGAAGCCAATGATGGAAGATCATTTGTATTGCAAAGACTTCCATGAGCCAATCACCCAGAAGGATAAACCCGAGAAGAAGACTGTTACGGAATGGGAGACAGAGAATCAGAAAACAGTGGCTATGATCCAAAAATACATTGATCGAAGCTTGTTTGATCATGTATCAACTTATACCAATGCGTATGAGTTATGGACGAAGCTTGAATATCGTTGATTCAAAAGAAGACGCCAGAAATAAAGCACACCTTGTTAGAAGACTGGTGAAGTTAGAGTACACAGACGGTCAAAACATGATCGAGCATTTAAATACCTTCAAAGGTATTGTAAATCAGTTGACAAAAACAGAAATGAAGATAGATGACGAGTTGCAAACACTTCTACTTCTTAGTTCCTTACCCTGAGAGTTAGGACACTCTAGTTGTCACTCTCAGCAATTCTGTTCCTGATGGAAAACTTAGCATGGATTCAGTTACTGGTTGCTTGTTAAATGAAGAGTAAAGACGAAGGGAAAGAGGCTTGAACAATCAGTTTGAAGCCAACGTCGTTGACAATAGAGGAAGAAGCAAGAACCGTGAAAAAGGTGGCCGTGAAAAATCATGAGGCAGATCAAAGACTCGCACTAAACTAAGTTGTTATTACTTTGGCAAACCGGGCCATAGAAAGTTTGAGTGTAGATTCTTTAAGAGAGATTAGCAGGCTGGAACGATCCATCCTGATATAATCGATCCAAAGAAGAAAGAAGAGGGAACCACGACAGCAGTCGTAGCAACTAACGAGAATTTCTTTCTCGTTGAAGATGAAAATTATCTAAATGTAGTGTCTGATGACTGCATTTGGATAATTGACTCAGGAGCATCCTTTCATGTAACCCCTCACAAAGAATTCTTCTCATCATATCAAAAAGGAGACTTTAGTATGGTGAAGATGGGCAATCATGTCACCAGCAAGATTGTTGGCATTGGCGAGGTGACTCTGGTTACAGAGAATGGCTCTAAGCTCGTGTTGAAGGAGGTTAGACATGTTCCAGACATGCGTCTAAACCTTATCTCGACAGGAAAGTTAGATGATGTTGGTATGATAAACCAATTTGAAGCTGGTAGGTGGAAGCTCAGTAAGGGAAACATGATCATTGTTCGTGGTAAAAAGGAAGGCTCTCTGTATGTTATGCAAGGAAAGATAAACAAGGGAGATACCAGTGTATCTCAGGACATGAGCAAAGCATTGTGGCATAAACAACTTGGCCACATGAGTGAGAAAGGTTTGGAGATTCTTACTAAAAATCATCTTCCAAACATCAAGGGTCAACCACTTGAATCCTGTGAAGATTGTCAAGCAGGAAAACAACAAAGAGTATCTTTTCAAAGATCGGATGATGCAGGAAGAAGAAAGCATGTCCTAGACCTTGTTCATTCAGATGTTTGCTCTACATCTGAAAGGTCCCTTAGTGGTTCACAATACTTTGTTACCATCATTGACGATCACTCTAGAAAAGTGTGGGTGTACCCATTGAAGATGAAAGATCAAGTTCTTTAAGTTTTCAAAGAATTCCATGCCTCTGTAGAACGACAATCTGGAAGAAAACTGAAATGTTTAAGAACAGACAATGGTGGAGAGTATATATGCCCATTTGCAGCCTACTGTAAATCTCATGGAATAAGACATGAGAAGGTACCTCCCAAGACTCCTCAGATGAATGGAGTAGCTGAAAGGATGATTAGAACAATTGCAGAGAAAGTCAGAAGCATGTTTTCTCAAGCAAAACTTCCCAAATCATTTTGGGGTGAAGCAGTGAGAACTGCAGTTGGTTTGATTAATTTTTCTCCTTCAAGACCTTTAAATGGAGAGATACCAAATGAAGTATGGTATGGAAAGAAAGCCTCATATGGTCATTTAAGAGTCTTTGGATGCAGGGCATTTGTGCATGTTCCAAAAGATGAAAGACCAAAACTAGATGCTAAGACGAAGGAGTGCATATACCTTGGTTCACCAAGAGATGAACTTGGCTTTAAATTATGGGATCCTGCTACTAAAAAGATGGTTTGAAGCAGAGACGTGGTATTCTATGAAGATCAGACAATCCACGACATTCAATCTAAGAAGCCAAAGACCATTGTGGTACACAATTCAGGGGGAGTGATTCCTCAAATGAATTACGATTGTGATCAGCCGACACAACCCAATCAAATGGAGGAGCTTGATCAGATAGAACAAAATCAAGAAATGCATGAAGAGCAGATGACAGATGATGATGATGATGAGATGGAACAAGAACCTCAATTGAGAAGATCAACGAGATCTAGACAACCATCAAGAAGATACTTCTCAGGTGAATATGTAAATTTCACTGAGGAAGGGGAACCTCAAAGCTTCATGGAATCCATAGAGACAACCAATAAAGAAAAAGGCTTAAATGCAGTTTTAACCCCCTAACTTTCACAAAGTTGCGATTTGGGCCCCTAAGAAAAAAAACTACAAAACGGCCCCCTAAGTTTTGTATCTGTAGCAGTTTTGGCCCCCCAAGGCCAAAAAAAATAAAAAAAATAACACGTGGCACCTCACTTGGGGTGCCACGTCAGTGTTGACCGAGTCAAAATTGGCATTGGGGGCCAAAACTGCCACAAATGCAAAACTTAGGGGGCTGTTTTGTAGTTTTTTTTCTTAGGGGGCCAAAATCGCAACTTTGTGAAAGTTAGGGGGTTAAAACTGCAATTAAGCTAAAGAAAAATGGTTGCAATCCATGGAAGAAGAGATGCAATCCCTAAAGGAGAACCAAACGTATGACCTGGTAAAATTACCAGATGGAAAGAGGGCATTGAAAAATAAGTGGGTGTTCAAACTTAAGTCTGAAGAGAACAACCCAAACCCCAGGTGTAACACCCCGTTTTCTCAACATAAAAATTTCATAACAAATAATCAGAGTTTTTCCACATAAACGGAATGCTACACTTCTTAAAAATCATAGATGGAATAAATAACAATTTATCCTTCATAAAATGGTCAACATAATTATTCAAAACTTCACAGCGGATTAAATTCAATAACATAAAAAGTCTTGGCACGTAGGCCTCATCAAACATCTCGTAATAGTCCAAAACTAAATCATAGTCATGTAAAATCATAAGCAATACATAAGGAATAGAAAATAGCCACAAAAGTTCTCATTCCGTTACGTATCAGAGCACCTAAAGACACAGTGAGAGATAGCCACTCACGACAGCAATCAACAACTACTTATTCTTGATTACCTGCAAGTTGCTCATACGAAGAGCAACATTTCCAAGCAGAAGGGGTGAGATTCACAAAACAATAATATTAAGCATATAATTCAACAATTATATTTAACCACATAAACATCATCAACATAACATAATAGTAGTCATTTAGCATCAATACAATCAGCTTCATAATCAACATCAATATCAACTTCATAAATCAACTCAACAACTTGACTTGACAATGCAACTTTAACTCGACTATGCAACTCTATCATCTTAATCATGCATGTGGTACCAATCCAGGGCATAAGCCCTCATCTCTTTTGAGCATAAATATACTCCTAGGGCATAATCCCTCGTCGCTATTGAGCAAAAGCTCCTAGGGCAACATCCCTCGTCTCTGTTAAGCAAAAGCTCTTAGGGCATGAGCCCTCGTCTTTAAATGAGTATGCATGGACTCTACATCTTACAACTTAAACAACGTAAACATCTTATATGACTCCAATAATTTGGATCAACATCTCACATCATAGACTGACACATGCAGCTTTAATCAAATATAAACAGCAACATGGCAGCAATCAATAATCTCAGGATATAACAATATCAAATGTAATCATCATCTCAAACATCACATATAATTCACATAATGCATATACGATTTATACATCGTTAGCAACAACATTTAATCATCTCATAACAGCTTTACAGATTATCAATAATAATATAATTAGCTTCTATTCCTACCCAAGGGTCATCTCACAACAACTCGTACAAAATAGAACGCAAAACAAGAAATATGGCAGTCTGCCGCTGCACTGCTCGCCATGGCGAGTTGGGCTGCTCGCCTCGCGAGCTAAACAAAAGATTACTCGCCTTTGGCGAGTTAGGGGCGAGCTGTAGGCGAGCAAAACTGGGTGCTCTCGGCCTTTTTGACATTAAACATCCAAAAACTCCATTTATAAGTTTCCTAGGTCCAATTTGATCCTAAAAACTTACCTAATCATTCTTATACATATTAAGGCACTCGAAACCACCTAAAACACGACTTAAACAACATTTTCAAAAATCAAGATTCCTCACAGGTTACTCGCTATGGTGAGTAGGTTTACTCGCCTCGCGAGCGGTCAAAGGTTACTCGTTATGGCGAGTTGGGTTGCTCGCCTCGCGAGCGATGAAGAAGTACTCGCCTCGCGAGCGATAACAGAACAGGGTACGGGGTTACAAAATTTTCCATCAAAAATCCCAATTCCTACCATGTTTAACCCCAAAATCGACTGAAACGTTTGTACTAAGGTTATTCTATGATCTGTAAACAGTTTCTACATCAATTCTACGGTTTTCTCATCATTAATCATCAATTCACCACTTTTAACCTAATTCTCAAAAAACTATTCCTACACTTGTTAAATACAATCATATGAATTACAGACTTAATAAAATTGTATGCTAGGCTCACCCTTACCTTAAGAAATCGAAATTGCAGCATCTCTTGGTCCTCTTCTCTTCTCTCCCTTTTTTCCAAAACTGGTTGTACGTACTGAATAATTCTTAACCTAGTTTCCCTATTTATCTCTTCCCATATATTTTATCTTATTTCCTCTTTTCCCCAAAATCTCTCTAAAATCTCAAAACAACCCCTCATCTCAATATTTATTTTTTATTTTCAAATCTTATTTTATTAAACAATAAAATAAGTCACAACACTTCATAAAATCTCTAAAATCTCATAAATCACGTAAATCGTATGAATATATTCTATACTCTATAAAATAACTAAATAATCAAAGTGGGCGTTACACCAGGTACAAAGCACAAATTGTCGTGAAGGGGTGCCATCAAAAGAAAGGCATTGATTTTGAAGAAATATTCTCACCGGTGGTGAAGATGACATCCATTAGAGCAATCCTTGGTCTAGCTGCAAAACTAGACCTAGAGATAGAACAACTTGATGTTAAAAAAACATTCTTGCATGGAGACCTAGAGGAATAAATCTATATGGAGCAACCTGAAGGTTTCGTTGAACCAGGCAAAGAACACCTTGTGTGTCGCTTGAAGAAAAGTCTATACGGCTTAAAGCAGGCTCCAAGACAATGGTACAAGAAGTTTGATCTCTTCATGACCCAACACAACTTCACAAAGACGTCAACAAACCATTGTGTGTTTGTGAAGAACTATGAAAATGGAGAATCCATCATACTTTTATTGTATGTTGATGATATGCATATTGTTGGAAAAGATAAGGCAAAGATTTCCGCTTTAAAGAAAGCATTGAGAAAATCTTTTGCTATGAAGGATTTGGGTGCAGTGAAGAAGATTCTTGGAATGAAGATCGTTAGAGATCGTTCAAAAAGAATGTTGTGGATGTCACAAGAAAATTATCTCAAGAAAGTGCTTGAAAGATTCAACATGCATAATGCAAAACTTGTGCATGTTCCGCTACCTGGTCATTTGAAACTCAGTAAGACACAATGTCCAGAGAATGACCAAGAAAAAGAAGAAATGAGCAAGGTGCCCTATTCTTCAGTTGTGGGTAGCCTTATGTACGCCATGGTTTGCACGAGGCCAAACATTGGTTATGTTGTAGGAGTTGTAAGTAGATTCCTATCAAACCCATGAAAGGAACACTAGACTGCTATGAAGTGGATACTGAGGTATCTAAAAGGAACTGCCAAAAAGTGCTTATGTTTTGGCAAGGGAAATCAAATGCTAGCTGGATATGTAGATGCTGATATGGCCGGAGATGTAGATTCAAGAAAATCCACATCCAGATATTTGATTACTTTTGCAGGGGGAGTTGTCTCTTTTGTAGAGTACATTGCAATCACGGAAGGTTGTAAGGAGGTCCTGTGGATGAAGAAGTTCCTGCAAGAGTTAGACCAGAATCAAGAAAGTTATGTTCTCTATTGTGATAGTCAAAGTGCAATTCATCTCAGCAAGAATTCGACATACCATTCAAGGTCAAAACACATCGATGTGAGGTATCATTGGATACGTGATGTGTTGGAGAATAAACTGCTGCAAATAGAGAAAATTCACACCAATGACAATGAAGCAGATATGATGACAAAAGCTCTACCAAAAGAGAAGATAGAGTTTTATAAACAAGCTGCAGGCTTGACATCAACCCCAAACTAATCTAAGGATAGTTTCCCTTTGGCTGGAGGGGGAGAATTGTTGAAATTCCAGCCAATGAGAAGAACATGGATTTCTCTCTTTCCCCAGTGAGTGCTTAACTTCAACTTGTGTCAAAAACAAATTGAAAAGCTTGGCATAGGTGAAAGCAAATTGCATGGCTAGGTGCACAAAGTCTTTGATATAGAGCATAGACTTGTAGCTTGCGGTGCAGCAATGTTTGAAGTATGAAACCAAACATTAAATGCCCATGGCTTAGTTCCTCCTATAAATAGGAGCACGGCAATTGCAACAACACACCACAACACAACAATCCTCACTTATAAAGAGTTGAGAGAAAAATAGAGAGTTCCTCATAGGAGCGAGAGAGAAAAATATAGTGAGTCAATTTGTGAGAGTTGTATCTACAAATTGAGATACATAGTTAGGTTCATCTGAGGGTGAAGATTTGTATTCTCATTATTATTATAGTGGAGATTTAAGAGGCCTATGGGTCCCGTGGTTTTTCCTTACTCACATTAAGAAGGTTTTCTACGCTAAAATTTTGTTGTGTGTGATTTTACGTTCTCGCTAAAGTGTCTATTTTGAGTTCTCGGAGGAGGAAAATTATGCAGGCATTTCCCAACAGTTATCTTATGATAAATCAATTTTATTTTTGTTAATTAATTTAAACGTGATTGATCCACACGACTAATAATCCATAATGTCAGGAAAGGAAATGGAATATAAGGTCATTCTACATTTTGTCATATATGTGACTGAAAAACGTGCGTACAAGTTTCATAGTTTTGCATACATTAGAAAATTCATTTTTGTTAGTCGTCGTAACAATTACATAAGGTTGTTAGTCCACAAAGTTTTTTTTTTCTGGCACCAAAATTCCACCTTTTGCCGTTATTTCTGGCACTTCAATGTCTTGTCCTCATCTCAGTGGCATTGCTGCATTGATCAAAAGTTCTCATCCTGATTGGTCGCCAGCTGCGATAAAATCAGCAATTGCATGACCGAAGCCTGCCTCCTCATTTATCGGTGAAAGTTTTGATGAAGAATATATATTAATTTCTAAACAACATGCAGTGTTATGCTATATCACAATTGATAAAAGCTTATTGTGCTTGTTATCCGATAAAGTTTGTATCAATCAATCTTGTTGTAAGAGATAAAAATCACTATTCTTCCTTTTAATTATCATTTAAATTTTCATAAATGTGTTAGAAGAAAACTTTGATCAATTATTTTTATTTGGCTCCATTGATAATTACAAAGTTAATCCATGTGTAACTAGAGAAAAGGAGCGACACTATTCTAAAACATGAAATCTTATTTCCTATTTTTGGGCATTTTGGAAGAAAGCAATGAGATTTCGTGCATGCCTTATGTTGAAAAACTGAAACCTTTACCTGAAGAATGCATACTTTATTGTTCCAAAAAAAGAAATAAAGTGCACTCTTAACACCGCTGTCAAAACACGCCCAGGCTCAAATTTAATGAGGCCAGGCGTGGTAAAGAGGTTTGGCCACTGTTAAAATACGCCCAAGCGTATTTTACACGATCCAAGGTAGTTCTGCAGCTGTTGATCTGCGGCCAGGCGTAAATTTTATGAGGCCAGGCGTGATAAAGAGAATTGAACACTACTCAAATACGCCCAGATGTATTTTACACGCTTCAAGGTAGTTTACAAATGGGTTAGCAACACATTTCTTAAAAAAAATAAAAAATAAGTAGTGGATTGTAGTGCAAGTAACTTCACTTAGCCTATAAATACTCTGTTTGATATAACTCATATCTTGTATCATAATCACTACGCAATACAATTCATAGTTTTACAATACACGATAAACAAAACTCTCTTCGTCCTCTCTATTCTCAATACAGAACAAAACATTTTGAATTCTCTTTTTTCTCTCATCATTGAGCGTAGGCGTCAAACTTGCATCAACGGTTTCATCATTGTCTTTGTCTATATATAAGCGTATTACCCTGTTAAAAGTTACAAAACATAATACTTTAGTTCATTAATTTTAATAAAATCAAGTTTTTATGAATAGTTTTGAACTCCTATGTTAACAATGGAACAATAAAAGATAAAAACAATATTGCGAACAAATTTTTAAAACTGGATTAAAAGAGTGCTTAAAATTCATATATTTTCTAAAGGTACAAGGTCATTAATAAGGACTTTGAGAAGTAAAACTCTCCTCAAAATTCATCAATTGTTGATTGAATGATGTATGAAACTTAACTTTGCTTTTAATAATACCATTTTCTTTTATTATTTTTTTGTTAGATTTTTACGTTTGTGTTTTTCTTTTTTATATATATTTTTACTTAGTTTATTCCCTATTACACTCGTGCGTACAACAAACGTCGTAGGGGGCGTATTAGATTAGGATTTTGAAGGACAATTTTTGCTTAAAAAAGTCTCGAGGATTTTAAAAGACTTTGAAGGATTTTAATGACTTTTAGAATTTTAAAAGACTATCAGGATTTACAACTTGGATTTCAATGGATTTACATCATAAGATTTTAAAGGATTTCAAATGATTTTATGAATTTATAAGATTTCAAAAGATTTTATTAATTTTAAGGATTCATTGAAATGAAATGATTACAACACACTCTCTATCATAATATTCTCAATACATACTCCCTCCGTCCCGCAATAGATGACTCGTTTGAAAATGTGTAATTTTGACTTAACTTACTTTGACCATATTTTTATACTAATATACAAAAAGATAAATAATATCATATAAGATGTTGTTAGATTCGTCTCGATTAGTATTTTCAAAATATCAAATTTTTATAATTTTTTCTAATATATTATTCATGATATTTAAGCTCAAAATTGTGCATTGGTATACGTAACAGAATCAACTGTGTCAAGTATTAAGGGACGGAGGGAGTACTTTTTTTTTTTCGAGAGATAGAGAGATGAAGAGAGAGGGGAAGAGAGGAGAGAGAGAGAGGGGAGAGGGGGAATAGAGAGAGAGAGAGAAGGGAGAGGGGGAAGAGAGGAGAGAGAGAGAGAGAGAGAGAGAGAGGAGAGGGGGAATAGAGAGAGAGAGAGAGGGAGAAGGGAGAGGGGGAATAGATAAAGAGAGAGAAGAAAGAGAGATAGAGAGATGGTAAAATTTTAAAAGAAAAAAAATCTCAAGAAATCTCATGTTTTCATGAAAGACTTTTTCATGCTAAGATTTCACTAGAACCACAAAATCCATCAAAATCCAATTTATTAAACAATCCTTCAAAATTTGAATGATTTTGAATACCACAAGACTTTTTTTAAATGATGAAAAGTCTTGATTGAATACCTCAAGACTTTTTTAAAATAACAAAGAGTCTTGATTGAATACCACAAGACTTTTTTTAAGTTGCAAAGAGTCTTGATTGAATACCTCAAGACTTTTCCATCATTAAAAAGTATTTTAAAATCTCTTAAAATCTTAATCCAATACATCCCCTAAGCTTGTAACCTTAAACTAATCAACTAAAAACCCATTAAGTATTTAATTTGAGTTTTTGAATGATCGATAATCAAGTTCGTTTGTTAGGAGGATAGAGTTTCACGCCAACATGGCCTAACAAATAAAACTGACATGTGATGCGTTCTTTTGGAATTTCTGATGATGATAATATGTCGTATGGAGAAATTGATATTAGATGAATAAATAAATTTCGTTTTCCGTTTTGATAATGAAAAAGAAAGGATATAGAGAGAGAAATAGTGCCAATTTTGTTTTGTTAGTTTGATAGGGAGAGGAGGGTAAGCATGCGCATCAATTGTGGGGATACAAAATTGAGGTAGCCATCAATATGTCTTCTTCACACTACCTCTCCTCATCATCACTTTCCGGTGAGGTTATCCTTTGACTTCCATTAAAGCTTTTTCTATGTTGATTCTTTGTAACATGATTACCAAAACATCTTTTTACATGCATCATTGTTTTTTGATGAAGTCAAAGGAATGAGGGAAATATGATACTAAGTAAGTTACTTTTGAGCTATTTGATCATACTCCCTTTAACTCAAAAATATATGTGTGTAGTTGAATGTCTTTTTTCACTAAATATATTACTGGGACAATTTAGTAAATTTGATTTATGGTCTGCATGAAAATAAAATATTGAAATTTAGGAAATTTTTACCGTGCATAAATTATGTATTGTCCCTACCAACTGAGATAAGCTACCAAGCATGAAATCTAGAAAATTAATTACATTTGACCAAATTCCTAATTATAATTATTGTGAAAGTAGTTTTTTTTTCTTATATAGTGACAAAAGGATGTACTATCTTTAATTTGCATGAATTAGTTTAATTTCTTTTTTTAAAGTAAGAAGAGTATATTAAATAAAAAAGGAAGGACCATAAGTTATAAGGACATTTACTCAAAAAAAATTAGAGGGATATAAACCTGACCAAGGAATCACAAACAACCCTAATAGGGTAATGGTTATAATAAAAAGTGGTATAGAAGAACTGGACATAAATCCAGTGTCAAACCCGAATGTGACGGATAAAAGTAATCATTATAAACACAATCCAGCAAGCGCAACACGGAACCAGAAACTAGATTACAAAGGAAATTAATGTGTAAAAATCTGCAAGCATTGGACGAACCAACATGAACAAAAACAAGATGAATCAACCTATCTTTTGAGGAATGGTGTATAAATCAATCGCCAACATGCACATTACTTATATTTAAAATTAGATCAAGTATACAATTTTATAGGAATGCTACAATACATACATTACATTTTTTGAATAAATACATTAGTAATAGTACATTGCATCATTTTATTTGGATAAAAAAACCAATAGTTTTAAAAGCAATCAAACTAGTCGATACAACTTTAATTTGGAAATGGATCATTTGCAGCTCTCTTATCTCCTGCACTCCTACTGCCATTGTATGTTCTTATCTCTCTCACCATTTCACTGTCTCATCATTACATCTTCCTTTTTTATTTATGTTTTTTCTCTCCTCACACACAAAACTACAATAGCAGCACTACTGCAGCTGGAGGTGATCCATACCCTATAATTTTCAAACTCTTGTTTCTTGAAATCTTAATTTCTGATTCTTAGCCTTCTCACTCGAATTTTAATAGCCTTCTCTTTGTAAATTACTTTAAGGAGAAACATATAAAGGGGGATTACTGATTTGAATCATCTCCTACGAGGCGGCTCAGTTGTGGTTTTGACAGTCAAAGGATAGACAAACCAAAAATAAAAAATTAAGGAAAACTTAGATTGTCTCTAATGGGGGATGCTTAACTCATTAAACATTGGTACTTACATTGGGGAAATAACTTAATTGGTGCTTGTGAAGTAAGTGTTCAATTAAGCACTCTCTCTTTAGATCTTACAATATTTTAATATTAAAATATAATTATATATAGTAATCGATAAATGATATAAAGTTATAAGTGGGATTTATTTAGAACTTTTTTTTAGAGGTCACAAGTTGGAATGATTGAGTATATATTCGATTTCAAGGTGAATATGTCAGAATCACGACAATCCACCGTGATTTTTCAAAAGCTACACTTTGTAGCTTATGCAAAATCACAATAGATGATCGTGATTATGGGATAATCATTGTGATAACAAACATGCATTGAATGATTATTATGTATTATTAAAAATTTATAAACAAGTGATGTATACAAGTTGAGTCTATTTAAATACCTAAAAATGGATATTTCTATTGTAGATGTTCTTGGTACCTATCTTCTTTACAATTTGCTTGGTTGATGAAAAAAGATAGAGAAAAGAAAATAAAAAGAAGAGAATATTAGATGATTACTTAGCACCTTTCTATACTCACGCACAACCTATGATTTATTGAATACCAACTAGACGGTTAATGATATTTCTAATATTTGTTTATGACTTGCAACATGGCTGAACAAGTTTTAGTTCCGAAGAATCAAACCATAAAACAATAGAGGATTCACAAAGTAATATTCCAATCATACAAAATATGGTTTGAATATGTGTTTATAGATAGGGGCAATCCTCACCTCACAGACCCGTTTTGAGGAGACCTCTCATTTCCTCCCGCCTAAATCTAACATAAAACTAAGAAGATTCGCTAAATCTGAAGGTAAAACAAACACCCACCTGTTTACACTGATTTTTGGTAAACAATCGCTGGTTTACTTGCAAGATCAACCAGTAAATTTTAAAGACCTTTCGTTTTGTTATCTTCAGAAGTTTTGATATTTTAAACTGAAAGTTCGACGTTTAAGAAACAAAGAACAATCGAAATTAACACAGAAAGTTTGACGTTTAAACAAACAAAGAACAATCGAAATCAACACAGTTCCATACTGTTTCGAAATCGAAGTAAAGAAAGAAAAAGGTTTGCTTGAAAATGAACAAATAAACTGTAAAGATTGCTCAAATAAGTGAATAAATTTGCAAAGATACTTAAGTAAAAGGACTTAAATTGCATTGATTGAATGTAAAGTGGTGCACATATTCATACATTGCAACTTGTGACTCGTTTCTCTCTTCCATGCGGATAATTTGAGTGTAAGTTTTGTATGATAGAATTGTGACCCTTTTTTCATAAGAAAAACTACTATTTATACTAATATAGAAGTAACTACCTATTTGAATTTCAAACTAAAACTGAAATAAACTTCCAATCTTTATCCATTCGATTTGAATTTCAAATGGTTTATTTCTTCTCGAAGAAACTGCTTCTAGTAACTCCTTTACCCGTCGAACTGAAACCCATCGAGGGTCTCCAGCAAATCCAACTTGGTCGAAATAAAAGTAGAAGCCTCGATATCGTAAAGTCACATGCTTTGACCGTATTAATACTAGCCATTAAAATTATTGGCTAACACCACCCCAACCACCTAAGTAAACACTTGATACCACACTTGGCCTAAAAAAGGACATCTAACAAAAAGGTGACAAATCGACTCTACAGACTCATTACATAAAACTCAAGAAATACCAACAACATCAACTATGATTCTCCTAGAAAAGAGATTTTGTCAAGTCAGAATCCTATCCTTAAGCACCTGCCAAGACAAAACATTCACCTTGAGAGAGACCAAGAATCTCACAAGAAGTTGCACAATTTTTTAAGACCTCTCGTCTACCACACTAGCTCTCATATGAAGGAATTTATAAGCAGATCTCACTGAATAAATGTTCGATTAATCATTGCTCTAGACCTAAAAGTCCACAAGTTCAGAGAAGGTCTAGCCCTCTAAAGCCTAGAACAACTCTCCCATAATCACAAGTTCCCACTCAAACAGATCCATCCTCCACTTAAGTTCTCAGACCCAACCAGATCCCTCTCTAGCTATAATATCACTCGATGCTTCTCTCAATGTCTCATATTCAATCTCCTTAATGCTAATTTTTATAGGTTAGTTTCACTTCGTAAAATACAATTGATGTACATTTGGGTATGATAATGCACTAAAAATTAGAAAGAAGTCTTTGAAAAGAAAGCAACAATACGGACAAAAACATGAACAAAAATCTTGACACATCCTATATTAAAGAATGGAATTAGTGTTTTTTGCATCACAATCAAGTTGGTATTTTTCACTTTGCATCGATGATAATGATATATATATATATATATATATATATATATATATATATATATATATTTATTTTTCTTAGGATGTATATATAATTATTTGATAATGATCCTATTTAAATTGAAATTTGCCGTACATTTTTTAGAACCATTTTTTAAAAAAGAAAACTCTGTGAGATAGAGAGAGTATTATTATATCTCCTTCAATTATATAGTTGTTATTTTTTAAAATTTAACGTCAAAAAATTACAATTTAATTTTAAAAATTGTGTCGAGTCAAAGTAGTCTTATAGCATGTGAGATTTGTTTAAAACAAAGATTATTGTAATTATAAGATTTTAATTGTAAAAGAACAATCAAAATTATTAGCAACGATGACAAGTCATAATAGAAAATTGATAGACATTTGACAAAATAAAGAGAAATGTATTTCATAAGAAAAATAGATAAATATTAATGAGAAATACATTTTATTTTATTTCTTCAATACTTGGGAAGAAAAATGATTCAAAATCTTGAGTTTTGGCAATGTTATTGATCAATTCCATAATCAGTATTGTTTTACCTATCCAGCTCCACCGAAAAGTCCTAAACCTATCAAATCACCACGAGTATCTTTTCTCAAAAAAACCCGATTTGGTATTGTCATGCAAAAAATAGAGTCCATCTGGTCTTACTTCTCGCCAACATCTTTCTGTACATATTGGATTGTCTATTTTTGCATCATAAATTACTACATTCTTTTCAGGTACGTTATCCCATTGAAGGGTGCAACGGAAGAGTGTAGTCTCTCTCAAATTAACGTGGAAACTCCATTCTACAGATGCCCCGCCAATAACATTATGTTTGCCAAGATCATTGTCACTTGACTTGCAATGCACCACAAGAACACTATTACCTCCCAATATATTTTGAACACGAACGGTTGTTTTCTTTAAGTTCCAATCACCTCCTCCTTCTTGAGCAAGTGCAGTTGCAACAATGAACAATACAACACTAACTAGAACATTGACCCTCAACATGTTGTAAGTACTATTTGATTTCCTTTCAGATTGCTTATGTTGCATGCACTCTAACTTGCTACTATTTAAAAGGCACCACCAAAAGACACAATAAATGAATGCAATCAATTCTATAAACAAAAATATATTGGCAATCAAATTTGAACAATTTATTACCCATAATGTCCATCAATTCAATAGAAGTCAATTCATTTTTATTTTTGTTTTAATGTAGAGACAATTAAGTGAAACAAAAATATCGTTGAAGAGAGTTAAGGTCATTGATTCTTCTTTCAATGAGAGAATTTCCCTTTATTTATAGTATTTTTTTTAGGGGTTCTCTTTATATATTTATACATTTTGAATAATATATAAGGACAGATGAGTTTGAATAAACAATTTCTAAGGAGAATTTCTAAGGACAGATGAATTTATTAAAACAACATTTGTAATTTAAAATTTGATTTTCTTGTTTTGATTCTTACGAAATATATTTCATATTATATTCTCTTTTTTCACTTTCTTTTCTTTCATTTATCTTTCCTTCATCAACTAAATAAAACTCTTAGGCAGTTTAGATGAGATGGAACGGGTCTTTTCTAGCTTAACCAAGGTCCTGGGTTTGAATCCAGCCTTGGGCATGCAGCAACGTTAAAACTCTTAGGGAGAGCCTGTCGCCCATTTGGGTCCCACAATACTCGAGGGATTAGTCTCCGCAGTTGCGCGCGGAGGATACCTGGTTTACAAAAAAAAAAAAAACTAAATAAAATGTAAAGGAAAAGGGTATTAAGATGTCCTTGTTTATGTTTCTTAGAGACAATTTTTTTTCTTTCTTGTGGACCAAACCCGCTCTTGCAATTTTTCCTCAACAACTAAAACAACTAAAATGAGTCTTGGTTCAACAAAATTGGGGCATGATTTTTTTATAACACATATAATACAGTTTAAGAAGTAAAATGGGGGCACGATACCCTTTTTTATCTTTTTGTAAAGAACTCATTGATAATGGATTGGAGAGATCAATCTCTCTTCAAGAATATGTCATATTAGGATATTGAGCTGAACTGGGTAAACATTTTTTGATGTGTTTGTTTCTCCTCCCTCTTATCTTTTGTTTGTGGTTTTGTGCTTTACACTTGATTCCTAGATTAGATATAGGTTTGTTGTTGCTTGAGGTTATTTTGATATTGGATATTACATCCATTTTGCTCCACACATCTAAGTTTATTGATGTGATTTCTTTTGTTGAAATTCACAACAATTGATTATCTTAAATTGATTAAATTGATTTGTATTTGAAAACATTTGTATGGAAAAGTAAGCTGAAATATAAATTTGAGTGTAAAAATCACTGATAAAAAAAAGCTACAAATTATAACTTCAAATATAATAAATTCTACGGACACGATCAATTTTAATTGAAAACAATCAAACATGTCAAAATCAGTTCAACACTCATAATATCAGTTTTGGTATTTTCAAAAGTGGAACCAAAACATACGCTAAATTTAGCTGTCAAATATTAATAGCAATGTAATTAGATCATGCGATACACATACATACTATTACTATAAATCAAGATAAAATCAAGATAAGTTTAAAGCAAGTTTAAAAAGAGCAATACATCTTGTCTTATAAACTATTTTTATAAGGTAAGATAGATCGAATGTAAAAACCTAATAAAATCAAGATAAGTTTAAAGCAAGTTTATAAAGAGCGATACATCTTGCCTTGTAAACTATTTTTATAAGGTAAGATAGATCAAATATTAAAACCTAATATTAGTTTGTTACAATGGTTCACTATTTTGAGTGATTTAATGGCCGTTTGGTATCCATTCAAGTGGTGTAAATCTGTTGAACTACGAACTGAATGTCTCATCGATTCAATACACGATACAAATTTTAAAATATTTGGTCCTAATATTGCTAAGGTGATGATGATATTAAGGTAATTTATCACATCCAAATCTCTTATTTGGAAAAAAAAAAATCAACTAGAGTTGGTTGAAATCATTTTGATTTGATGACAATAGTGTTACTTCATTTTGTTTACTTTCAATGATAGTGATTAGTTGTTAGATTAATTTCTTAACTAGAGTAGAAATAAATATATTCTCAAGAATTTAAACAAAGGTTGTGATGAGATAGTGCCAACTCTGCAAAAATGATCAATGTCGATCAAGAAAGCAACATTAGATGAACACATATGTGGGGAGCTTAATAATGTTGATGGCGTGGTGAGTGGGAAACAAGAAAAACACACAATTAATTTGTTTTGAGCCTTCAGAAGAATTTTTCAAAATTCGAAACAGAGGGAATAAAACAGAAAACATAGTAACGATATATGATGATAAAAACAAAACAATGATAACGAATGAATGAAGGGTGCATGGGGGACCAATTTGGAATTATTCACCAAATTATTTATTTATTTTGAATTAATGTTTGTATCTTTAAATTTTGATAGCGGCAGTACGAACGAGTGAATGGATTCTTCTGGTTGGCATTTATACCTGAAGGGTGATTCATTCCATTCAATAAAATCTTAGACCCCATATACGACAAGAAAAATAATAGGAATTCTTATTTTAATTGTAGTTTAAGATTATGCATACTTCATACATTTAAACTTTGAAAAGGAATATAACCTACTGATTTACTAATATTTTGACTTTTGTTATTAAAAAATGGAGTGGTTTGAAAGTTTTTTTTTTTCGAAAGTGGTTTGAAAGTTTTGAATAATAGACGATGAATTCTACTTATAAATCAACTTTCAATAAGTCTAAATCTAAATATATTTTTTTAGAAGATGTAAACAATTTTTTTTTTTAGAGAAGGATGTAAACAATAATAGTAAGGGTTAGTTTACTTTTTTTTTTTGACAAAAGTAAGGGCTAATTTACTAATATTATAATATTTGTCAATAAAAAATGAAAATCGTGATTCACTCCTCTTGAGTGGTTTGAACTTTGACGTTCCTCAAACAAAACAATATATATATAATAAAATGTCAAAGGAGTTGATCATTATTTTGTTAAGATAAACAAGTCTAAGCAACACATATGAAACCCAAATATGAAATGTCATGGACGGTTTCAAATTTCAATAACTCATTGTTTAATGCAATTATTTACTTTATTGTCCTATTTGCGAAAAAATAAAGGACATAACAGAACAACTTCAGTTGTTTAATATTTGATTTGTAAAACTGTTTCAAATACAAAAAAAACTGGAGGCAAAAGACAAAACAAAAACTGATATTTTTGTCCTTCACCAACGCACAACACAATTTTTTGTCCTACGTATAAGTTGTCTAAAATATCAAAATAACATTTCATCCCTTAAAAATCGTATAAAAAATAAAATAAAAATTCAATGCTATAAAATTTTGTTCTATACCTCAGGTTGAGTCGTTTACCAAGAAAATAAATAATAAAAATAAATCACCGAAATTAAATCTTATCCCAGTATATATATATTTTTTATTTTGTTTTGTTTGTTAACTTTTCTTTTGTTCCTTTTCTTTCTTCATCACCTTCTGAGACCCCACCATTTTCAAAAACACACACACACTCTCCGTGATCAACGAACCTAACCAACTTCATTTCATTCCCCACTACTAACTATAAACCATATTCCAATTCACCTTTTTAATTAATTCAACCTCATCCATTTTCTTCTATCTATTCATCAACATTACAAAATTTACATTTCAACTTTGAACAAAAAAAAAATAACAATTCAATGGGTCTATGTTCTTCAAAAAATCTCACTCATTCCTCTCACAATTTCAACACTAACGAACTTCCTCAACAAAACTCCGTTACACTTAACGGAAGTTCTGAACCTCACACAAACTCGGTCACCGTCAATGGCGAAAACTCTAACGAAACAGAAACCGTTAAGCGATCTCCGTTATTCCCATTCTACACTCCAAGTCCAGCTCATCAATTCTTCTCTAAGATGTCTCCGGCGAGGAATTTTTTCAAGCGGCCGTTTCCTCCGCCGTCTCCGGCGAAGCATATAAGATCGCTTCTAGCTCGACGGCGTGGCTCTGTCGAAGTTTCGATACCGGAAGGTGGTGAAGAGGAGACTGTTGTTGCGCTTGATAAGAATTTTGGATTTTCCAAGCATTTTGGAAGTAGATATGAGGTTGGAGATGAAGTTGGGAGAGGACATTTTGGATATACTTGTGCTGCGAGGTTGAAGAAAGGTGATCGCAAAGGTCAACAAGTTGCTGTTAAAGTCATTCCTAAAGCTAAGGTTCTCATGCAAATCAATCACTCTTTGAGTGTTTATTTTTATATTTGACTTATCTGAGCTTATCTACTTATACAGAAATTTGTGATCTATGAAACACTGACACAAACACTTGACATCGACACCGAAAAATAAAATAGAATAATCACATGTGACACTACATGTTTCGGACACCAGACACAACTTTTATCAGAAATGTTCTTTGCTACAAAGCTTGTGATACAACTTGGGAGAGTTTATGGAAACGGCTTATGACATATATTCATAAGTCATTTTCAGCATTTTTCCTAAAAGCAACTTATAGTTTGTTTATATAAAAACGTTTTGAATTTATTTTTATTTTTGTTATAGAAATATAAGAGCCTGTTTGGATTTGTTTATTTGAGTTAATTTACTGGCATGAACACTTGTGAGACTATTCGGGAGAATTTATGAAAACAGCTTTTGATGTGTTCATAAGCTGTTTTCAGCTTATTTTCATAAGCTCTCTAAGGTAGCTTATATCAAAACAGCTTATAGCATATACAGAATAATTTAACTTTATTTTATCTTTTGTTATAGAAATTGTTTATACATCTGCGCTTATCATGATATATGCTTATGGTATATGCTGTAAATTAAGTTGTTTATCCAAACAGGGGCATATCTTATACATAAGTACTTATATGATACGCGCTTATGCTTAAAGTGTTCATCCAAATAGGGCAAATGTGTTTTAACTTTTATGTTTTAATTGTAGATGACATCTGCTATTGCTATTGAGGATGTGAGGAGGGAAGTGAAAATACTGAGAGCTTTGAATGGACATAAGAATCTAGTACGATTCTATGATGCTTATGAAGATCGTGATAATGTCTATATTGTAATGGAGTAAGCTTTAACTATGTTTCTCGTATGAGTTGACTGCCATAGTTCATCTTTTGTGAATATTTGATTTGATTTACAGTACCTATATATTTTGTCCTATCTTTTTGGATGATTAAGTAATGAAAATTTAATTGCTATGGTTCTCTTATAAGAAAACACCATTCTTAAACTCTTGTTCATCTTCCAGGTTGTGTGAAGGTGGAGAGCTGTTGGACAGAATATTATCAAGGTATTTATTTAGTTAGTTTTACAGTCTTCAGAATGTTTAAAATTTAAACTGTTGAGTGATTGAAAGAGGCAAAATAGTGTGTTTAATTTTAAATTAGTTTTGTGCTCTTTCAGAGGTGGGAAGTACACGGAGGAAGATGCTAAAGCTATCCTGAGACAAATACTGAATGCTGCTGCGTTTTGCCATCTACAGGGTGTTGTGCATCGTGATCTTAAACCTGAGGTCAATTATATTTGCAGTTTTTAATATTCCTTTTTTATTTGTACATCATATTATTGAGCTCAGCTATTCAGCTTAAGTAATTAGACATTCAAATGTAGGGGTGTAAGGTTAGTTTGGTAGCTGGGGGGAGGAGTTAAAGGAGCGGAGTGATAAGGAGGTCTAGGGTTCAAACCACACTCCCAGCATAATACTAACAATTATTAACATTGTCCTTTTAAGATAATAGACACTCAAATGTACATGTTGAAGTATCTTTTGCATTTAGAAAATACCCTTTCTTTTTATGTGAATTTTCTTTATCCTAGGGGGTGGGGGAGAGGGGGTAGTAGAATATGGCTATATGATGGTTATGATTTTTGCTTGATTTGGCCTGTGGGACTTGCCTCCTAATTCTTATCAGGCATTAACTTTAAAGTTCTAAATATGGCTAATTTTTGGATCAGAACTTCTTGTTTGCATCCAAGGACGAGAACTCAGAACTGAAGGCTATAGACTTTGGGCTGTCGGATTTTGTTAAACTAGGTATGCTTGGATCCCTTTTACGTATATTGCAAGCCACTTATTATCATGTAGATGCTTTGTTTTCTGACTTCTCATTTTGCTTTACAGATGAAAGGCTCAATGATATTGTCGGTAGTGCATACTATGTGGCTCCTGAAGTTCTACTTAGAGCTTATAGTACTGAGGCTGATGTCTGGAGTATTGGAGTGATTGCGTATATTTTATTATGTGGCAGCCGTCCATTTTGGGCTCGGACTGAGTCTGGTATCTTTCGTACTGTATTGAAATCTGATCCAAGTTTTGACGATCCTCCTTGGCCTTCTCTATCAGATGAGGCAAGCGATTTTGTTAAGAGATTACTAAATAAAGATCCAAGGAAAAGAATGAGTGCAGCACAAGCATTAAGTAAGTTTCTTAGCAATCATTGTCGGCTCTCATTTTTCTATTTCTATTTTGTTACTCACAATTGTGTACTGCAGGTCATCCTTGGATTAAAAACTATGATGATACGGAAGTACCTTTAGATATTTTAATTTTCAAGCTCATGAAGGCATACATGCGTTCTTCTTCTCTACGAAAAGCTGCTTTAAGGGTGCGTCTCTTTATATAAATCCTTGCCTGCTTTAAAAAACTAGATTTTGACTGTAAAAAAAAAACTGATTTTGTTTTGATCCGGAAAGAGCCTCTGTTGAAATGTATGCCCTATTACTCTCCAACCTTGATTTTGAATACTGCTACTCTTCTTCTATTAATATGATTATATTTTCATTAATGTTAAAGTTAATGTTCGAATTGTAACTAAAGTTGATTGTTTTTCAAATATAGAGTAGCAGCCCTGCCAAACTTTTCAGATTTTTTCTTTTTCCAACATGGCAGACTCAATTTCTTTTTCTATAGATGAAATGAATTTTGGAAGTTTGAAGTTAAAGATGTGACAAAAAAAATTACCTATACATTGTTTCCTTTCAAACCATTAGGTGTGAGCAAGTCTTTCTGTTATTTTGTTTGTTTTTTTCGTCTTTTTTCTTTTGGATTATAATACTCTTATGTACTTCTCAATAACTTATCAAAAATGTTATTTCCATGGGCATTGGGACAGGCTTTGTCTAAGGCATTAACTGTGGATGAGCTAATCTATTTGAAGGAGCAGTTTGCACTTTTAGAACCTAACGAAAAAGGCACCATTAACTTGGAAAATATAAAAGCGGTTGGTATTTTGTTTCATTTCTTTTTTATGTATGCTATTGAGAGGAAGGTGTTTATCATCTCACAAGTTTGAGTTACCCAGGCCTTTACGGTAAATGCAACAGATGCAATGAAGGAGTCACGCATTGCCGACTTTCTGGCATCAGTAAGTGTTGTGATTTAACTGTAGAATACCTCTATAAACTAAGAAAGAGAATTTCATGGCCACAATAGTTATTAATACAAATAATCTGGGTGGCAGCTTAATGCATTGCAATATAGAAGGATGGATTTTGACGAGTTCTGTGCAGCTGCACTTAGTGTTCATCAAATTGAAGCACTTGACCACTGGGAGAAGCGTGCACGTTATGCCTTTGACCTGTTTGAAAAGGATGGAAACAAGGCCATAGTCATTGACGAATTAGCTTCGGTATGCTTGATTTGACTATAATTATAAGTTATACATGTTGTTTAAACTCTTCATGGTGCTGCATTTTGATATCAAAATATGAAGTTTCTTTATTCCTCATAATCTACTTTTCTAGCTACATTTACATAATGCCTAGTGGTTGCCAAATTAATAGAATGTAAATGTCAATATTGTTGTAGATATATTGCAAGAAAAGAAACTAGTTTTTTTTTCTTTCCTTTTTTCTAAATTAGTTTTAGTTGATATAATGTTTATGGGTTAACAAATGTTGCCTTTTCATTAGCGGTTTATGGAATTATCTGGTTTCACTAGAATTTAGTAAGCAATGGTCACTTTTAATAGGAATGGAACTACATTTCTGATGAATGGTTTAAACTGAAATAATCAGGAGCTTGGGCTTGGTCCATCCATTCCTGTTCATGCTGTTCTTCATGATTGGATTCGGCACACTGATGGGAAGTTAAGCTTCCTTGGATTTGTGAAATTGTTGCATGGCCCATCAAGAAGTCTTGCAAAAGTTCAATAGAAACTGTGGAAGCTCGATACAATACAAAGCACAAGTTCTCTCTTTTTTTCTTTTTACCATTTGAGTTAGTTAAACCTTGCCATAGGAGTTTGTGTTTTCCACTGTAAAGCTGTAGTGTGTTAAGTTACAGGTGAGAATATGTATGTTTGTTATTAAAAGGGTACACTTATATATTGTAACACATTCTGAGTTTCAGAATTGAAAAATGACAGTCTTGTCCAAGCATCCAAGCTGAATGAAAGAGGTTTTTGGAGCTCTTTTTGGTCTCTTATCATCATTTTAGATTTTGGTTTTTGGAATAAGCAATTACTAAGTTGCAGATGCTATTCCTGTTGGTAATCTGGCAGCAACTGAAATTGTAATGCACTGCAGTTTCAAATATGCACCAAGTCGTGAAAAAAAGGTTTACCTTATGAAACAAAACACAAGATACAAAGACTAAGGTATATTTGAGGTCAAATTGTTAGTTTTAACTTGTAGTGGATAAGCTAGTAGGATTAAAATAAATTAATTTGCTGGAAGTACTTGTTTGTACCTCATCCATTATTTTTCTAAAAAAAAAGAAGGTAAAGTAAGTTGGTGACCGATGTTTTTGCAAAATCCTAAAAATTTCTGATGGTTTATAAGTCAACAACTATAAGTTCTGTTTGATTAAAAATAGTGAATAACTTATAAGCTAACTTATAGTTGATACCAAATAAGTTAGCCGATTGAATTTGCTGTGTTGGATAAAATTAACAATTGAACTAACTTATAATATAAAATGACATAAAAGTGATATATTTAATATTTTTTTTCAATTAAGATTACAAGAGTATAATTGAGATAAATAATGATAAGCTATAAGTTAATTAAGTATTTACTTAATACTTAATTAAGCTATAAGTTAATTGAATAAGCTTATACAAAAAACATTATAAGCTAGTAAAAATAGGTTGTAAGCTCGTGTCAAAGTTGCGGTTACCAAACATGTTTTTTTACTCAAATGAGCTTATAAGACATAAGCTATAAACTCGTATAAACTAACTTATCGGTTATTCACTATTTTTTATTTATTTTTTTAGCAAAGAGATATTATTGATTTTTCATGGAAAAAGTTGGCAAAAAGGGATAAATTGCCCAGGCCTAGCGCCTTGTTTCATTTCAATTTCAAATATTTTTACACGAATAAATACCGCGGCGTGTCTGCAAATATAATTACAGCTAAAAAAATGGATGAGAGGAGAAGTAAAAGAGCAGTGATTGTTCTCTCCTCTTCCTCTGAAGAAGAAGAAGATTATGACGACGACTCCGAAGAACAAAACATCGATTGCGATGACTCGTCCCAAACAGATACCACTGAAATTGAAGATGATGAAGAAGATCGCGATGAAGCTTCGGAATCGGATGATTGCGATGTTGATGACGAATCTCTCTCCGAGAAAGTTGTTTCTCTCCTTCAAGGTTTTTATTTCTACCAAATAAATTGAAAATTAACAATAATGTATCGAATCGATCAAGTTTATTGAATTTCGTGTTTGATTTTCCAGGTGGAAAGGATATAGATTCGTTGAAATTAAACGAATGCAAAGCGTATTTGCGGAAACACGGATTGAGGCTTGCAGGAAATAGAGCGGTTTGTATTGCAAGAATAAAAGAGCATTGGAGGTAACTATTTCAAATCTTTGCTTCTTCTTTCAATCTTATTCTTTGATGTTTACATTTACGTTTATTTTTTCTGCTACTGTAATCGACAGTGAAGTGATTGGTAAAGATTAAGTAAAGTTAAATTGTTTTTGTATAAGCTATAAGTTGTTTTTATAAGATATCTTGGAGAACTTATTATGAAAATAAGCTGTAAATAGCTAATGAACTTGTCATAAGCTGTTTTCATAAGTTCTTCCAAACAGTTTAACAAGTAGTTATGGCAGTTGATCAATTGATATAAGCTAATCCAAACAGGCGCGCATTCATTATCAATCATTAAGAGAGCTTGTTAAGTATTACATTTTCCGTATGATGATGATCTTCATAATCACTATACAAGTTGAACATTTTGTTTCTTTAGGAAAAAGACTCTAAAGGAAGACAATGAGCTATTGAACTATATGCATTTCACCTTTGATGCATCAATCTACTATCAAAAAGCTAAAGAGTATTTAATCAATAAGGCCTTTCACCGATAGTTGATTATCATCATTGTTAAACGTGATAATTTTAGTACCAACCGTGTTCCTTTTTATGTCTAGTCGGAATGAAAGTTTCAACTAGGGATTGAAGTCATGTTCTCCAAACGAGTGTTGTACAAGTCAGTGTTGTCAATTATGGATAGCGGAAAATAGCGGTTTGTTCAAATTCCTCCATGGAATAGTTCTATAGCGGCACTATAACCGCTGTTTGACGATATTTTGTACTAAATAGCATATCACGGGACAATAGCGTTTTGTTGAATATCCGCTATGCTACAGTGCTATAGCAGTTATTTAACAACAGTGGTACGAGTGTGGTACACTCTGACACATCTTCATTTTCAATATGAAGTGTATGTGCTACATGTTGTATGATTTTGTATTAAGATGCAAACACTGGGAAATGGAAAGCATTTGTGAATCGGCAAAGTTCACGATGACATTTAGATATCTTCATTTTCTGAAAATAGATTTGATTCAATTTTCTGTTAATGATTTTACTACAATTTATTTGAATACAAGAGTAAGGTAATGATTATTTCTTGAGAAGATTGGACTTGTTAGTTTGATTTTGGGCTATTGCACTTACATTTATGTTATCTTTCTAAGTGACTAGTTTGATATCTCAGGTTAAAACATGGAAGTGGGTACACATTGTATCCAAGATCGTCTTTCAACATTAATTGTACTGGTGAGTTATTATATCTTTTTTCTTTCACATGCCTTACCCTTATCATTCTTTAGATGAATAGTAGTTGCCTTCTCACTTTTCTCAGGTGATGTCTGCATGGGAGATGTTGTTCTGTTCAGACAAAAGGTTTATGATAAGTAATTTGTTTCTCTCATCATGTTCAATAGATAATTTTCCTTCTAGTCCCAAATTATTATTTTATTATTGTTATTAGTCAATTGTATATTTCACTAGGTTTAGCAAAGTGGCTAGGCATGGAAGAGTTAGAGGAAGCAGAACTGTTGCTGGGAGGGTTGTAAAGGAAAGCTATGGTGCTGCTAAACAACAACATACCTTCACTGTAAGTCTCAGCTGTTCTAGCAATGGGTTTTATTAAAAAAAGTATCCTTGTATTACTCATTTGGTCTTTTATTTGAACAACGATTACTTAGGGATGGTATATGCTCTTGTAAGATGCAGAGTGCAATGGCTCTCTTGGCTGGTGTTTCAGTGTTGGCACAATTGTTTTCCATGGCAATAACCAATTTTTTTTCTTGAGAATACCCCTCCCCTAGTGAAATAGATTCAAAAAACAATAACATATTGGGTTTCATAGTTGCAACTTGCATTTCATGTGGTAGAAATGTCTAATACCAGATTTTTCAGATTAATATTATGCAGAACTGTTGTGAAGAACTCTTTGCACTTCAATAACTCTTGCTTCGTCAATTTTGATGACTTATAATGTTGCTAAGTTAAATTCTTCACTTCAAAAAATGTCTTATACCAGATTTTTCAGATTAATATTATGCAGATTAATATTGCTAAGTTAAATTCTTCATCAATGGCTTGCAGGTTGAGGTGCTGTGGAGCAGTGGGGTTAGGAAATTACCTCCACTTACTCCTTTGCTTGTAAAGGGCCGTAATCTCTATAAACTGAAAACTTACAGACAGGTATCAATCAGTTCATGCAAGCATTTATAATTTTGTTTTTCTTGTCCCCATCCTCAGGGTGCTGCTATTTGTTTCCTTTATTGTTATTTGTCATGCTTTAGAGATGGAAAAATGAAGCTGATAGGGTCAAAGTGCTATCTGAGAAGCACAGACGTGGTGCAGCTGCAAGGTTTGTGAGAGGGTTGAGGCAGAAGAAGAAAACCTGTAATGCAAATGGATCTAAGGGTAGTATAAGTTCGTGTAGTACTGTCTTTCAGGTTTTTCACGCTCATACCTTATTAGGTTCTAAGCGGCAGCATGAAATCCAGAACACTAAACAGTCAAAAAAAGGACGAGCTGGTGATCTAAACAAGGTTAGGCACCTTGATGGCTCCAGAAGAGCAAACGAGTATCAGCATCAAAAGGCCAAGTCATCAACACAAGCTACATGGAATGAGAGTACATCTTCAAGAGCCTTCAGATCTGCAAGGGGAAGAGTACACGAGTCTGCTGAATTTGACCGCTATCAAGCCCCCGCCTATCCATTACAGGTTATTAGCCAACAAATTCCATATCAATATCAAGTACATCCTCAAAGCCGGAGTGGACCAAATGAATTCGTTTATCACGGAAGAGGCCCAAATCCAAATATGAGAGAATTCCCACCTTACAGGCCTGGTGTTAGTGACTTCACAACTAGAACAAATATATTCGATGATGGTTATCATGCCCCCACGAACCGATACGAATTTGAGATGAAGAATTTGAATGCAGATCGGATGGACAGGCCATTATACTTGTCTCCAAGAGACAGGTATAGAGGGAGATATTATGGCATGTGATATATAATCTGTTTTTTTAAATATAAACAATTTGGCTTCACCTTTTAACAGTGGCATACCATGGGCAATCCTACCGTGCGGTTGACTTTGGACCAGTGTACATAGTACTTTTGGATGAACAATGAGAGGAGTGTAATCATCCTTTCTTAAAATGTGTTCGTAGTTATGGGTGTACATATACTTGAGGAAAAAGTGTACTTTTAAATTGTTTTCAAATCGAGCTCAATAATTGGACTAGTGTACATTGTATTTTTGGATAAACAATGTACCCTGGGCTTGCATGTCTGAGACTTCCCCTCAACTCCTCAAGGCCCTTGAGTCAAGGGTGCTCCACCTATCTTTTGCATGACGAAAGAGCTGCTTTTATCTCTCACTGTTGCCTGAAAACTAATACCATCTGTACCTTTCTTGACGGACAAAGCTTAATTTTGTCTTGATTCACTTATTTAAAGATGGAAAAATTGTATTGTTTATCCGTCTGAAAAGTACTTTCAAATGAGATCAGTTTTCAAGCAGATAAGGTGATAGAAGAAGCAGCTCTTCAATTATCCCTTCAATATTAGATTTTAGTTCTCTTTCTTCGGACCTCTAGAGTATCATTCTCTCTCAAACTTACTATTTTTTTTTCTGAGAAAACTTAGAGACTCTTCATTCACACTTGATATACAAACCAAAATGAAGTCAAACTATTTTTATTCTAAGCTAGAAGTATTTTTGCAAGCTCTCTAAAAGCAGTAAGCTGTCCGTCAAAAAAGAAAGCAGTATGCTGGAATGTATTTTTTTTTTCTCAACAAAAAAACCCTTTGGAGAATCATTCTCTCTAAAACCTAGCTTATAAAATGTATAAATAAGTAAATAAATGAAAATTTTCACTTTAGTTTCTGATGTTTTTTTAGAGGTAATTTCTATGCTAGATGCTAAGAAATAATGAAACATATTTTCTTATAATTTAGGGATTAAAACGAAAAATTTCATATATCTTAAGGAATTAAATAAGCATGCACAGTTGGTGTAAATTTATTTTACACAGACAATCAATAAGCACCCGTCATTTTTACACTTTACACAAACAACTCTATGAATAAAATTGAGGGATTATTCTAAATATCATTAAAAAAAAAAAAAGAATACGGGAGAGAGGTGTATACTAAAAAACATGAGCTGCAAATGGCAATTTGAAGCAGTCGGTCTTAGTGGGCCACAATGGAGAGAAGTCCGGTTGAATTTCGCGTTGATTTCGTTCCTTCCTTGTGCTGTGGCGCGAAGATCATGCAATTCCATTTTACAGTTATAACGCTTTTTTCTAGCATCTCAACTACGAAACAAGATCTGAATCATTTCGATTCGCAAAGTAACAACAATGAAGATATTGTAGGTGGAAAGTTGATAGGAAGAAGAAAGAATCGGATTCATTGATGATGGAGTGGACAACGTTACAGCATCTTGATCTCCGTCACGTAGGTCGCAGCGTTGTTCCGTTTCAACCTCATGCTGCTTGCTTCCATTCTCATCAGGCTCTCATTGCAGTCGCCATCGGAACTTACATCGTCGGTAAGTTTTGTTTAGTGCCTGCATTATCATATAGCCAACTCTCCTTTAAATTCAGCTTAGTTAAATGCTGTTTGGTATAAGTGCTCATGTATAAGCTATTTCTACAACAAAAGTTAATGAAGTTAAATTGTTTTCTTATAAGTTATAAACTGTTTTTCATAAGTTATCCTGAAGAGCTTATTAAATTAAGCTGCAAAAGACTTATGAATATGTTATAAGTTCTTTTCATAAGCTATTCCAAACAGCATTACAAGTTCTTATATCATTAGATAAGTTTAGATTAGACAATCCAAATAGTAATTGATCTTCTTCCAACAATGTCATACTTTATGGTTGATAAATTTGAGATTTTCCCTTTTTAATTGATTTTGGAAAATACATTACAAATTGGGTTGTTTCGATGCATGCAGAATTTGACGCATTGACAGGAAGCAAGATTTCTGCTCTTGACATTGGTGCGCCTGTTGTCCGCATGGCATATAGTCCTACAAGTGCGCATACTGTGGTTGCAATCCTCCAGGTTGGACACATCTGAACTTCACTTTGGTGCATATGTTAATTCTTTTGTTGTTATTTAAAGAAATATTTTTTCACTCATTCTTCCATTATGATAGCTTCCTGGACTATATTAGTAATAGGAAGGGGCCAGATAAGACTAATATTCCGGTTACGTGGGAGTAAGACAGTAACTAGTTTATGGTTATCTTGCAGCAAGAGGCTGATTCCTCGACTCAAACCTATGATAATAATTGTAACCGTTGCGCCAAAGCTTCCTTTATTATATTAAAATACTACTATTCAATAAAATTTTCTTGCAACTTTATTATTTTGACAATCTTATAAGGGCCAAATATATTACAGGTTTATTGCTGGCAACCTTACCTTGCCGGTTTATTATAGGAAGTTATAATAAAATTTTCCTATCATTTTGGTGACAAATGTGCAAGATTTAAGTTGAAAATCGATAGGGTTTATGCACATTAATTTTGGACTGCTATTTGGTCGATTTCCCCCTTTTTTTCCTTTCTAAGTAAAGAAAGAAAAATTATCTATGCAATGTGCGAAAGGTCTTTCCATTGCAAATATTTTTTTCTGATTTTAGTGCAACATAATTGGTATGTTGAGAGGTTTCAAGTTGAGCCATGGCCCAAAAATTCAAGTAAGTTTTATGTCGGCTGACTTGTTGAGAGCTTTCAAGTACTTTGGTCTTTTTAAAAGATAACTTACTAACTCATTTTTCTATTTAATTCTTACCTTTGTATTCCACCAACATCATTCTCCCAGTTTAGAATTGTTTCATTTATGTTTTTTTTTTTTTTAATTTAATGTTGCACAATCTTGTTTTGTATTAGTCTACCTTCGAGTTGTTGTGTTTGCAAAGTTCTTCTGTATTTATTACAATTATTGCTTTACATTTGTAGGATTGTACATTAAGATCTTGCGATTTTGACTTGGAGCAAACATGTGTATTGCATTCGCCAGATAAGAAGTCTGACAAAGTTTATTCTGAAACAGAAGTTCATCTGGCAATGACACCATTACAACAGGTTGTGTTTTTTGGGTTTCATAAACGGATGAGTGTTACAGGTTCGACATCTGGTTTCTCATCTGTGTGGGTAAATGTCTTATTGTCACTGGATTGATTAATAATCATTACATTTTCTACATCTGTTTTTGCATAAATGAAGTTGTTGGAACTGTTGAAGGCGGTAGAGCACCCACAAAAATCAAGACAGATTTGAAGAAGCCTATTGTTAATCTTGCTTGTCATCCTCGCCTTCCTGTTCTGGTATTACTTAAATACTTGTCACAATTCTATTTATAGGCAAGTTCATGTTATATGTATTTCTCTGTAAAAAGTATCTTGTCTTCAGTCTTTCTCTAATGATGAAACTTCAATCTCCCTTCTCTACTTTGTTGCTTTGTGTCCTAGTATGTTGCTTATGCAGATGGTTTGATTCGAGCATATAACATTCACACCTATGCTGTTCATTACACACTACAATGTGAGATGATTTTTGATAAATTCTATTCTTGTTGATACTGTTTATATTTATCCAATAAGTTATATCCTTTGTGTTATTGATTTTTTGTTTCTTGTTCAGTTGAAAATACTATAAAGCTTAATGGCGCTTGTGCAATTGCATTTCATCCAACTCTAGAATGGATTTTTGTTGGTGATCGACGTGGTACACTATTGGCATGGGATGTATCAATCGAGAAGCCTAGTATGATTGGAATGTGAGTGACTGTAGTTTACCTTTGGTTGAGGTTTCTCCATCATCTAACTGAAAGACCTAGCATCATGGTTATCTATTTAAATTTTGTTATATACACATATCCTATTGACGGAAATGTTCAAGTCCTTGAATCTAGTGATTATCTACTGTAAATTTCAGAACTCAAGTTGGCTCACAGCCAATAACTTCAGTTGCTTGGGTGACAACTTTGCGTATACTTGTAACCCTATCAAAGGATGGAAATATGAAAGTTTGGAGATTACGGGTTCTAGTTAATCCTAATAGACCTCCTATGCCGGCAAATTTTTTTGAGCCAGCTGGTTAGCTATCTTGCCTCTTTCTGCCTCTACTCTAGCTTTCCTGTTGGTTCTTGGTATATGCTTTCTCATGTTACGTGTATTGCGAAATTGCTGTGCTATTTTCTCCTCTCAATAGCATCAACATCATCAGCCTTCTTGACAAAGTGTTCAGAAAGTCCTGGGCTAGAAACTAGTACACTTCAACAACATTATGCAGATCAATATAGTTATTACCTTTAAATTTCTCCGTGGTGATGGTGTGATGAAGGAAATAATAAATGAACTTTAGAAAGAGTCAAATCAAATATACCAAACAATTGAATTGCTTCACTTTCTTACAGTTCATTTCATTGCATTTGGTTTTCTAATTCGTTTTACATTCTTATGCAGCAATTGAATCAATTGATATCCCACGTATCCTTTCTCAACAAGGTGGAGAAGCAGTGTATCCCTTGCCGCAAATTAAAGCTATAGAATTTCATCCAAAATCTAATTTGGCAGCACTAGTGTTTGCAGTTAAGTGCCACCTTTCATTATTTTAACCATCCTGGCTAGTTAATATAGGATACATAAACTTGTTGTTTATTATAACAGAATGTAACAAATGGAGATACTTCAAAAAACAAGACCGAAAACAATAGAGAAAGGAGAAAACAACTTTTTGCAGTTTTGCAAGGAGCACGGGGGTCCTCAGGTAACTACTTTTATTTAGCTTTAAAGAGCCTTCAATATTTAAGGATATTTTCTTCTAGAACATAGAAATTTCCACAATTTTAGGTTTCTAGTTTTGCTGCTATATTTTCATCCATCAACATGATACATATAAAATCCTAAGTTTTTCTGTTTATTTTTTAATGGGACGTCTTACTGAAGTCAGCCCTGATGGCCTGTGGTAAAATTGTATGATATTGTTTCTCCAACTTTTGTGGATATCTTGCATGATGTTCTATGAAATGCCTATTTTATTTTATGGTCTTTTGGACTCTTTTTTTTTCATTTAAGTTTGTTTTATTTTCTAATTGTTAGAATATTATAAATATCTTATAAATTATAATATCTTTTATATTATATTTATCTTAAGTTATTTCCTAGGATCACTTTATATTTTAGAGTATCTTAAATTTTCTCTTTGGATTATATCTTATATAACTTATTATTTATTTATTTTTTCTTGATTTAAGTCTATCCATTCCTATAAATAGGGATTAGTATTTAGTGTTTTGTATCAAGTCGCTAACAAGTTAGTATCAATAATATTCACGGTTTTTATTATTTTTTATCCTTTTATCTAAAATCCCACAACTTCAACACTGAATACCTCATTTGTTTAGTACATATTTTGCTAGTTACTTTTGTTTACTGTTGCAGGTTGTCTTTCACTTTTTGTCTTCTATCAGTATCATGCATCTCATGTTTGTGTTAGATATGTTGTTTCCATCCAACTCTTTAATCATATTAATATACATACAATGGTTGAGATTCTTTGCAGCATCGGTTTTAAAAGAAAAATTGTCAGTCTTGGGTTCATCTGGTGTCTTAGCAGATCATCAGCTTCAAGCTCAATTGCAAGAACATCATATGAAAGGGTGAGTTGAAATCTGTAACTGAGTAGATGAAAATATGTAAGCAGTATTTTATGGAAACCTAGTCGTTAGAATCTATTTTTATTATGGAAAATATGGAACTCATTACTTTTGATTCTTTTCTCCCTTTGTTGTCTGATGCATTCGATTTGTGACAATTCATAATTATCGTATGTTATTCTTGATAATCTACTCTCTTTCTTGCAGCCACGGTCATCTTACAATATCAGACATTGCAAGGAAAGCTTTTCTCCACAGTGTATGTTTCTTTCCTATTGTATTACCTTTTTGTAAGACTCAATGTAAATAAAAAGTGCAATGCCTATTGCCTAAGATGTGAGTCTATAACTTGACCACAATATTTGATGGCTCAAATTTCCTTACAGTCCTGCATATGACTTCCTAAGAAAGCTTTGACAACTCTTCTTGCCCTGACTTAAATTTTTCACTTCTGCATTATTCTTGTAGCATTTTATGGAAGGCCATACAAAAAGTGCTCCCATATCCCGCTTACCCCTCATCGCTGTTCTAGATACCAAGCATCGTCTGAAGGACATTCCCGTTGTCCAGGTAAGGTCCCAGTGACAAGTTGATTAGGGACTGATTTTTGTCTTTAGACATTTTTGTTCAATCAACTAAAACAATTCATGCACACTGTCAGCCATTCCATCTGGAGCTTAATTTTTTCAATAAAGAGAACCGAGTTCTTCATTACCCCGTCAGGGCTTTTTTTGTGGATGGACCAAATCTCATGGCTTATAATCTCTCATCTAGATTGGAGAATACCTACAGAAAGCTCTACAATTCGGTAACTTAGAGAGAGTAGTAATTTTACAAATATCGTGTTGTCCCTCTAATTCTATTGAAATCATCCTTTGCATACTATAATACATTGTAACTGTTTATATTTTACAAGTGGAAAATCATGTCTATATCAAACCTTTTAATGTTTAGCAACTTTGTATAGATTCCTGGCCATGTGGAGTATCAAGCAAATTACTTGATTTACAGTAAAAAGCAACATCTATTTCTTGTAGCTTTCGAATTTAGTGGCACTACATATGAAGTTGTAGTTTATCGGGAAAATACTGAAGTAGAGACAGTAAACAGTAAAAGCAGCACTGTGAAAGGTATTTATGTGTGAGGAATACATTTCTTTTCTCTTTCAACCAGACTTTGGTCATGCATTATGTGCAATAAAATAATTCAACTAGTTGTCTACAGGTCGAGATGCAGCATTTATTGGTCCCAATGAAAATCAGTTTGCTATTCTTGATGAAGACAAGACAGGGTTGGCAGTATATATACTACCAGGAGGGCCCTCACACGAACCTAAGGATATTGAAAAAGCTTTTGAAGAAAATCAACCTACAGAAACTAGTGATAATTCAATTAAAGGACCAACACCGTTTATGTTTGAAACTGAAGTTGATCGTATCTTTTCTACTCCTTTAGGTGCTGGAAAGTTGAATACATATGTTTCTCCATGCATTCATACATAGTTTTCGTTGTGTGTGTAGTAGACATGGGATTCATTGATAATGACGTAAATCAAAATTCATCCGTGACAAAAAAAAAAAACCTTCTATAGGGTGTATTTAATCCAAAATCCACTCATGCATACACATACAATTTCATATTATATGCTTCATGCACTCCATCAAAGTTCACTATACTTTTCAAATACTTGGAAATATCTCTGATTCTTCTGTAGAACTTTCGTTGTTTACAATTTCTGAAACTTATCTCACAACATTTACATAATATTTACTCACATTTCACTGGTTGGATTGGTAGTTTTCTTAAAGAAATCACTGAGCAAAAGCATACTAAGTCTTAAACTTGTCTCAACGGATCCCCCACCCAAACCAAGGCATACACACAAGTTTAGATGCTTTCTATTGATTTAGTGGTAGTAGTAGGTTGTAATGATTAATTTTCTTGGTGGTAGATTCAACCTTGATGTTTGCTTCTCATGGGAGCCAAATTGGATTGGTAAAGCTCGTACAAGGGTATCGCCTTTCTACTTCAACTTCTACTTCCACTTCTAATGGACATTATATAACAACCAAGGGCGAGGGGAAAAAGTCACTCAAGTTGAAAATAAATGAGATTGTACTCCAGGTATCAATCAGCTGCATGCTTAATTATGATTATAACTAGTAGCAATATCCAGCTCTTCTGTGCAGTTAATCACATGTGAAGAAAATAAAGAAAATGAGGCGATAAAATGCCCTATAGTCAATAGCGGCGTCTATAGAGGTGTAGCATAGTGGCCCCTAGGTGCTACAAGAAACCGATTGGCCATTGCATTGTGGTTTTAATTAGAGGCTGTAGCACCACCAATATAAACTAAATAGCAGTCAGATAGTGGCCAAATAGCAGTTGTAGTGACCTCTAAAGTGAAACTCGTAAAAAATTCTGAATATTTTGGACTTTCTGAAATGGCTTCATCTTCCCTTCTCACTGTGTGCGCTTTTCTGCTACTTTCCAGCAGCCCTTTCTGTGACTTCTTGGCGCCCATTATCACCTTGGAGATAGTGAATTTATCAAAGGAATCACTTGTATTTTTATTTTAAATGCTTAAAATTAATTATTTAAGCCTCAGAGGCTAAAACTGGCGTATTTTATATTGGAACATTGGTAGCAATGAACTTCGATTTTTAGTTTTGAATATGCCTATAATGTCATGTATTTTTCTATTGTTTAACTTTCATATAAGTTTCTTGTATTGTTTCCTTAAACATCGATGTAGTGGCCATACCTCAGCCCGCTGTACTGTGGGGGTCGTCCATTATATGCCATTGACTACATAGACAATGAAAGTGTGGCTATAATAGTTGCCGAACTTTCGAGTTAACTCAAAACCCCACCAGTTCAAGACTGTAGGTATTAAAGTTGAATTAACTCACTTACAATATTGTTTCTAGTAAAGTCGGGTAGACGCACACAGGAATCATATAGACTTACATAGAATTGCGAGTTTGAGGACAATTGGACGAGCCAACGACATAAAGGTTATCCCCGCCGCCCTGGCATACCTAAAATGACACTGCATTGTGGAACAATAATACCTTATGGTTCTGCATTATTGTTCTACTTGGTAACACATTTTTAAAAATTTGTCAGGTGCACTGGCAAGAGACCCTTAGGGGACACGTTGCAGGGATTTTGACAACTCTGAGAGTTCTTATTGTTTCTGCTACACTTGATATACTTGCAAGCACTTCAACAAATTTCGACAATGGACTTCCTCCAATATCCTTGAACTTTTTTAATTAAATTAAGGAACTACTATTCATATTATGGGTGTGTTTGATTGATTAGGTGGAAATTTTTAAAGAATATCAGCAGTGGAAAATAAACAGGATCACT
This sequence comes from Medicago lupulina, assembly GCA_958299785.1. Classification (NCBI taxonomy): domain Eukaryota; kingdom Viridiplantae; phylum Streptophyta; class Magnoliopsida; order Fabales; family Fabaceae; genus Medicago; species Medicago lupulina. Next base: position 6,138,572 of record OY283146.1, on the reverse strand, counting down.
TTAATTAAAGCCTTACTCACCCTTTCTTCTGCCTCTACCTTCCCCCTTTCCACATAGTCATCCCAGCACACCGAAATTTCATATGCCGCTTGCATGTATTTGTGTTTTCAATTCCTTAATTGATGCCTACTTCAGATCACTCTTATGGGTTGGGCCGGCCCTTCTTTTTTCTACTGCCACTGCAATCAGTATACTGGGCTGGGATGGAAAAGTGAGGTCCATTCTCTCAATTAGTATGCCTCAAGCAGGTAAAGGTCTTGCTCTGTACTGGGATTTCATTATATCTTAGCCATCTATTTTGTGTGTTCTACTTTATCAAATACCGTACCATTTTTTCCAGGTACTGTCCTACTGATCTATTTTTATAAATTTCTTATGCAGTCTTGGTTGGTGCTTTGAATGATCGATTGTTGCTTGCTAGCCCGACAGAGATAAATCCCAGACAGAAGAAGGGAGTTGAGATCAAAAGCTGTCTTGTTGGTCTTCTTGAGCCTCTTCTCATTGGATTTGTCACAATGCAACAAAGTTTTAAGCAGAAGCTCGAACTGTCAGAAATACTATACGAAATAACATCAAGGTTTCTTTCTTTGCTGCTAAATTATATCCTTTTAGAAAAATCTAACTTTTTAATGGAGAAAGTGCTAGATTTCATGATCACATTAAGACTTCTGTATATATGTTAAAGCTGGTAACAACTGATACTGTAAATTTTATCTGAGTGAAGGTTTGACAGCCTGCGAGTAACACCAAGGTCTCTGGACATCCTTGCTTTAGGCTCTCCTGTTTGTGGAGATTTAGCTGTGTCATTATCCCAATCAGGTCCACAGTTCACCCAGGTAAGTAATAATTCTTTTTTGTCTTGGAATTTAGATATTCCCTATCTGATCTCCTAAGGACATCAAGTTTTGATCTTAGGTGACGCGGGGTGTCTATGCTGTAAAATCTCTTCATTTTTCAATAGCTTTATCTGTTCTGAAAGATGAGTTTCTGCGTTCAAGAGACTATCCACGATGCCCTCCTACATCTCATTTATTCCATAGGTTCAGACAGCTGGGTTATTCATGCATCAGGTAGGCGGAGTGGTAGACTAGGAAAATTCATTGTACTCGTGTTGCTGCTATTCTACCTAGATGGACTGCTAAAATATGATGTTTGTGTGTTTCACTGATGCTGATTTTCTTGATTTATTTTCTATTGATGCTAGTTAGGTACTGCTTTCCTATCCCAGCCATTAGCTAACCTATTATTACGTATCTAAAATTTTTATAGATTATATATGAATGTGCTAGTTTTTATTTTCATCATTCTGGCCTATTCTTCTGTGAGGTAAGAATGCAAGCAGGGGCAGGGACTGAAAGTTTTATCTAAGGGGCCCAATTTACAAGCACAAATATAAGTGAAGATTAAAAACGATATATCCATTTTGAACATTGACATGTGAAATTGATCTAAACAAGTCGTAGAAACAATAAAAGATTGGAAGAAGAAAAACAAATATTGGGGGTGCAGTGTAGATTCTTTGATAAAACTTATGAGGGGTGCCACAAAAGTACTTCTCATAGCATTGTAAAGGAAGATAAAAAATCTGGGTGACCGTGGCCCACAAAGGCCACCCCCTCCCTCTTCCCCTGTATGCAAGAATATGAACAAATAGAGTTACCAAGTCATATACAGCTGACTAACACCTTAGCATGTCACCAGGAGCCAACAAAAAATTTCTATATTTACCAAATATACTCTCAATCCCAACAAAAAGTGTATGCTCAGAGTATATGCAAGACACTATTCAATAAAAGCATCGTTAAGGAAGCATGTGAGACCTCCTAAGATGAGTATGATCATGATATATAGAGGACTTACATGCTTGCATAATTTCTGTTTTCTTTATGATGCTTCCTATTGGGTGGTAAAGAGCAAATAAGAACATTAGCTTAGTGTTGCAGAAATGACTGTTACAGTGGATAAGCAAACATACTAGACATGGTAGAATTAGGAAGGGGTACAATAGAGAGACAGCAGGAGTTAACTACTATTGAGGAAAATATTGTAGAATCTATTCAAGTGGTTTATTTATGTGAGAAGAATATCAAGAGAAGCCCCGGTTAATAAGATAGAGGACAGCCCAATAGTGAGAGAGAGAGAGAGAGTAATATACTAATCACTGATAGATTGTAACCTAATACTTCTCTTTACACCAATAATTAGGTGGGGTGTTAGGACTGTTAGACAAGACCAAGACCAATCCCACTAACACTGAGACTAATAAATATGATATTCTAGCAGAGCTAATGCTATTGATGAACACATGAAATGTCATTCTCTGACTTGCATGAATGCATGATCATAATGTTTGTTCACTTTTGTAATTTAAGATTGCTTGCAGGTTTGGTCAGTTTGATAGAGCAAAGGAAACCTTTGAAGTTACTGAAGACTACGAAAGCATGCTTGATCTATTTATATGCCACCTTAATCCTAGTGCCATGAGGCGTCTTGCTCAGAAGTTGGAAGAAGAAGATCTTGACTCAGAATTGAGGCGACATTGTGAAAGGATTTTACGAATTCGATCTACTGGATGGACACAAGGAATATTTGCCAACTTTGCTGCAGAAAGTATGGTTCCTAAAGGGCCTGAATGGGGTGGTGGAAACTGGGAAATCAAAACCCTTGCTACTGCAAAGGATATACCTAAGTGGGAGCTTGCTGCAGAGGTGACACCATATATGAGGACTGATGATGCTGCAATTCCATCCATAGTTTTAGATCATATTGGTGTGTATTTAGGCTCGATTAAAGGAAGAGGAAATGTTGTAGAGGTAAAGGAAGATAGTTTGGTCAAAGCGTTCACTCTAGCAGCTATGGATGCTAAAGCCAATGGTCTTGAAGTATCTCCTATTAAATCCTTACCTAATCAATTGATGGGGGTTGATAAGACCCAAGGTGATTCACTAATGGGTCTGGAGAGTCTTAACAAACAGCCTGCCAGTTCTTCGGCTGATAAACAGGCTAAAGCAGCAGAAGAATTCAAGAAATCTATGTATGGAGCTGCCGGTGGTGATAGCAGTAGCGATGAGGAAGGAGTGTCAAAAACCAAAAAAATACATGTTAGAATAAGAGACAAGCCAATTGATTCTTCTGTGGATGTGAACAAAATTAAAGAAGCGGCTAGTAAATTTAAACTTGCCGAAGGGTTAACTCCGTCAAGGAGCAGGTCGTTAACCAGTGGACCACAAGATTTTGGCCAGTTTTTGGCCCTGCCTCCTGTAACAACAGGAATGGCTGCTCGTACAGTTTCAACTCCTGGTGACCTGTTTGGTACAGAGGCTCTTACTCGACCAGAATCAACTTCACAGCCAGCAACTGGGGCTGTGGGTAGAGGACCTATTCCAGAGGATTTCTTTCAGAATACAGTTTCATCCCTTCAGGTTGCTGCTACACTGCGTCCTGCTGGGTCGTATCTCTCTAAACTTACTCCTGGGGTTGAAAGCAGCAAGGAAACGGCTAACCAGTTTAATGCTTCCGAAGCTGATGTAGGTGATGTTCCACCTAAATCTGTTGTAGTTTCAAATGAGCACATAGGACTTCCGGATGGTGGTTTGCCACCTCAATCCTTGGCTCAGGCTGCAGGAATTCCCCCATCACAGCTGCAGGCACCAACTTCTACCCAACCTCTCGATCTTAGCATTCTTGGAGTACCAAATTCTGCTGATAAGCCTGCACAAGCTGGGTCTTCGCCATCTTCTGTAAGACCTGGACAGGTATAGATAAATGCATGCATAGGCATCCATATACATGTTGAAAGTATAAAAGAATAGATGCATAGGCGTTCATATGCATGTGGAAGTGGAACTAAGAACACTTTCTAACTAGAGCATTAAAGATGCTTTTTGCCATTTCTTTTTTTTATATTTCATGGTATTTTCAATCTGTTTGTTGCGTAAGAACATGGGAAGGCATGCAAGAATCAGATGTTCTGTACTGGATTGAACCAGCATGCAGCATAAACAGAGAGGAATACTCATTTTATGTTTCTTCCTTTCACCATTTTGTGGATCTAGGGATAGAGAATAAATTATGAAGGTTTTCTAAGAAAAATGTTCTTATTGAGCTAGTGTACATATAAACAGTAGTTACTTCCAATAATGCCACATCTTAGAAGCCTGCTTTATTAAACCTGGTAAGTTTTACCCTCTCAATTAGAACTAAGGTGTACTTTAGGAATCAAGAAAAGAAAAAGCAGGAAACTTGAGGCAATGAAGGAAATATGTGGGCAGCAGGGGGGGAAGGGACCTGATTCTCTTAGTAAAACAGAATGAAGAGAGAAGGGGGGGTGAAGCAAGAAATGTTTGGGAAGGGTAGGAGAAAATAACTTCAAGAGTCTGTAATGTCTCCATCATTATCATTTTTATGCATGTGTTTATCTTTGGTAATTTGTACAAGCAAGGATCTGATAGTATAGTGGAAACTGAAGAAGGAACTTCAATATTTCTTCAATATAACCATGTTCTAGTTCCAGTTTCCTTTTACTGAGCATGTGTGGTTTTTTTTCTAATATCATCTCATGTCTCTTATGACAGGTTCCCCAAGGGGCTGAAGCTTCTGTATGTTTCAAGACAGGACTTGCTCACCTGGAGCTAAACAATCTTTCTGATGCCTTGTCTTGCTTTGATGAAGCTTTTCTTGCATTAGCTAAGGAAGTATCTCGTGGAAGTGATATAAAAGCACAAGCAACAATCTGTGCTCAGTACAAGATAACGGTTACTCTTCTTCAGGTACCAGGACCAAGCTCGAACTTTTAATGACATAGATAGAATGGACTCGGTCCTAAAAATACATTAGGCAACTGAGCTTCTGCACCTTTAGGCTGTGAGGAAGCACTATCATCAAACTGTAGTTTGCTGTTTTTCATGCTGTCAATATTTGCTAGTTAAATTTTTTGTAAAGATAGCTAACTCCTTAGATAGCATGCATAAGAGAAAATTAAAGGCATTATTATAATCCCTGCTACTGTCATAGTTGATATGGAATTATACATGAAGAATAAGTAAGTTTTTCTATTATGAATCATGGGATCAGAGGGATAAAGATCATAGATGCAAGCAAGTTAGAGTGCATAGGAGTATTCATGAGGAAGATACTTAGAGGTTCATGTAGAATGAATATAGATTGATATAAGAATAATAGAAATAGTACAATGAGTGTTCCTATACGTAGAGATTAGTTGGAGTAACTAACTTTAACCAACCTTCTCAAACACTCTAACTAACTATAGTGTATTCTAACTAACTATAGCATAATTGTTTCCGTAACTGATATGGAGTTCCAGGCCGATTTTGAGAGCTTATATGAAAATAAATCTTAGTCTAGACTAGTGAGTTGAGCGTAAATATTTTTTGTGGACACGTTGTTGGTCAATCAGATCTGATAAATTACTCCAAAAGTCTTAATCTTCTTCTCAAATAATGTGCCTGTTAGAAGTGTATGTTGTTCCAAATTTCTTTTAGTTTTACATGTTTATCCCTTTTACTAATTTTTCCTCGTGCCTGCAGGAAATTGGACGTTTGCAAAAAGTCCATGGTTCAAGGGCAATCAGTGCAAAAGATGAGATGGCAAGACTTTCTCGCCATTTGGGTTCATTACCTCTTTTGGCTAAACACAGAATAAACTGCATTCGAACTGCCATAAAACGAAACATGGACGTGCAAAATTATGCATATTCCAAGCAAATGCTAGAACTACTACTGTCCAAAGCACCTCCAACCAAGCAGGAGGAATTCAGGAGCCTGATGGACTTGTGTGTTCAGAGGGGTTTGAATAACAAATCCATTGATCCACAGGAAGATCCTTCACAGTTTTGTGCTGCCACATTAAGCAGACTGTCGACAATTGGATATGATGTCTGTGATCTATGTGGATCCAAATTTTCAGCTGTGAATGCTCCTGGATGTACCGTCTGTGGAATGGGAAGCATCAAAAGGTCAGATGCACACGCAGGGTCAGTTGGCCCAGTTCCTTCTCCATTTGGTTGATTATGCTAGCAGTGTGTGTTTCCTTCGGAAGCTGTTAAGTTAAAACATAACTTCATTGTTTGGAGAACACGCAACTAATGGGAAAGGAGAAAAAGTTCTCACACCGAATCCCAGATCTCATATAGTTTCTGAATTTTGTGTACACAGCCTGAGTTTTCTTGTGGTTATTTGAGATGGCCTCTGCACCCCCCTCCCACTCTTTAACTTAATTTTTTGATCTAGATCATTCTTTCTCTGTAATTAGAGTTTTGATATCCAATAATTTTGTAAAACATATTAACCCTTTGTGAAGATAGAAACAAGTTGAATAACTTAATTAAAATACATCATCTTTTGGTTTAGGGTTAATCTGGATTGTCAATGAAAGTTATCTGGTAAGATTGAATAGCATTGCCAAAAAGATATTAGTTTGATTCTTAAGAAAATATTATATTATTATGTATTTTGAAATGAGACAATCACTTCTTGTTGGAACATTGGTGTGAAGATGGAAAGAAATTGGAAGGTTGGAAGATTAAACACCAAGTTATTAAACTTTGATCTAGTGTTGTGTGAATTGAAAAAATAGAGTGTGGGGGTCCCACATAAAATAGAACGCACACATTAGTAGTGTTTAAATAGTGGTATTTAATTTTAAATACCCAATAATGATGAAAATAATAGTAATTATTATTTTTTATTCATGGATATCACTTCCCATAATTTTAGTTTATGTTGGTTGTGATAAGATTGAGAATCCAACTGAATTTTCTATCTTTCCTTCGTTAGTGGATTTGTTTCTTTTGAACTTATCCAATTAGTTTGTTACTTGAGCTGATACGTGGGTTGCTTAATTTTTAAGTTTACTTAATTATTAAGTTTCTCTAAATTAGTTACAAACTCTCCCTATAAAAGGAGAGCTCACCTAGTTCAAAAATCACACTCAAGAGTTTCATTGAGTTGTCGAGAACTCTTTCTCTCTTCTCGCTTTTTTGACTTGTGTTGACGAGTCTTTTTTCTCCTCATCTCCTTTTTCTGTCCTTTCGGAATTAAGAGTGTTCTTAAGACCATAGTCCCTTTTCGGTTTAATGTCCCGAATTAAGAATGGTCTTAAGTTCATAGTCCCTTCGATATTTTTATGTCATTCAGAATAAATAATAATTTAAGATCATAGTCCATTTTTGGTATAATGTCCCTTCAAAATTATGAATGATCTTAAAATATATTCTTCTTCGACTCTTGAAGAAGTTAAACGTTATAATGGTATAAAACCATATTCGAGTGATCATAGTATCATAGTTGGAGAATAATAATTAGAATGATGGTAACATCATATTTGAGTGATCTTAGCACCATAATAGAGTGGTAACAGTACCATATTAAAGTGGTTTCAGTATTAAAGGAATGGTCTTGGTACCATATTGGAGGTGTAATTCTCGAATGGTTTTCTACAGTGCAATAGTTAATCGAACAGTTGTAGCTGGGCTTGTTTTATCCTGGAGGCGGTGGGTTGATAGTCTGTCTTGCACAATTTTGAACAGTGTCACGAAACGTCTTAAAGAGAGCGACTTGGTCGTGACTCAACCTAGTAACAACTTCGGTAGATAATAGAATTTGGAAATCCAAATATAACAGTTTGGAAATCCAAAATCAACACTTCTATTAGGCTTCATTGCTTCTTAGGCTTCATTGGTGACAAATATGGAAGAACTATTCCAAGTTGTGGATAATATTACTGTCATAATAATATTTTTAAGATTATTGGTTATAATGGTCTATCCAACCCCCTTTTTTGTTTTTTTATTATTTTTCAAAGATATCTCTCATATTTTGGTTCGATCATGGGAAAATTTTCCTATAGAATCTATCCTTACTGCTAAGTGCTAATGACCTTATTACAGTCTTTAAAAAAAAGGACCTTATTACAGTTTACAAAGGTCAAAACCCTACCAAAGGAAACATTACTTGCTATCTACTTTCTATGTGAAGTATCCAATATACAAAATCCAGCACATCAAAGATCAAAAATCTGTGCTTATTGAACATTAACAGCACCTCTCACTGGATTATTTGTGGTTGTCCAAAAAAAACCAGGTTACTGGTGTACAAGCAACCTGAAACTGAAGTCATAGGGCATCATATGTACCATCTGTGAAAGAGGCTGCCTTACCCTTCTTTCAAGGCATTCAACTGCTTCCTTTCTCAGTTCAACAGGTAGCTGAAGGCAGACCCAATCCAACAACGATTCCAAGTCCTTTGCAAAGTCAAGTAAAAACCAGTCAAGTATCTTTGGAATTATCAACTTGTTTGTTTTTGTAATGCCAACTGCTGCCTGTAAATAATCTCTCTTTGCTGCTTCTAACTCATTATCAACTTGTGATGCTGTGTACACCCTTACCTTCATAAAATAGAAATATATATTTGTTCCATCAAATGAATTAATAAGTAAATTGATTTATGAACTCATCCACATTAAGAATGATTAGAAATGCTAACTATGTAATTGATCCTGCTAGTGGAAACTGGAAAGCTTTTCGCTATGTTTAATTTTGTATCATAATGATGAGTCTCCTATGATACCAAACAAAACCAGCTTGTAGGATCAAAATAAGCTCTATTGTGCCTTGTTGGATAATCCAAGTGTCCCAATGACTAATTTATGAGATCCTATTGTACCTTGTTGCATCATAAGTTTTGAATCTAACTCAATCTCGTAAAACTGACTTGTAACTTTTCAGGTAATGATCGTCTCAGCTTTATAAGTTCTAGTTAGGTTATATCTCTAGTAAAGGTGAGATTTGGAATTTTTTTTCCAACACAATTATCCTTAGCGCCTATCCTGGATATTTCAATTTCTCAGTATCAAACCATTACTAACACCCTGAAATAAATTTTCATATATATTGGTGGAAGTCATATATTGTCAAAGTAGATATGATCACAAATTAAGACATTAAATCATATCTGAAAAAGAAATAGTTAGTGTCCACAGAACAATATTTTCATCTAAATTGAGAAATAAATACCACAGGTGATGACCAGCTTCCACAAGATAGTGCAAATGTAACCAAAGGTTCAGACCATTCCAAACCAAATATGCCTCTTGCTTTCATCTCATCATTTTTTGCAGCTTTTAGACAAGTCTGTTGCAGGAAGCAAATATGACAATCAAGAGATGAATTGTAATCTACAAAGCATAACAAGGACTTCAAAAAATAAATAAATAAAAACGATCATGTCTAGCACAAGCAGATAGTAGATTATGAACTTACATAATTCAGGTGATAAGGAAGTCTCAAGATGAAGTGCTCTATAGTGATTGCCTTGAGCGAGTGTCCCCCCACTACTATTGTGGCCTGTCACAAGCATTACCAAGTTTTAGTCAACTCAAATGCTTATCTAAATATAATTGGAAGTTAAAAAGAAGGGTACAAAGAAATCCACTCATGTCAATATGTGATGGAAGCAAAGATGAATTGAGAAGGAACAACGATAGGTTCGTGCTCTGAATAATTTGTTCTTAAAACAAAAACAAAAGTTGAGCACATTAGAGTGATTATTGTACCTTCTGCATCAGTGCTACAACCATTTCAGGACTCTCAGGTATGCCATGCTCTAAATATGCCTACAATATAACCAAATAATTGTAGTCACCTCAACATATTAGGCAAGGTAATGTGAGTGTATGTGGCATCAAATATACACCTCAAAGAGCCAACTCTTTTAGTTTTGATTGTAGTGAGAAGTAGTAAATGAGTGACAGAAAAAGTATCTTACATTCATCATACAGGAATTGTAAGTGTTTATCCAAAATGCAAGTTTCTCCTGATGAGTAAGACCCTTCAAGTTCACAGAGGCAAGCTTCCCAAACAAGAACCTGGACATGTCTTTGAGATTAGACAGACACTCACAGTCCATATGTAATCAGCCAAAGGTTAATGACCATTTATACTTACTTTAATCGATTGATCAGAAACACTGAATTTTTCATTCGGTTGAAATCAACGGTGGATGCTTCAATCTCACAAAAACTATTGTAGGCACCAATATCTCTGGTTTTCGATATTGAACAGATACCATATGGATCACGTGGAGGTATTTTCGATTCTCCTAAATTGTCCTTGAATATGGAAATTCTTGTAAATATGCTACATAAGCACTTGACTATATCCTCTGAAACTCTATTTGGTGTGCTATCAACTTCTAACGCCTTATCACCTGACGAATTTTGTGCTCTTTCTTGATCTACTAATCTCTTCTCCAGCTGATCAATCAAAACAAAATGATTGTTGAAATGACAGCTCAACTGTTTCGCACATCAAATAGTAATTATTGGAAATTGTTAAGTACCTGCAACTTCACGTGATCGGCACACTTGTCAGCTGATTCTTGTTTGGTTGGTGATTTCTTCACTGGAGTGATGACTTTAGCCATTTTCTTTTCAATAGATTTCGCTTCTGGTATTGATGATAAGGAATCTTGTTTTGAATGCAATTGCTTCCTATTTACTAGCCTTCTACTAGAAGCACTTCTGGCAGGAGAAATCTGAGGCCTAGTGGTAGTAGAATTAAGCTCACTTTGAGACAATGATTTTGACCTTTGATGTTTGGATCCTTTGATGGAATTTGGCTCAATTGGGTCAAATGAATTTTCTGCATTCCTCTTGGAGGAAATGTAAACAGCTTCCTGATATAAACCTTGTCTGAAATTCACAACCTTCTCTTCTAATCGAACCACCTCTTCCTCCAACACCGCAACTTCAGCCACGAGCTCTAACGTCTAAAATACACAATACACGGTTTTTCTTACTTTCAATGTCTATAGATATCAAAGATCAAAAACTTAATTCTAATTAAAATATATACTGAATGTATTGAATACAATTGATCAATGAGATATAGTGAATACAATTGATCGATCACTGACTTAATCTACTTACATGGGAAGGGAGATAAGGAGGAAGACGAGGAAGTGCTCCTAAAGGTCTAGTCAGTGCTCTTTCTAACACTCTATGAACATTCTCTTCATGTCTTAGCTTCTTCTTTAACTTATCAACCTGCAAATTTCAAGCAGCATAATAACTACACTGAAAAATTACAAATAATGTGTAGAAAAATTAATAATGCAAGGAATATGTTACACACACATCTTGTATCAAAGCCAGTTTCCTCTCTCGACGCCCTTTTTTCAAAGTATTATGTCCGGCCATTTTCCTGCTCCCTCCTTTTTCCATCTTGTCCTGCTTTGCACATTAAGTGAGACACAGTGATTTTTGTATGGAATGAGAAAGAAAGATAGAAGGAAGGACAGAGACTATTTGTTTCTCATGAGAAGTGGAATAACATAGTTCTCAGATTTGGAATTAAAACATCATTCCTAACTGTTAAAGTAACACTTAGTTTATGTTATGCTTTTAAACCAATTTCTTATTTTTCTTAGAGATTTTATGTTACATAGCTTAATTTTCATGAGAAGCCTATATTCAAAACCAAGTGGTTAAACTTAAGTAGTTGATGAGTTTTAGTGAAAGTCAAATTGACCTCGAGTACGCAAGTTTAGACTATGGCATGAATAATCTTTGACTAGTCTTTACTTATCTTCTCCAAATTACGAGAGTCCATTTCCTCGGGACCGAAGGGTAAGACCAACCAAAAAAAAAGAAACATGAGAAGCCAACAACCTTAAATGGTCATTTGTTTCTTAAGACCTTACAATCAAACAGAAAAACAACTAAAGAAATTTGGCCAAAAAGAGAGAAAAGAAAAGAAAAAACAAAAGAAGAAAATAGTTTGCCATTTTTTGAAGGAAGTTTGATTGATTACCTGAAGAGTGGTGTGCGCTCTGCTACTCATGTTACCACTTTCACACAAAACAAGAAACAAAATAATGCAATCTAATACAATACTACTACAGCAGAAAAGGTAGTAAAAACATGCACAAAGTTATGCTAACTCTGATAAAGTTAATCTGCAAAACAGTAACCAATAATTCACAAACAGCAGAGAAACTGAGAAAGATTTTATACAATTCATGGAGCGGGAAAAAGTAGAAAAAATGGTTTTTGTTTTATACAATACAAATAATAATACTAATTAAAAAAATATGGAAGAACATGGTGAAAAAAAAAAAAAACAAATGAGAAGGACAAGGTTTGTTTAAGGTGTTACATATACGACCTCATATAATGACTAATGAAAGTGTTACAGTTGTTGCTTTTGTAAAGTACCAATATGGGATAATGATGACAACAATGAAACAAATTCTGAACTGAGATGTTTAATGATATTTATTAACTGTGTTACATGCATATTGCTTACAATTAAATGTTGTTGACAGACATAGATAAGGACAGAAAAATTCCTTTTCTTGGTGAAACTGCTAGTATGTGTAATTAATAATACTTCAATTTCATTATTTTGGGTTTTTTAATATGTTTATTTATTTATTGACTTTTTTAAAAATGGGTGATGCTTTATTAATCAAGGATAAATCTTTTATAATCTTTTTTTTTTTTGTGGTGAAATCTTTTATAATCTAGTAACTACAAATTACATTTTTTAAAGTAAATAAGTGGGGTATTTAAGATTCAAATCTCATCTTCTATATATAACATGCAATGTATGTATCAATTTAGTTAAACTCACAAGAACAACTACTTATTCTTTTTAAAAATAAAATTATATTATCTTTGTTATCATCAAAGATGCAAAGTTGAATTTGTTGGTGAATAGTACTTCACATGGTTGTTAATTGTGGTACACTGACCGTATAGAAAACCGTCTCATGTGGGCGTTCTAAAATGCAAATATTGTCGGAGTTAGGCATCATTGCGGATTGGATGCGAACACAAGATTAAGAAGCAAGCAACGTTATCAGTCACCTGCTCATTGCAACAGGGCCTCATAATCTGATATATGGAGTTTTTTTATTATCATAAAGATTCTCATGTGATATGATATAAAACTTATAGAATTTATGGTCGTATCGAATAGAGCACCGCAAACTTGGTTTGTGAGACGAAGAGTGTGTCTACTTATAAAAATTTGTTTAAAATATATCTTTTAATATGGGATTCTTAATACACATCTCTCACGTTTAAGATTGTACATCTGAAACATGATAAGTGATCCGATAATAGAAAGTTGATAACAGATGATCCAACTTATCTTAAATATTTTTTTAATACCATTTTAGAATTTATAGTTAAACGTAACACAACTCTACAAAATAATTAAGCTTTTAAAATGAGAACTATCAATACTTATAAATATTTGTTTGGAAGATATCTTAACATATAATATTGATATAGTAATTTTTAAAACACCATCACTTTCTTCTTTGAAGCAACACCGTCACTTAAAAATTTGAATTCACTTTTTTAATATTAAGTAGAAATACTTGAATAATATTATCATTTGAAAAAAAAATTAAATATAAATAAAATATTACTATTTAGAATAAATTGTTAAACCAATTATAAATTTTTCAAAGTTTTAATGTTGGGAAAATAAATAAATGAGTTAATTCAAAGTGGGGAATGCACTTGGTGCGTGTTTAGAATCACAAACAATTTTACAAAATAGTGATCCACTTGTAATTTTGGAAAAATCACCATAAATTCAAACATACATTTAACTCGACTATGATGGATTTGCACTATTAGATATAGGGGGTTCTCTTAATTAAGAATATGACGTAGCAATATAACTAAAAATGTGGATCAAATCAAAAGCTATTCATAAAAGGTCTTTGCTTGCTTTAGTCATTTTACAAAGTGTCATGGAGCATTGAGCGAGTGGAACTTCTAAAACATCACTTTCATACGCTGTTTCCAAAGGATGAAGAAAACGACTTCAAGCAGAAAGTAAAATAAATGGAGAATAAAAATAGAGGGAAAAAATATAGTAACTAACATAAACATAATGTTAACAACGATGTTAATTAGGTTAAAAAATGTATTAATTACACTGACAAATGTTTAACTTATACTCCTCAAAATAAACTTTTATTTTATAAATTCCACAATTAATATTTTTATTAAAAAATACTCAACTTTGAGGTTTGGGTCTCTTGAACGTTTTGTCGCCTCGTTTTAGTAGCTCAAATTTTCAACTATTTTTGAATAAAATTATTTTTATATGATACAAAAATACCTAAATTCATAGTGTAGAAGTCGTTGTACCCTTTTCGACATTCTACATGTTTTTTTTGAACAGATGAAAATGTGATCTATATAAACAAAGTCAATTTACCCTGCACAAGGCATGCAAAAGGTAAACCGACCAACAATATTTACAATATCCTGGTGCTTAAAAACTGGCAGCACCAAACCAATAATAAAGAAAATTACACCTGAACGCCCATACAAGGGAGTGGATATTTCCACCAATCATGATAGCTATAACTGAAAATTGTCTGCTTAAATTTCAGCCACAAGAAAGAATTTAACTTGACCTTTTCAACTAAAATAAGAGAATCAGAGGCCTTATTTTGGAATATACGATTATTTCTTTCCTTCCAAATTGCCCAAACAGAAGCGAACCAAATAACTGTCAAAAAAGAGTGAGTGACTCTAGGCACACCAGCCATATGCGTAAACTGAATGCAATGAAGTCTAATATCAGCTGGAAGAACCAAAGAAATACCCAACCATTGTAACACTTGAACCCAAAGCGAATTGAAAGTAGCACAATCAAGAAACAAATGAAACATCGATTTAGGTTGCCCACACCCAGCCGCACAAACCGAATCTTGAGCATGAAGAACATTGCGACGCACCAAGTTGTCTTGTGTAGGAAGTCTGTTGCGAAGAAGGCGTCACACAAAGAGAGAAACTTTTGAAGGAATATGTTTATGCCAGACGTCATCAACAAGAGTTCTATCCACGTGAGTACCGTTGTTGGTGAAAAAACGGTAAGCTTCCCTCACCGTATAACCATCCAGGGGATCTAGCAACCATCTCCAAGTATCAGGAACATGAACCTGCAACACAACATTATTAAGTAACACAGAGCACTCCCTCACACTCTCCTCCTCCCACGCCACTAACCTATGACATTCTACATGTTATTTTATGTTAGTAGTAATTACGTTGATTCTAGTGATTGAACTTTTAACTTCTTAATTAAAATTATTTCGATATTCTTTAACTAGTCAATTGATCTACCTATAGAAACTTCTCCCTAAACTCTTGCTTAAAACTTTTTATTTTGATTATAATAATCTAAAACCAAATTAAAAGTACATCTATTTGGTGTTAGTTTGTAGGGTTATGGAGCAGGTGGTCCCATGCATCACTTGTGCGAAAACGTATTCTCACCATAAAATTGTAAGCTTGATCCAAAGCATAAAGTAGAAGGATGAGTGAGTGGTGAATTTGTTGCGATTCGTGAAAAGGGAAAGGACACAGTCACATGCACATGAAAAAAGTGGGAAAATGGCTTCGTTCTTCCCATAGCCAATCTCCACTCATTTTTTTGTTTTTAAATCACTTTTGGATTGTGATGCTAACTGCATATTTTCTTGTCAAAATATCTAAACTTTTCTATATTAATAATCCAATTATATGTGTACACACGGTTTAATTTATATACCTAATCATTATTCTATATATTAGTTGGAAATATCCCATTTCAATATAGAAGAAAAACTTCATCGCCTTCTTCACTTGTTGGAATTTTTTGTTGCATGTCTTGTTGTATTTGCTTTGTGTGTTTGGTTTTGGGTGACAAAAATTGATTTTAAATAAATTAAAAATGTAAAATTGATTTTGGTTAAAAGTAGATTGAATGTAAGAGATTTATTTATGTTAAGATATATTCATGTAAAAGATAAACATAAGATCAAATATCAAAATCAATTTCAAAAATAAAAACCTCATATACTTACTTCAGAATCACCGGTGCAAAAAAGAGATTTTAAATTGGTTAATTAAGCCTTTTTATGTCGGTTTCATGCAAATCCTAAAATGCTCCGGCATAGTATGTGGAGAGCCTTTTATGTCGGTTTATATATTGTTAAAAACCGACTTAGATGTGTTTTTTATTAATATAATAGTCGCGATTTATAAAATCTAGTTACAAAGTTTAGTTATAATCATCGTGAAAATTTTTATAGCTAAGATCAAATTTGATTAATAAATCAGTTATATCATAATTCGTTGAAGATTAATAATAGAGTAAATTACACTCCCCTCCCCTCAAAGATGCTTGAAATACACTCCCCTCTCCTCTTATGTTAAAATATACAATTTCCTCCCTTGAAAAATAAAATTTACACTCCCCTCCCTTATAAGATGTTTGAATTACAACCCCCTCCCTTGATAATTAAATATACATTACGCTTTAATCTATTTTAACATAAATAAATATTTTTATGATATATATTAATTTTAAACCACCCTTTAAGAAAAATTAATTCATTTCTTTATAATTTAAATGTTAATGATAATTAAATTTAAATATTTTTCTATTGATTTTATAATTTAGAGTTTAAAATTAACATTTAAATAACCATGGTTTATTGTCGTTAGTAACTTTTTACATATTTTAATTTTATTTTGGCTTGTTTCATATTTTATAATAGGGTTTAAAACTACATGTTAATGAAATTGTGAATAAAAAATAGCAAAAAAATATGTATTTAATTTTTTATTATGTTAAAATAGACCTGCAATACTGTTATTTTCGAAGTGTATTAGATTATTATTTTTTTGCTAGATTATTAAAAATAAAAAAATATATATTGAGGGAGTAAAGTGTAGATTTTAACATAAGAGGGGAGGGGAATGTAATTCAAGCTTTTCTTAGGGGAGGGAAATGAATTTTTTTTCTAATATGTTTTGAATAAGAGGGGAGGGGAATGTATATTTTAACATAAGAGGGGAGGGGAGTGTAATTCAAGCATCTTTGAGGGGAGGGGAGTGTAATTTACTCTTAATAATATATCTAATCACAAGATTCATCATCATCAGTTGATCGATATCCATAAATAGAAACATTTATTTGATTAGTCTTAACTTTTCTATTAATGTTTTGATCAGTCATCTCTCGTTTGATCATAGTTGTTTCTTTGTTGTTCTCCTCATCAGCACCATTATATACATACATACATACATACATACATACATATATATATATATATATATATATATATATATATTCTCCCTTTCTATACCGTTTTCATTGAGATGCGAATTATGAAACGACAAAAACTAGTATAATTAAAAGAAATTAATGTTCCACTTGTTAGATTATACTCCCTTCGTCCCTTAATATAACCCCCTATTGCTTTTTTCACATTTCTTAAGAAATGTTGTTGGTGTAGTTAATGTGTCTGTTTTATAGTACAATTTTACAAAATTAACCTCATTAAAGAGATAAAGTGAAAAGTCAATTTATTGTACTTTTAGAATTAGTAGTAGTATTAAATAAGGGTATCTATGGAAAAAAAATAATTAATGTGTGTTGTAATTTGAAAAGGGGGTTATATTTAGGGAAAAAAAAAAACAAAAGGGGGTTATATTAAAGGACGGAGGGAGTATATCCTTAATCATCTTTGTATTTGTTACTATAAATGGCGTGTTTCCACTTCTTTAACAGGCTGGAAATAATTTCCAATATCATCCTCCAACCATAGAATTCAATGAACCCTTTCATGATTTTCTTGAAAAAATATCAAAGAAACTCAAATATAACCATGAATAACATAAACAAAAGAAAAATACATTATGTATTAAATTAAACACCAAAATAAAAAAATGACAAAGATAACAAATAAATATTAGAATAGATCAATTTGGAAGAAAATCTTACTGAATTAATATGGATGGCAAGAACAATTAAAATTATTGTTGTCCGTCTGAACATATATAACAATTTCAACATGAATAAAAAAAAGTATAACACAAAAACCATAAACACATTTAACACTTTAAGACTACAATACGAATATATGTACATATTTAAACATGAACAAGCATATGGATAAACACCGAGGAACATACATGACCATTTTCCTCACAAACATGCTTGACGGAAGAAGGGGAAACAAGAAAGATAAATAAGCGAGTGAAACTTGTTGAAGTTGAGGGACGAGAGAGAACAAGAGACGACCAAAAATGAAAAAGAGGTCTCAACAAGAAAAAGAGAGGATGACATGCACACCGGTGATAGAAACAAGGGTTTTTTCGCAATAGAGTTGAGAAATATAGCGCAGAAACCTAAGGTAAGTGCGTCTGTAGCACATTTAATAGGTTTTAAGCAAATTGACTAACTGTCCGACCTAAATCATACTTTTCAACCGGCTTAAAAGGGGTTCTATCAATCCATTTTTGCACCATTTGAAGTCGAATTTGTATAAAAAAAAACAACTTGCAAAAATGACATTGTATTCATGTTTTATCATTATAATGCATATAAACGGGATACTTCATGTTTTATTCGATACTTCATTTGAAAACTCTATTGTATTCCAGTGGTGTAATATAATATTGAGAAAAAAATACTCTTTAAATCAAACAAAGAAAAAATATGGACACTATGCAATTGACATTCCATAGATATCTATAGATATACCTATATGAAAAGAAATATTTAAATTGGTCCATCCATATTAAACTTCTTTTTTTTTTTTTTAAGTAAAACATTCTAAATACAAAATCAATTCAGCTTCTTTTTTTTACTTAAATTCAATAATATTTAAGAGCAATTATATATGTCAAAATCATTGTCTCATCCAAAACTAGAATCAAATTTTATTTTTATTTTAGTTTTCTATAACCATACACTTGGATTTGTGACAAGTTTGTATTGCCGACAACAATTGTTACAAGGACACTGTGTCAATGATCATGACCTGCCATGGGAACACAGTAATGTGATGAAGAGCTTAAAGCCTATAACCATTTTTGCTGTCACACAAAGAAACCAACTTTTGTGTGGCACCCATATACCTTCTTTTTTTCTTTCCAAAGTCAGCTTTTCACTTTTGTGGATACTGACGGCAGCTCAAACTCAAATACAACATATACATTTAATCAAAATGTGTAAAGTTTTTTAATTGTACTAATAGACCGAAAGAAAGTTATTTAGTTGTGTCTACGCATTTTAAAAAAAAAAGGTATATGTATTTGTTTTTGACGGTCAAAAAAAGAAGGTATATGTATTGTTTATACAATACTAGATCTTCAATATTTCATATAACAATAATTATATGGGTCTCATGAACTAAATTGGAAATATTACTCGATACAAAAGATTGTTTGTCATGCAATGCATAATGATAGCACCACGTTGTAATTTTTTTTATTTTTGGTCCAACAATTAGAATATGTTGATGGTGTGAAAAAATGGTCCTAAAATAGAATTTGGTCCACTAAATTGCTAGGTAATCCAATTGGTGGCAGGACCAAATGAACCTATACATTGAGTAGTACCTTTCATCTTGCGTAGACAAACAACAATGCCTTGTTGGCATTATTGCATTGCCAATTGAAGTCACAGATTTTAATAGAGGCCCGCAAAAGTATATATATATGTGTGTACAAAATTAAAATATCAGAAACTTGGATTTTAACATTTGGCTGCTGCCTAATGGTATATGGTCAATATCTTGATTGTGCATACCAACATAGCACCTGTATGAGTGAACTGACATGATCTCCTCCCTGCATGCTTGCTTTGGAAGACTCTTCATCTTCCTTTCACTTTCCATAAAATTTGCTAATTATTATAGGTGATTGTTCATTTCTCCCATTATATGCTCAAATTTGTCAAATACACCGGATCTAACTTTCATTAAAATGCCACATTTTAAAGGGGTCGGATGAGCAATCACCACTATTTTAACTCCCAATGCACCCAATGTTTGGCTTAGTGTGGGAGCTTTCAACTCTCTTTTTACTCAAATCAGAAATCATGTATTTGGAGATAACAATTTATCTTTTTATCTTCTTTTTTCAATTAGCTAGCCCCTACCTAAAACAGATTTTAAAATCTTTTCTATTTTTCCAAAATAAAATGGTTCATTAAGAGGAAAGATATAAAAATTAGTTGTATATCTTACTTTTTGTTTTTAAACAAAATAAATAGAGAAGATCTCAAATATCCTAGCACACTAAAATAAAGACAATAAAAAATTATGTCAACTGCCGAAGACTTGGCTAGATCACAGGTGACAAGTGCTCGAAAGTAGTATTTTTCATGTGATAATTTAGGCATTTTAGTAACTTGTTTTGCAAGTTAGCTAAGGAAAAGCTATCATTTGTTGCAATTTTGCCATTTATGCTTTACATGCCTTACTCTCCTCAATTTGTACAGGAAATAGACAAGCAAGGATCAAGAATTCACCTGAGCCAAGCAAATCTTGCTTGAAGCGACTTCAGCTCGCTTAAGCGAGATTTAGGCAGAGAGCAACACGAGGATTTCGCTTCCCATTCGCTTCCAGTTCGCTTTTGGATAAGCTTATCTCGCTTAAGCGAGATTTAGGCAGAGAGCAACATTGGCACCTCGCTTTCATCCCGCTTTCACTTCGCTCAGGAGAATACAGCATCTCGCTTGAAGCGACTTCAGCTCGCTTAAATAAGATTTAGACAGAATGCATTAGGAAGGCCTCGCTTCTATCTCGCTTCCATATCGCTCCAAGCGAAGTTCATCTTGCAACAGGATAAGGGCCACGTGTCAGTTCTTCAATGGCCAGATTTGGATTTTCGGGCACTTCGCTTAAGCGAAGTGCATCTCGCTTAAGCGAGATGTCACGTTTTCAGCCCATATAAATAGCTTTCTCTTCTCTTTCCAAAGGAATTATTATTGTTTTATTCATATTTTCTGCATTTTAGAGAGAGGTTATGGCATTTTCTATAGAGAGAAACACAAAGCAAGGTAGTTAAGAGTATATTCAAGCCAAGATTTGTTGAGAGATCATGGATCTTGTCATTGAATCTTCATCTCTTCTCCATCCTTTGCAAAGCTATCATATACATATGTAGCTACATCTATTCTTGTGGTTTTGAGGTATTCAAACAAGCTATTATGTAATCTTTTGATCTTTTAATATATGGTTCTAACTTATTTATTCAATATTGTTGTTATTCTTGCATTTAATGTCTTATTGAGATTTAAAATGATATAGACATATACTTTTGAATCTAGAAATAGAATAACAATCTATCTGAAGTTATCACTCTAGACATGGATGTTAATAATTGATAATCACTTTTAATCTAGAACTTAATGCTTTTGGGTAATTTAATCGGTTGGGAAATCGTCGATTAAACTATCCAATCAACTTTGTGATCGTTTAAATGTTTGGGAAATCAATGTTTAAACGATCACTTAGAAATAACGATATCATTTGGACACGAATGATATTGTCGAGTGATTGTGATAATATCGTTTAAAAAGCTATAATCTGTTAATCGATCGAGAGATTGCAGTTGTTACGCTTGGTTGACGTCTCTGACCCCAAGCGAAATAGTCCTATCTCTTCTCGTTTTACTTTTATGTCAAATAGGAAAATAGTTTTACACAAACAAACAATTTATACCCAAACACTTAATATGATAAATGACGTTGAAATGTTTAAGATATACGCAACTCCATGTGGATACAATCCTATTATACTCACGTATAGTTAGGTAAATTGTAACGCCCCATTTTTATTTAATTATTTTTAGTTGATGTTTGAGTATTTTTATATGATTTTATATGACTATATTTGACATATATGATTTAGATATGATTTTATGTGAAATATATGACTTGGTATGAATTGTGTGATATTTGGTGTGATGATAATTTATTATATGATTTATGGTGTTGTGTTTTATTTAAATAAATGTTGTTTGATTATTTTATTTATTTAATAAAAAGGTAGAAAATAGTATTATTTGGTTTAAAGGGAATTAAGTATAATTATGAGGAATGAGTGGGAGTTAAGGAAATAAGAGGGGGTTATAGTTTACAATAAAAAGAAAAGGAGAGTCAGAAAGAGTTTTACGTACAATTGAAAAAAAAGAGAGAAAGTGAGTTTTTGAGAGAAGAAGAGGAGAAAACCTAGAACCAAGAGAAGAGGCTAGAAGAAGAGAGAAGAACGCAGCTTAATTCAAGAGTCATAATCTAAGGTAAGGGTGGGATTCCTTCAATAATATGTATATATAATTTTGATTGTTGATGAAATTGTGTTCTAGGTTTAGGGTTTAGAAAGTTTATGATAATTGATATGATGTGATGAATTGTGTTGTTTAATGCATGTTTCTGTGTTGTTTTGATTGTTATGTTGTATATAGAACCTATAAACATTGTTCTCTATCAAATTTGGGATTTGGGTAGATGAAATTTGGATTTTTGAGTGAAAAATAGAGTTTTCCCGAGAGCTACCTTTGACAGCATACCCTGTTTCATGTTGTTGCGTCTTTTGCATCTGTTTCTGTTTCGAACTAGCTTTCGGTGTAAACACGAAAGTTGTAGGTATGAATGTTAGCTTTCTAATGCCGTTGGTCTGACGTCAAAATGATTTATAGAACTTGAGTTATGGTCAAATTACTGAACGTAGGTCACAGTGAATTTTTATGAATTTCAGCACCACTTTGTCCGAATTTGAAATGAAAACTGGTATTGATTGGTACATAATTGGTCTTAGGTGTAAACATGAAAGTTGTAGATAATTGAGTTAGCTTTCTAATGGCACTGGTTTGACTCGAAAATGTTTTGTAAATCTCGAGTTATGATAAAAATAGTCCAAGTAGGTCTTTAGAAAATTTTAAGAAAACTTAGCTTATCTAATCTCAAGTTAGTCCAAAACTTATGATTGGTTTCCCAACTCCAAACTTAAGTATTAGGGATTTAGTCGGAGTGTTTTATGAGTATTTGGCTTATGTTTTATTGATCAACTTGCTTTATTTTTGAAGAATGTTTTGGTTTGATATGGATGTAGTTGATTAATGTATATGTGCTTTCCGGAGATGTGTGATTTAAATATGTGTTATATCAAGATGTGTTGTTTGTAGATGTGTGACCTAAATATGTGCTATATAAAGATGTCATATTTAAATATGTGATATTTGACGATGATGCTATTTAAAGATGTGTATTTGTCGAGTCATCTAAAGATGTGCATTGTTGAGTCTTTACTCGTGTCGTTGCATAGCATAGTCAGCGGTGGGGGCTTAATGCCTGACAGGTCCTCTATGACCTTAGCGATGGGGGCTTAATGCCTGACAGGTCCTCTATGACCTTAGCGATGGGGGCTTAATGCCTGACAGGTCCTATTTGACCTTTAGCGATGGGGGCTTAATGCCCTGATGGTACCACATGCATGAGGTCTAAGTGTTGCATAGTCATGTCGTGTCGTTTGTGAAGTGATGATGTAATTGTGAAGTGATGATGTAATTTGCAAAGTGATGATGTATTCGTGATGGTGTAATTGTGACTTGTTGATGTATTTATGACGTGTTGAAGTATTTGTGATGTTATGATGTACTTGTGAATGTTTGAGATGTTTTCTTTATATGTGATGATTTGTTGATGTTGTTGATATTGTTGTTGTTGATTGTTTATTGTTGTTGTATCTTGCTAAATGTCGTTGATGTTGATAACGTTGCTGTTGCTATATATATATGTATACATACATATATGAACTTGTTGATACTTGTGGTATAATTTGTTGTTGTTTCATCGATTTGATGAATTATATATTATTATTGAATGTGTTTCTCACCCCTTCTGTTGGAATTGTCGCCTTGTGGGCAAGTGCAGATTTCCAAGGCTAGTAGGATGTTGACTCAAGTGTCTTAGGGCTCTGATACGTAACGGGATGGAGTTAATTGTTGAATTTTCATTCCTTTATGTATCAATTTTGGAACTATATTGTTGGAACATTTATTTATTATTAAGAGGATTATTGAAATGATTATTTATGTTGGGGCCTTTGTGCCAAGATTTTGTTGAAGTTGATTATATTTTAAAAAAGACTTTTCCGCTGCAAAATATTACGAGATTAATTTATGTTGTTGAATAAATAGTATATTTTCTATTTATGAATTTTTGAAAAGTAGTGTAACATTCCGTTTTGTGATGAAAACTCTGATTTTACGTATATATTTTTATGCTGGGAAAACGGGGTGTTACATAAATGACATGTAAAAATCTTACATCAACAGGCAACCTAAAATAATGAGCAGATCACCAAATCAAACAAAAAATGACTATACAAGTAGTTCACAATTGCTCTATGTGCCTTATGGATTGTTCAATCTATGAATAAGTGTTGTAAAGCAAATGTGAATAGAAGTCTCACATCAGTTAGAAAAGAGTAGGTTTAGCACTTTATAAGGGAGAGGATCCATAAACTCATTGCTTAAGGTTTTGGGAAAAGTTTGGTGTCGTTCTCACTTGTGTGGTTGCTCTTGTCTAATGTGAGTGGTCCCCTAAGCTACCTCGTGACCTGTTCAACGAAGGATTCAACCGGCTCTTTGTGTTGAAAGCTTCCTAGCAAGGGTGGTTCCATTGAGTGAGGGAATTGTGGTACAAGTGTATGCAAATGAATGAGCTTCCGGATGAGGGGTAAGCATTATTAATTGATGGACTCATACATGAGGGAAAGATTGTTGTATAGTCAGTGTAAGTCTTACATCGGTTAAAAAAATAAAGGTTTAGCACTTTATAAGTGAGAGAACTCATACATTTATTGTCTTAAGGTTTTTGGTAAAAGTGCAGTGTATCATTCATTTGTGTGGTTGCTGTTGCCTAATGTGTGTACGATTCTCTATAAAGAAAAAAGTTCAACAGACGTAACTTTCACTGGATTTTATGCGATTGGGAGTTACAATCTAATAAATTCAAGAGACTTTTGAGTAATCCACATAACGCATTGAGCAATTCTCAAAATAGTTTCGACATCGCATTTACACCCCAAAATTGTTAGGTATTAATTAATTATGCAATCCCCTTACTAATATGTTGCTCAACGTGTCCATTTTATACTAATGTGAGATTTCCTGAACCCTCCAACAAACTTAGCCAACAATAACACAACTGAAATTGAAGATGGTGTCATTGGTCAATAGGGTCATAGTCAGTGTATCCAAAAATGAAAACACTACCCAAAGAATGGGTCCTGGTTAGAGAAAACCCGCACTACAAGCTGTACCAATGTAAAACAAACTTTTGGAATCCAATGGCTAGTAATTCGTAGGATTATAACCAGTGGCGGATCTTGAGAAATTTTGTAGGGGTTGCCAAATATTCGTATAATATATATTAATCAGTTTCAAAGAGAAGTTGGGGGTTGCAGTGGCACCTGCGGATCTCCAAAGAGATCCGCCCCTGATTATAACGCAATTAATTTCAAGTCTAGTACGTCAATAATGCAGTTTCTGGCCTAGGAACCCATTTACGTTTACAAAATTATAACGCAATTTATATTCATCGATATCTACCTGTCAACTTTTTTCATGGGTTGGGCAACCTGGGAGGCCTATTGAGCAACCTTCCTAGACTAATATGGACCAAACATCATATAGCCCAACCAAACCAGAGTCCAGAACCAGGCCCAACTTTTCAAGACTTCATCTTCTCTGATTCTCAAAAAAATATTTTATTTTACCTTTACTAGCAAAAAATGTATAAGATTTTCGTCATGCACTGATTTCGTTAAAATATTCACAACATTATAATTTGTTTTACACTACTAGTTGATCATAGTAGGCGTGCATGAGTGTAGTAGTAGTAGCTATGCTAGCTTTTTATTTTTCAAATTAATTATCCTTCTTGAGAATTTGTCACAAGGGCTTGAGGACCCCTTACAAAAAAGCTGTCGAAACTATTGTTCACAGGACTCGGCTTCATGTGAGTAACATTTTTCGAAACTAACAAGTGAGGTAAAGAAAAATGTTCGCCCCAAATATCATATTCATACTCATCCGCTGGTCCTGCCTCTTCTTCAGCTCGAACATCCTTTTGGTTATCAAGTTCTGATCCAGGAGCTCTAGCATGTGAAGTAGCAACAGTACATTCTGATGACAACAATGAAGGTGTATGAGTGCCAGCGCGAAAGGGAGAAGTAGCATGTGGTAACTTAACAGTTATATTAGCAATCGCAGCGTTTCTTGAAGCTGAACGTGACACTTGAGGAGAAGTAGGCTTCAAAACAGAACCTTGGTTGTTCACAGAATGTTGCACAGCCACCGATGATGTTGAACCAAGAGTCTCGAGGGGCTGCTCTACATCAGAAGACAATGTCCAGTTATATTTAGGCATAGTAACTGGTGATAAGGGAGATGAGGGTGTAGAATTGCCACTTTGACTACTTGAAACTTCAGACAATGCTGTTAATTTCGCACCAAGATTCTTCCTCTTTCTTCTTCTACCTTTTTCTTTACCGGTTTTGACCACAAGATGACCATTCTCGGATGCTTTCATTTGTTCGGAGCTTGGAACTCGAGTATCCAGAGAATTATGGTTTACAGAAGTCTGAGTCGGATGCTGAGACGTTCCATGTTCCGATGGATTTCCTTGACTATATGAATAACTACCACAAGAAGCCTCCATTAAATGATTTATCTTATTGGTCGCAGAAAGCTTACTCTTCCTCTGGTTGTGATCCAGCAAAGAGGTTTTCCCACCACCTTGCATGGTGGTGGTGTGGACCAAATTACCGTCACTCTTGCGGGAGAAAGCCAAGGAGTCCAACACAGTGCTTTGAGGGGATACGAACCAAAATACAAAACATATTAAGGATGCAACAAGAAGGAATCCAAAAAGAGTTCTTTTAACTCGCGTCCAAAACACGGACTTCTTGCAGTTACTTAGCATATCATGCGAGAAACTTGCCTTCATCGGTAACAGGAAAATACCAGTATCCAACGCAAGTTCAAGGTCCCGATGCACATAAGCTGTAGAAAAATCGGTTTGGTACGACATCGTAAGTTTGATTGACTCCCCCGGTTCAAGAGTGA
This sequence comes from Medicago lupulina, assembly GCA_958299785.1. Classification (NCBI taxonomy): domain Eukaryota; kingdom Viridiplantae; phylum Streptophyta; class Magnoliopsida; order Fabales; family Fabaceae; genus Medicago; species Medicago lupulina. The sequence goes on along the minus strand of OY283146.1, from coordinate 6,111,614 downwards.
AACCCCTACAATTAAGAATCTTAAATCCATCCAACCCACATTCTCTCCCAGACACTCGGATACTTTTAACCTCCAAGGGCAAGTCTCCCATGTTCTTGGCATAAAACTCTTTCACTAAAGGTTGTGAACAGAGAGAAGTTGTCTCTTTTGTGTGAAGTAAAGAGTAGGGAAGGGAAAAATTGAGCAGCTTCGGCATTTTAAGATCAAAGTCTACACTATGAACATGCTCAGAACTCTCATCAAGCGAAACTAGAGAAAGCAACCCTCCAAATCCTCTTAAAGGTATTGACTCAACACCAGAAAGATTGTTTCTTACCAATGCTGAACCACTCCAGCTGCAACGATCGGATGGATAAAAAATAATTGGCCCTAAAGTTACATGATCGTAAGGATGCACATAAGCCTCGGTCAGCGCATTCTCTGGTACTGAAAATCCAAACTTTGTTGGAGTAGCACCTTCATCGACGACCAAACTGCCAGAAGAAGAAGGGTTCAATAAATCATGTAGTCCCTTACACTCGTTAATTAGTTCTCCTGAATTCAAGATAAGCTGCATCATAACTGGATGCTGGCTTGGATTTTTCACAGTGATCCACCTAGAGACATAACTTCCGACCTGAATCATTGGAAATAGCATCTCTCGGTCTTCAAGTACCGACATGCCACTCATTGTTCCTTGAGACTTCCAGTTTTCAAGAACTAGCTCATCTACTCTTGTCTCTAAAACCTTTATACAAAAACAGCAGATAGAAATGTTTTAATAATTATTCGAAATTGGAAATATCAATAGATGTATACTCAATAATGGATAATTTAAAGAAAAGTAAGTAAACTTAATTTCAATATTATATGTGAATTCCATTGTTGTGCATTATGAACATGCAGACAGAACAAATTGTGATAAATGGAAAATGAAGGAGAGTAAAATTAACATACCTTGACATTTGGTGGGAATTGCATGCTTCTGCTGACATACCCTTCCCTCATATTGCGAGCATCGATATGTTTAGACTTGTCTTCTACTCCAGTAGATGAAAGCCTGTGATGTTCAGAACAAATATATAATATATCCTCACATGGAATCACAATCAGGGGACTACTTGAGTCATTTGTCAGAATTGACAGTTTACAGTTCTCTCGGGAGTCAGAAACTTTAGGTGAATCCAAGTGAAGGTGACTACAGTAAATAATGCCAACTTGTGTAACAGTACCAGGGAAAAGCAATAAACCTTCCTTGTACTTGATATGGAAAAGCTCCACGTCGGCAACTTCTAGAACTTTAACAAAACTTAAAATGAAAGAGGCATCATTCCTTAGAGAGATAGTGATAGAAATTTCACCACTATCACATGTGGCAAGACCCTCAAGAGTTGCTGAAACAAATTTACCAACAGTGTCAAAGGCAGAACGACTATCAACTTCAGCTTCAATAGGAACCATAAGAGTATCAGATGTGTCTTGTGAGGATCTCAGTAAATGCAAACAAAATGCACCGGAGATTTTTCCCTCAAATCCAACTGTAATATCAATCTCGAAGAGAGTTTCAGAGCTATGTGGACCAATATTCCACTTCCTATGTGGCCTAATTGCTACTATTGGTGACCCTACTTGACTACTCCTCACAACCAAACGATCCTTAACGGTTGGGGAGAGACGAGTATCAAAAACCTGAAAATCATTTACACTACAAATTCCTTCAGTTTCAACAGAATAATTATCCCCCAAAGATATTGATATCCAAGCAGTTATTTCTTCCAGGTAAAGCGGTTCATCGAAGGGATTGAACAACGAAAAATTCCTGCTCAATCTTCCACCAGGAGAGATTTCCACCCCTGATAATAGCTGAATTCCAAAAGGAGACTCGGTAGCATGTCCTTTAGCCTCTACTACAAATCCACCAGAACTTGTCTGCAAAATCAGGCTTGCTGATGAGAAGCCAAGACTCTTAGGGAAGAAAACAAAACAAATTATAGCTGATTCACCAGGCCTTAGCGAAAACTCACTGAAGTTACAGGGGTAGAACTGTAAATCTGTGCTGAATGGTTCATAGAGGTGCAATGTGCTCTCATTGCATGTATTCGCCACAGTTAAAAAAGCTGCGGAAGAAGAATATAAATACTTTTGTCCCCAGTCCAACACAGTAGGGCCAATCTTTATATTAGGTGAGACAGAACCATCCAAGGAACTTGATTCGGTCGACACCTCAGAGCTCTTTGGCCGAATATGTTTTGACTTCAACTTAAGTAAAGAGCCTCCACATGAGGAAATATCATTTTTACTACCAATCTCAGTTTGAAGAGACGGTACCTCATTCGATCCCTCTTTCGAGTTCAGAGAACACGAGATAACCCCTCCACTAAGTAGCCTAAACACACCAAAGTCAGATGACCAGCTTTTGTTAATTGCCTGCAAACTATCTTGAGCTAATTCTACACAATGTGGACTTTTGAACTGATTACCAGATTCTTCTACAGACGCTTCCTTTTTAATTTTATCACCGCGAAAAAACCCATCCAACAATGAAGGAAAGCAAAACAAATGACTGCTTGGACACACATTTCCAAAACCGTTGTGGGCAGCTGGAAACCCGTGGCTTAAACGAGAGTCACTAACGGCGGTGTCTGAAGAATCGAAATGGTAACTTTTTTCAAAAGATGCACAGGCATCATCGTCTGGTGAATTCTGTACACCATTCACAGAGCATAATCCATATGCAACAAAGTAATATAAGATAAATAACAGAACCACATGACAAGTGAATTTTCTGGCCAGCTGCAACAATCCCCTGTTCGAACCACAAATACATGTTAGATTTTTTCACGTCATAAAAAACAACTATAGCACAAAATGCCTTCATTGCCAGAAAATAATGAGTTTAATTTTGATACACTGTAACAAAATCACAACCAATCATATGATCAAACTAAGAGTTACAATTGATTGACAATATAAAAAATAATTAACCGACGGTGCATATGAATTAAATATGAAAATAATACACACATTTCTACAAACATAAAAATATCAAGTAACCAAATATTTTCCTATTCATAATTTCATTTGGCTCCAAAAGAAAATGAAAAGACATTTTGAGAGATATATCATTTAACAAAATCTTACATTAATTTATAAATAAATAGCAAAAGGCTGCACAAAAAGGGTAATGTTTAAAAATTGAAATGGCCCAGTTACTAAGCTACCAAAATTTAATCTAACAAATTGCAGTTACACTTCACAGCATTGATTACAAAACAAGTAATTCCAATCTTGACACAAGCACCATGTGTTACATACGTTAGATTAATACCAATACCAAGCAGCATATAATGCCAAAAGTAAATAAATAAACAGCATGTACACAAAGATAGGAACCAATTATAGGAACTCAGCTTAACATGCTAGAAATAGAAAAGACAAGAACCCTTATCACCCACCTATGTGAAAACTCAAAAGTTTAATTAATTATCATACCAAACTTGCTTAAAACCAATCATCTATAATAAGAAAAATATAAACTTTGTAAACAAAATATACCATAAATAAACACTTAAATAAACCATTTTTGCTTAACCTTAACCATAAACTCAAATTTTTCATATGAAATTAATCACAGTATTCTTCACTCTAAAAACAAAAACAAAAAAAAACTAAAAAAGGAAGTATCTTTATTTAAACCATATACCATAGATGACACAAATAGAACAGTGAAGGACTGAAAATGAAAAAATGAAGAAATAATTGAAGAAAAAAAATACCCAATAAAGAAAAAACGGTGATGAAGTTGAAGAAAATGAAAAAGTTTGAAAATTGATTGAAAAAAGAAAGAAAAAGTAAAAATGGTGGAAGAAGAGAGAAAAGTAGTACCGGCGGCTGAACATGGAGAAAGGGTTGAAGAAGATGATTAGGGTTTGAAGAAAGTCCATGGAAGAGAAGAACCCATAAGAAGTTGAACCGAATTTTTTGGGATGCTGCTTGCAATAAGATGAATCAATATATGAAATGAAAAATGAATGGTTGGTTTTTGTTGTGACTAACTATGAATTTTTTTCCATATAAGTGTGGTAAAAGAACCACCATGGTTAATTAATTCAACTCGTATACTTTTATTTATTACTACTATCAAATTAATAAATGACTTCCTTTTCTAAATTATTCAATCAGATAATTTATTTTCAATTGGATATTCAACGTTCGTTACCTTTTTGACGCATCATATGTTATTACTTTACTAACGTTTGTCGAATTTTGAGGTCTGCTTTAATTTTAGTATAATTTATTATTTTTTAAAAAATTTAATAAGATAATTTATCTGGAATTGGATATTCAACGTATGTTATTTTTTTGATAGATAATGTGTTATTACTTTATTAACGTTTGTCAAGTTTTGAGGTCTGCTCAGATTTTAGTGATTCTCTGAAATCCAACTCATCTAAAAAAATTTTTATAAAAAAAATTAAGTTAGATGAGTTATGTTTATTTTATATTATTTTATTTAATCATCAAAGGTCAAAAACAAGTTTGAATGTTGCTGAAAGGCAATTTTCGATGTTTAATCTTATAATAAGGCAATCTTTATTTTTCTTAATTTTTTAAAATAAGATATTGAGTCAAAAGGTTATTGCAATGGTTTTTAAAGAAAATAGTTTCATCAATTCAATATTATTTTAATCATTGTTTTATGAGACTTTTTTGACATTCTTATATACCTCCGTGAATTATTTGTTATGTCTTCTTAACAAAGTTGAATTTGATCTTGTAAACAAAAAAAAATGAATTTGACTTTCTAATTTTCTTGAGAAAATATTTATCATTTGAATAAGAATTGATTAGTCCTTTTTGTGTAAATAAATTTAGTCATTTGAATATGAAAATTTCTTAAAAGACATGGTAACAATGAAAAATACGTGCTAAAAAATGATCTAAAACAAGCATGCCCAATCTCGAGGTTTGATTGGGAAAAGTGGCATGGCATGGCAAAGTCACTACCGAGACCACTGTTCAATTGACTGCCAAAGCACTTTCATGGACTTTTTTTAGGGTTTTGTTAACCGGTGTCTCTGGGACACTGATTAAGAAATCTAAAAATATAAAAAACTGTCTTGAAAATATAAACTGTTATTTTTTACCACTAATTATTACATTACTTTTTAATAAAATTCTGTTTCTTTTGGATGTTTAACCAATATCTCAGAGAGAAGGGTTAACATTCTTCTTCTTTTTATGATAATAGTTTCAGGGACTTTTCCCTTTCATTGAGGAAGTTTCATAAAATATTTCAGCTAGTTTATAGTAATTTTGAGTATTAAACATCAAAATAGTACTAATTTAGAGTTTAAAGAACAATCGAAAGGGTAAAAGAATTCCCTTAAAAGGAAAAGGGTAAAAGAATTGTTGTCGATAAAAAAAAGGTAAAATGCTATAATGATGTACTTCCTCCGATTTTAATTATAATCCACTATAAACTAAAATACTTAACTTTTATAATTCATACCCCTAAAATAACTTTTGTATAATTCATTTTTTTTCACAAATGGAGTTTCCTTATCTCGGCAATTTTTCTTAGAGGAAATTAAATCTACAGTTTGGGATTGGGATAACTTGAAGAGCCTAGACTCGAATGGTGTAAATTTTGGTTTATGAAAATAATTTGTGGAAATGCTTAAAGATTTTTCAAAGTTCTTCAAGAGAACATAAGTTTTGGGAGATCCGTGAGTGGGTTAAATATCACATTTGTAGTTTTGATTTCAAAGAATATAAGTTTTCGTAAGAGAACTTAAGAACACATAAAGTAGATACTTGATTCTCAATTGAATTTTCTTATCTAAATACTTCGCCACTTAAACTAATTTATTGTTGGTATCGTAAAATTTATTTGGTAATAGAGAAAAATATATTATAATCAGAAAAATTTATTTATAAATTTCCAAGCACACATCGAAAAGCCAACATATTTAAAAAGAAACTAAAAGTATGATTTAAGATATATTTATAATTTTGTTTAAAATATGTGATAATAATTTTGTATAACCACATTTTGACAAGCATTTATACAAAAGAAAGTAAAATATAATGGTGGATTCTAGGGTGAGGGATCAATTAAATACTTCATCGGTGAACCACTCATTTTTACCGTTAGATTAAATAATCATATATGATCTCATTATTAGTTACTACACTAGATCAAAACTCTTCTCCTTGCAATCAGCCGTTTCTGTCCATCTCCTCTCAACTTCTCCATCGTCCCACAAGGAAGCACATCTCAATCTTCCAACTCTATCTTATCCAACCTTTAAGAAATCATCATATGTTTTGTTTATTCAATGTTAATTTCAATTTCAATTGGATTTCAACCGGGAATAATTTTTTGTATGGCAGTTGTTTGTACAGGTTTTTCTTCAAAATTTAAATATGGATCTTGATTACGAAAACATATTTCTAATTAAAAGTATTTTTCAGCGAAGAACGATACAGTAAAAGAGGGAAGATAAATAATATTGAGAACTAAACATTACTAAATCTGAAAACTCTTCTTTTGAATCACTCGCCATGTTGTTTGTTTGGTGATAAACTCTCTGAAACACCTTTGGATTTGTCTCTGAAACACTTTGAAGCCACTATCACCAATCAGAAGGATCATTAAAGAGCATTCTGTTACTATCACACTATTGGACAGAAGAAATATTATGTGTGAAAATCTATAAATGTTCTCAATATTATTTTTAATAAATGTAGAACATAGATTGAATCCAACGGTGATATTTTTATGGTCCACCGGTGAGAGATTTAATTGATCCCTCACCCTAGAATCCACTGATAAATAAATGAGAAATGATCTTGGAAAAAAAACACACAAATACGACATCAAGGATAATTTGACATATCAACATTAAAATTAGAGGTAGTTTTTTAAATACTCCACACACCGTCTTCCTTCGCTCTTTCTATTTGTGTATGTTCTCTCTATATTCGTTCCTCTTCTTTCCCTTCTCCTTCTTCTCTTGTTCTATATGATTCCTCCTCCTCCTCCTCCTTTTTCTCGTTTTCTCTCCATCAACCATCCGCCACCTTCCTTCCCTTCAAATTTGGACTCATGCACCATCTTTCACACCATCGTTCATGCTCCTACACCATCTCAATGTCGGATCATTTGCAGAAAGTAGTTGAGGTTTGAGGGAAGATGATTGGAGAGGAAGCGGAGATCGAAGGTTGCGGTGAGATCGAAGGGAAGATGACCAAAGAGTATACATTGCGGTGAGGTCGTAAGGAAAATGATCGGAGAGGAAGAAGAGACTGAGCAGAGATGAGAGAAAGATTGGGAAAAAAAGAAAAAATACGGTAGAAATATACAATGTTGTGTTTGTGTTATATTTTAAAGAAAATAAATATAGAAATTTTTGAAAGTAGTTGTCATGACCCATGGATGACATGTTAAAATCCTCTCAATTTGACAAAATAAATGAAATATACAATATTGAAAGAGATGGACACAAACAATAGATAGTGAATTCTATCACTAAGTGAGTCTCACCATCATTAATTATTTTATACATTTTTTAAACTTTGTGTTTTTATCTCTCTAAATAAAAAAAATGGAAATGATTATAAAGGAAGAGAATCTTACCGTGTGGATGGCTATGCATTAATTAAGTTATTTCACTCAAAATAGATTATGTCATCATTTTTTATATCTTTATTTTTTATTTTTTATTTGTGTCTACTTTGTAACACTTTATGTTCTTTAAAAAGAACAATATTTTCTTCACCAAACCTGGAAATGTATAACCAATATTCATGAGGTAAAACAATTTTATAAGGTATAACTGCTGTAATTTAGTGCATGTATATATGAAATATCTCTTGCTAAAGTCAAAGGACATATATTGGTTTGTCTTGCTTCATCGTTAAGAATTGCTATTAGGTACGTACTATATTTCAGCTTTAGCTTTACCTATGTCAAATACTCCTTGGTCAATTTAAATTATTTTATAGACATTTGTTGAAGAAGATACGAGTGAAAAATTGTCACTATCTATTGCACTGTGGCGCCTACAATAATACGCAAGCAATAATACACACTCCCTTTTTCGTAGCCATTTGGAAAACAAAGAACGGCGCAATAAACATATACTACAAATATTTTTTTAACCTAAAACACTTTTTTTTTTTTTTAATAAAAGAGGGCTGACGCCCAACCTAAAACCCTCTTAAATACAATTTTTTTTTTATATTTCAAAGAAATTTGCATATCATATTAGTACGAAATGAAAAACCAAACAATAATATTAGCATAAAATGATATTCTCAACTGTCAAAATAATCATGTATTCACACATTTGAAACATTGACGACTATATACTCTTAATCAATTTTTTTTAAAGGATATATTTTATTTTATATTTGATATAAGGGTTTTTTTAATCTGTGCAAAATAATTAATATCCCTATTTTTATAGATTTCTCTACATCTTATTAATGACAGGTGTTTTTGAATATTTTTTTTCCTTCTCTCCTCTATTAATATTTTCCACTTTTTATTCTTCTTCCTTTAATTTTTTCTTTCTCTCCTTGTTAACATTTTCTACCTTTTATTCTTGTTTTTTTTCTTCACGTTTTAGAGTCTTTTTCTTTGAAACATAATTTTTTTTTCACATCAAACTCACTCCCATAACACATGCTACTTGCAAAAACATCAATATTTCAATGTAAAAATTGGTGAAGAGCAAGCTTATCCTATGGTGTTCCAATAACTCACTCAGGTACAACAATGGAAAAAGAACAAAAAACAGCAATTGAAAACAAAAGGTGAAATAACACTTGAAGAACAAAACGTGAAACAACAATTGAAGAACAAATGAAGAACAATTGAAATAAAGAACAAGAACAATGAAGGAAGTGACGTGAGAGCATAATAAGTTTTAGCTTTGGTGTGTTTTAATGGCAGAAGAAACAAGAATAAAACCTGAAAAGGTGAGGAGGAAGAAGAATAAAACGTGAAAAATAATATCAGAGGAGAGAAAGAAAAAATCAATTTTCAAGAAAGTGAGGTCATTAATAAGATGGGGAGAAACCTATAAAAATGAGGGCATTAATTACACAAAATTACATAAGTTAGAAAAATCCTTGATATAATTTAAGACGTTAAGCTTAAATTTGAACTATCCAATTTTAATTCAGCGTACGCAATTGTTGTAAATGTGTAAAAAACTTGCTCCGGTAAAGCATAATGCCTTTTTTGACACAATTAAAAAAAAAATACTCTTTCCATTAATTTTTATGAGAAACTAGTTTAAAATATCGCACAGGCCAAGGGAATTAATTTTTTGTATCAATGATTATAATTTATTTTTTAAAAGACATATACTACTATGTTAACCATTCCTTTATGTTAATATTTTTTTCATTGTCTTAATTCAAAGCATGAACTTTTAACTCTTAATTCCTCAACTCAACCAAACAAGTTATATTCTCTTTATTTTTTCTTTCCAAAAACCATCTTTTACATTACAATCGTTGATTAGATTTTTCTTACGATTAATACTCTATCGTTAATCGATCACTAGCGAGTCTCCTAAACCAATTACGTGCAAATACACAAACTCTCTTCGTTCCATTTTATTTATTTATTTTCATCAATATATCTCTTTTATTTCTATGCAAAAGTTACATTAGATTTATTGAATTCGTCTCGATGGATATATTTAAAATATTAAGTTTTTATAATATTTTAGTTAGATAATTAAAGATAAAAAATTATGCACTGGCATGTGCAATAGAGTCAACTGTAATACATATTATGAGACGGAGGGAGTATAATTTTTTTGTTTTTGAGGTAGTCTAATGACTAGAATTTAAGGTGAATAAATATGGTATTTGAGGTTCGAATTCCAACCCCTACATATAACAGTGCATTGTCTCTGTCAACTGAGATATGCTAACTGGACTCCTACGATATATAATTATTTAATTTTTACAAAACACTTAAAAACGTAATAGTCTAAAATTTATTTCATTTTTTATAAAAATAGTCTAAGGAAAATGAAGAAATTCATTTCCCCACTCTAAACCGAACCGAGAAAGAGAAACACATCATGATCATCGTGAAACATCTTGGCGGCGCTGTCACCGTCATCTAGGCCCGTGATAATTATCATCACTTAGTTGAATATTCTCCGTTGGATCTTAATATTGCCTCATCCACCACCGTTGGATTGCAACAACGTAAGCTGAAGCATTCATTGGTAGGGCAGCTGGGCCCCTAATAAAGGGTGTCAACAATACGACAATGAGAGCCCAACGTATTGGAGAAGATTCCTACCTTGTCCCTACCCAGATTCCCTAGGGTATACCCACACATTAACGTGACATTGTGATTCATGCTCAACCAAGTTGCATTTCGTCTGTTTCAACTCTTACAACTTCACCCCATATTAATAAGGCTATTTCCTTCAAAAAAAACAAGGCTGTTATTTCCTTAAAAAAAAGGCTATTATTGCATCCGACTGTTTTTTAAAAACATTGTTTAAAGAATTTATTATAACAATTTTTTTTGAAGAATAACAAATTTTATTTTAAACATATAAGTCAAACATATATTTCATAATGGATCCTTGTGATTTAAATTTATGTAAAAATTACTATTTTTAGTTGTTTAAACAATAATTTAAGAACATTTCTTAACATTTTTTTAAGACAAATTATCAATCGAAACATTAAAATAACATACACCGAGCCGAGTTAGAGACGGTATTATTTATGAAAGAAAGATATATGAAAGTTAAAGGAAATAAAGTAATAAGAAGAGCATATTATTCCTTAAAAAAAGAAGAGCATATTATATAAAAGAAAACGTTGTTGTAAAATAATAATATAAAGAAGATATAGAAAGAAGAATATTTATGAAATTACGAAATTACATAGGTGCCCGTAGTAAGAAAAACATATCATAAACTTATCTTAATAATCTGATCATAATCATAGTAATGAAAGGGACTCATTTAGCAAATAGTTTTTCAATTCTGGCAATTTGAAAGGTTCATCGTGTTAACTGACAAATTTGTGGGGTGAAATAGTTTTTCAAATTCTGGCAATCTGATCATAGTAATGAACGCAACTCGTTTAGCAAATAGTTTGAGAGTTTAGAGGGGGGATGACTTTGAAAAAAAGAAAGAAAAAAAGTGGAACAAATTGAGAGCTTTGGGAAGAAAGAGTAAAATTCTACCAATCTAAACACTGCAGACATTGTGTATAAGCCCACTGCTGAACTAAGGGGCTTTCAACATTGCATGTAAGAATAGAAAATTGCTTTTTTTATTGCATAACTTCACATTAACACAAGTAAATTACGCAAAAACTTCCAGTGGTAGTTAACTATCGTTGGGAAAACCGGCGGCAGTTAACTGCCGTTTGCCTCTACGGTAGTTAACTGCCGTTGCGTTCTGTTATATGAACAGAACAGACATAGGAATTACCAAAACTCCATTGTTGCGTTTTTGGATTTCTCAAGTGCGATTTTCATCCATTCCAAGCATTTTGCTTAATTGTTTTGGATATTTTTTTTATGTTTTTTTATGCCGTGCACATTTTGCTTGACATTATGGTACTTTGAATAAAATTGTGTATTGAATAATTTCGATTAAACTCATGTATTTAATAATTTCGATTAAACTAACGTATTTAATAATTTCGATTAAACTCACGTAGTGAATTCGAATAAAAATTGCGTAATGAATAAATAAAATCGAAAAGTGGTAAATTTTCATTACATTACATTACATTCGGGAATGCACCTTCCAACTACAACAATTGTCTTGCCTCTGAATGGGGCAAATTCAAACTGGCGAAGCAGCAGGACTCCAAAAATTTGGATGATTTGGTAGAGTTTTTTTTAGAGAGAGAGTGAAAATTTTAGGTTTTAAGAGAAAGATGGTGATGATAGAGTGAGTGTCTGGATTCTGGCTACTGACTTGGATATATTACGAACACAACGGCAGTTAACTGCCGTTGGTGCTAGCGGTTGTTAACAGTCACCGCTTATTCCAATGGTTGTTAACAACCGATGGGGGCTTTTACGTAATTTTCTTGTGTCATTGTGAAGTTCTCAATGTCAGAAAAGCAATTTTCGTAAGAATATTACTTTTCCCACCTTATTACCTTCTCATGTCCCATATTTTTTTTTTACAAAAATGCTTAAGGAATTTCGAATTATATAATCCGAAATATGCTTAATCATAAGTGGCAATCAAAATCTCTCTCATTTCAGCAATTCTGAATTTCGCTTTTTAAAACAACAAAAAACAAAGTAAAAAAATGATAAAACATGTCAAATAAAATAAAATAAAAATACCACAAAAAAAATTCTAAAAATCAAATAAAACTAATGCAATTTTTTTCGGATTTTTATGAGAATATGAAAACTTTTAAAAAAATTAAAAATAGATCTAAATGATGGAATTTTGAATTTTGCGGGGCGGAGTCTCGTAAGAAATATCTCCTACTGGAGTCTCGATCCTTGATTTTTTTATGATTTTTCAAAAATGTTTTGGAGCAATCTGATCAAGTAGACTGAAAACCGGAATTTCGACTAAGAACAACTAACAATGACCTAAAACAGAAGATGAGAGTTAGGAAGATTAATATGGTCCTTAATTTGACTATCCATGTTTTAAACAGGCTCAAATTTTGTGCTGATATAATTCGGATTATGTAATCCAAACTGTTTTTGCCCTAAATAAGGGTGTTTATGGACTGTTGGAGTTATATAAATCGAAAAAAGTAAGGAACGTGCCATATTTTTTGGGGTGTTCAGATTATAAAATCTAAATTGATGAAAAAATCATTTCTCCACCTTAAAACAAAGGGAAAACTCAATTCAGAATATAAAATCCAAAAATCAAATGGACATTTTTGTAAAAAAAATAGAGCACCTGAGAAATGGTTAGGGTGGGAAAAATAATATTCTACATGTAGCTCTCCTAACTCTCAAGCCCACATTGATATGTAGATAAACTTGGAAGGTTGCTCCATAGCCCCCCATGTTGCTCATTCCCTTAAAAAAGTCGATCATTAGATAGCTTTCAATGATTTTTTTCTTATCAAAACGTATTTTATGATAGATTAACGGAATATACGTTATGATAAATTAAACTGCTTTTGAACAATCACGAGAGGCTTATAGAGAAACCATCATAAACTTCATGGTGTTGTTTTTATATATACTAGCTTCACGGACACGCTTCCGTACTTGTTTGTCCGCTTTTTTTACTATGTTAACATGTGTAAATTATAAATGATATTTTATTTATGAAATTTTGATTTTGATTAAAATTATATTTATAGATAGTTGTGACTTTCAAATTGTAGCAAACGATGATTATTTTTTTCCAAACTTTGTTTTGGGCTTCTATGAAAATTGGGTCAATGGTGAAGTTTGGTTTGAATTGTTTTCTTAAAGAACATATTTTCCAAAGTAACATTCATTATTAATAAATTGAACCATTGAAAACACAAAATCAAATAAAATGATAAGTATTCTAGAGATTCTATTCCATCATTGAATAGAATTGTAGCGCAACTTTTGCATATACCTCATTCCAAAATATATGAAGTTAATTTTCTTTATAATTCATTTTGGAAGGAGTGTGGAGTGGATTTTTTTTATTTTTTATTTCTCACTAGTTTCCTCCAAGGGAGTCCATGTTCGAGTTATGGTTCAGATATCAAATGTAAACATCTCTTTTAGCCAATTGATATTCATATATTGATTCGTCACATTTTACAAGATTTGGTCTCTTCAAATTGGATGGTGAGATACAACATTTTTCATTTATAAGAAACACACGCTATACATTTATTATAGTGAAAGGTACAAACTGCACTAATACAATAATACATGCATGCATACTAACGAAAAACCAAACTTAGAATAAATATGGATTTTTGTGCACAGAATACATCTTATCACTAATCTTTAAATGAAATAGCATTGGAATATATAAAAGCATGTATTCCTTGATAGAAAAATAATAGCAACACACTCTAATTGATTAATTCTTTAGGGAATGCCCAACACCGGGACTATGTCCCGGCGTTGTTGGTCGAAAAGCTTCAACGGATCCCTCTAGATTTCTACCATTATTCCGCAACTGCCTTGGGCTCAAAACAACACTTCTCGTCATTGTCTCGACCGAGGCAGCTTTGGGTGAACCAATGCTCTTTCTCAAACTTCTTCCTTCTATGGAGAGTAGTTCACATGAAATCAACAAGAGTACAAAGATCAAACAACTACGAGTGGAATGTGCCATGGTTAAATCAAATTATGTGAGAATGAGAGAGTACTAATGAAGAAGGAATGCAAAAGAAGAAGAGCTAAGAGAGTTTGGTTAGGGTTTTAAAGACGGCGCTTGAGGAATTGAAAGGAAATATTTTTTGATATGTGAATGCTCACTATAGCTCATTGGTATTTAAAGACCATGAAAAGCACAAGCATGTGCTCCAAACTATGAGGGAAGATTAAAAAATAATATAAATGAAAAGAACTAATGAAGAGCTAGCCAAGCATCAAGGAAGATTCCATTACCATATTCGCAATTTCAACTAAAAAATAAATACTCAATGGAAAAAAATACTAAAAAATGAACTAAGACATGGCTCATGCAACTTTTTAGAATCTTAAAAGTTTTAACCAAAGTTAAAGGGTAAAAAGAGGTAAGTATAAGTCCTTCAAGTTTGGAAGGCCTTCCTAGTGGGAAGAGGTTTTGTTATTTGACGGTAGAATATGCATTGTAATATGGATCGGTGAGTAGACAATTTCACCAAAAATGAATACTTACAAACCATAGTTGTGCTTACACGATAGAATAGCCAGATATGTGTCTAAGAATAATACATATGCACCATTCTTTATGTCAGCCTTTACCATAAGTCATTACTTGCCATCGTGGTTAAATATAGATTTTAAGAGAAGAAAAGAAAAAGAATCGTTTCTAAAAGAAGAGAGAAGAAATGTATAGATATCACCATAGTACATATCTATACTAGATTTGGTTCTAAAGTAATTTTCGGGTAGCTTTGCTTATTTATACTCTATCACTAAATATAAGTACCTTTTTAATATGAACTTCATTTATTTTTTTTGAAGAATAATATGAACTTAATTTTAAATTACTATTAAGTATTAACATTATTTATCTTGAGAATATAAATTTAAAATTGGACACATCTAAACACAAAAAGGTATCTTAGGAACATCCATATAAAATAGATAAATTAAATTTGTTAGGAACCTCCTCCATGTGGAGTCTTCAAATGTAATGTAGATGTCGTCACATATTCGAGCTTTGGAATTGCATGCGAGAGATGACCAATATCATTTTGTTATAGCAAGCATAGAGTGGTGTCATATGAGTTCTTCAAGCAGTTGAGAGTAAAGTTGAGGATAATAAGTTATGGTAAACATAATCTTTGAACTAGATTCCAAACAAGTAATTGATGATGTTTACGATGTAAAATCTAATAGATTGGAACATGGCTATATCATACTTCCTCCGTCTCACAATAAACGGGTCATTTGATCATTTAACACATTAAGAAAAATGTACAAGTGAAAGAGATAAAAATAGTTTTAAATACCTTTGTCATGTATTGGTGCATTCACCATTATTATAAATGCAAAGTGAAAGATGTTGAAATATAAATGATGAAATTTGTATTAATTAGAGTGTATAATCGAAAAAAGATAGTTTCTTTCAAAAAAAAAAATCGGAAAAAGATAGTTAATACTGCATTGAAAAATAAAATAAATCATTTTAAATTTTATTATTTTACAAATGATCGCGGTATACATAGAGTATATAATTGTAGAGCGTTTCTAACTAGAAACAATAACTTTCAGATAGTTTTTACTAAACCACAAACTAACAATAGTGCTCATACCAAAGATCATTTTATCTTTCATGCTCATCACAGTAACTTTCATTTTTCTCTAGTTTTAAATTTAATTTGAATCAAGTTCCGCTTAAGGTTTCAGTATTCGTTTGGCGAATCCTTCACAATCAAATACCAACTAAGGACAACCTCATTCGTAGGCGCATCAGATGACACTTCTTGCATAGGTGGGTGCGGTTCTTCTGAGACCTCAAATCATCTCCTTTTTCGTTGTGATCATTTCGGTATGGTGTGGCACCGTATTTATCAGTGGCTAGGCATTACATTTATAGCTCCAATATCCGTTAGCGAGCATCTTCATCAGCTTGTTCATTTGGTGGGGTTACCGCGATCTACACATTCTTTTTTTACAGTAATTTGGATGGCTATTGTCTGGGTTATCTGGAAGGAAAGAAGCAACAAAATTTTTAATCACCAGATGGACACACTAGAACATTTAGCGGACAAAGTCAAATTTATGTCTTTTTCTTGGCTTAAGGCAAATATTCCTACTTTCGCCTTCAGTTATAACGACTGGTGGCGGCACCCCTTGCCTTGTATGGGTATATGATTGTAGCTTATTTTTGTCTTTCTTCCGGCGTGCTTTTTTTTTGGCACCAGACTCATAATTGTATTATTGGTGGGTGATTCTCTTTTGTACATCTTGTGCGAGATGAATCACTTTTTGTGATCTAATATATTTCATTTTGGTTTGTTCAAAAAAAATTAATTTGATTTTCAATAATTTCTTGAAGTAAAAAAACTCTTGTTTGCATTTTTCTTTAGCAAGGGTCGTACAACTTGACAAGTTGTCTAAGATTTTGAGAGTTTAGTACTTAATTAAAAATTCCCTAAAAAAAGTACTTAATTAAAAAAAAATCTTGAAAAAGGTAATGTAAGATTGTTGATTATGTATTTAATTCATTTTCTACCTGTCACTCTACAGAAGAGATGTCTTTTTAAAATACTATAGAGAACATTGATATTGGAAAGCAGTGATGCAACTTGCATTGTGCAACAATGGCAACTATGCCAAAACTGTAATGCACCTATGCACATGCTGGGAGCTTTGACTCTATCTGTAAATTGTCGATTCCTTTAGTCCTTGGGGCTTGGACATAACATTTGTTTAAAGGTACGAAGTAAGCAATTGGAACAATATTTTAACCAATCTATAAGGAATCTAGCTTACACCCTACAGGATCCATGTCTTTCTAATTTGCGGCTGGTTTTAGTTTGCAAATATAAGAGTTTTAAAAAAAAAAATCAGTTAGATTTCTTCCGATAGAGATAATTATATTTGAAACTCACTGAACGTGAATAACTCTTTCAATTTAAGTTCAAACATTGATTCGCCACACTATGAAAATTTAGCTCATTTCATAAAACTCAACATGTTGGTTAACTATTTTCAATTTTAGTACGGCAAAACAAATTTATTGACCTTAACATTTTCAAAATTGTTCTTTGCAATTTATGTCCTTAATTTCTATTTATTTAGTGCTGAACAGAAATAACCATTATTACAGTTTAAAAAGATTCATGTCACGTCAACTAATTTAACAAACTTCGATCTCTACCACTCTATAATAGGAGTAAGGACCCTCTTTATATTTTTTAAAACAATTAACATTTTTTTTACCAGAAAAATGAAGAATCTTCTGCCAATAGTTCGTCTATATAAATGTTCATAAAGTTTGAATTGTCACCATTTTAAAACAAACATGTACTAATATGCCTGGTATCCAGCACCTCACGTTTATGATATCTACATTCAATTGTACCCCGGAGACACGGTCGAAGCACGCCCGCCCGGTGTGCTTCTTTCACGACATGCTCTGGTCCTGAGTCTCTTCCAGTGGTCTTCTAGCGTTAGAAGAAGTCATGTACGTCCCGGACATCTGCTACGTCCTCCCATCCCAAGCTTTTTTATTCAACATATATAGGACAAACCGAAGGACAGTGGTAAAAGAATTCTTGCTCACATGACCATGTCATATTATATGATTTCAAATGTAAAGCTAATTTAACATTTTCTTTTTACATATAATCTTTAACAAGACAAAATATTACTAACTCAGTAAACTAGTTTAACATTAGTTTTCTAAAACTAGTTTAGTTATTTTGTCGTTTGTTTTGTAAAGAAATGTAAATTGTTGTTTAATATGAAAGAATATACCACTAATTTTCATGAAACCGCTTTGACAGTTGGATTTGGTTAGTTTTCTCATTACATTTTGTCATTTTCCCCCCAAAATAACCAATACTAACCAAAAATTAAAACTAATTGTTTACCGTTAATAGCTACCCAAAAACATTTAGATTAGATGACAAATGATATCTTTCAACTTAACCAAAAATATTGGGTTTGAATCCAATCATGATAATGCTACAATGTTAAATCTCTGAATTGAGAGATTTACAACTCATTGCGGTGTTATCTGACTTGAACGATTGGTCTCTACAGTTACACGCAAAAAGTACCCAATTCACACCAAACAAACAGAATAGTTTAATAATAATAAAAAAAACACATTTTTCCAAAAGAGAATACCAACAACAGATTGGTTTTCTTTCGTTAAAAGGACACAATTTTTTTCTAATATATCTTTCATTAAGTTTTCAAGACAGATCTATATAAATTCATGAAACAATAACTATCAGATATTTTTTAAAATGGTTAGAATAGATCTCAGTGAGACCTAATATAGTTCAATCTATGAAGGGTTTTAATAAATAAACTAATCACAGAAAATTTGTTGAGTAAAACAAATGCTCTACTTTACATAAATTAATTGGGTGACGATGGCAAAAATTACATGTTCAATCAGAGTCAGAGATGAAAAGTAAACGGGATTATAATGAACATAGGCCTTCATTTCATCAATTAGGAGCAAAGGCATCAGAAACACCAAGGCAGTGTTCCAGAACCAAAACCAAACTCTTTTTCATGAAGTGTCGGACAGCGATACATGTTAGACACCAAACATGTCTTTAATCTGAAGTGTCGGTGGTGCTACATAGGAAGTGAAGTTGATATGTACAACTTTTTCTCTGGTTAGAAGAGACTAAAGATTTTAATAGTCAGCTTCAAGGAAACTCTCATAAACTGTTCCTGTCAACGCCTTGTTAACATCATCCCAGTTTTGAATATGATCCGATAATGGCCCTTTATGTATCTTTACCTGCCGGCTCGTTAACTGCATTTGCGGCAATCCTAAAAACTCTTGCACATCATTTAGCTTCTGCAACAAACAAAAGAGCGAACCTCAAAGGCTAGCTAATGTTAAGTGAAAACTACTAAAGCTACTATATTATACCTTTAACCTCAAAACAGTGCAAGCAGCTTTGGATGCTTGGTTACAAATCTGTTGATAAACTATTCATTACCATAAAGTTTTTAGAATTTGGGTTTGACTTAATTCAACCCTTACAAAACCAGTTTGTAAGGTGAACAGTGTCACTCCCTTGTAAACTCATTTTTTGGTCTTATCAATGTGTGACTCTTATCACCACTTCGTTTGGTTTCACGATGGAGACCATCATAATAAATGACTTTGTTTCTATCAAAACGATTTTAACAAAAACACATGTTTGGTTAGCATCAAGTAAAATTGATTTTTTCCCCTCCAGACCTCGATTTGACTGAAAGTGATAATGTGCATTTGGTTAAAATATTTACACAATTTCATATCAAAATTGCTCAAAATATATGAACATTTGAACATAAATCACTTTAAAGTTCAAACTCAATTTAACTAAGATAATTTTGCACAATCAATGCTTATGCTAATCAAAATCACGTTTGACAAATTCCACACACAAATCATATTTTAGGAAACCTATGCAACAAAAGTAGAATCCAGCACCCGTGAATCATATAAAAGATGTTACCGGTAAATGGTGATTGTTATATTCCAAAGAATTGTTTTGAAACTTCTTGTAAAACTTAAAAGATATAGAGAAGTCCTTACAGTGTGATTTCTCATAAGATCCTCATAGTACAGGATCATATGCCGAGAGCTATTGAAGTATTTTAAAGCCTTTTCAGCTTTCACCTCCATATCCTTCAAGTCCACCAGCAATGATGTAGAATTTATGATAGGCTTGTACTTTGAAAGAATATCAGCCTAAAAGACCAAATGTAAGCTTCATTTTGCAAATATTAAGAAGGAAAAAAAAAAAAAGGCGTAATGAAAGACCTCTTCTGCAGAGTGTACATGAGATTTATGTGTTCCATTCAATAGCTTTGCGTAGCGATCATAGGAATTGGCTAGCATAGATACCATCCTGCGTAGTAGGTTTCTCCTGAAAAGAAATATGACAGAAACACTTCTACGCTTGAAGTATTCCTCTATTTCATTGTGGCACTCCATTAATCCCTGCAAAAACCAAGAGATTTCTTGATTCTTCTATTACTTGGAGAAACATCAACGTAAACTTGAAGAAAGTAAAGACAGTGAAAAAGAAGGAAGAAAAAGCATGTAGATGTGAGGTATACATGTATGCCAAATTCCACCAATTCTAATGGCCACAAGAAGTGCAAGTGCACAAATACTAGAATTCCATTACCAAATATCCTTGATACTATTTCCCAACATCGCAAAATTCTCATCAGAAACCATAGAGACGAGGATGACAAAACATAAACTTAGGGAACCCAGAAGAAGAAACAATGTCATATAAAACATCCTACAGTAGAGCAAAGCTTCTACAGTAAAAACAAGCAGATGTAATTTATGAGTGTTATCTCATTTTTGAAACATAAGTGGAAAGGTGTTAACTCACATTGTATGAAACTCCTTTAACGAGTCCATTACATAGATATAAACACGTGCATAAATATTATATTTGAAAAGTAAAGTTTGTAGAGTGTGCTTGTGTGTAAAATCATTTTAACATAGGATGTCAGAAAGGAAAATTTTAGAACAAGATATTGTGATCCCCATTCTTTTTGCAAGTAGATCTATTTATTCTTTGACAAAGTCTATAATACCCCTACTCCACCTCATCTGCTTTTAATAACATTTTCAGTGACATAATACTTGCACTGCAAGTTTTACAACTCTTGTTTCATTTGCGCGCAACTATGTAGCTCTATACTATCCAATGATTACAAATTTACAAGTTAACAATTGAAAGAAATGTTGAATATTCTGAGCGAGAAAATGTTCTCTTCACAACATAAATTAGAAGCATAAGGGAAGGGATATATGATTAGATTAATGCAGAGGCAAACTTTGTCAACAACTATAACAAAAGTTCAGTCAGCCAATGAGTTGGCATAGTATAAAACATTCTATAATTTACATTTCCAAAAGATTTAAGGTGACCGTGGAACGAATCTTGAAGAGTTTCTTCTGAAAAATCTAGTCACTGCTTCAGCCTTTAGGTCTGTACATGCGCAAAACTACAGAAACCAAATACAACAGCACAAACCTCAGACAATCCCATGACAGATAATTAAGAAAAGTATCACAGCAGTCTTTTCAGCCAAAAAGCCACAAAATTTCCAAGCCTATGGACTAGCATTATATTGATACAATTGTGACTGTGTTGAAAACACTTCTAAGAAGACTTGTTGGGTAT
This sequence comes from Medicago lupulina, assembly GCA_958299785.1. NCBI lineage: Eukaryota > Viridiplantae > Streptophyta > Magnoliopsida > Fabales > Fabaceae > Medicago > Medicago lupulina. Next base: position 6,090,104 of record OY283146.1, on the reverse strand, counting down.
GGCTCATATAACACTGATAAGTGGACTGGTCTCTCGATTGGGATACGACTGAGTTGGTGCGGGAGGCAAAGTCCCCTGCAGTACGGTTCAGGGTAGTCTTGTAAACTAGACCGTAGTATTTAAACGCAAGTTGTAATTTTTGAACCCTAAGTTTGAATAATAGAAAGATACTGCAGCTGCTCTGCAGTTGGAGACGTAGGCAAAATTGGCCGAACCCCGTGATCAAAACTTGTGTGTTCTTTGTCTGCGTTTTTTCGTATATGTTTTCTTTCAAACCAGGGTTGATGTTCTAACTACTTAACAAGAAGTACATATATATACCTGATTAAGCATCCACTTGAAGCCAACTGCAGCAGAACACTCATTCTTGGAAGCACTACTGAGCCAGTCCAAATTGTATACTCTATCTAAAGTTTGCAAAATTGAAGAAGCATTTTGCCTTCTTTCTCTAACAGAAAATATCTCGCCGTTCGAGCTTACATTAATGTGACTATTCAAAAGGGTCTCAAACCAACCACTGCCTGATCTCTGATTCGACAATATTGCAAAGAACATGACTGGATTAGGAGCACACTCATTCCTGAAAAATAATAATTGGATAAATAAGTGACTAATGAAAACCAACTGATAACGATGAACGGAAAAGTTCTTCCCATTACCTGCTAAAGGATAAGGGTTCAGGATAATGTAGTATACTAGGAATATGTGTTTGCTTCACTGTACTCTGAGTAAGGTTATCAATGACATTCAAGTCGATAAATTTAGTCCTCGCTTCGGTGCTTGTCTGCTTTATACATACAGAGAAGATAAAAATGACGCTGACCATTGAAAATATAAAGACCGCCGTCTTTAACAACATTGGGGATTTCTTCGGAGGCTTTATAACAAGAATATCCTGCCATCAAAATACGACGAAAAAGTCACTACAATGTAAACAAAGAGACAACTTTCATTCCTAAGAATTGCCCCAAATAAGTGAACCTATTGAGTACCTACATTTCTCATATCCTTAAAGAAACATATATGAGATAGTCAATTTGGTGTTGTTGCAGCTAATAGGGGGGATTCCAAAACAATAGAAGATATTAATCTGACCCTTGGTCTGCTTGGATTGACTTATCTGAGCTTATCTACTGACATAAATTTTGTGAGACTGTTTGGGAGAACTTATGAAAATGGGCTTATGACAATTTTAACAACCTTTTTACGGCTTATTTTCATAAGTTCTCCAATATAGCTTATAGCATATACAAAAAGTAATTTAACTTTATTTAACATTTTCTATAAAAGTAGCTTATGAAAGCTTATGCATAAGTGCTTATCATGATAAGAACTTGTGCTATAAGATGTTTATCCAAACAAGCCCTATGTTGATACATTAGTAATCCATGTCATGTCATGTCATAGAGATTCGACATAGTTTTACGTTGACTGTCGACTTCCTAACTCAACCCTCTTATTTTATCCGGGCTTGTGACCACTGACCAGCTATGCAAAGCTAGGCTAACGTATGCAAATCTATGCAAAGTAAATAAATTGAAACAGTGAAAGAAAAAAAAAGACTTATATCAAACTGAACATATACACACATTTGGTAACAAACATACCATAAAATAACCCTCAAATTTTTTTCCAAAAAATAAAATAAATCCTCAAATTGAAATAACAAATTCATATACAAACATGCAAAATGAGCTCAAATAACTTGTCGTTAAGCTAATATTAGTTCAGTCAGAGTCAAAAGTACCAAAATTTGATGATAACATATCTATGAACACACAAAATCAAACATTACAAAGATTTTTATTTTTATTTTTTTTGACAAAAAACCCCTTAAATTTTTTGAAAGCTAAAGACATTACAACAAAACAGCACATAGTGTGTGAGCTAATAATAGTAGCTAAAAAGGGTAAACAAGAGAAAAAGCACAATGTCTCAAATAAGAAAAAGAACAATAGAAACAAGAAAGTTACCTTATACAGAAAACACATGTCTTCAACCATTGCTGTTCTAGAAACAGAACAACATGGAAGAAGAAATAGGTGTGTTGGATGAGACCCAAATGAGAAAAGGTTACAACTTTGGAGCTTAGAGAAGAACCCCAGAACCAGATGAAGAAGAATGCGTTTTTCCCAATGTTGGGTTTCTTGTTTCTTCTTGTTCTGAAACTATACCAGTAATAACAATATTTATGCCAAAAATATATATTTATTTATTAATTTTCAATTTCGTTTTCTTTTTATCTTTTTCTATATATTTATCCTATTTAATGCAACTCTGTTTTGCTAAGTCAAATTTTTTTTTGAACAATCTGCGAAGTCAAAATTTATTTATCAATCAACTTAGCAAATACTATTTTTTTTTGTCTTAGATGAAGTGGTAACCGGTAATCCACTGAAACTAAACTCACACACAATTATGAGATTTTAGGTTTGAATCGAGGTAACGACGTCCGACCTTGCAATTTCTGCATTTGCCAATTAAACTAAAACTTCTAGGCAAATACTATTCCTTTTTATTTTAAGCAAAAATGCTAACATGTGGTACTTTTTCTTTTGTTGACAAAGCTAACATGTGGCATATGTTAGTATATATATAAAAACAAAAATTATTTAGTTTAAGTTGTGTCAATTTATTTTTTAAAAAATTTTAAATTAATGTTTTAATAAATAATTGTTATTTCTAGAATCATTTAACCTGTGCTTTTATTTTAAATATAACAAAGTTCAAATGTTTCTACTCCAAATTTAAATCCAATGTATTTTGACTTTTGTTTTTTTGTTTTTAAACCGGGTATCCTCCGCGCGCAACTGCGGAGACTAATCCATCGAGCATTGTGGGACTCAAATGAACGGCAGACTCTCCCTAAGAGTTTTAACGCTGCTGCATGCCTAAGGCTGGATTCGAACTCAAGACCTTGGTTAAACTAGAAGAGACCCGTTCCTTGACGTTTGCTTATATTTAAGATAAGAGATTTTGTCAAAAATGAAAAAAAGATCAAAGATACTCCGTTAGTCTTAAAAAAATTCATTTAACAATTTCTTAATTATCAAGAAAAGTGCATAAATAAAATAAGAATGTGATATTATCAACTGAGTGATCTATTTGTAAAATAAAGTTGTCTCAATAAAGTTGTCTCAAAATGAGTGATTATTTTGACTTTCAAGGCAATATTAATTGTTTCTTAATTATGTCTTCTATTACCTTCCTTTATTTTTAATTGTTACTTTTTGACATTTTACACAAACAAAGGTAATCAATAAATGTTACTCTCTCCATCCTTAAATTTGTCCCTAAATTTGACTAAAAATTTGTCCTAAATATATACTCCCTCCGTCCTAAATTATAAGCAAAAAAAAAAGAAAAATGACACTTATTAAGAAAACTAAAACATAAGAATTTGGACTATAGTTTTTTTTGTTTTCTTTGAAAAAAGTTTTATAGGAAGATGTAAAAACAATTTTCATTGGCTATTGGTTATGGAAAAAATGAAAGAGAGAAAATTGAATGTAATTTGCATTTAATTTTACGAGAATAAACAAAAGTTTTTCCTTAAAAAAAGATTTTTACAAAAAACAAGATTAAATAGGATAAAAGTTTGTCATTTTTACTTATATTTTGGGACAAAGAAAATGAGTTTTTTTTTACTTATATTATGGGACAGAGAGTATCTCTTTTCAAATTACTAGATACATTTATTATTTTTCCTTAAACATACTCTTAATTCATACTACTAACTATTTTGAAATATGAAAAGTCAAATTTAATACATCTAATTTGATAATATTAACACATAAAATTGACACATTAATTGCACAAACTCTTTTTTTTTTATAAATGTGAAAAAGGTAAAAGCTGCACATGAACTCAAAGAGTATTTTATTGTCAATTAAATTTTTGTTAAGAGGTTATTGTCAATTAAATGTATAGTGGAATATGTTGACCTATAAAAATAGTACATCAATAGGAAGTTAGAACTTGAAAACAATTAATATTGTCTTAAAAGTCAAAATTATCATTTATTTTGATACAAATATATTTTATAAATAGATCACTCATTAATAATTATGGAAGAGAAGAAATATTATTTTTTTCAGTGAAAATATTTATTATTGTGAAATGAATACATAACAAAATTTGTTGGTTTTAGAGTGATAAAATTAGTATTAATAAGATGATGGAATTGAAAAAACAAGTAATTTAGAGTCTATTGTCTTTCAAATTAAAATGATCATTGACAATCACAAATTTGACTTACAAACGAGTCATTTATTCTGGAAATATTAACCTTTTGGGGTGAAAATATAGTATTTTTTAACACAATATAATTATTATTCTATATTTTTGACAATTTTTTTGTTGTTGACAAAAGACAATTTTTTCTATTATTAATTAAATAGAAAGAAAAAATAATGATTAAAATGAAAGAAAATTAACACAACCAAAAGAAAGAAAAAAGAAAAAAAAATGGCCTGTGTGACGGTGGTGCCGCGGTTGAATAAATGTAGATTGGGACCCACAAAGCAAAAAGTATTGTAACAGCAGGCAAGGATTGAGTCGTGTGATGGAGACGAAAAAGGGATATAGGGTTGAGGACAAATGATGTTCTTTTTTGTTTTGTTAGAAATATTTTAGGATCAGGGGATGGTGCCCCAGTTCAAGGCAGGGAAGACCTTCGGGCTCAAAGAGCACTTACAAAGGTAATTATATTTACCTCCCTTCAAAGGCACTAGCGGGGCTCGAACCCGGTGTCTCTCGGATTCAAGACTTGTCTTTTTACCACTAGACCAAGCCTTTGAAGTTGACAAATGATGTTCTAAACCAATTCAATAAAAGATTGTTAAAAAATTAAATTCAATAGCATTGCATACTTGTATAAATTTTTTCTTTTTCGAACCCCGGACACCTCACTTATTCATCTTTAAGGCGAATTTCTCTAGCCATTAGGCTACTTGACTAAAAAAAAAGAAAAAAACATCAAAATCTTATAAATGCTAATCAAATAAACTAAAAAAAAGAAAGAGAGTAGTTAACCAATGATCAAACAAAAGAATTTTTTATTGATGGGATGGTCAAACAAAAGAAGGGTTTTAACTACGATTAGGATGGAAGTTAGACTTTATCCCATAAATGATGAATAGAGTCATCATTTTGGCTAAATGTGCTATTATTCTACTTTTCCCACATCACTTGTCAAAATCGAGATCCATCGTTGGGGGTATAGAAAGAGCGTCAATTGTAGGATCGTAATCGTAAAATCTCACCTAATAGACAAAATTATAAAAGAAACTAAGAAAATTAACCTTTCATAAAAAATAAAAAAAATAGTAGTCGGCCCTAGTTTTTTAGTGAGAGAAACTCCAACTTCTTTCTAAACTTCATTTCTCCTTTGTTCATCGAGGAGGGGTGATTTTAGGTCATTTTTTGACCTATGATCACCCCTCTACATCTTTTTTCCCCTTTTCTTTCAATTTAAACTAGACTTTTGACCCGTGCGACGCATAAGTCTTCTTGACTATAATAGAGACCAATAAATAATCTTTAACCCGTAAGATCATGAGTCGATCAATAAACGCAAATTAGATTATTAGAGATACAATATTACAATCAAATAATAATAAAAAAGATTATAAAGAAAAAAGATAAAAAGAATACAAAATTATATTGTTTCACATGTCAATTTTATTTATTACTTTTATAGTTAAACATAAAAAATTAAAGCAGTTCATGGTTCCTAACAAATTATTTAGGGTAGCCGAGTTTGCATGGAAATTAGGGTATTCTGTTTGTAAACGTATTAAATAAGTGTACAACAACTTGTCAAAAAAAATACAGAAACAATAGGTTAAGTTGCTGAAGAACTAATAAAATTAATAAATAATAAGGATAAGGATTAAGATATCTATTAAATTTTTGCTTTGAAAAATATTCACGGTTATTAGAAAGAGAAATGAAAAACATATATGATAGCAAATTTAGTGACAAAATTTTAGGATAAAGTTATTGCAAACCTATAATAAGGGATTAGTGGAGGGGAAAAATTAGGTTAAGACTTAACAAAATTAATAAATAAGGATAAGTGTACAACAACTTGTCAAAAAAAAAAAACTACAGAAACAATAGGTTAAGTTGCTGCAGAACTAATAAAATTAATAAACAATAAGGATAAGGATTAATATATATATTAAATTTTTGTTTTGAAAAATATTCACGGTTATTAAAAAGAGAAATGAAAAACATATATGATGCAAATTTAGTGCAAAATTTTTAGGATAGAGTTGTTGCAAACCTAATAAGGGATTAGTAGAGGGAAAAAGTTAGGTTAAGACTTAACAAAATTAATAAATAAGGATAAGGATAAGAATAAGAATTAAGATATCTATTAAATTTTTGTTTTGAAAAATATTCACGGTTATTAGAGTGAGAAATGACAAACATATATGATGCAAATTTAGAGCCAAAATTTTAGGATAGAGTTGTTGCAAACATAATAAGGGATTAGTGGAGGGAAAAAATTAGGTTAAGACTTAACAAAATTAATAAATAAGGATAAGGATAAGTGATTTTCACACATATCAAGTTTTTCTTTTTGTGTTTTTTGTGATTTCATCGTCTAAGTGCGGCGTTGTGTTGTTCGTTGTCTTGTGCGGCGTTTGATTTTGCGTTTTGTCTCGGTGTTTGTTTAATTCCTATTGAAAGATCGACATCAATCAATTACAAATCCAATCAATGATTTGAGCGTCAACGTTGCAGATCCGGAAGCATGGATATTTCGGTGGTTTAGATTTTATCATATTATTTGTAGGCATTTTGCCGTTGTATGCTATTAAATTGGGTGCTGCGAGTTTGTTCACAGATTGATCCCTTACGTTTTTAGCGATGTTTGTATCTGATTGCGATGTACTCTATCAATTTAAATGAATGAATATCGTTTTATTTTTGTTAAAAAAAAAAAACTTTCACTAACCATCATTCTCATTGTCTTAAACATTACAACTTTAATCAAAATACAAAGCATCATCCTAAAACTCCAATCTCTTAAACGTCGGAACAAAAATTAATTCAACAAATCATTCAAAACATTTTGATCAAGCCCAATATCTTCCATAACATCTTCATCTCCAAATCCGTCAAATTCTTCATCAAGATTGTGGATATCCGATTTATTTTCAGCAGAGGCAGCTCCATCCATTATCTCCTTCATTTTGGGTTCCTCCCTCCAAATCTTCACATTCTATTGTAAGATCCTAAATTTCATTTTCAAGTGAACATTCATTGTTCACAATCCTATTATTTATTCCTTAAAAAAAAATTATTTTAACCAAGTATCTTTCCCTTCACTAACTTTAGTCCCATGTTTCTCATTAGCCGCCTAACTCATAAACCTAGGCATGGCAACAAAACTTATATCCGTGGTTACCCGCTCGAACCAAACTCAATTTGGCGGGTTTTCCCCGATTTTAAAACATGGGTAATGGGTATGTAGACACCCACCCGAACCCATACCCAAACATATCCTGAATGTAGAAAATTATTTTATGTTGATATGCCATGTTATTTTGTTTGATAATTGTCATGTCATAAAAACTATCATTGATATTTAAAGGAGCAACTAAATCATTCGGTCTAAAAAATGTTAAAGTAAACATATTGTTGGATAATTTATTACAACATTACTCTTAAGGTTGCAAAAAAAAACTCATATTTCCTATTAAAAAAAATATTAAATGCGGGGACGGAGATGAGGCGGGGATACTCGAATCCGTCGGGGACGAGGATGATATTCAATTTCTCATCCCCGTTGAGTATGAGTAGGATAACAGGTAAGTATATGAGAATCGGGTATGGGGACGGGAAGGTAAAACCTGTCCCCATCCCGCCCATTGCCATGCCTACATAAACCGCTTGCTACCATCCATCCTCAAGATGAACACTCCCTGTCATGTCTCGCTCAAATATTCACTCAATAATATCAAGCTCAAAACCTTGGTTGTTTATACTTTCCATGACTCAAACCTTATATCCACAACAAACTCAAATCTTGATCTAAAGCATGCATCTTTCATGCCTATAGCTTGACTCAAAATGCATATATTTCTTAGAAACAAAAAACTCCAAAATCTATGAGGCCACACATGTTCAATTTGTGGAAACCATTTTAGCTTTCTCTTGAGTCGCCCATAGTCAGCCATCCCCTTCAACCATACCCATGGATCCCACTACCCTTCAACTAACATCATTTATTCCTATTCCAACTTCCCTACAACCCTCGCCCAACTCACCCCTAAACACTACACCTCAACCTAACTTACCTTCACCACATGAATCGCATGGCCAACGCTCTCACCCATTACATGAGCACACAATGTCTCCTTCTCAATCCACTGCAGAGACGTCTCTTCCGCCATCATTCGTTAAGACTCATTCCATAAATACTTGTGGAAAAGTTGATATTTTCAAACCAACCAAACTTTTTTTTAGTCGTCGAATATCTTTCTCCACCATCAATAAAACTAACACGTGTCACACAAGCTCTACAATATTACTTTTTTATTTTATTTTTTATTGTTGGTCATTATTTATTACCATTCTTGACCTAAATTCATGGTTGTATTTATACGCTACTTGATCAATGGAAATCGCGTGCTTCAAATTATCTTTATTTAAGTCAGAATTTTGAGTTGTGTTTCAAATTAGTTATTTATGTCATACAAATTAGTTAAAGAGAGCTTACTTGACATCTTGGCGCTTATGTGACCGTTTTGGTGCTTACATGGGATGTCCGAATCAACAAATTAAAAATTAAAATTTAAAGATAGAAAGAAAATCATGAGTTTCATCATCTCCATCTCAAAAAAAAAAAAACAAAAGAAAAGAAACCTGAAAACCTTTTACATTGTGAATCAAAAACAAAATCATATGAAGCCAATCACTTCGTGTGGAATGATAATCTATTTCTCTGCTTAGGTCTGAAGCCAATCAGTTGAAGTTCATGTATTCTTGATGTTGTTTGGTTTCTTTGCGTGTTTGGTGTAAGCTGGAAGCGATCTTGATATCTAGTTTAGTGATTTGCCCTAAGTTTACAGGTTTGTGGTGTCTGCTCTTCAAGAAGATTATTGGTGCTCAAGAGTGGTTTTAGTCGTTTCTTCATCTTGGGAAGTATTGATGATGGGTGTGTGGTGTTGTAGTCATAGAAATCAAGTTGGCTAATTTCTTGCATAACTGGTCGGAGTCTTGCTGGGAGTTTGTAAAGGTGTATCCAAGACCTTGAGTCAGGGGTGCAGACAATTTAATTTCGATTGATATTCATATATTTAAATATATAAATATTAAAACCATAAATTTTAATTTTTGTCAAAAAAAATAATCATAAATTTTAATATAATCAATCAAATTAATCACACATATCTTCCAAATGCGATGCCAAACGCGATGAGGTTGGACACATTAGAGGTTTTCCGTCGGATTTCAAAATGATGTAGAAGATATTATGAAGTGACACCAATTAACAACTAGTCAACAAGAAGTCACTAGGAAAATCGATACGTTAATTCAAATTTGAATTAAAATTTGCTTAGATTTGATTTTAAATTTAAAATGAAATTAAATAAAATTGATTTGATTCAAATTAGATATTTAGAAGGATACAAATTCAAACAAAGAGTTAATCTAGAAGAAGAAAAAAATACACCATAGATAATATTTATCATGAATATATTAAAATATATGATGAGTATGTATAAAATATTTGTGCAATCCACATATCAATGGTATGTAGTGGTAAAACTTTTCCATGAACTTTTTTTTCCATTTTATTTTGTTAATGAGAAATTTAGGATAAGGGGATGATGCTCCAATTTAAAGAATGGAAGATCATCGGGCTCAAAAAGTATAAACGTATTTAAATTTATCTACATCACAAAGCTCTAAAGGAACTTTTATTCAAAAAAAAATAAAGCTCGAAGGGAACTCCGAATCTGAAAATTTCAAGTGCAATTTCTGTCTTTTTACCACTAAATCAACCTTTAGATTTATTTTTAGTTTTTTCTTTGCTCTAAATGCTCCAAAAACATACTTATATAGGCAAAATAAAACACGTTTTTCTTTCTCCACACCTCTTAGATACTTGCAAAATGAAACATCTTTTTTATCCCAGCCTCTTAGACAAAAGTACCATGGCCCATACCTTACACTAGTAGTCATTTATCTTATTTATTTGTAACACTTTGATCCTTTATCTTTTTATTTTTCCATTTAGGTCATTTATCTCTTATAAAAGCACAAATAAATCCTTTTCTCATTTTTCTATTTAAAAAATACATAATTTTAATTTTTAAAATATATTTTCATTAAAATAAAAAATCCAGAAATAAGATGAACATGTTCGTCATCTTCTTCCTTTGAATCTTCATCTTCTTAATTTAAATCTTCATCTTCTTCATTTAAATCTTCATCATCTTCCTTGAATAAAAAAAAAAAATCTACACAAATATATCTCAAAATATCATGAATTTATGTTATGTTTACCCCAAATCTTCTTCTAAACACAAAAATCAAAACCCTCAAATTATATTATATCTCAATTTAATTAACAAAATGACCATATTCTTAAAAACCCTAACAAATTGAATCTTTGTATACTGATTTTCCTCAAGGTTCCAATTCTACAATTTATGGGGAAAGAAACAGAATCAGTGAAAAACAATATAAAAACATGCGACATTATACACCTAAAATTGAGCAGTTATAAACCGATTTTCACAAGGTCCCAACCCTTCAATTAACAAAACCCCCCTTTTCTTAGAAATCCTAAAATTAAATCTTTATAAACCAATGTTCTTCAATTTCCTCAGAAAACAAAAACAATAATGAAAAAGGGTACGAAACATTATTTCTTCATTTTTAGTTCAATTAGATCACAAGCCCTAATTACTGTTGAAAAGGGTACGAAGGTTTATGGGTTTGGAGATGAAGTTTGTAAGGTTTATGGGCATAGGGATGAAGATTTCTAGAATTTTTTATTTTATTTTTAATAAGTATATATTTTAAAAAATAAAATTATGAATTTTTTTAATAAAAAATGAGAAGGGATTTATATGTGCTTTTATGAAAGATAAATGACCTAAATGGGCAAATAAAAAGATAAAGGACCAAAGTGTTACAAATAAATAAGATAAAAGACCACTAATGTATTTTTGCTTATACTTAACCAGGGTGCAGATCCTCTCCATTTATAGAGAAAATGGCAATCTCAATTTCCATTCTTAAAAACATGACATGTGGATAAGCAAGATATAGATGGCTCATATTTATTTTGTACACTTCTATCAATTAAAAATTATTATTATTTTAGATTAATTGAAAATTGTTATCCCACGACCCTTCCTTTGTTGGGTTCAGCATCCTCGACCCTTCTCTTCAACACCGCACCTTTCCCCGACAGCACTACAACCTTCACCAGTTTCTGTTGACCACTGTATAACAACTTGCCATCGCTTGCTGCCCCTGTCTGAACTTTTTTCCATCTTTCTCTGACTGTTTGTTTACTATTAAATGGTTCAAAGTTCAATCCTAATCTCTGACCGGCGATACGACGAAACGTTGAAGTGTGGTCGGGGACGACACCGGCGTTGCCTTTTAGGGAAATGGGTTGTCAATAATTTTTCCAGATCTGAACTCAGAGAGAGAAAGAAGAGGAATAAAAGGGGAATCAGCGGCGGCAACACAACTTTGGCGGTGGTAGGACGGAGTAATAAGGTGCAGTCGACGGTGGGTTGTGTTCTTAAGAACGTTTCCATGTTCTCTTAACTGCATACACAAATGAGAGAGAGAAGCATTGGTTTTCCAGAAAGTAGGTGGTTGTTTTTTGTTTTGTTAATTAATTAATTAAAATAATTTATTGAATGAATCAGAACCGTATATTTTTACTTATCCACATGTCATGTTTTTAAGAATGGAAATTGAGATTGCCATTTTCTCTATAAATGGAGAGGATCTGCACCCACTTAACCATGATTATTTTGTTGCTTATCTTAGGGCTGAGCAGAACAAACTGACCCGCCCGAAAACCGAGGCAACCGTACAGTTATAAGATGTCACAGGTGGGCCGGGTCGGACTGCGGGTGTCAAAATAAGTGGAAATCAATTTGATGCGGATTGCTATGGGCGGGCCCGGTTTTAAAAAATTAAACCCACTGGTGTCCATACTCGCCTGATGTTTGAGTAGAGATATACAATTTCATATACAATAGCAGTGTTTCTATGTTTGAGCAGATGTTTATTTGACACAAATATATTATTTTGATGTATGTTGATTACTTTACATGTATGTTTAATTTTTTGGTATAAATATATGAAAATCCTCAATCACCCGCGAGGCCGCGACATAAAAACTAACAATACTAATATTATCTGCAGTGGAATTGAAACAATCATAAATGAATTGACAAGACCTAAGTACAATGGAGAGTACCTTCACAAGCTGATAAGAGATATGACACAAGATACACTTTTGAGCTAAACTTTGACAAACGTTGTTATTCCATCTTTTGATATTGAAAAACTTGAAACTACCATTTTTTTCGTCCTATCAGGTAGTTTTAATTAGTTTTAATTTTTATTGCATACAAAACATAACAGAGACATGCATGCACATTTAAATTATATGAATTTTTCAACCATTTTTTTTTGTCAGGTAGCCTAGTGGTTAGAATTCGCCTTATAAGATGAATAAGTGGGGTATTCGGGGTTCGAACCCCAACCCCTACATATAATAATGCATTGTCCTACCAACTGAGCTATGCTCATGGTACATTTTTCAACCATCTTTAATTTGATAAAATATATACTTTATGTAGATTGCAATTGAGCCATCATTAGATGTACTACTCTCAGATATTTGCATAGCTACATCGGCTGCTCCAACTTATTTACCAGCTCACTATTTCGAGAAAAAAGATGAACATGGAAAAGTCATCAAAGAATACAACCTCATCGACGGTGGTGTGGCTGCTAACAATCCGGTATAAAGTTCTGGCTCCAGGGCCAAACATATTAAAAAAACTTAAATCCCACATTAAAAAGAAGAAAATATCTACTTTTTTTTCCTTATATATATGTGATATCGTTTAGTTTACAAATTAATCATTAATTTTTTAAAGACCAGAGTCGATCCAATAATTTTTAAAAGTAATTAAGGTTTAAAGCAAATTTGATATATGGTGCTTTTTTTTGTCTGTATATGAGATAATTTTGCTTATAAAAATTTAGTAACAAGTAAATTTTTTGTTGGTAGGCTAAAAAATGGGTCGGCCCATTAGCCCATATTTTGGGTCGGATGGAGCTAAAAAAGTTAGTCCAAAATGCACTTATGTTTTTTTTAGCCCAAGTTCATTTGACCCATATAAAAAAGGGGGTTGGACTGGCCCATTGGACTTCGGGCCGACCCATTATCAATATTTCCATTTGATTTTTTGTGAAAAGACACTATATTTTTGAAAAAATTATCAACTAATTTAAAATTTATTAATAAAAAAATAATTAAATAAGTAAACTTAATAACAATGAATGAATATAGCTCAAAGTTTTCAAATTCTAAAATTTATTAACTATTAATTTGATTCAATAGAATGAATAATCCAGAGTTTAATTAATATTCAATGTTAATATAAAAATCATTTACTCTTCTATGACCATCTAATAATATTTTAACAAAAATATAGTTGTGAGTAACTAATATATAAAAAATACATAAAAAAAAGCTATAATGGGTCAGGATGGGCTGATCCATGGCCACACAAGCCGGGCTGAACTCAAGAATCTGCGACCCAATTATAAATGGGTTGGGTCGGACCAGCCCATTTGACACCTTTGGGTAGGCTTAAAGTGGAAAATTTTACCATACACCGCTACGTCCGTACTTTCATCCTTACAAATCACTAAAAATTCTAAAATCACCCTTTTTATCATTTAACTTTTTATACCTTCATTTATTCATGCCACTCTCAACATTTTTTTAGTACAACGTGAGTTCCCCTCACATGCAATATTTTAAACGTTTCCAATTTACACATTAATCTCGGAATACTTTCTAAATCGTTTCCAGTTTAGTTTATTTTTCTAAACTGCAAATCCTTTAAAATCTTTTCCAACGAGTTAACTTGTCGGAAAAGTCAAATGCTAAATTTCTAAATTATATAACTAGAAAGCATTTGTGGTGCTTTCCGGTTTAGTATTAAAAATAATTGTATTTATAAGTTTTTTAATACTATTTTAAAATGTTGGGGGTAAGAGTATAAATGTAAGGGTGTATGGTAAAACTTCCCCTAAAGCGAATACTTTAATAGTATGTAACCAAAAAAAGAATACTTTAATAGTCTTACCCTTGATTGTTGACATATGATTTATTGCAGTGTTCGGTTGCAACAAGAGAAGTGATAAAGCATATCATAAGGAAACCAGATGAGAGTGGGGATAATGGTATAGGGCATGATCGTTTTATTGTTATATCGTTAGGGACTGGATCAATCAAAAGTGAGCACAAGTACAATGCTAAGACGGCTGCTAAATGGGGTGCTTTAAATTGGTTATTCAACAATGGATCAACTCCCATTCTAGATTGTTTCAGTGAATCAAGCAATTATATGGTTGATTACCAAAACACTGTCCTTTTTACTGCCCTTCATTCTCAAGACAACTACCTCATAATTCAAGTAAGTTAAGCACATGTTTGTTGAATCCCTGAAGAGTAGTTTTTAACAAAATCACTGCGATTATGTCAAACTTACCGGAATTCAAATATCAACTAAGTTATAGTACTTTTTTTTCTTCTTCTTGGTATAAGTTATAGTACTTCTTTCTATTCGATGTCATCATGTCATTTTTTTCATGAGTTATTTTTAATTTTGAATCAATTTTGGAACCCAAGATTTCTTCTTTAATTAAATAATTAATATATTAATCAAATTCTGCTCCTAAAAAAACCTATTTCTTTAATTTCTAGATAAAACCTTAAAAGAAAATATATAAAAATAGTGGAATGCTATCTTTGTGTTGCACACACAACCCTTAAACAAATGGATGGACGGAATTTGGATAATGCCTTCACAAGCGTGCGGGCAGTTCCTAAGTTGACAAATGAATTTTTTTTTTTAATATGAAAGGCAGCTAGATTTTATTTTGTTTTGACCAAATCTTATCTATAGTACATTTCTTGTGTGATTCTATTTCTCATATATATATTGAAGAGAATAATAATGGTGTGTTTAAATTGTTTCAAACTTACAATGGTTGTTTGATGCAGGAAGAAGATACATTACATGGGGATTTAGCTTCTGTAGATATAACTACTAAAGAGAATTTGAATAATCTAGTAAAAATGGGTGAGCAGTTATTGAAGAAAAAATTTACACGAGTAAATCTAGATACGGGCATACGTGTAACTGTTCCAGATAAGGGCACCATTGAGGATGAACTCAATAGGTAATTACTTTTTTTTTTATTTTTATAATAACTTATTTATTTTGTATTTCCCAACTAAGGGTAAAAAAACTCTATATCCATTACCCTCTAAAACTAATGGTATATGTTTGCATTGCAGGTTTGCTAATTTACTCTCAGAGATTAGAAAATGCAAAAAGTCCAACCCACAAAATGGCAAGTAATTGATTACAACAAGATTGAAGATGTCGATCCACTGTTGAAGCTTTATCTCTGAATTGATTTGCTTAATTAATAATTCCTGTGTGAGTATGATGCAAGTGTGTAATATTTTCTACTACCTAGCTGTATTTTGAATAAAATATCTGTTGTTGATTTTCAAAGTAAATAAGAAATCTGAAGATTTCATTTAATAATGTTTCTGATATATTGTACCACGAATTCATATGTTGCGTTCAATTGAAAACTTATATAATAATCTATTATTTGTTGTGGAATAGTTTTTTTTCTGGGATTTGAAGCTCAGATATTAAATATATTATGTATTATTTTTATTATGGGGACTATAGAATAAGTTTTTTCAACGCACAGAAAACTCCATGTAATCTGGAAAATAAAATCTATTCAAATAAAATAAGAAATCTTTAATGAAAGAATAATGATAGGTTGACACTCTTAAAATAGTGTTTCTTGATCTTTCTTATCATTAAAATTAAAACATCTCTACATACTATCTAGTAGCTTAGTTAATCAATCTAACAATTCGGTTTCACAAAGTTCGTTTAATTTACCAAAACTCTTTTGTATCACTCTGAAAAATTTCAGTTAATCAAATATATGGTTTGTGTGACCACTATTAAAAAGCTGAAAAATGTGGTCACGCAACTAAAATGCACGTGACCACTATTTTTCCATTTAGTTAACCAAATAAATATAAAAAAATAGTGGTTGCGCAACTAAAAAATTTAGTCACACCGACCGTATATTTGGTTAGCTTAAATTTTTTAAAATGATACAAAAAATATACACCTTAAAGGTGTCAAACTAATAATAATGAAAAGACTAAGTTGGTTATATCAGCTCTCCTTACCACCTTGATTGTAATATTTTAAGTCAGTATAAAAGTAACTTTTATATAAATATATACACACGATGTTTGATGTATATACACACGATGTTTGATGTATATACCAGTGTATTCACCTTGAGGTAAACAGAAAAGTGAATTATGCGATCAATATAATAAGTTGATTATATGCTAGGAATAGAAAAAAATAAGATAATATTGATTAACATAATGAAACATGCGGTGGTGTATATGTATCATTGTTTCGGTAAAAAAAAATGTATCATTGTTTATATATAAAAGGTGATATAACCTGTTTAAAATATTTTTTTTGTTCATGACAAATTTTGTCTTTTATAATTTGAGAAAATTTTGATTTATATCCTGTATGTAATTTGAGGAAATTTCAGTTTATCTTCTGTTAATTTAAACAAATCTCGGTTTACCTCCTGCCATATCATCAATTTTGTACTGTCAAAATTTATGAAGGTCGAAAATCAGTAATCTTCAAATTACAAGGACGAAAACTAAAAAAAAAAATTACAGGGTGAAAAACATGAAATAACCTATATTACAGAAGGTAAAACATTATTAACCTATTTTCTTAATTAAGAAGTTAAACTAACCTATGAACTTGGTATTGACTTGGTATTGGGGAGAATTGAACATGAGATGGACACTCTAAGGTTCAACACCATCAAACCAACCCAAGTAGTATATAAATAATCAATTATTAATTTCTTATTTAATAAAAGGTCTAGTTAACTTGTGCCTTGAGGATTCTAAAAATATAAATTTTATGTTGAAAATATAATATTTTAGCTTTTAAAAAATTAAATGCACAACTTTTAAATTAATATTTATTTGTTGTGTTGCTAACACCAACATGTTGGCATTTTTCTTTTATAAAGTCTAAGTGTGTGTTTGATTAAAAAAACATGGATTGAATTCGACAATATTTTTAATATATGTTTTCATGAAATCGGACAAAACAGGTAGTGAGGGACTCGACAATTTCTTTTTTTGCTCAAAAGAAAATAAAACATTTTTTTTGTCCATCACTAAAACATATGTTTTATGTCCATTACAAACTATTTCCTCAAAAAAAAAAAAAAGTCCATTACAAACTATAAAAAATACCAAAATACTTTTTATAATTTCCAATATAAATGAATTTTATCTCACTCGGGTACAGTTCTATCTTGTCCTATACTGTTTTGTCATGTCTTGTACTCCCCTCCATTACTTATTGTTTTGCAAATCAAACACACCTTAAATATAATTAATTAAAAATATTTTTATTTATAAATTAGACAGCCTTTAATCTCCTAATAAAATATTGAAAAAAATTTAATTAATGCTGAAACTCTTGAATTTTTGGATATATATACAAACACACATAGCCTAAAAACATCAAATTCTCCATCCCCCCACTCACACAGTCACACACCTGTTTGATTGCATCAATGGAAGCAACTAAGTTTGTGAATTTCACTACTGTTCTTAGCATTGATGGTGGAGGTGTCAGAGGAATCATTCCTGGTGTTATTCTTGCCTACCTTGAATCTCAACTTCAGGTTAATAATTAATTAATATATTCTTCACTAATATCTTAATTAATTTTGATATAGTTTTACATTATTTACATGTATGTTGATTACTTTACAGGAGATAGACGGTGAAGATGCAAGACTTGCAGATTATTTTGATGTAATTGCTGGGACAAGTACTGGTGGTCTTATTACTACCATGTTAGCAACTCCCAATCCAAAGGCTAATAACCGTCCTTTGTTTGCTGCCAAAGAAATTGTGTCATTCTACCTTCAAAACTTGCCAAATATTTTTCCACAACAAAGGTCTGTATGTTTGATTTTTGGTATCTATATAATTACCATATGTATGCATATAATATAAAGTATAAATATATGAAAATCTGGTTAGGGTGGGGGATTTAAGGAGTCTAGGGTTCCGTCCTCAATCACCCGCGAGGCCGGCAGACCACGACATAAAAACTAACAATACTAATATGATCTGCAGTGGAATATTTGCACCGCTCATAAACACAACAAAGGCTTTGACAGGATCTAAGTATAATGGGGAGTATCTTCACAAGCTGATCAGAAATATGACAGGGGATACACTTTTGAGCCAAACTTTGACAAACGTTGTAATTCCAGCTTTTGATGTTCAGAAACTTCAACCTACCATTTTTTCCTCCTACCAGGTAGTTTTTTTTTGTTGATAAATAAATAATGGTTGATTATTGTTTTTGCATACAAAATAGAACACAGTCATGCATGCACGTTTAAATTATATGAATTTTTCAATCATCTTGAATTTGATCATATATATACTTTATGTAGATTGAAGCTGAGCCAGCTTTAGATGTACTACTCTCAGATATTTGCATAGCTACATCGGCTGCTCCAACTTATTTACCAGCTCACTATTTCGAGAAAAAAGATGAACATGGGAAAGTCATCAAAGAATACAACCTCATCGACGGTGGTGTGGCTGCTAACAATCCGGTAAATTTATGGCTCAAGGGCGAAGCATATTGAAAAAAAACTCAAATCCCACATTAAAAAGAAGAAAAGATTTTTTTTTTCTTTTGTTTTATATATATAGTGATATCTTTTAGTTTACAAATCAATTACTACTTTTGTAAGGACTAGGGTCGATCCAATAATCTTCAAAAGTAAGTCAAGTTTAAAACAAGTTTTGATATATGGTGCTTTTTTTGTCTGTTAAATGTATATGAGATGTTTTTGGTGAAAGATACTTTTTTTTCATAGGTCTACGACGAGGACTTTAGTGATCTTATCCTTGATTGTTGACATATAATTTATTGCAGAGTATGGTTGCAATAAGAGAAGTGACAAAGCATATCATAAGGAAACCAGATGGGAGAAGTGGGGATAATGGTATAGGGTATGATCGTTTTATTGTTATATCAATAGGGACAGGATCAAACAAGAGTGAACAAAAGTACAATGCTAAGATGGTTGCTAAATGGGGTGCTTTAACTTGGTTATTCAACAATGGATCAACTCCCATTCTAGATTGTTTCAATGAAGCAAGCAATGATATGGTTGATTACCATAACGCTGTCCTTTTCACTGCCCTTCAATCTCAAGACAACTACCTCCGAATTCAAGTAAGTTAAGTGCATGTTTGGAACAGGCAGGCCCAATCAAATTGGAAATCTTGCTCAAATATTATAGTAATAGACAATTAAGTCATAGTTAAATAAATGAATTACGGTTCAAATATGATTTTTACCTACATACACAGATATTTACCTACAAAAAATATATATTTGTTAACAAATTTATACCCTTCCCGACTTTTACGTACAACATTTAAGAACGGATTTTGTATCTAGGAAAATTTATTTTATTTTTTTCTTCCAATTTTGAAGCCCCCTAACGTTGACGCCCTATGCTAAAGGTCTCATATCACGATGATTTTGTTGAAGCTCTGAGTGTGGTTTATTACAAAATCCTTGTGATTAGGTCAAATTTACCGACATTCAAAATCAATTAATTTATACTTCTTTTTTTTTTTTGGTCTAGGAAATATCAACTAATTTATACTTTTTTTTTTTTGGTCAAGTATCCTAGTAGCTAGAACTCACACAATTAATTGTGGAGAAGTGGGGTGTCCGGGGTTCGAACCCCGACCCCTACATATAAAATGCGATATCCTTACCAACTGATCTAAGCTCACGGAGATAGTTTATACTTCTTTCTATTCGATGTTAACCATGCCATTTTTTCATGTTTATTTATTTTTAATTTAATTTAAATTTTGAATCAATTTTGTCTATTGAGTATTGGTTGTCTGGATCCATCTTTCTTGGAACCCAAGATTTCATCTTTAAATAAATAATTAATATATTAATCAAATTCTGCTTCTTATTAAAATCTATTAAACAAATGGAGTGAGGGAATTTGGATAATGCCTTCACAAGCGTGCGGGGGAAGTTCCTAAGTTGACAAATAAGTTTTTTAATATGAAAGGCAGCTAGATTTTATTTTGTTTTGACCAAATCTTATCTATAGTACATTTCTTGTGTGATCCTATTTATATATATATATATATATATATATATATATATATATATATATATATATAAATTAATAATGGTGTGTTCAAATTGTTACAAACATACAATGGTTGCTTGAATCAGGACGATACATTACAGGGGGATTTAGCTTCTGTAGATATATCTACTAAAGAGAATTTGAATAATCTAGTAAAAGTGGGTGAGCAGTTATTGAAGAAAAAATTTACTCGAGTGAATTTAGATACGGGCATATATGAAACAGTTCTAGATAAAGGTACCATTGAGGAAGAACTCAAAAGGTAATTATTTTTATAGTAACTTATTTATTTTATATCAGTCCCAACTAAGGGTAAAAAAGCTCCACATTCTCTAATACTAATGGTATATATGTTTGCATTGCAGGTTTGCTAATTCACTCTCAGAGATTAGAAAATGCAAAAAGTCCAACCAACAAAATGGCAAGTAATTGATCACAACAAGATTGAATATGTCGATCCGTTGTTGAAGCTTTATCTCTTAATTGGTTTGCTTAATTAATAATTCATGTATGATTATGATGTAAGAGTGTAACATTTTCTACTACCTAGCTGTATTTTGAACAAAATATACGTTGTTGATTTTCGAAGTAAATAAAAATTCTAAAAATTTCATTTAATCTGATTGTACCATGAATTCATATGTTTTGATTTAATTCAACATATATGTTGCGTTCAATTGAAAAATTATATAATAATCCATTATATATTGTGGAATGGGCTTTTTCAACCTACACAAACTCCAAGCAGCCTGGAAAATAAAATCTATTTAAATAAAATAAGGAATCTTTAATGGAAAGACTACAAGCAGCTTGTAACCAAAAAAAATCTCCAAGCAGCCTCGATAGTAATATTTTAAGTCAGTCTGAAAGTAACTTAAAAATTTCCCACATAGCTCTCCTTACCAGTGTATTCATCTTGACATAAAAAAAAGTGAATGATGCAAAGTATAATAAGTTAATAACTTGATGATACGTAGGAATAGAAAAATAGGGATAAAATGAGGTACCATTGATTTTTTTTAGGGAAGGTACCATTGATTGTATATAAATATGAGGTGTACATGTATAATTTCTTTGGTGATTTTTTGTTGTTGTGAATGGTGTATATGTATCATTGTTGTTGTATATACACCGTTGTTGAATGTTGCTTTCCTAAAAAAAATGTATCATTATTGATATATTAAATGTCATAGAATACCCGCTTAAAATGAACAAAAAAGAACCCGTTTTAAATATTTTTTTTGTGCACCAATGATGTCTTTGTAATTTTATATTTTTGAGGAATACCTTTGTAAAAATCAATAGTAGCTTATGATCGAGACAAACCTACCTAAAGGCCATTGTAATAACTTTCACCTTTAGAGCAAAAAAATCCTATAATTTTTTTTTGGGGGACTTGTATGTATTTTGATTGGTTTTTCCTTTTTGAGCCATCACCTTTGCATTAACTCATAAATATGAATTAAGGCAGAAGGCAAAATGAGTAATACTTTGTGCAATTTGTGAACTACTTTATGTTTTCCGTTAACCTTTTCTCCACCCTTAATTCTTGATAAAGCCATATTTTTAACATCAAAATTTACTGAAAGGATGAGAAAAGTACCAAATCTAGGTAACTCATCCTTTATTATAAAAGCCACACTTGGTAAGTTGGCATGTTAACCTTAATCACTCCTCATTTCCCCTCCCTAACACGTATTTAATGCTAATCTCATCTGCCAACCACTCTCTAAATCTCAACTGTTGCTCACCTTTCATGTTCCTATACAAATCAATCAGAATCTTACGTTTTACACTTCCCCATCTATATAAGCGATTGCATGCCCATAATCTCTGTTACCATCATTTTTACGTCAAAACAGTGTCAATTTAACAATGGAAAGTGATGCACAAACTCTGTTAGCATGTTTCTTCTTCTTTCTAGGGTTTATGTTTTTGGTTCCATTTTGATGTTTTTGAATTATCTTTTCATTTTAATGCAATTTATGGTATTATATTTCCAGTTTAATGTATTATCTTTTCATTTTAATGCAATTTATAATATTGAAATGTTTCTTCGTTTTTAATAAATGATTGTTTACCAGTAATTTAAATTGTGAAGCAATCCCTTATGCGGTCATGAAAATGAACAAGGATATGTCATAAACTAATAAACTATTAAACTAAAAGTAATTGATCAAATCTCGACGTTAAAATTAACAGTACAATGCATAAGACAACATAATTTATAATCATAATTGAATTCTTATATAAAAATATGAGTTCAGAATTTTGATAACTCACGCATATCATCTTAAAATGTGAGTGCAAGACACAATACAATATATAATGTTCAAACCAATCGGTAAACCAAACAGTACAAAATCATAATTATCACATTAAATATAGACAGCAAGTCCAAATCGTGTGGATGATGTTACTTCATAACATTTTATGAAACATATATGTTATTTTATAATCCACTTTTCATTTTAACACGCCTTCAGCAATGCATATTGTATAGATCATGAAAATCATATTATGAAAGTAATTTCAAATAAGTAACTTTGTTTAACAAAATAATGATCAGGATATTTTTTATGAACTTTTCGGTTTCCATAGAAAATTATGATGTGACTTTTTAAATTCTCTCCATTTGTCTTATGATGTAATTTAGTATCAAAGAACATGAAAGAATTTGTGCAGACCAATCCAAACGTAGTGAATATCATTTTGATGCAGGTGGATGTGCTTGCATGTCTTTTTAAGAGTCACATTAATTGTATTCATATGAGTATTGTTAGTATATACAGAGTCACCTCAATTAATACATTTGGAGCAGATGTTTTGTGAATTTATTGCTCAGTTGTTATAATCTAAAAGGTCGTCGTGCAAGTTTTGATGATTGTGTGGCCCAATATTGGGTTAGTAAGGCGCGTGCAATGGCTGAGAAACCAAAACTAAATTTTGAAGCGTGTAGACAAATTACACAGTTAATTACACAATCATAAATGCTTCAGGTTTTCCAATTAATCATTTATCAAGTGTGCCACAATCCCATATGCTTTAATGTAGTACCTCCGTCCCTAATTATAAGACCATTTTGAGAAAAAAAAATTGTCCCTTTTTATAAGACTCATTTGCTATTTCCAACTACATTAATTATTTCTTTACATACATGCTCATATTTATTATACATCTTTTTCTTCAATCAACAATAAATAACATATGGAAAACATAAACTAAATATCTCTCTTAAGGATAAAATTGTAAAAACAATAGTGATTACAAACAACTTTAATACAAATATTCACTTTCTTAATTTCCGTGACTTTAGCAAAAATGTCTTATATATAGGGACAAATGTAGTATTTTTTAACGTGTACAATAGTTGGAAAGATAGATTACCTTTATGCAAGTAGTTTACTCAAAATGTCTTATGGATTGATGTTTGAAAAAAAAATCATGTTCGTATATTTTTGGATTAATTTGATAAAGATCAATGATGTTATACATTATTTTTCAAAAAATTCATGAGAGTAGTATACATATAAGGACGTTAGTGGATTTGGTTAGAAGATAAATGGTACATAGCGCATCTGTTTTCAATCTTAGTTCATCTAAGCTAAAAAATATTAAAGCCATCATACAAATTGATTATAAATGGCAAAGGGATAATCACAATGAAGGACGTTAGTGTATTAATTAACACGGAATTTTTTTTTTTAGAGACAATTACGTGGTATATTTAGTACTTTATTCTATTTATCCATCCTTATCTCCAATTGTTTCCATTGCAGATCTAGTGTTGCATATGACTAATACAACCTCAAATATTGTTTATTACGAAGTCTTTCGTAACGTATCTTTATGATTAAAGTTCAAACATTTTTATTATGTATGCTACAATTTTATTTTGTTGCTATTGTTGTTGTAAAAGATGACATATTTTTAAATTTATAATGTTTACATTGTTGCGATTTATTCGTTTAACTTCTTTTCGGTAGGACCCGTGCGGTAACACGAGTCAAGAGTTTAGTAAGTCAGAAAAAATATAAAGTGGTACTCAACCCAAAACAAAAAAAACCCTAATTATTAATCAAGGCACATGAGGTGGTTCGGTAACCATGCAAGCCACCCCCACCCACCCACCCACACTTAAAATAAATCTTAGACAAAAGGTCCTTAGGAAGAGGATGTTACACCTCTAAGCTCTAAACTGAAAAAACTAGCTTAAATAATTTCATAACGTTCACAAAGATTTAAGATAAACGTTAGAAGGGTGTGATCGATTGGACTAAAATATTATAACATGTTTTTAACTATCTAAAGATATATTATTATAAATTAAAGGGATCAGAATGCGCGAATGACTCCTCCGTATGAATATTCAACGATCAACGACGAACAATTTAAGCAACAACTTGCTGCAAATTATATAATTACAGCATGCATAGCGTGTATGTATATATTATATAAACAGAGACCAAGCCAAAGCTAGAGTTAATTTAGAGACTAAGAAAATAATTTCCTATGATAAACGTTTAGTTTTATGATATGCCAGTCCTATGATAAACGTTTAGCATACGATTGCCGATCATGGCATATAGAGATGATATGATAAAAGTGTTGGATAAAGATTTGATAGAAAAGTCTTCGTGATCTTATCTTAGTTGACAGGACATTGCATAATATATGTAGAGTTGGAGTTTAAACTTTGAACATCCACTTATTCATCTTAAAAAAAAAAAAAAAATCCTAACCACTAACTACTTGATAAAAAAAATTATGATATAAAATGATAGAGAAGTGTTCGATATATATTTCGGATAAAATAAATAATGATATGATATATATTATTTTTTGAGAGCATGAGATATATTATTTGTAAATAAAATATGATAAATTATATTTAATTAATTTAAATAATTACTTGTGTATTTTAGTAATATTTTCATTTCATTAATTTTTTTTATAAAAAAGAATATATATATATATATATATATATATATATATATATATATATAATAACTATTACCCTTGTGTCCTTAAAAAAAACTATTGCCCTTGTGATAATTATTATTTTTCACTATAAAAAAATACATCATTTTTAAAATTAGTTATTACTTTTCCCTCTCACAATAATCGGCTTATTTACAAAATAAAATTTCTAAAATAATTGACACTTATCAGAGATTAAGGGTTGTGTCCACCCTGGTTTAACAAAATCTTAAGAGCCCTCGAAATTGAAAAAACCGATGCTAGCGATCAAATAATAACATGTTTACAACCAAATAATTTAACAAAAATAATTAAAAAGTTGCTAATAGTACAAATTATGTGGGAGAATCCAAATTCCGTTACTAATAAAAATAATTTTTTATCAAACTTAACTTACCTTCTATCAAACTTCATATTACTAAGATCCATTTCCTAAAAAATTAACATGTTTCCTACAAGTCTTTTTGAAGGGCGTTTCCTTGTGGGTTTTTTTTTTTATATTTTTGACAAGCTATAAGTTGTGAGTTTAAAAGGTAAACAATTCCAATTTCTATAATATTTTATCCTCCAACTCTTGTCTCATTGTGTATATGTCATCATCATTACCACCGCAAGCACTCATTTCTCTTCCACTTCTTTTATTTATATTTTGTAGGTAAAAATCTAAAGTGGTCTTAGGCGTGTTTACGAGTTGGTTGTTGGAGCGCTAAGTGTGAGATATATATATATATATATTTAATATCAATGATGTTGTTCTTTCAAGTTTTGAATACATTGTATATACATATATTAAAACATAGACTTAACCATGTTTCAACTCATCCTTACAAAACTAATTTATAAGGTAAGAAGTATATGTATTATCAAATTAATCTGATTTAAGATTTGGTTTTTTTCAATGCATCTCTTCTAGTCCAACACTATTAGACTTGGTGCGTGTATAATAGTGGATGGCCCGATCGATATGTTCTGATACCATGTTAAAATTTGAGGCATAACTCATTCTTATAAAACCGTTCTGTAAGGTGAAGAGTGTCTTTTTTTTATAAACTATTATCAAGAGCCCTACCAATCCTATGTAGGACTTGAGTTTCTCCCGATAAACCCTCTAAAGAACTATTCTACTGACTCTTCACAATTTGTCACAAAAATAAATAACAATAATCACCTCAAGTCCTCAATGCTTCCTACGTCCCAATTATAAGTCGTTTTGGTGATTTCACATGTATTAATAAGATAATTTTGTAAGTGAATGAAATATTAAATCAAATAATTAAAAGACGATAAAATAACAAATAGTTAATGTATGATAGAGAAAATAACATTAATGATTCATTGCTATTATAAAACGACTTATAATTTATAACAAATTTTTTCTCTCGAAAGTGACTTAGAATTTCGAACAAGAGAGTAGTAATTAACAATGTTTTTAATTTTAAAAGTAGATAGTATTTAACCACTATTGAATTGTTTAAGCGGTAAGAGAATTGACCCGTGCCGCTTAAAACAATTTAATGATGGTTAAAAAAAAAAGATAGACTTTAAAATGGTATTAGAAACGTGTAATTAATGTTGAAACTCTTTGAATTTTTGGGGTATAAATACAAACATGGGCATAGCCTAAAAGCATCAAGTTCTCCATCCATACTCACACACAGCAAGACCTGTTTGATTATTTGTAATTTGTTTTTTCCAACATATATCAATGGCAGCCCCCTCATCTTACCTCGATATTAAGCCTGTGAATTTCATTACTGTTCTTAGCATTGATGGTGGAGGCGTCAGAGGAATCATTCCTGGTGTTATTCTTGACTACCTTGAATCTCAACTTCAGGTTAACTAATTAATTAATATATTCTTCACTAATATCTTAATTATTCTTGATTTAGTTTTACATTATTTACATGTATGTTGGTTACTTTACAGGAGATAGACGGTAAAGATGCAAGACTTGCAGATTATTTTGATGTAATTGCTGGGACAAGTACTGGTGGTCTCATTACTACCATGTTAGCAGCTCCAAATCCAAAGGATAACCGTCCTTTATTTGCTGCTAAGGAAATTGTCCCATTTTACCTTCAAAACTTGCCATCTATTTTTCCACAAAAAAGGTCCATCTATCTATATAGTAAAATTTGTAACTACTTACATTAATATATGTGTGCATATAATATTAAGTGTTGAACATTATATTAAAAGAACTAATTGGATTATTACTTAACATATGCAGTGGAATATTTGCGCCGCTGATAAACATAACAAAAGCTTTGACAGGAGCTAAGTACAATGGAGAGTATCTTCACAAGCTGATAAAAAATATGACACAAGATACACTTTTGAGCCAAACTTTGACAAACGTTGTTATTCCATCTTTTGATGTTCAGCATCTTCAACCTACCATTTTTTCCTCATATCAGGTATTGCTTATTTTTTTATTTTTTTACATAGACAAAATTAAATAACAAAACACTGCATGGTACGTTTAAATTATGAAAATTTGAATCATCTTGAACTTTGGTCATATATTTATGCAGATTGATGCTGAGCCAACTTTAGATGTACCACTAGCAGATATTTGCATAGCCACATCGGCTGCTCCAACTTATTTGCCAGCTCACTATTTCGAGAAAAAAGATGAAAATGGGAAAGTCATCAAGGAATACAATCTCATCGATGGCGGCGTGTGCGCTAACAATCCGGTAAGGGCTACCTCAAGGGTCAAGTATATTGAAAAAACATCTAGTCTCGTATTAAAAATAGATATTACAAGATCTAAAAAATAATTATAAAGAGTATTATTTACTCAACGAACTTATTTTTGGACCGTTCGATCTACAATCAATGGTCAAGACTTTGTCACGCAGTTAAAGATTTATATTGTTTGATATGAAATTAGTGGTCGAGATTGTTTATAATCAATTTCAATCGTCCGATTATAATATTTGAAATCTATAACAAAGAATTAATTTGATTGTTGATGATTATTTTGCAGACAATGGTTGCAATTAGAGAGGTGACAAAAAATATGATAAGGCTTGGGAGAAGTGGGAATGGTATAGGGTATGATCGTTTTATAGTTATCTCAATAGGGACAGGATCAAACAAGAGTGAGCAAAAGTACAATGCTAAGATGGTTGCTAAATGGGGTGCTTTGACTTGGTTATTCAATTCTGGTTCAACACCAATTCTAGATTGTTTCAATGAAGCAAGCACTGATATGGTTGATTACCACAACTCAGTTCTTTTTACTGCCCTTCAGTCTCAAGACAACTACCTCAGAATTCAAGTAATTATACTCCTCTTACGCTATTTTTTATTTAAAAAAATAAAATAAACGGTTTTTCCAAATGACATATATGGGGAAATTTGCTACTAGTAACATTTTGATCCCCTAATCACAAGCTAACTAGTAACATTTTCCTATATAAAATGTTAGTAGCATATATTTGAAGTGCTCTCTCTCTCTTTGGTATTCTTGCAAGTGGATGGATGGAATATTTGAATCTTGATAATGATTGCATTAGTGTGCGGCAATTTCCAAGCTTGATGAATGATTTTTTAATATGAAAGCTCATCTAGATTTATTTTTGTTTGACCAAATAATATCTATTAAGCAATTGAACTCTTCATAAAACGAAGTGATTGTTACGTTTCTTGTGTGATTCTATTTTTCTTATATAGGTTACGTTAACGATACCTTGAGACACCGGTTAAGATAGTAAAAAATGCAAGTTTTAAATTGAAAATAATATTTTTTACACTTTTCAAGAATAGATTACACAAATTTCAATGTAAAACTACTGTATTTACTTCCTTAACCAATGTCTGGAGTCACTCGCTAACATTTCTCTTATATATCTCTGTTTAAATGAAGGGTTAATATATGTTTACCCCTGTAATATTAGCGATTTCCGGTTTACCCTCCTGTAAAAAAAATTGTTTAGATTCCAATATGTAATTTGAAGATTTTTTTTTATTTTGGACCTTCAAGACATCAAATTTCAAAATTTAAGCTACTTTCGGCCCCTGTAATTTGAGAGAATTTCGTTTTACCCCTGTCATATCATCAATATTTCGGTTTACCCTCCTGCCATATCATCGATTTTGTACAGTCAAATTTCATGAAGTCCCAAAACCAAAAATCTTCAAATTACAGGGTTGAAATCTAAACAATTTATTTTACAAGAGGGTAAACCGAAAATCGCTAATATTACATGATATTAACACTTAAATTAATAATCGTATAATTAAATTGTTACAACTTACAAACTTATGTGGTTGCCTGAAACAGGACGATACATTACAAGGGGAAGTAGCTTCTGTTGATATATCTACTAAAACAAATTTGAATAATCTGGTAAAAGCTGGTGAGAATTTATTGAAGAAAAAATTTACTCGAGTGAATCTAGATACGGGCATATATGAAACTGTTCCAGATAAAGGCACCATTGAAGAAGAACTCAAAAGGTAATTAGTTTTATTTTATAATAACTTATTTATTTTGTAATATTAGTCCTAACTAAGGGTGCCCTAACTCTATAAATATTGATATATTTGTAGGTTTGCTAGGTTACTCTCGGAGATAGCAAAAGAGAAAAAGTCCAAGCTACAAAATGGAAAGTAAATGATCACAAGATTGAATATGTCATATATATCCCATCGTTGAGGCTCTATCTATTTATTAGTTTGGTTAATTAATAATAAGTCTCTTTGTCAAAAAATAAATAAATAATAAGTCTTATATATGTAGATAATGATGCAAGTGTGTATTGTGTAATGAAATAAATATTGTTGTTGATTTTCAGAATTAAGAATTCTAAATTTTTCATTTTGTAACGTTGTACTGATTGCACCACAAGTATAATTATATTGCCATTTGCCCTTGCTCGCGTATTCTTATGTTTTGATTTAATTCAACATAAGTTGAGTTGAATTGAATTGAAAAATATAATCCATAAGTTTATGGGTCGCAGGTTAGGCTGTGGATTGGATTTTTCAACCCATACAAATCAATGCAATCTGTATAATAAAATTGATTTAAATAAAATAAAGAAGCTTAATGGAAAAACTTCTTGTTTTATTAGCTCCTCTACTTGATAGTAACATGCAATTCACACGAATTTCACCTACTATAGTAGGTCAACTCACCAACCCGAGAATGAATGCTCTTCATTTTTATTCTCTATATTTCTTTCACATCACTACAATTTAGAAAAACATATAAATAGGATGATATAAAATTAAATGAAAATCATAATATAGTTCTATATTCTTCAAAATTTTATAACGAGGAGAGATTAAACTATACTCGTTGAATACTTGCATATTATTACACCGTTCAATATACATAACAAAAACCTTAGTCACAATATACTTGAGAAGAGATTATGCTTGTTTTGGCAACTAGAAACTGAAGTATCACAGTAAATACCATGCGAAGTCTGCCAAAATATGCAAAATATGCTTGTTTTGGCATGAAGAAGCATATGAAGAGTGTTAACTACCCCAAACTGTAGTCAAGTACAGCTCATACAACGGGCTGAGGCAACGGCAGTTAGGGGTATTTATATAGTTTTGGGGTGTGGGAAAACAATTCTTGATGTGTGTAGAGCAATTTCCAGACCATTATTGGATAGAGTAGAGGATGCTCATATTAATTTACAGCCCAGTTGTACCTTGATAAGTTCTAATTCAATTCATATTAGACCGTTACTTTTCTCATCCTGCTGCCTTCTCACGCACCCTGTAAAATTTTCAAAAATGCCCTTTTGCAGTTTGGATTTCATAATCCGGATTATGCTTATGTGTAATCAACAATCATAATATCTTTCATTTCACCAATTTTGAATTTTTCTTTTAAAAAGAAAAAAAAAGGTCTATTCATGTCAAATAAAATCATAAAAACACAAGGATGAGAGTTAGGAAGATTAATATTGTCCTTAAAATGACTATTCATGTTACAAATATGTTCATAATTGGTGCTGGTGTTGTCCGGATTACATAATCTGAACTGCATCAGTACCGTGAAAAAATGGTGTTTAGGGGGTGTTCGGATTCTATAATTCGAAAAAATCACATTGTGCGCCTTATTTTTTGAGATTTTTGGATTTTTTGGGATTACAAAATCCGGATTGGTGAAAAACTCATTTTTTTTTCATTATATAATAAAGGAAAACACCAGTTCGGATTAAAAAACCCGAAAATCTCAAGGGTATTTTTGGAAAAAAAATAGGCCCGCGAGAATCAACATGGTGGGAAAAGTAATAGTTTTTATATTAATTCAATTCAATTGTACCTTGCTCAAAATAAAAAAATTCTTCTAATTCAATTTTTATGATTTTTAAAAAAATATAATAATAACAAACATGTTATAAAAATAAATATATTTGAAACATATGACGTGAACTTTGTAAAATAGGAATTAAAATTGATAACCGAGAATTTAGAGGGATTAAAGTTTGAAAGCAATTTTTAGGGAAAATGAAAATTGATATATTTAAAGGGGTCAAAAATATATTTAACTTTTATTTATATAACATTGGAACTTTTTTTATTGTCATATCACATCCTTGTAAGGTTCAACAATAATTTGTAGTTATTTAACTTAAATATATGATTTTTAGAAAACTTTCTCGCAAGGTGTTGCATGTGTTCAAAAAATTAGTACTCCCTCCATTCTAAATTATAAGTCGTTTTGAAAAAAAAATTGTTTTAATAAATTGTTTTACAATATCAACGAAGCATTAATGTTATTTTTTCAACTATATTATTAACTATTTATTGCTCTCTTTTTTTCAATTTTTTAATTTATCTTTTCCATAACATTAGTGAAGGATAATTTTGTAAAATAACATATAATTTCTCTTTCAAATGCAAAATTAATTACATTTATTAATTTGTATAAAATGATCAAAACTACTTATGATTTGAGACAAAGGGATTATATAACAAAATGGTTGAATCTAAAATAAATATAAGTGCTAGAAGAGCTTCACATAGAAAAATCATAGTGAATGATGACAATTCTATAAATTGAAAACGAGAATGAGAAACGAAAGATTCGTCTGAGTGTATACTATTTGTTTGATATTTGATTACATTTGATCTTATTAAATGTGTTAAATAATAAACATTACATTAGCAACATTCTTATTTTTGTTACCAATGACACAAGAATCCTCATATTTCAGACACTATTGTACTAAATAAGATAAGATGATCAACACAAAGATTATATATGAACACACTCTCTCAATGAACCACACAAAATACATATGGATATCTTCACTCACTTCAACGGCTCATGCCATGTTCAACTGCTGGAGCTGTTGTAATTGTAGCCATTGCTATTCCTCTAGTCCGTTGCTCAACATTTCCATGCCACCCTATCCATTCCAAAATGCAAATTTTATAGCTAAGATTTAATAACAGAAAAGACTCAAAACAATGGCCAACAAACAAATGCTAAACAAGAGTGTATATACATACCAATGACCATGTTAAATCCACGGTTTTCAAGCTCACGATATTCTTGGCACAAGGCGCATGCCTCGCAGCAGCAATGAATCAAGCAATCTGTACAATCATTTCCCTTCAAACCGTGTTGTTGTCGCATCTTTGATCGGTAGAAGCAAGAATACAAACAAGGACACCCAATCACACAGCAAATCAATGTATACAAAGCCCCACTAGCACCACATGCTGCAAAACCACAAAAGTCCTTAAGTTGAATCACAACAATTAATTCATTTTTCCATTAATAACTTATTTCCAATATTACTTTTTTAGTATCTTGTGGTAATTTCTTAAACTAATGAAATCAGCATATTAATCCAAAAATATATAAATATATAAAATGTAAGCTCTAAAGTATTATGTGTTACTAAATTTGGTAAGAAACTGTGCAATCCTATCATTTCTTTAACAATTGTGCTACTCAAAGCTTTCAATATATATATTGAATTTGTTATTAGAAATGAATGGGGGGTGTCTTACAAGTGGATCCCTTGTCAATGATTTCTGCAACTTGGCCAAAAGTGATACATGGACACCAGAACGTTATGCAACCTGAAACAAATTAGTTATGCAAAGTCAATCAAGTGAAAATTAATATATAATATATAGTTATATAGCTGTAGGTATATGCATAATATAATTAGTTTAGTAAAGGATGAGGGACTTACTTTTTCCAGGGTCAGAGCAGCAATCACAAAGACCGGTGGACCATTCAACTAGAGGTTTAGGCGGAGGAGGAGGCGTGTAATCCGATGAGGCACCGGAGTATGCCGATGTTGTGCTGTTGTAGCTCACTGGAAAACCTGTGGCTGCTGGTGGTGGTGGTTGATTGGATGCTGGCTTTCCTTGTTCTGGTGTATACATTTTTGGAACTTACCAAATTGACTTAAGCAGATTGTATGGATAAGAGCGTAATGCTGTGTTGATATATTGTGAAGATGTGAATGATGGATTGGCCTCACCTTTATAAATGCTGAACATTGTGAGTGTAGAATGGTTCATTAATGATGAGACTAAATGCACTAGTCAATGTTTGTGCAACTTGTTCGTTACTTTCCATTCCACTAATATAAAGAAAACAAAAATGTTTCTTTCAATAAGAGACTATGGTAGTTAGTAGTTACATTGTACCACATGATGCTACTGTAAATTAAAAAATAAAAAATATCTTAGGATTGTATAGATATTTTTTTATTTGCCTGGACATATATACAGATTGTTATCACATGCTCTATAAGAAACTAATCTCTCATATTTATATATCCAACAAATTTTATTCTCTTATTTAGTTAGCTGTCCAAGGTTCTGACCTCTATTAAAAATTAAAATTGTAAATCACATTCCATAACCATTAGATTAAGCTGCTGAGTTGTATAAATTAGTGGTTCAGTTTTTTATTTATTTAAATATTTTAATTCATTGTATCAAAGTTTATTGTAACTCGTTAAATATGTATTAGCAAACTACAGTCGATTTAATTTTACAATACTGTAATTTTTTTAATTTAATGCATGTATTGACACATTTTAAGCGAAAAATATATACATACAGACTGTATTACTTTCAAGTTTCAAGTACTTTTCACTAAAATAAAAATTTCAGTCAAGAAAAAACTAGTGAGTCGGAAAAAAAGTAAAAAAACTAGTAATAATACTTCAATATAAGCATTGATAAGGATAGTTGTATTGAGAACAATAATCTACAAACGTAGAATTAACGAAACTAAAAGGAAAGAAGCATCAACCAAAATTGTCATCATCATATTATAATTACATTACAAACAAATGGAGGGGTGGGGGTGAATGTCATTTGCCATCATCATGCGCAGAATCAAACCATCTTTCAACTAGCAGTAGTCTAATCGGTTGAAACTTGTGGTAAAATCAAACATCTGCATCGGCTTGTTGCATCATCATTTTTCAGAAATCTAATTGATGCGAGCACCCCAACTGTCCAAAATGAACTCTAGCATAAACCAATGAACACACTACAAGGATAATATTTCAGACACTCGGTCATGTGCATCGGGAGGAACCTCCCTCCCAGGGACCAGAACATGTAGAAGGTTGGCGTACCTGTGGGAATATAATGTCAATGTCATTCCATAAAAGGGTATATTAACAACTAAAACTTAGGTATTAACTCACTCTGCAGCAGTAAACGAGTGTACATGTTCTGTAATGAAGGCAAGCAAGGCCTGTGAAAGGAATAGAAATACCAAGATAAGATAACTTGAGATAAAATTACATCAAACACGAAGCTGTTATGTTAGTAGACTTACCTCAAATGGCATGTTTAAGAGTTCATAGTAAGTGCGGACTCGATCCAATCTTTGTTGCACAACTTCACTGTTTATGGATGGAATAGCAGCCAATGCCTGTAACACCGTGCAAATTTATTATGAATCTTCCATTTC
The DNA here is from genome assembly GCA_958299785.1 of Medicago lupulina. NCBI lineage: Eukaryota > Viridiplantae > Streptophyta > Magnoliopsida > Fabales > Fabaceae > Medicago > Medicago lupulina. The sequence continues at coordinate 6,054,583 of OY283146.1, read as the reverse complement.
GTCAAGAACTTTTTTATCTCCACTTTATTCCTAATCTCTCTTAATGAAGTCAAATAGTAAAATTGTCTAATTAATAAAAAAAAATATGTAACATGCAAAAATCCACACACAGTGGTTGTATCTAGTTAGATAAGCTTTTTAGTGAGATTAAGAAAAGCATATACTAAACATACAAAACAACCATGCACATTTGGTAAAAATTTAAAATTATTTGTCATGACTATTTTAATCTTAACCATCATTGGTTAGATCTAGTGGTATAAATTAAACCCTCTTAGGTTGTATTTGGGGTTCGGAGGGGAAGGGAGGAGAGGGAGAACGGTGAGGAGCTCTAATCAATGCTCTGAAGTGAGAGACCACCAAAATTGGCTAATATCATGCCCTAACCCAAAACTTTAGCGTTTCAAGTACATGAATCTCCACACTTGTATTATACCGCTCACTAACATGCGGTCAAAAATAACCATCACTCTGGTACAATTTGTTAGAAATGACGCAAAATAGAGACGAAGGATCAAGAAGAAAGGACACATTTGAGGAAAAAAACTTCACCAGAAAAAATCACGAGCAAAGGACATCAAAATGAGCAACTACTACAAACATCTTAAATGCTAAACCTTAGTATGTATATGTATTGTAGTACATGTAAAACCCTAACTCAAAAGCCCAAAAACGCAAAAGGCTCATACATCACTTTAGAGCACATTTTGAACCTAAGTGTATACATGGCTAATAATGAGTGCTCAATAGCCATCGCACTTGATACATCTACATGCACACACAATATCAGTTACCTGTTCCAATGCAATAGAGTTTCGACATATTTGCTGAACACCAAAAAGATTAATAGACTTCATATCCGCCAAAGCCTGTAATTAAAAGCGCCCCCTCTCATTAGCAGTGAAGAAACGGAAAATACCTTTTCAAACAGAAATATTGTAAGTATTTAGGTCAAAACAAAACTGTAAATTGTATACATTCGCACCTTAATAGATGCATTTGCTGCAACCCCACAAATTCCACCAAATATGTAATTCCGCTTTGCATTTGAAATAAAAGGAGCCATTTCCTCATCTCTTCGGGTTATCTGGAAATTTCATTAAAATAGTAAACATAAATGGTTTAACTTACATAAGCATAACATACATTTTGGAGTCACCAACAGGAAGATCAAAAAAATTTGAAATTCATCATTTTGGCTATTGACCATTTACTTTCAATATTAGGGATTATAGTAACATTCCATTGTTTTATATGATCTTGTAAAGCTAATAAGACTAGGGCAATCCTCACCTTACCAATCAGTATTGTGAGGTTTGATTAGGTCCAAAACCTAATATGGTATCAAAGTCTGTCCTAGATCCATTGTTTGGCTCCCTACATCCTCCACCCCCAGCCCAATTGATGGTGTGAAGGAGGGGGTCCAACGGGTATAGATGTCAGTGCATGAATAAAAAACCAAATTCTAAGGTGAAGACTGCCCCAAGTTGTGCACGCACTACTTAGGCCATATCTTTGGTTGAAGTTGTACTCTCGAGACAGAACATCTAAAGTGGAATTTGTGTGGGTGGAATAAGAAAGACTTCTTGAGAAATTGGGCGGCAGGATCTTTTGAAAAAAGATAGATAGAAAGACACCTGTGCAGTGAGAGAAATGATGAAGTCATCTGGTTCTTCAGCATCTTGGTCATCCAAGTATTCTGTATTTGTCATTTCCTGTTCAAATGCTCAGATAAGTTTGGCGACAATCAATAACAAATTCTTCAATCAGGAGATAAGTAACATCACATTTGGCAAACCTGCATATGAAATATTGTCTCCAATTGCATTTCTATGCGTAAAACCTTAAGGCAGTCAATTGCCAGTTTTCTATAATCTTGAGCAAATGATGCTAGACTCCTTGTAGGTTCACTGTCTGAATGACTATGATGTTTTCCTCCAATATGATTTGTTGCTCTTTGAGTAGTCTGTCCAAGCCTGCCAATTTCACAAGAATTTTTAATGCTTGGAATTCTTTCATTATGAAAAGACAAAGGCTTAAATGCGCGTTTATAAAGAATAAAAATCCCACAGAACAAGATTTTACCTACAACATAACATGGTACTCAAGAATACATACATATAATATAAACAAACAGATAAAATAACACAAATTAACATAATAACATTAATAATGTTGAGATCTTATCTCTGATTTACTTTTGTATATATTTTCCTGTTTGTAATCATAATTAGATAGATATAGGATTTAATTCCTATAGCTATAATCAAGGGATAGGCTTTTGTAATCCTATGCTAATAGTAATCTATTTAGACAGATATAGGCTTTTGTAATCCCTAAAATAGGTTAAACTATTCCAGCTGGCACAGAGGCTACTCACACAGGTCACAGACTCGCAGCAAGCAAGTTGCAAACAAGCATGGACCCAGTCTCACCCAAGGGAAACATAGATCTAAGAAGACGAGCACAAAACAAGTTTCATCCAAGGGAAGCTCTTTTAAATAGATTCACACTTGTGAAAAAGCAATGATAAAAAACTAAAAACTATGGTTTGCGAATGATTGGTGGTGGTCATGCACATTTTACTGATCTTATTAAAATCCCAGAAAAACAAATGTCTTTCTGGGGATGTGATTGTTCCACAATCTGCAACTTAAAGAGTCGTGAACTCTACAATCTGAATTGGATTCTGGCAGTCTCACGTTTATACTTAATTTATATACAGTATGCAATAATAAAACATTGCTAGATTGCACAGCATATACAAAACACACCTTTCAACAGAGTCTGCAACATACTCCAGTGAGTCACTAAGGGATGCCAACAAAATAAGTTTATTGTCATCGTGGATTAGGTTTTCCTGAGGAAAAAAATACATTTAAGTCACGGGAGAAGTAAAATAAATAGGCGGAGAGACGGGGGATTTTAGCAAGAATGCATAAAATTGAAAGCTTAATTATTATAGGTTGGTAAAAATTAAATGCTCAATAAGAAAATTATATCAATAATGAAGCATAGTAATTCGTCAGCATAAATTAAGAAACAAACCTGCTTAATAGGACGCAAGTTTAGCAGTAATTCACTTAGCTCCAGTTCAGCCTCAATTGTTTCGGCATCATAGGAATTACTTTCCGAATTAAAAGGACCTTGCAGATTTGGTAAATACCCACTTGAGGGGTCAAGCCTCATCAATTTCTCAATATCATGCCTCCCAATAAGCATGTAACTCTGCTTTTCAAGAACAGCCTGAAATATAGTTTGACAAAAATGTCAGAAAATGCTAACACGAGAAAGATACAATTCGAGGCAACTATTTATAGGAATGTGAACCACCAATTCATCTAAATAGCCAAGGACGGCGTAATCAACAGGTCCATATATACTTTGTGCTGAAACTTTATTTAATTTTTTTTTTTTAAAAACTAGGTATCTGGCCCAAGGACCTACTAATCTGGGGGACCAAGCACACAATACACTAACGGAGAGGCCAATTGAAGCCAGAGCAAAGCTCTGTATAGACTGGCCTAACCCAACACAGGAATTGTTGGCACTTCAGGGATTCGAACTTAAGACCTAGAGAGGAGCACAGTCCTAGGCCCCAAGCCTACACCGCCATGCCAACCCCTCCCCTGGAGATTCTTGACTGAATTAACAAATAATAGAACTGAAGAAGCAGCAAGGATCCAATTCTTGTGTGTTATTTGCTTCTTTATAGTTTATGATGCACCGATTCGCAGAAATGGTCACTGATACAGCAGCAACACAGCTGCGATATATGTACGCTTCTTCATGAATTTACATATTCCCCACTGAGATACATATATGGCTCAATTTTTCTTATGACTCTCAGTAATCACCATAACACTTATGGCATTACCCGTTCATCTCAGATAAATGCATCATTCACACTTGCCCACTCTTCTAATAATTTCTCACCCATTCATTAAATTGAACCCTTCACATGCATAATATCCTTCACCCATTCACTTTTCCCTCTGCCTTTGCCCATTTTTAGTTTGGAATTATTGAATTAAAATAACTTCTTTTTTTTGACAAAAAAATAACATATTTATTGTATTTCATTTTTTTTATATACATATCTTAAACATATTGTATCCTATTTTTTCAAAAATGCTGTATCACTGCATCGGATATGTATCGTATCCGTTACTCGTATTGCATCCATGCATCATAGTTTATGGTGCTTAGCCAGTCGTTGTTCCAAATATATGTCTTTGTCAGGTAGCTTAAGGATTTAGTAATATATGTTCTCTGTTTTTTTCTACATTATTGGAAGTTTTTTCCGTCAAAAAAATAAATAAAAATTACAGGAAGTTTCATCCAAAAAAAAGTACCTCCATGTATGAAGTCCGGCATCTTTCATAAGTCCTCTCCAGAAAAGTTTGCACATACTTCACAAGATCATTAGCAAATTTGGGCATTGCTTGAGCCCAGCCAAGCACCTGCAGTAAATTTGATGCAAAAAGGTTCAAAGGGAAAACAAACATGTTCTATAACTATCAAACGAAACTAAATGTCAAGCATGGTCAATGGAATAATGTCCAAATTCCAAAACTTATTAGTCCAGGTAACATATCATCTTGTGTTCAATATAGAAAAGTAAAAAATAAAATAGAACCCGGCGTATTGTATTGACATTATTATTGAAGCTAAAATTTACCTCTTTTGTCAAGTAATCAATAGCCAATAATCCTTGTAATACAGGCCGGCCCTTTTCAATTGACGAGGTATAAGTACTGACCACATGTGCTCTTGGACGAAATGCAGCCGGACCTAAACGTGTATAGGAAGAGAACAGATCTTAAAACAAACTTATGGTGATATTTGAGGACAAATACTAATCTCTCAACAAGTCATCAACATTCACTTCCATTTTTCAACAAAATATGATAATTATTGACCAAAATTTCTCATAGGTTTTCAGTGCACTATATGCCCGTAAGCCTAATAAGCTATCATTTCACATCATTTTTGCTGCAACTTCTTTAGCTTTTACATTACAGATTGAAAAGTTCAGTAAATGTTATTCACAATGATCTTACAAATTAGGATCAAACTATGTTTAGTTTAATTGTACAAAAGAAGTGATCTATCATCTAAGAACACTTGATTAATTACGCCATCACAGGCTTCTCCATTCCCATTTTTGTAAACAAATTTAGAAATTACTCCTTTTAAAATCCCAACAAATTAACATGTATCAGCAAGTATATTTTCAACAATATAAATACGAACAATTGCAACAACTAAAACACTCCAAAAACACAGAAATGAATACTCTGTTTTCTGGGGCTTTTGAATTGAACTGTAAGGAAAAGATAATCTAGCAAGGGAATGAGTCATGGGTTACTGATTCCCATAACTATGGCCGGTACAACAAAATTACTAACTACTACAGTGCCAACTACTTTAAACTAGGATGCATAATTTTCATGGAAACCAAATTTGCTTCAGAAAGTTGTGTTTTGGGGTGGGTATTAATTATCACTCAAGTGCTTGTCAATAACACCTTCCATTAAGAAGTAAGAACAGGTCTTAGCATCAAACATTTCAGAGAAAGCTAACTTCAAAATGCTTTACTGCATGATTGACATTCTATGATGTATCAAAAAAATTGAGATTCAGAAAAGATCACACTGACCCCAAGGAGGGCTTTTAAAATAAGGGAAACGGAAAAAAATAGCCAGAACAGTTTAAAAGACTTGCTTGATATGGCTTGTTGTACGCCTTTTCGGTAATCCACAAACATAGTTGGTAAAAAGTGGTCCTTTACAAAGTTCTCCACAAAAGCTAGCAACCCATCATTGCTGCAATTCACAAAATTGACAAAACCATGAAGTAACGTTAATGCGTTAAAAAGTCACAAAATTTGAGCTTCAAAAGAAGTTTTGCTATTTTCTTTTAAAATCAATAAGAGTTTGTATCAAAAATATATACTATACAAGCATGATTAGTCAAAACCATATAAAAATTAATAGAAACTAGCTGACATGCAATCAAAACTTAAAGCTTCCATTTTCATTATGTTTCCTTATATTGATTATGTTTGAAGTTTGTTGATCACTCTCCCCGGGGCTTGCAAAAGTAGTACTACACTGGCACTAGACCTAATTCTTATAGATAGCATAGAAGTTATTTTACAAGTATCACCAATATCACATTATACATCCAGAGCCCCTGATCTAAGGATGGGTATGTTTCAATTAATGCTATGAGATGGAATAGAGTTGAATGGATTGGAACGAAGTTATTTTCATTGTTTGGATTTTAAAAATAAGGACGGGTAGAATAGAATCTAATGGTATCTATTCCATCAATTTCATTACTTACCGCTATTTTTCATTTCCCTGAATTTGGATGGAATGGTATGGAATCACAGCTGGACATATTTTTATAATTTAAATTACTGTTTCACCCAAGTAAAATGAAGTGTGTCGCGTAGCACAAGAACGCTGTGTTTGTCGTACAGCTGCGACTGATGACTTTTTCTGGCCAGTGCCGGCAAACAGTTGCAGAGCCGGAGACACAGAATTTTGTCCTTAACAATGGCTTGACACTGGGTATTGGATTTATGCTATTAATTTGGGGATTGAGCACGCTTCACTTTTATTGTTATTTTATTTTATTATTGAGAACGTGAGGTGTTGAGGTTGCATAAAAACCAAAGACAAAACTAGTAATATTTTTTTACTTATTCTGCATTTTACTGTACATCGATATTGGGATTTTATCAACATACAATTATTGGGTTTTGACTTTATTCAAAAAAAAAATTATTGGGTTTTGACTTATTGTATTTTATATTGTCAAAAATATTGATTATATTTTTGTTAAAATTATTATTTTTACATTTCACGTGCATTACAAAATGTAAATCTAGCATCAGATTGTTAATATTTAGAAGAATATTAAGTTTCTAGATTGTGTAAAAATGAACTATTATTTAAAATAAGGTTATAAGGGGAATAAAAAAGTTCTAACCAATTCACTTCACAAAGGATAGGATGGAAAAATTATGTTTGAAGTTTCATGGACATTTCGCATTCCCTAGTCCCTCTAAGGTTTAGACTAGGAAAGGAAGAGAAAACAAAGACGGCTATCAATGTATCCAGTATATAATCAATAGATGAGATTCAATAACCTAACCTAATAGCCCTATTTATATTGGGTTCTATAATCAACTGATCAAACAATTTGTGTTTTATTTTGACGTTGACAAGTAAAACTATTTGTTACATTTCAACCACATTCTTGGTTCGTGTTCTTCATCATTTACAAATAAGCAATGTCCAGAAAACTAGACTTGACTAGCCAATTAAACCAATTAGTTGGAACCAGACCATAATATAGATTGATAGATTGATTAACATTAATATCTCTGCCCAGCATCTACACACTATTTTTCATTAAAGAAATTCTACCGAATAAGTTTCTTTCAAAATTTTACCTCAACAAACTCAATTCATTCTTTTTTCTTTTTTTTTTCTGAAACGGCAAATATTATTAAACACAAGCCCGTGCAAGAAGCACTAAAAGGCAAGGAAGAAATACAAAGCACAGGGGACTACAATAAAAAAAGCTATCCCAAACTACCCCAAACTCAATTCATTCTACTTTCAGAACCTGGTTATTCAAGCACATTTAGCAGTATATACTTAACATATTGGCGATAAATACTCAATGCACAATGACACTCTGTCCCGATATCAATATTTAAGTTAAGGTAAAATGAACAAACACATGTGCTTAACTTAGCACTAAATACAGAAAGCAACATTTTATTCACGCATTTTTTTCAACAAAGAAAGTGAACAATAAAGTAGCATTTTGGTTTCGCATACAAGAAATCAAGGAATAATTTTAAAAAAAAATATTGACTAAAGAAAAACTCTGCAATGTTTTTGAGCTCACCTAAGTTGGGAATACTTTGTTGGCAGCATTGAAGCAACTTTATCTGTGAACTGCACAAAGAATCAAGTCAGGAAAAAAAACATATTGAAGACGGTCAAAACTTCTTTACAGGAGGGATATAACAATCCAAAAAGCATCACCTGAAGCACAGGTCGGTATATTGATGCTGCTAAATATATGCCCTCCTCAGGTAAAACCGCTGCAGACCCATAACCCTCCTGCACCACATTGGGACCCTTCCTATTCCATCCTTGGCGAACAAGATCAACTCCTGAATATTAAAACAACCAGCCATAAATGTTAGAATTGGGAAAAAAAAAATAATAGCTTAATAAACAAAAAAATTATAAAGAAAAAATGCTATAAATAAGATGTTCAGCAATTAGGCAATGACTTTTCATCAAAGCATAAAACTACTGCTAGAGATTAAATTGTCAAGAATTAAGTAAAAGGGTGATATTATCAGAAACTTCCATAGCTAATTTACAAATTAAAAGCTATTGCAGAAATGGTACTGTCAGCACAGCATGCTAAAAGCTAACATATACGCAATATCATTCTAAACTGAAAGGGAAACAGTTTAGAATTGCAGGTGCTAAACAACCAAATGGAAAATGTTCCTGTAACAGCGCTTGCTTATTTGTTTTTTATCCAATATTACTGGTAGTCTTAAACATTGATGATTTTCTTGTCCATATCATAATATTGATAAGATTATTATTCTCATATACCATGTCTATTAGACAGCAGCTGTAATCATGTAGTAAACAATTAATAGTGGGAGAAGGAAAATAAACATGCCAAAAACTGACAACTCCTTAAAAAAAAAAAAAAAAAAACTTTGACAACTCAAATATGTGCACAAATAAATATAAAATTCATTTTTCTTTGATATTGCAACTTTTTCTATCTATCAAGTATCAAATATACCACATATGGCACTTTTCACTATGATAGGAATAGAAATTTTATCAGAGGTGAAATAAAAATATGTGCAGACATTGCAAGGAAGAGGAGTGCTAGCAACACACTCTTCCCATCACGCACTCTCTTATTGGTTGAAATTCAAACGCGTAGAAGTTTAGCTTTAACCCTCTAATAGTGATTCTTATGCATGCAATTTTCAAAAATTATGCAAGCTTCACCAAAATAAGCATATCTTGGCAGCATCCCGTGTATACCAACAGCCACATGATTTTAAACTGTATAAGCAGAAAAGTTTAACTTCTCTTTCCTTCAATTTAATAGAATTACCATACCCTGATTAGGAACAGATATTGTAGCATCAGTAAAGCGAAATGCAAAGGTAAGACCATTTTCTGATTCACCCCTGTAATCAATAAGAAACATTAATCATTAACTACATGATGCAAAATTTAATTTGAAAGATAATATTGTCTTAACATAGAAAATTAAAATTCCTGTATTATTTTCTCCTGACAATTGTGAACCTGACTCAAACGATTTATCAATCGCATTAAGGCAAAAGACCTTGTGTCAAATACCCTACTCATTTTTTCTTGTCTAAACATCTTTCCTTGCAACACCAAAGTTTCAACTTATCTATAGACTGAGTGCGTAAGAGGGGATTTGAGGTTGTTATTGTACTAATGCCATTGTTTTCTTTTCTATGTTTCTTCTTTGCACCAACGCATAAAACAATACCTTGTGCTCTTTCTTGTAAGTCAAGATCTCTCTAATAAGATCACTTTCAAAAATAAAATAAAAAAGTCACAACTAACATGCGACACCGAGCATGTCATATTTGAGTTGCAAACCAAATGCTCCTCAACTAGATGATTAACAGTGAATCCAAAATGAAGGCTGCATTAATGGTTTGATTGGAGCTCCATTTATTATCTATCAAGTTCTTATGCCAGCTTTATCACAGACTTTCTTAATTATTAGGTGTCTGTGGCCAAAGGACTACTACACAATATTCCATAAAATTAAAACTTCGAATTGAGCAAAGGTTGTTGTTAAATGTTATATTTAAGAGCAAAAGAAATTTAACTCACTTGCCTTTTCTCTTTCGAAGGGACTTTGCTTGCAAGTCTGGCTGTTTGCACAGCGGCATCAGCAGATGCAGCTTCTGGAGTCGCCCGCAGAATTTCACATATAAGTTGTTGGCATTCACTCTACAAAGAAACATATGCAGTAAAAAAAACTAAACATGTTTCTAAACCAACAAGTGTGAAACTTTCCAGTAGTTTCAACACTCACTAACATGCATGTCAAACTGCTTATTTAGTTTTCAGATTTAAACTTGTCATAAGTTTTCACTTCGCAAGTTAAGCTTTCTAGAAAGTTGGTCCTAATGACGGATCCAGAAGCTTAAAGGACAGGGGGGCTAATTTTTATTTTCTTATGATAAATATACATGTTAAAAACTTAAAGCAAGTAGGTAATCTTCTCATCTAGTACAATTTTCAAGCTAAAAACGCAAACACATAAAAGAGATGCACTAATTATAAAGTGAATGTCTCAGTTGACCAGGATGGATGCACATGAAACGTGGTCAACCCTTTAAGTGATAGTAAGCCTTTTACAAGTTCACTTATTATTTTAGTAATATCTTAATAGCAAAAATTTGATATGGAGTGGGGAAATTATTAGCACAGATATGTTCTCATTCTATTATTAAATTATTAAATATCTTGCAACTGAATGACCCCTAGATATAGATTACCTGTAACACTGTCAAGGAGAAACTTATGCTGTAACCTCCTGTGACTTGAGATGTTTCAGAATCAGGGTTCCAACTCACATCTACTGGCACAGATTTTGGTGTGATCATGTCAACATGCTGACTGACTTTTGCTTCCAACAGCTCCCCAACAACAACATGGTTCTCTATAGAATGATACACAAGATGACAAATTTACTATGAAGAATAATGATTAAAATAGAAAGCAGACAACAACAACCAAAACATTTTGTCACTAGGTGGGGTTGGCTACAATTTTCCTTGGTCTTCCTTTACCTCCATTTATTGAACTATCCTTTATCTAGTTTACCCTCCTCACCAATGCTTCTATGTGTTTAAAATATAGAAAGTGCATGAAAGTGCGCACACACACACACACACACACACACACAACACACACACACACACACACACACACACACACACACACACACACACACACACACACACAGAGAGAGAGAGAGAGTGAGTGAGTGAGTGAGAGAGAGAGAGAGAGAAAGAGAGAGAGTGAGAGAGAGAGTGTGTGTGTGAGTGAGTGAGTGAGTGAGAGAGTGTGAGTGAGAGAGAGTGAGAGAGAGAGAGAGAGAGAGTGAGTGAAAGTAATTTGATTGATGCATCTCAACTGAATTGATTCCAGTGTAGCTAACTATTTATACATAGTTAGCTGTAGCAATTCTGTTACAACAGAAACTAATGGGCTTGAAACCCAAGTACAATAGGGCAAGCAGCCCGCACAAAGAGCAGTGTGAATACTGAAGTGAAGATATAATCCTATATCTCTAATACAATGGGTTTCTCCACACATTCCCAAACCACACAAGACTCTGCTGTCTTTTACACAGCAGGTGTGTCCCCAACTTTCTCCCTAGTGCTTTTATTCATAATCCAATATTATTTTGCGTGACCATTTATTTATCTTAACATTCTCCTCTCTGCAATATTAAGTGTAGCATTAACCTAGACAGAAGAATGCATAATAAAATTATTGTGACTCACCAAATATTCGAACAACAGCATCCAAAATTGAATCAAGAAGCTCCTTCGCAGCAATTTGTGCTTTCCCACCAGGAGCCATGAGAGGGGAAACAGGGCTTACAGCCAACAGAGTCCCAGCAATAGATATCCCATTCTTACGCTTCTGTTTAGGCAACTGGTAGCTTTCCAGTTGACCTTTAATGAAGTGTAGATCACCTGTTCCAGTTCGGGAACCATGACCAATGCTAGACCTTGATGAATTCAAAAGGTCTGCATGGGCTTTAATCTTGGATGAAATAATTTCATGAATTGTTGGTCGTAATCTTTGGCTGGTAAACAACAAAACCAGCATAACTTACACACTATCATCACTAACAAATATATAACAATAACAAAACGATAATAATGAAATATGGTGAAGTGAAGCCTGCACAGACAACCAATGGTAATAATGGCTCTATTGTGACTAGTATTCAAAGCAAGTGTATTTTGTAACTATCTGGCCAAACAATTGTAACTGATGTTAAACCAATGGTAAGTACTTTTGAATCTAACTCAACCTTCTTGGAGGATTGCCCAAGTTTTATAAGCTCTATTAAGGCCATATTTAAGCTAATTTGGGACTTGGATTTTTTACAATACTATCAAAATATTTCCAATGTTCTTAGAGGGAACAGATCACTGTGGACTGATGCGTCTTGCTATTGAGCCTCACTCTTCCTTTGAGGGTTTTCTGTGATGTGTAATGGGCCTCGGACACAGATGATTGCGGTTTATCTTGGACACAACTAAGTTCCCTAGCGGTCCTGCAAACAAAAAGTGGTTGCTAAAAGTACTTTGGGGCGGAATACAAGAGTAGCGGGGGCCTGCTTCAAGCCGGTCTGAACCAGGCCACTGGATATGCCGAATACGCAGGGTAAATTGGGTGTCTTAAAATATTGCTCAAGCTTACTCCTATAGTTAAAATCCTGATTTAAAATGCAAAATTGTACGAGTCCAAGATTTCAGGGGTGCTGGGCGACTTCGTTTCATTATAATGTCTAATTCACTGCTGTCATTGGCCATTTTGTTCATGACTTATGAATTACTGGTTATTTAAGACATTATTTACGAACTTCCTTATAGTTATGACTTTAAGTTTAATTAAGTATTTGAATCCAAAGGTTTACTTTCTCTTACTAATGTAAATTTATGCATGAGTATTAATTTTATGAATATTAGTATTATGAATTTTGTAGAATCTTATGATTCGTGTTATGATTTAACGCTTTACGATTTTACTACACCTTTTCGATTATGCGTGGAATCTCGATTTTAACTACCTTGGTTCCTTCATCTTGAGCTTGTGGAAGGTGGGAGAATAATCTTCTTGGTCACGGTATTTTTGATGTTTTAGTTTGTTATGTTTACTTTTAGAATTCAATTCAGATACAACTAAATAACTAACACTTAGCTGTCACAACCTGAATTACAGTTATTTCAAAACATAAATACGAGTGCTCACAGCTTTTGTAAATTTTAATTGACTTTCAGGAATACAATTTCTCAGTTTCAGTAAAAAAATATTCTTTTCTCCAAATTTCTGATAGACAGTAACAAGTATCACATCCATTCTACTAATTGAGAGGATTTGGCATCCACAAATCATGAATTGCATGAATTAGTATGTTTTTTAGGATAAAAGGAAAAATATGATTAAAGAAAAGAAGAAAAAATAAGGACCGAATCCCAATATTAAAATAGGATAAATTGAGGGGAAAAAATGCAGAACTCGGAAGCAGAGTTGATATTTGGACTTTCATGAAATAAAAATCCCAAGCAAGAGTCAAGATCCAGCTAGCAACACTAGTGTTAAAAGTTAGTTTTAAGAGAAGCTTATTGAAAAAAGCAAATCAAAACCTTCAAAGAGATAAAGAAACATAGAGTTTTCTTGAAAAGAATAAATATTATTAAAATAACTAACCAAATCATAGCACCAGCAGCTGACACTTTTCCAAGCATACACAGACACTCAACCATGGTCTGAAGATACTTCACATAAAGTGGAGCATCACTCTTTCTAATTGTTTCCTGCACAAGAAACTCGGAACTTCAGTTCAGAGCTAAAAATCGCTGAAAATTCAAGAACAATATGAATTTAATACCAATTATACAATTAAGTGGCGCATACAAGAAATTCATCAGGTGTTGAATTCGAAAGCCATGTTGGCATTTGACGAAGAGCACCGCTGGCATCCTTTGTGGCACCACTACCATTGATTCTCATGTTTTCCGTATCCCCATCTAAAGTAGCTTCTTCACTCGAAACCAGAGCGCCTTCCTCATCATTGCCATCAAAAGAACTGAAACACACATTTGATGGTATTTTATATACTATATCCCGCAAGCACAGTCCAAACTACACCCTAACATGTACAGCAACAATCAAGACTTATCACGCTAGGTGGGATCAGCTACATGGATCAAAAAACGTAATAGTGCTCTATCAAACAACACACCAATATGACGCTGGAAAAAAGAAAAATTGGAGATTGTCTCTTTAAATTGTTATATCCTTAGATTAGTCAATATTAGTGAAGAGGGTATTAGAGATATAAGTGTACATAGCTTAGTTTAATTGTGTATGTGCCAGCTCATCGGTAGGTGTATGCTGAGCTATACAAATCTGTATAGAAACCAGATCCATCTCAAAATTGTAACTAACTTATCATATATTGAAAATCGCAATTCTGTAATAAACTTTCTCTCTCTTCTCTCTTCCTCTCTCTCTCTTCTTCGTCATCATATGATGAGTTTATCAAACTCTATTAGGGGGCACAACCTAAAGTGGAAATTACGAAAATGGAGCTACATTACTACACCACATCAACCTAACAGCAACACTTCAGCAAAAAAAAACACTACCAAAGCTAGCATTGAGTAGTATAACCAGTATTCCATGTAACAAATAATAAAATCACACTATCAAATATTCTCATCATCCCTTTCAACAATCTCGTCCATTCTTGACAAATAAGACAATATGAGAGGAATTTGCTAAATTAGAATATCTACTATGAAAGCAATCTCCCCTCGGCAATCAATAAAGCAATGTGTAACAGTAAAAAAACTGCATGAAGCTTCAATGGGAAATAAGAAATGATTTATGCAATTTACGTTAGAGTATATAAGTATCTGATGCATTAAGCATCTTAGTGTGGTTTCGTTACACTTAGTTTAAGCCTTCCGTTGCAGGCTAATGACAGCTGTCAGGTTGTGTACAGCTGTCATACTACCTCATGACCCTATATATACTTGTCTCCCCTTGTAACCTGTACTCTAACAAGAAATAACAGATTCAGTTACAGAGTTAGTTACAACTCTCTCTCTTCTCTCTGAGTTTTTCAAGCTTTTCACATTCATCAATGGTGATTCCTGTTTCTAACAGTTTAGAACTAGGAGAAAAATAGCAGACATAGTCAGAAGTTCAATTGACCAATATTACCCTCTGTCCACAGATCCGGGCCTATATGATCCATCAATCTGGAGGCCATTTTGATTGTCACCTTTGAATGACTTTGTTCTTCGAGACAGAGGTTGTGAATTATGCGCAGTAATTCCAACAGAAATGGTGGTGGGAACGTCGTCGTCATTCTCCAGCATAGTTGAGCCTGAAGCACTGTACACAAAAGAGTTCAAACACAATATATCATATCATCAGTTCACAACAAATAAACTGCACAGCTACATTAAATTGGCAGTCAGATCAAAAGTTTGCAGTACACTTAAGCGACGTGATATGAAAATGTTTTCACATAGAAACAAATGCAAACAAAATAGAAGAGAAATTAACGAAAGAGCAAAATAGAGCTTCGGAGTTTGCTTGAAAATAGCATATCAAGGGAGAAATATAAAGCACAGATGAGCCACCGCTAAAATAGCATTTCAGAAGCATATACTCTAAATGCCTTTGCAAAAAAAAAAAAAAAAATGTGTACTCCAATATCTCACAGCATCACGATCTAAGTAAGAGATAGGAACGGAAAAACAAATACCTATATTCACCTTTGTTGTATAAATGTGCATTTAAATCCTCCAAAATCTTATAAAAGAGAACTCCACGCAACTTTGTTAAATCAGAACGGACATCTTGGAGTGCCCCAACCTAGGCCACACGTCAAACATAATTATTACAAACAAAAAACACATAGAAATGTTCATAGAGATGATTAAATAAATAGAAAAATATTAACAAAGAGGGAGAGAGAGCATTTGAATCAATAATATGCTTGAGAAGGGATGTACAGTCGTATAATATACAGGTTCTAAACAAGTGGAAATTTTATAACTCTGTTAGCACTTCTTTCCATATGCTAGAGGATATGGTTAAGTTTGGTGACTCTCACTAGTGTTTCAATCTCAAACTAATGGTAATTTTATGGGAAAATACATTTCTCTTTTTTTGGTTAACGGGGAAAAATACATTTCTAATATGCTGAGAGATGCAGAAGTTTTGTTATACACTTGTGCTTTTTAGTCTTTTTGACTTTTTTTCATTGGATACAGTCACAATCACATTCACATTTTCTTTGAACAATAAACTGTTTCTACCAAAGAACAAATACAACACAAAAAATAAGCCTTCAACACAAAACACTGAAAATAGAATAATAATACAGTAAGTTGAAAACCTACAGTTTGGAGACCTCGCTCAAGCATCATCATGGATTGCAGATGCAATTGAACTGCAGCATAATATTGCTTCTCTGCAATGAGTTTCTCAATACGAGCCGGAACCTTAGCAATATCTTCGATTTGATCCAATAAGGAGATTATGTGTCGTAATGTGACTGATCGATACCATAATTGATGCAATTGCTTATTGCGGGCACTAAGGTGCTGCTTGGCCTCTGCCAAATCTACCTTTAAGATGCCTATACTTTCAGTGGATTCGCTAAAAAGCCTCAAAATCTGGGAATAGTTTTGGATAGCTCTGTTGAAACCGCTATGATAAGATTGTACTACTTCATCGACAACCTCCTCAACAACATCACTTTGCTCTTTCAAATATTGGGCAGCAGCATCACGATCTTTTGATGTCAATATATGAACAACATGAGGTAACGAATCAAAACGAGCAACAGTCCAAGTCTCATCTATCCTAGAAAGTTCTTCTCTCAGATACTGCATTCAAATGGAAAACAAAGACTCAAATGAATGAGTACTCAATGCAACACATGATAAATGCAATTGCAATAAATCTATGAAGCACGGATACGGACACGGACACTGGACACAACACAGACACTGACACCACTAATAATTTTAGAAAATCACATAATTCAGTGTAATTATATGTGTCGTGTACAGGACACGTCTAATCCGAGGAGTGTATGTGCTTCATTGCAATAAATGAATAAATCTAAATCTGAAACGGAGGAAATATAGCTTACAGATTTTTCTGGAGGCAAAGGTAAGTCATCAAAAATTCCCATATTGAGAATTCTTCAATGTGTCCACAGAAACACCATGAAATGAAGATATAAGTATAACTGCAATGCAAAAACACAATTGCATATAAATGAGTCATCAGAATTTTCAAGAGGGAGAAGAAAAGATAAATACTACACCAGATCTTATAATTCAACTATGACAGCAGAATTGTTTGAAGAAGAAGAAATCACAACTAACTCACCAAATCCGACGAACAGAGGGAATTTCCGGCACGGTGATCGCCGGCAAAGTTGCTCCGATTCAAAATTTGTCTGTTTTTGTAGAGAAGAATGATAGAAAATGATGATTGGAATTGATTGAAAATGAAAGAGAAATATTCTGGAAAATCAGAGAAAGAGAAACGCAAAATTAATTAATAAAATAAGGGTAATTATATGTATTTACACACTCATATGTATCACTTATCAATAAATTAAAATTAGTATTAAAAACTAGACAAAAAAAATATATTAGTATTTTTTTTATTCTTAAAAAAAATATTAGTATTAAAAAATATTTTAAAGAATTTCTACATATAAAAAAAAGATTTTGTATTAATACGTAAAAAGATTTTTATCCCTTATTGATTTTTTATGATACTTCATGTAACAAACTAACACTTTTAAAAATTTACTATCATTAATTTATTTAGGCTTAAATATGAAAATGGTCCCTGCAAAATATCTGGCGTTTTGGTTTTAGTCCCTATAAAAATATTTTTTTGGTTTTAATCCCTGCAAATATAGAATATTTGGTTTTGGTCCTTGATATTTTGTTTTAATCTTTGTAAAATCATTTCATATTGAAATTGGTCCCTATAATATTCATTTTAGTTCTCATTTTGAGGGACTAAAATTAAATATTTTACATATTACAAGAACCAAATCCAATATGAATCAATTTTACAAGGACTAAAACAAAATATCAAGGACCAAAATCAATTTTTTTATATTTGCAAGGACTAAAACCAAAAAAAATATTTTTACAGGGACTAAAACCAAAATGTCAGATATTTGCGGGGATTATTTTCATATTTAGGCCATTTATTTATTAATTTTTATGTTACATGTTTTTTCTAATAAATATTAATATAATTTTATGATATTTATTTTTTGTTACTGATGAAAAGTGAAAACTTTCGTGGTTGTTGATAAGTAGAAATGATTATTCATTTGTTTATATAAACTTATTGAATTTTATGGTTGGTTGATTGTTTAGTAAAATGTTATAACGTTTGTTGATGTAATTGAATTGGTACAAATTCATTTGTTTAAATGTGCTCTAACTGTTCGACAAAATGTTTGAATGTTTTTTTAGTGAAAAATGCCCGAATGATTAAAATATCTCTTTTTTTTTTTTTTCTTCAACAAAGGTTCGATAGGAAACGACTTGATAATGAGACATTGCATGGTTCTGTTTGCATAGAGCCACTAGCAAATGCATTAAAATTTATGTGTAAGGGAAGGTTCGGGCTCCGCTAAATAACTACCGAAAGGTTCGATAGACAACTATGGGAAGAAACATTGACAGAAATACAACAAAAATTATGCATAAGGAAAAAAGTAATCTTTACCTCCTAATTGATCCCAATAGTTTGAAGATTGACCCTATTTGTTGAAATGATTGCGATAAAAAAAAAAAAAATCAGAATCGCCCAAAAATCGTAAGGTTTTAGAGAAAATTGAAGTTGAGTACAAAAGAGGAAATAAAAGTACAAGCAAGTTCAGCAATATATAATGACACTTCCGTGAGATACGTGCCGAAATTAAGCGATGTCATTTTTGACAAATCTTCTCAATGGCATGATAAATATCTGACATTAATCTAAAATATTATTGATATGATTTATAGTATAGTAACTTTAAATCAAATGATAAGTTTTACATTGTACCCAAAAAAAAAAAAGATAAGTTTTACAATGCAAGTATTAGGCAAACAAATTAAAGAGTATAACAATACCACAAATATTAAAAGAAATTAAATTTGACATCTACTCTTCTTTTTTTTGTGAATATCTTATGGTTGCAAAGATTAATCCCTCAAAAGATTTAAAATTGCTACATTTCCAAGAATTTGATATCCACTCTAAAAACAGTGTTGATAAATAAATACTTACATATAACCATAGGAACCCTATGATAACGATGCCTATTATATAACCATGGTCACTTGCAGCTGATTGATGCATTCAGCGAACCCCATTTGTGACTCGTGTATTGCACTAATCTTGTGTAAAAATATGATTATTCAAACACACTGATATAATTTGACGCTATAAAACTGATATAAATCATGTTTAATGAGATTTTTTAAATTTAAATGGAGAGCTTAATGATCGAAAGAATAGCTTTCTCCCTAATCTCCCTCTACCTATTGACAATCCTATACCTTTTATGCCTTGCCATTATTCTCTCCTCAGAACAATGAAAAATAAGTGTAGTAAAAATTGAAGAAAATGAGACTGTAAAACTATATATAAATACAATACAGAAACAATACAACATTGTGACTCATTTGGCATATTGCTTCTTATAACTTGGGTAATTTCCAGCAAGAACTTTGATCTGAAACTGGAAGTAATTAAATCAATAGCATCTCAATAATAAGTTTCGCCGTGCGAGATATGCAAAGATATTGAATGTTTGCATTTGTCAGCACTGAGTCATAATCTCAGCCCCATCAGGTGTTATCAAAAGGGTGTGTTCAAACTGAGCTGAAAGACTTCCATCTTCTGTCACAACTGTCCAATTGTCTTTCCACATCACTGGATTGATGCTGCCCATAGTCAGCATAGGTTCTGTAAAATTTACCAGGTAAAGGAAAAAATTAAATAATGTTAAAAGTTATAACATAATCTATAAATCTTGGAGGATTGTTTTCACTAAAGCAAATTTAAAGGGTTGCTAAGCACATGACTGCCTCGTGAAATCCATGATTATATATAGACCTAAGAGTCTATTAGGAGCCTAACTATATATGAAAAACATTTTCAGCCAGTTTCTTCAAAATGTGATGAATTGTAGGTTTATGTGTTAATTCCTATGGCATGGGTTTTTCTCAAATTAAACATCATCAACAACAACAATAAAACCTTACTCCAGTAGGGGGAGTCAGCTAGATGGATCAAAGCAATGTCATAATGTTCTATCATAAATCATGTTTATAGTCAAACTATTGGCCTCCAAATTTTTAGCCTATAGTTTTTTGTCTTCTTCTGCCTCTAATGCAATAACTCTTAATCCTATCTCATCTAGTATTGCCACTCATAGCATGCAACATTCTCATCTTAGCTTTTTCTTAAATTAAGCATACACCTAACAAAAAAGGAAACAAAAACAACAAGCACAACACTTCCTCATTTAAACATCATGAGCTACCGATGGGTTTTCAAAAAGTTTAAGCAGTATATACATTCAAGAAATCCCCAAATCCCAAAGTACTTTACAAATTTTGAAAACATAACACCAAGGGTATATTCCTGGAACTTGCTTTAGCTTATAAATAAGAAAGTAGAGACTGAGGGAATGGAAAATTTGGTTACAAATCATTTTGCATGTGACTGCAACATCGAAGAAAATATATCGTGACATTTAAAGCAGTGTGTTAAGAGCTCAATTTCAATTTGGGTCCACAATATCTGCTACTTCTCCTCTAAGGTGAAAATGATCTGACAATGAAGGATGGTGCTTTAACGATAATTTTGTTCATTGTAGTATCTACATTCCCTACTGTTCAATCATACCAAGAGGAAAATCATTATTTTCACTCATTTCCATTATTTTTACCAAGCGCTAGATCAGGGAGTCAAAATCAAAAGTATTCCATTCCATTCCACTCCACTTTCACTACCCTCTATATAGTACCATCCTCCACAATTAAAACAGTTAGCAACACTAAAACTTGTTACAAAACGAAATTTGAAATTTCAAATGATTCCCATGCACCCCTTCCCCACATCTGAGCTGTTCCAATTCTGTGCTAAATTAGTCAGCTACATACACTTAGCCTGTGTAAATTCAAAGGCAAGTTATGCACAATTACTCCAAAATAAGTGGCTTACATACGTGGTAATTCATATCCATATGGTATGTGGATAGTATCATTCACATACAGCAGCTTCCAAATTTAAATTTAGAAGTCTGGCCATATTTTTGGACGTGTGAACTTTTATTGGCAAATGCATGAAGATATTGAACTATCCTGATTTTTAAGCTATGCAAGGTTGAAATTTCCAAGTGCAAAGGAAAGAGAGAATTTCTCAAGGAAGAGCGAAATGATGAAAGGCAATAAGTATTTTTACATATCTAAAATATTGAATTGTGACACTGGGAATAAGTATGAATTATACAATAGTTTTACGTATTTAAATATATGCACATATCTCAATTTTTTCAACAATAATATTGTAACATATCATTGTACCAAAAAATAAAAAATATTGTAACATATCAAATATATAATATTAAAACCCAATCCATGCAACAGAGAACAAGAGCAAAATAAATGCAAAGATTCCAGCTTCGCAAACAATAATCATAAGCATTAGTTTATAACAATCTATATTGTATTGAAAAAAAATTACCAATCGTGAAGGTTTGATTTAACATCATACGTCCATCTTCATTGTTTCCTGAAAATAAAAATAGTAAGAATAATTGTTATAAACATAACTCTGAAATATTTTGAGGTTTGGAGAAAAAATATTGAAAGAATATGAAATGTTTTTAATATAAAATAAGGGTGGCTAACTGGTGTCCAAACGAGCAGTTTGAAATTCGACATCAGTTATGTATCATATATGTCTAACAGTATAAGCTAACAGGGACCTTCTGTTTTTCTCTTAATGGAATGTAAAATATAGGATTTCTTTCTAGAGTTTAATGGATCATTACCAACTTTTATGTAGTGAAAGAAATAACTTTACTTCCAAACCTCTGCCTTCTTCAATTTCTTAGTCTACGCAAAATATTCTTTGATTAATGCTTTCAATTTCTTACAAACTTCAATTTCTAAAAGATTAATGCTTATAAATTTTAAATTTAAACAAAATATTAGTGATTATCATTTTTAAAATTAATGGACACATGCTGATTTCAATATTCCTTATAAGCAGTAAAATAAATATAGATTTCCAACACAGGTTTGTTGCTAGTATCGAATTGAAGTGAAACTGACAAGTAATATGGACAAAAGTTCAAAGTTTAAGTTAATTACTGAAGTGCAGAATAACTGGATCAGCATGAAAAACACGTCCAACCCCATGGCCAACAAACTGTTGCACAACGCCATATCCATATTTATCTGCATGATCACTTAAAAAAACAAAAATAAATACATCAAAGATGAATCATATAGTGAAGAATCAAATTAATTTAAATCACAGTCATCAACTTTTAACCAATATTAGCACAATATTGAGAATTGCTTATACACTGCTTTTGTTTCCTTCAAATCGTTTTAAATTATTCAACCCCACCCTATGTTAAGACCTGAGAAGTAAAAGGTAGATGTAGGTACACTAGAGGGTACTATGAAGGCCATGGGAGAAGCATGCACCCCCTTTTTTTCTGGTTTTCTAGCACAGTTTTTCTACAAAGATGTAATGCAACAAATGACACGGCACAACTATATGAATGCGAAGTTAAAAGCCGAGTCCCACTAGATAGGTTGATGTTGACTATTGTGGGTTCATAGAAAGGAGTACACATTTCTGTAAAAGCAGTTTGTATGAAGAATGGGGATGTGTGAGCCATCTAAGCCCTAAGGGAACATCTTATTGGATATTCTTCAGAGTGATACTCACAATGGTCGGGAGTTTATTAAAATTTAATTCTGTGGCATGCTTAAATAATTTCACCCGGGTGGGGATGAACACTTTTTAGAAGAACTATTAAAAGGACACGAAGTTACAAACTGACATTTTTTGTTATTAACCTTATGTTTGGTTAAGATTTATAGGATCATGGTTTTAAACCAATGCAATTACCATTTACTATACATAATCCTACTGCCAGAGGGTTTCTGAAATTCTGTGGAATAAGGAAATGCAGGAACGAGAGAACAAATGATGGGAACATCTTACTGAATTGTTCTGCCAATTTTCTTGAATTCCACTCCTGGTGCACATATGGATATTGCTTTATCTAGGCATTCTTTAGTGACCTGTATCAATCAAACAAGGGAGAAACCCCCACTCAGATAAGCACAAAACGAATGACGAGGACAGTATCTCAACAGCCAAAAAACAATTAGAATAAGTTGTAAGGAAGATATAAATAAAATTCATTATATTTGGTAAAAGGTTAGTCAATGGTTTTTATGGGATATACAATTTCCGGGAATAAGTGGTACATCTCCTATTGACCAGATAATACAAGGTCATAAATGAATACCAAGGGATATTCTTCCTTACACATCCCATGTAAGATTTAAACCTTAATACCATAGGATATTCTACTGGATTACAGTTTACATGTTGATACCAATACTGGAGGCCTAGTTACTTCTACCCTGCTAAGGTAATAAATATCTACAATGCCATATAACACAGTGAAGTAGCTTTCTTTCTTTTCATACTCTCATTCCAAAGTGAATATAAAAGCATTCCTTTGTTGGCACAATATCTAAAATTCAAAAACTACATAAGTCCTTACTCTAAAGATTTAGAACACTTCACTGTAGTTTCAAAGGTTTTCATAATGAATTCCATTGCATGAAGTGCATAAAACAATTAATTTTCCAGACCAAGTAATCTAAAATCCAAAATTAATATTTTTACCAATATTTTGAAAACTGGACTGATCATTGAACTAGTTAACAGACTAGTTCACGGTTCACAAGAACATCATAATGAGAATCAGATTAAAATGCAGAATTAGAGAACAGTGCATGGACATATGGAACATATAAAAGCACCAAATCACAGCCATTGTTGGCATGAAGATAAACTAGTACCTGAACTAGTTTTTTGGCCTCATCATCAACATCTCCGCAAAAGAAAGTTGTCGATGTGTCACCATGATAACCCTATAATTCATATCCATTTGTTCAATCACCAAAACAAAGCACAAATTTTATAAATCTTAAAAGATGCAATAGCAAAACAAATAAAAATAGGCAAAACAACTGATATTAAAGTATGTAGCATACTCGTTCCAAAATAGGCTAGATGAATTAATATTCATACACAAATTGACAAAGGACCAAGTTTTAAAAGAACAATATAGTATTGTGTGTGTATGATTAAATAACTCCTAGCCTCCGTCCCCTCCCAACCACAACAAAAAAGTAAAAATAAGCACCCCGCCACACCCAAAAAAGTACAACTTACATTTAGATACACGGTAACATCAATGTTGATTATATCACCATCCTGCAAATAAAAGAACATGTCACGACTTTTTCACCCAAGATATATAATTTTACAATTTAAGAGTTGTCTAGAAAGACCTCAAGCGAACGGGAATCTGGTATTCCATGGCAAATGCATTCGTTCACAGATGTACAAACACTCTTTGGAAAACCACCATAGCCAAGAGGAGACGGGTACGCACCATTATCAATTATCATTTGGTGAACTGCTTCGTCAATTTCATCAGTCGTTATGCCTGGCTGTCAACAGAAGTTAAAACTAACATAACAACTTTTTCTTTTTCAATAAGAAACATACCAATCAATTCAACAATTTAATTTTATTAACATTTCATAGATAACATAAATCTCACGTTTAAAAGAATTACTGTTTCCTTTTCATCTATCAGCTATCAGCTATTAGCTATCAGCTATAATCTAACTTATGAAGAGTGCCGAAAAAGAGGAATAGAAACGCACCTTGACTAAGGTGCCAGCATATTGAAGAACCTGAGCAGCAAGCCTTCCAGAAGCTCTCATACATTGAATCCCCTTTTCATCATGTACTTCAGGTCCACTCGCAATCCCTGGAGGAACCATGGATTTTACATATGGAGGCTTTGTTATGTCCTTGGGAACTTTTCGACGTGGAGAAACAATTGCAGGTCTCAAGCGTTTACGATTGGTGTTGTCATCAATATTCTTTCTATTGAATAAGAGATTGGTTAAGCCAGAAAGTGATCGAGGTAACTGCATCGAAAAATGATTCGTTCCTGTTACAAAGAATGATGAATGAGTTAATTGAGAAGAAGAGAAAGTGGAAAAATGAAAAGGAGAAGGTTGAAACCTTGTCTGTAACGGAATAGTTGAGGAAGTGATTGGTGGCGTAAGAATCGATCTCCGGTGAAAGAAGACTTCAACAGTGACACGCTGCTGCTCGCGGCCATAGCCATGTTCTCTTCTCTTCTCTCTTTGTTTGTAACTTATCTCTTTTATGCGATGTGCTTTCTTTCTTCCTTCAATTTTTTTGTAAAATCATTTATGACATAATTTCAAATTTAATAATTAATCACATTTTATTAATTATTACATTAAACATGATTTTATAATGAGAGATGCTATATCTTGTGAAAGAATTTTGTCCTGGATTCCTGAAATGCTTAGGATGAATAAATAGGCAATTACCTCTTGAAATTGTAAGTTTCGTCAATTACCCTCTTGAAATTAACAAAACTTCAATTACCCTCTAAAATTGCACAACGTTAATCAATTTACCATCTCTGTCAAATTTTTCTGTTAGTCAACATCAAGTTTTGCAAATACCTCCTGAAGTTTTGCATTTATGTGCAAAATACCCCCTAAACTTGATTTTTTTTCTTATCCATAACTCAAAAGATATTAAAGGCAAACAATTAATAATTAACTTTAATACCTTAAACTCTACAATATTACAATCCAATGTTAGAGTTAACATTTGGATCATTTATTACAATCCAATAGATTTGAGATGATTTAGATTGCATAACAAGAATAAGAATATATTATAGAAAGTAGAAGAACAATCACGACTTCCGTAGAAGAATGAGAATACATGGTTAATGTTTGATCGTTTCAGAAAACATATATGGTTGTTTACCGTCAAAACTTAGCTAATATGTTCCACAATTCAGTGATAGTGCAGTCACTTTTAAAGATAAAAAAAATATAAATTTTTAAGTTTAGAGGGCATTTTGAACATAAGTGCAAAACTTCAGGGGATATTTGCAAAACGTGATGTTGACTAACAAAAAAATTTGACGGAGGAGGTAAATTGATTAACGTTATACAATTTTAGAGGGTAATTGAAGTTTTATTAATTTCAAAAGAGTAATTAACGAAATTTACAATTTCAAGGGATAATTAACTATTTACTCGTGTTAGAATCGTAAAACTTTAGTCATATATTCAACTCCTATTTTTGGAAATTATGGGAGGGTGTTGCCAAAGTGCAATTCACTGTAGCTAGCGTTTTCCTTTTATGATACATTTTTTTTTGGTAGTGTGCATAAGCTTTTTTTGGTAGTGACATTTTATAATACATTAACGTTACACTAAAGTTTACAAAATATTGGTAAAACTAAAGTTGTAGTAGTGTAGTACAAGAAGATAGATATGGAAGAAGAGAGAAGGTTTAACATCCTTTTCATTAGATATGGAAGAAGAGAGAAGGTTTGACAACTTTTCATGCACCCTTATAAAAAAAAAAAGTTTAATAGCAGTTTTGGTCCGTTAAGTATTAGGAAGTTGCGATTTTGGCCCTTAATAAAATAAAATGCAAAACTGTCCTTTAAGTATTACCCTTTTGCAGTTTTGGCCCTTCAGGTTAATTTTGACCAAGTCAAAGCTGACATGAACATTACGTGTGTAAAAAAAATTTATATTATTAAAAAATTAAAAAAATATATTTTTTAATTAAAAAATAATAATAATTACACATGTGACGTCCACGTGTGCATTGACTTGGTCAAAATTGGTCCGGGGGCCAAAACTTCAAAAGGGGCAATACTTAGGAGGCGGTTTTGTATTTTATTTTGTTAGGGAACCAAAACCGCAACTTCTTGAAACATAGGGGGCCAAAACTGCTATTAAGCCTAAAATAAAAATTAGGAGCACAAGATGTTGGAGCAAGAGAAGGTGGAAATTGAATTGAACAATCCAAGATCCATATTGATCTGACATACAAGTTGGCATAGAATGTCCCACATTCATCATTCATATCATTTCAAAAACTATTAGAGAAATGATATTTGTACAATCATTTTATTATGAAGGTCTTTGTTGAACTTGTATATGAAATGTCAACAATGAAATCATGATATCCTAACACCCGCCCCTAAAATAAAAGAGAGAAAGAAAATGAGATAATGTGAGTTAAAATAAGAAACTGAGAACAATGAGTGGGTTTTTATCTCTTTGTTCTTTGATTGATTGCTTTGAATACAGATCTACATTATGTGCATTGGAGCCATCTGCTCCCACTATTCTACATATTTGTTGACTAATAATAAGACATTATGTTCTTTTACCCCACAACAAATATTGAGTTACCCCCCACTATTTTAGTTAGAACTTAGAAGATAAAAAGCTTTCCAATTAACAATAATAGATGGCCTTGTCTCATGAGTCAAGAAGTTATAAAGGGCTTTAACAAGATGTGTTATTTTTTTCCTCCCCTTTTAAGAGAGAAATAGGAATAGTCCCTTCAAAAAAGAAAGAGAGATATAGGGGTAGTGTTCGTTGAAATGAGAAATAAGGTGCTTAGGAATTAGGGTGAGTGCAAAAGAAGAAGAAAAAATCAATTTCTCCACACATCACACACCTACAGTACGATTGTTTCTTTTGAGTTTATGTGGTTCAATAATCAGATTTAGAATTATATCATAGATATCCCTTCTAGTGAACAGTTTTCTAGTTAAGATAAACTGAATTAGTGATTTTTTGACAATGTTTGTGGAAATTGAAAAGTATATTGTTTATCCTATGTATTTACATTTAAAAGTTAACATTGCTTTTGGTTGTGGCAACTACAACAATTGAAAGAAACATGTATTTGCATTTTGCATAATGAGATAGTGAGAACTACTTTCCCTCTTTCCTGGTCATTTTGACATTTTTATTCTCCTACCTATATGGTAAGAAAACTTATAAAAAATAAAAAATAAAAAACCATCCAAGTGAAATTTTTTAGTAACTATATTGTGTATGTCATGCAATCATTTTTTTTTAATATCATGTAACTTTACTAACTACACACATGAATAATCAATTTAGTAACATTATTTTAAACATAATTTTTTTTCCATAATACTTATTATTTGAGTTTATCTAATAGCTTAAAAATCTTTAAGCATGATAATGTAATCAATCCTTCACTTAAAAAAATGCAGTAGATCCCAATTCCAGTTCATGAATGACACAAGGCATCATGTGATCTATACGATAAAGGTCTGTAAGATAAAAAAGTTTTCAATTTTCAAAAACATTTGCTGCAACGTAAAAAGAGTATATAAACCCACAGCTGATTTGTGATCATTTGTGCATGCAATCATAATTTTTCACATGACTTTTGAAACAATTAAAAGAAGAAAAAGGTTCAAAAAGTCCTATACTTTAGAAAGTGTGAGGGGGGTCCTAAAAAAAAAAAACACTCCTGACCCTCATATCATATCCATCCAACCCATAAAAATGGAAATACAGTATATGCTTTTAGAAAATAAGAGGTCCATTTGAGCACTAAAAAAAAAAAACATGTCTTGGACATTTATTGAAACCTACCCCTTAAGTCTTCATACAGCCTAACTCTTATCTCGTTTAGGACAATGTTAAGATTCTTCAATTTGCTTTTGCTCACTTTTAATCTTCATCATCTTTTTCCTTTTCTCTTTTGGAATTTCAATTAGTCTTTCCATTGTCTAGCAATGCAAAGAATGACAGAACATAAAGTTGATAAGGTTTTTATGGAAATGCAGTCGTGGGGAAGTTTTTATAAGAAGTAATTCAAGTGGTAAAGCAAGAACATTCGAAAGATTTTGAAAAAGAGATTCAAAGTTTAAAATCTTTACTACTAACATAATATAACAAGTAAAAAAATTAATATTTGTCTAGAAATACATACAAATCAAGAGCTAATCAATCCGAAAAAAGTTTAGGGTGTGTTTGGATGGAGAATTTGGAAAGGGAGGGTTTACTTTTTATTTTTAAATTACGGACACTATCAAAAGTTTTATAAAAAGTTAATATATTAATATGATAAACAATCATATAATACTTCAATCACACTTAATTTATTTTAGAAAAACATGTTATATAGTTCGTAATTTAAAAACAAAAAGTAAACCCCTCTCCTAAACCCCAAATCCAAACACACCCTTAGTAAAACTAACACTTAGGAGAAGAGAATCTAAGAAAGACAAGAAAAAATACAACTAAATAAATAACTTTTTTTTAATGAGAAATGTTAGAAGTTGGTTGTTAAATTAATATTTTAGTCATACGTGTGAGTTTAAATCTAGAATCTCCAACTATTTATCTCTTAGTTCAAATCAGTTGAGCTACTCAACCTCCACTAAATAGTCAACTTAACTTTACTCAAGATTTGATGAAAGGCATCAATAACACTTAGGGGGAAAAGATGTTGAGAAACAAAAGTTATTTAAGGCAAGAATAGAACTCAATAAAACACAGAGGTAGAAGACAGGCCGAAGAAGGAAAGAGGAAAATAGAACTCAATCAAGAAGTGATTGAAATTAGGTTCACTCTTTAGTTTTTGTTTTTTTAATGAACAAAAAATTATAAGCAAAATAGGACCAAACATATTAGGCTACCTCCTTTAAATGCAATCTAATGTACCATTCATAATAAGACAAGAAACACATTTTTCTCTAACTATAAACCATTTTCAAGACGAAACTATAATGTAGTCAACCACCTTCGACACAAATGGACATAGAATAGAAAAGGAAGAAAAAT
This sequence comes from Medicago lupulina, assembly GCA_958299785.1. NCBI lineage: Eukaryota > Viridiplantae > Streptophyta > Magnoliopsida > Fabales > Fabaceae > Medicago > Medicago lupulina. Next base: position 6,024,639 of record OY283146.1, on the reverse strand, counting down.
ACAATCATTCTTTCAGATTGCTCAAGTCACTAAGTGCCAAATCATTAATTAATCCCTTACTCTCCTTTCCTTTTGTCCCAAAAGCATGTAGTAGTAGACCAACTACAAAAAATTACACTAAGCCAACAAATGAGATTCAGACTTGTGAGTTGCTAAACACAAAACAAATTTGTTGTTACATTCTGAATCACCCTTCTCTTATAAGGAAATTCAAGCAAGTGGGGAGCCTAAGAATGAACATTGTTAGGTAAAATCAATTTTTTTTTTTAAATAAAATAAAATAAAATCAATAACCTTGGATATATAGGGTTAAATTATTTTAAATCATAGCCAAACACTTATCCTCAATGATAGATAAAAGGGATATACCGAAGATATATAACTAAGTACATTCTTTCACAAAAATAAATTTTTAAAAAAAAATACATAAGTACTCCCTACATCTCAAAATAACTGTCATCTTTACTATTTTTCTTTATCTCAAATTATTTGTCTATTTTATAATACCAATACAAGATTTATTATTCTTTTACACTAACATATTCTCTTTATTGTCTTTCAATCATCTAATTACGTCACTAACTATAATTAATAAGTACCCAAGAGCGATTAGATGAGATGGAACGGCTCTCTTATAGCTTAACCAAGGTCCTGAGTTCGAATCCAGCCTTGGGCATGCAGCAACGTTGAAACTCTTAGGGAGAGCCTGCCGCTCATTTGGGTCCCACAATGCTCGAGGGATTAGTCTCTGCAGTTGCTCGTGGAGGATAACCAATTTACACCACAACTATAATTAATAAGTTGATTTAGGAAATGAAATACATTTTACCATTGAAATCAACATTACTAAGTATTTTCTTAATAATTGTATAAAATTCAAAATAAATACCTAATTTGAGACAGAGAGAATATAATGTTGTGAATGAGAATCTTTCAAGACATTAAAAAGGTGATGAAAAATGTATTTACGAATTGAAGGAGATAAAATTATTTCAAAAATCATTTGATAGTCTCAAATTATGAATAATTTTGTAATCAACTTTATTTGCAGATTAAATATACTATCTTAGCCAACACAAGTTAGCACAAATGGTCAAACTTCTGTTTGCACTAACCATAACTTCAGCTTGAATTTGGATATATCTTGTCTTGTATATGTAGACTTGGTGATTATTTTATTTTGGACACAAAATCTATGATAATTTTATTTTTTTGAGAGGACAAAATCTATGATAATTGTCCTTGATCTTAGATGGTGGTATGGTATTTCCTAATCTAAATTTATTAAAGTGCTATCTTTTTTTGCTTGGCGGATGGATAGTAGGTAAATGGTAATTAAGTTGGCATGTCTTCCTTTCAGTATTGATCTATGTTCCCACGTGTAAATGCACTTTCAACATGTGTATTTGATCATCATGAAGTACATTCATTTCTATACTTACCCATATGGTCCAAAATTAAATGACCATGTGTGTCATGTTCCCTCGCACACTTCTCATGCATCTCTATATTACTACTACTTCATCCATTTTAAAATAGTGTTGATTAAAGTTTTTTACACAAATTAATAAAAACAATAAAGTTATTAAAATGATATTTATATTAATTCAAAGTTTTTTTTTATTACTCATTTCAAAGTTTTTATCTTAGTTTTTTTAACGGTACCACGGAGCATTGGTTAACATTTCTCTTATATCAAATCAACCTTATTAATTATTGATGTTTTTTTCTCATTATCATTAATGCAAAATACCTTAAATAGCTAGTATAAACAAAAATCTATTATAATTATTACATTTAATGTCACTATTCCAAATTTATCCTTAAATTAAATTTACTATAAGTATTCATCTTCCAATGTTTTCAACACTTTCCAAAGCATTTTAAGGTTAAAATTGGAAAGAGTGTGTTTTTTTTATGATGACTTAAATGCACTTAGATCACTTTCTTAAAGAGTATTTTTTTTGCTTACATATAAGAATAAGATCAGAGGGAGTATTTAGAATAATATATAATATTAATTAGAGAGCAAAATTGTAAAAATAATATATATAATTAATTCTACATTAAAATGCGAAAATAGCATTCATTTTAAATAAACTTTAGTTTTTTAAGTGACAAACATTGTGAAATGAAAATAGTAGAATATTTTTACTAAATAATAATATTTTTTAAAAAATCATAACCCACCAAAAATAAAGTTCTTGACTTTTCAACATTGAGACTAATCTGAAAATTGACATGCAGTTATTCAATTTTTTACACATGAAAACTTAGAACTCTCTTTCAAATGAACCATATGGGTAAGTACAGAAATATCGAGGCTCTATCAATTAGGGCGAATTTTAGCATGGACAATTACTAAATTTCTTCATCTTAGATCAATTTTGTTTTGCTTGCTATTAGTTGTACATCTTGCTTTTTTATATTCTAATTTATAGCCCTGCCCAGCCCCATTCTTAATAAAAAAAAAAATTAATATGAAAACATAGACATGATCAGGTTTGGGCTAAAAAAATATGACGTATATATTTACTGCATTATTATAGAGAACTAACTTTAGTTTGTATCTAACTTTGTAATATTAATTCCTTCAAAACTAACTTTGTAATATTAATTAGAGTTAAATAAACTATTGGTTCCTATAAATACAGCGAATTTTGTTTTTAGTGTTCATAAAAATGAATTTTAGTCTCTCTCTATATATATATATATATCATGATTTTTCATCTTAAAAAAAATATTGTTTTTTCCTGTGAATTAAATAAAATTTCATCCAAGTTCCAAGTAAACATTCAAGAAGAATCATATCAATGGATATTTATTAATATTAAATCAATGACTCTTGTTAAATTGGCCTAAGATGGAGTTAAAAAAAATGTTTGTTTCGAAATCGAGTCGAATTTCGAGCCGAACCAATTTTTATCGAGTCGAGCTCAGACAGGTTCGACTCGACTCATTTCCAGCCTTACTATCAAGAGACAATGCACCACTTGTTTCTTACGTGATTTTTCTTCCCAAGTTTGGTATTTGCTACATAGTCAACTGGCTAGGGCGGAAGTTTGGTATTCACATTTTTTGTTCTTCTAAAAAATGACTTGTTCAAATCATTGCTAGGTTTACTCTAACATTATGTGGAATTGTTGATTTGTAAGTAGCCCAATATTGAGCGAATAAGAATCAAATTAAACAAAACTGTGAAATGTTAATACTGAGCAATTAATGGATCAAATGGATCACACCCTGAAATACATGTACTATATATTATATATCAATGATTAATTACACATGAATAGAACAAATTAACATGCAACAAACTGCACCGCTAAGTCTTTTTGGATAGTAAAACCAATCATCAGAAACACAACATTCATGGATCGAATCAAGTTCTCATCCTACAAATGAATTTCAAGTAAATCATCGACGTCTCTTATACTTTGTACAACTAGGCCATTGAACCCTCCCTTGTCTTTTGAAATAAATCTATGTCTCGATCATCACCTAATTCTTATGATTGTGGAGTACTTTGTTGGCATGTTTGAGTTCTTTGGCCTTTTTTGGTCTCTTTGTTTCTTTGCCCCTTTGTTTTGGACAACTCTTCTTTGCCTTTTAATTTGTTGTTCCCGTCTTTGTAGGTTTTTTTTTTCTTTCTTTAATGGAATATCTGAGTACCCATTGATGTTGGAGCTTCAACACTTCACACACACTCACAATGATGGAGAGAAAAGTTTGTTAGATCTGAAATTGTAACAGAGAATATTCAGTGTGCATAATCTAATGGCATCACTGTATTTATTTAATATATAAACCCAATACACGTGTCACTCATGTATAGGTTCAGCAATAGAAGTGGGTCCAACTAGCTTATACAATATATTTAACACACCTCCTTAAGCTAGTTTCTAACATAAAGCAAATAACAGCAAAACAGCAAAAGAAACATGCATCTAAACTAGTTCATTGCAATCAACAATATTTGTAACGCCCCAGTTGCTATTTTACTATTTTTGGTTGATTTTAATATGTTTGGTGTATTTTTATATGAAAATGTTGAATTATATGAATATTAGTGTGTTGTTATTTGATATATATTTTATTATATAATTATTTGTAGAATTTTATGGAAATAGGAGAAATAATATTTATTTTAGATAAAGAGGGATTTATTTGGAGTTAATAGAATTAAGGAGGGTTAATGAGAAATTTAATAAGATTTAGTGGGGGAGTAAAGAGTAAAAAGGAGTTATGTTTTGGTTGGTAAGGAATAGAAGGAGGCAGACATAAGTTTTGTACGTACAGTAAAGAAAACATAGCTTTTTGGGAGGAAGAGAGAAGAACCAAGAGCAAGGAGGATTAGCCAAGAGGAGAGTTTTGTTGTAGCTTTTATTCATCTAATCAGGTAAGGGTGAGCCTAACTTCAATAATCTTAATTGTGAATCATTTGTTCTTGATTGGCATAGAGTTTGAGAGGAATTAAGATGAATTTGAGAACTAGGGTTAAGATGAAGTTGTGATGAATTGATGAGGGTTTGATGTGTAAGGCTGTAGAACGTGTTACAGAACCTAGATTATCCCCTAGGACAACATTACAGATGATTTAGGGGTTTGATTTGAGAGAATTGGCATGTTTTGGTGAGATTAGGTCTGAACCCGTATGAGTTCTGAGATCGCTCGCCTGTGGCGAGTGATCACTCGCCGTGGCGAGTAGTCTTTGTTTGCTCGCGAGGCGAGCAGTATAGCTCGCCGTGGCGAGCTTGTCCCTTAATTTTAGGACTTTGGCCCAAGTGATGATGGTTTTGAGTGCCCTTATATTTATAGAGATGACCTGTGAAGTTGGTTAAGCCAAATTGGATTTAGAGAGCTTAAAAATGAAGATTTTTGGTGAAAAATGTCAAAAGGCCGAAGCACCCAGTATTTCTCGCCACCAACTCGCCTTTGGCGAGTGAGCTGATGTGAGTACTCGCTTGTGGCAAGCAGGTACTCGCTGTGGCGAGTTAGTTAGTTGTTTGGACTGTTTGTTGTTTTTGCGATCTGATTTCGCATGGGACTTGAGAGGGACCCTTGGGGTAGTGTTGGAGATGTTTTATACCCTTAGATGAGTTACGTAAAGATGATTGCTGATGGTTCTCTTATGTTGTGAATAATTGATGTATTGTTGATAATAAGTGATGTTTGAATATGACTTATGTGATTATGATGATATTATGCGTTGTGATGTATGTGATTAGTGAGATGATGATCTTCCATGTAACTGTTATAACTGCATGTGTCAGTCTTGCATTATGAATGATGTTTTGAGAAGTTGAAATTAATTATTAAATGACGAGTCCTTGCATTTGCATAATTATGAGACGGTGGAGCTTTATGCTCAAAGCGACGGTGGAGCTTTATGCTCAAAGCGACGGTGAAGCATATTAATGCTATAAATATATGGTACCACATGCATGATGTTGAGACGTTAGGTGTTGCATTTAGTCGAGCCAATTGTGACATATATGAGATGATGTTTTGAGACGTTGATGCTTGATATGATGTTGTTTATGATGATGTTTATGATGTTGTTATAATGATGCTTATGATGTGGTTATGATGATGCTTATGATGTTGTTATAATGATGCTTATGATGTGGTTATGATGATGCTTATGATGTTGTTATGATGATGCTTGTGATGTTGTTTACGATGATGCTTATGATGATGTTATGATGTGCTATAATGTATATGTATGAGCTGGATTTATGATTGTTAATCTTGACGTTTGATTTATATATTAATATTATTGTTGTGAATCTCACCCCTTCTGTTGGAATTGCCGCCTCGTGGGCAAGTGCAGGTAGCGAAGGCTAGATAGGAGTTGGCTCTCGTGTCGTAGGCTCTGATACGTAACGGGATGGAGGTTTTGATGTTTAATTCTTTCATTCCTTTATGTATCATTTTATTTGAAGGACATGTTGTTGGAGATTTTATCTTTATGAAATAAATTGTAGTATGATGAGGCCTTTGTGCCAAGAATGATGACATAGTTGTTGATTGATTATTAAATGAATATTCCGCTGCAGATTTTTATAAAACGATGTGTTGAATTAAATAGTTTTTATAATCTATTTAAACTGAATTTTGAAAAGTAGATGTAATACTCCGTTGTATGTTGAACTCTGATGTTTTATTTAATATTACGTTGTTTTGGGAAACGGGGTGTTACAATATTCAGCAGACTCCTCAGTTTCTTGAAAGTTTCTGACTTCAATGCCTTGGTGAAGATATCTGCTAGCTGCATATCAGTCCTGCAGTAGCTCAGCTTCAGCCTTCCTTTAGTGACTTGATCTCTCAAGAAATGATATCGAGTCTCTATGTGCTTGGATCTACCATGTGCAACTGGATGTTTGGCCAGACTAATTGCAGATTTGTTGTCCACAAATAGCTCCACAACACCTTCCTTTTTGATCATCAGTTCCTGCATCAAAGTATCCAACCAGATTGCTTGGCAAGCTCCCATTGATGCTGCAATATATTCTGCTTCACAAGAGGACAATGCAACAGCAGATTCCTTCTTTGAACTCCATGAAATAGGGCATGTTCCAAGCAAAAATACAGAGCCAGCAGTGCTCTTTCTGTCATTTTTATCACCTCCCCAATCAGCATCAGTAAAACCATAAAGTCCTTTCACATTTTCTTTACATTTACTGGGTAACAAAATTCCATATGTCATTGTTCCTTTGACATATCTCAGAATTCGTTTTGCAGCAGCTAGGTGAGATGTTGTAGGCCCGTCCATAACTCTGCTAATCAAACCTACACTGAAAACAATGTCAGGTCTAGTGTTACAAAGATACCTCAATGCCCCAACTATCTGTCTAAACTCTGTAGCATCAACCTCTAGCTCATCAGCATCTTTATCCAGCCATAATCTTGCTTCTGCTAGTGTTTCAGCACCATTACAGTGCTGTAAATTGAACCTTTTTAGTATGTCAGAAGCATACTTCTTCTGGGACAGCAGCACACCATCTTTTGTACTTTGAAATTCAATTCCTAGGAAGTAAGAAATCTCCCCTAGGTCTGTCATTTCAAAGACATTCATCATTTCCTTCTTAAACTCAATTACTTTTTCTTCATTATTTCCAGTAACCAATAAATCATCAACATAGAGGCACAACATTACCACATCACCACCCCCTGACTTCACATACACACCATGCTCAGAAATGCATCTCACATACCCCATGTTGATCAAGCTCCTATCTATTTTCTTGTTCCAAGCACGTGGAGCTTGTTTCAAGCCATATAAGGCTTTTCTCAGTTTCAAAACTTTGTTCTCACTTCCTTGTTTCACAAAACCTGCTGGTTGTTCAACATACACTTCCTCTTCCAATTCTCCATTCAAGAAAGCAGATTTTACATCAAGTTGATGTATTTTCCACCCTTGCATACTAGCATGAGCTACCACAACTCTCACAGTCTCAAGTCTTGCAACTGGTGCAAATACTTCTTCATAATCAACACCATGTCTTTGGAGGAACCCTCTAGCAACCAACCGTGCTTTGTACTTCACCACTTCACCTTTAGGATTGACCTTCACTTTGTACACCCACTTCACACCTATTGCTTTCTTTCCTTTGGGTAATTCAACTAATTCCCAAGTCAAATTTTTCTCTATGCATCTGATTTCTTCTTTCATAGCTTCTAGCCACTTAGAATTCTTCATTGCTTCCTCCAATGTTATTGGTTCTGTTTCAGCAAGAAGTGCAAAGTGCACTATGTCACCTTCATCATTGATTGCTCCATCAGACAACATCTCATAGTCAATTAACCTTGCAGGGACCTGTTTTTGTCTTAGTGTTCTTCTTGGTAACTCAGGACCACCACCTTCATTTTCTGCCTCTGCCTCAGGTTCAGCAACAGGGCTCAATTCTGTTTCACCAGCAGGTACATCAAACAGATTCTGTTCCATACAAGTAGAACTCTCACCCTTGTCACTCCATTTCCATGTTTTCCCTTCATCAAACACAACATCTCTACTTATCACAATTTTATTATTAACTGGATTCACTAGCTTGTAACCACCAGTTGAATGATAACCCACCATAATCATCAATTCTCCTTTATCATCCAGCTTGGTTCTCAGCTGATCAGGCACATGCCTATAGCAAACAGAACCAAAAACTCTAAAATGTGCTACATTTGGCTTGACACCAGTCCAAGCTTCCTCAGGGGTAACATCCTCCATTTTCTTTGTTGGACTCCTGTTTATAATATATGCAGCAGTATTCACAGCCTCTCCCCACCATGTCTTGGGCATGTTCTTACTCTTTAACATACTTCTCACCATGTTGAGCAATGTCCTATTCTTTCTCTCAGCCACCCCATTGTGCTGAGGGGTATATGGAGGTGTAACCTCATGTGTTATGCCTTCATTCTCACAATATTCATTAAACCCAGTGCTAACATATTCCCCACCACCATCAGTTCTCAGAATCTCTATATTCTGTCCACACTGTTTTTCAACTAGAACTTTGAATTTTTTGAATACTCCCAACACATCATTCTTCCTCCTAAGCAAATAAATCCAAAGCTTCCTAGTGAACTCATCAATAAATGTAACAAAGTACTTGTTACCTGCAGGGGTTTCAGTCTGAATTGGACCACACACATCTGAGAAGATCACCTGCAGCTTTCTCTTTGATCTTCTTGGCAGATTTGGATTGAAGGCACCTTTTGGCATCTTGCATTCAACACATTCTGCACAAACATCCTTTGGAACATGGATATGAGGCAGACCTGTCACTATGGCTTTGCTCTGCATCCTGTTCAGATCACCAAAATTCAGATGTCCATATCTGAAATGCCACAACCATTCCTCTTTATCAACTGTTGTAGCCAAACACTGCTGCTTCAACACTCCCAGCTCAACTGTGAATATCCTGTTCTTGGACAGATTTGCCTTTACTAGTAGCCTCTGTTCAGGGTCATACACCTTCATGGCCTTGTCTTCAAGCACCATCCTATATCCCTTCTCTAACAGCTGTCCAATACTCAACAAGTTACTCTTCATGCCTGGCACATAGAGCACACCAGTAATGAAACACAATGATCCATCCTTCTTGCTTATCATCACCTTCCCCACACCTTCCACCTTCATGGTTCTATCATCAGCAAATCTTATTTTACTCTTGATGGAGAAATCAAGGTCAGCAAACCAGTCCTTCCTGCCTGTCATATGAGTTGAACAACCTGTGTCCAGAAACCAGTGATCACCACGCTCACCTTCCTCCTTAGTTGTCACCATTTGCACTACTTCATCACTACTCTCCCTTTCTTCAATAGCCATCAGTAGAGATTCCTCTATCTCCTCCTCCTCTTCAGCCAGTTTAGCATCAACACTATGAACATTTTGGTAGCACTCATCAGCAAAATGCCCATATTTCTGACAATTATAGCACTGTATGTGGCTTTTATCAAATTTTCGGCCTCTGCCTCGAGCACCTCGACCACCTCTACCTCCTCTCCCTCTATAATTGTCATTACCATGAGGTCCTTGGTCAGTGTTGCTGCTGTTGTCACTAGAATTGCCTTTAGCATAGTTTGAGGTACTGTAATTACCTCTGCCTCTGCCTCCTCTATAGTTGTTTCTGCCTCTGCCTCGGCCTCTTTGATATCCACCAGATTTGTTGCCTGTTTGTGCTGCTAGTGCTTGCTCAATGCTAGGCTTCACTGCACGCTTCTCATTCAATCTCTGTTCATGAGCTTCAAGAGATCCTTGAAGTTCTTCAATCGTCATCGTTGACAGATCTTTCGCCTCTTCAATTGCCACCGTAATATGATCAAAGCGCGAAGACACCGATCGCAAGATCTTCTCCACGATTGATTCATCAGACAACGTTTCACCACAATACAACATCTGATTTGTCATAGTTTGAACTCGAGTGAAATATGCAGCAATCGATTCATTCTCCTCCATCCCTAGCAGTTCATATTGTCTTCGTAGGGTTTGAAGACGCACTTTCTTCAATTTATGATCTCCGGCGTAGGAACTAGCAAGAATGTTCCATGCTTCTTTGCACGTCTCAGATCTGGCAATTTTCTCGAAAATTGCAGGACTCACACACTGATGAAGGATGCACAAACCTTTCCAATCCTTCTTCTTCGATTCTTTGTACGCATTCTGTTGCGCAACGGTTGCGACCTCAGGTAGCGGAGTTAAGCCGTTCTGCACCAGATCCCACACATCCTGATAACCAAGAATCGCCTTCATCTTCATGCTCCACTGATCATAATTGCGGCCGTCAAGGATCGGAAAAGTCGCCGGAAAATGATTGTTCGTCGCCATTGTTGCTCACTCACAGATTTGGTCACAATTGAGATTTGCACTCACTGTTCTCTCGAAGCTTCAACGATTAAGCTCTGGATACCATATGTTGGAGCTTCAGCACTTCACACACACTCACAATGATGGAGAGAAAAGTTTGTTAGATCTGAAATTGTAACAGAGAATATTCAGTGTGCATAATCTAATGGCATCACTGTATTTATTTAATATATAAACCCAATACACGTGTCACTCATGTATAGGTTCAGCAATAGAAGTGGGTCCAACTAGCTTATACAATATATTTAACAATTGATTTGTATTCACTTTTCAAATTTTACTATATGCATTTAGCCAATCAAACAAAATGAACGATTTCAGAAATTGAATTCAAATTCTCTTTTTAGAGTATTGATATCATTTTTGTCCATCATTTCAAGATGGATTGTTAGAGGAATGGGCTCCGATAATATATAGTTCGATTGTGAGGTAAGTGTGGTTTGAATAAGAATTATTTCACCCAAACATATTAATTAGCCTCTGATGACCACAAGACAAGAAATACGAGCACAAAGAAAATTAACAAATTAACCAGCACCCTAAGAAAGCTAACATATTCAAAATATTGAATTATTAAAGAGATTAACTTTGAAATATTGACGGTGTAATTTTTTTGCATGTGTATTAAATCAAATTACGCAAAGTATTGATAGATATATAGACTAACTATATGTATATAAAAAAAAACAGCATTATGGTGCCAATTTAATTGAGTGCACATATGAAAAATTTTAAGTTGTCTGTGTGTACAAATTAAATTCGTTGTATTTTTTGTTTTGTGTTGAGTGTTACATTTACAAAAGAAAAATGTTCTTAAATAAGTGTCATTTTTAATGTAAAAACATTCAAAATCATTCCATTATGACTCTTTTCTCTATCAAATTTCTAAATTTTCATATGGCCCACCTGGAATTCCTTCCGAAGCTTGTTGAATAATTTTAATGGATTCCATTATTTTACCAATTTGAACTAAATAACGAGCTAATGAATCTTCTTCCTTTTGCCATTGAACTTCCCAATCAAATTCCTCCTAACATTCATAATTATCAACTTTACATACATCTCATTGCATTCCAGAAGTCTGAAGCATTGGTCCCAATTACTTGAAAGATCGTCCCATTCAACTTTCAAAAATAACTATAACTTTTTTTTTTAAGAAGTTAAATTCGCCCACCTAAATTGGCACTGGAGAGAATTGAACCTGAGACTTGAAGGAGGAGTATACTCTCAGGTCCCAAACCAATACCACAAAAAATAACTATGATTATTATCCTTTATTATTTCTTTAGGTCTTTCTAACAAGTGCCCTAAGGGCATTGTTTAAGGAACCTATAATAAGAAAATTTGTCTTCAAAACATAAGTCAAACACATGTAAAAGTCTTAAATACACAATTTCTAATGTAAACGTTACTAATTTTGTTTGTTTAAACAATATCACAAAGATACTTATTAACATTTTCCTATTTCGTTTGTGTTATTTTAATTTATATTTTTGGTAAATATCTTGTGAGCGCAGCTTGAAGACTAATATTTTAAGTTTATTGAAATCCATTTAAGAAATTGACCTTACTCAATAAATATGGTTAAAAGATCAAAATATCTAACACTTGTTCTTCATATTTGACTTCATCATAAAATTCATGTTAGCTATGTCCCACTTAAGAGAAATAATTATTAATTGATAATTAAGAACGAGACCCAACATTAGTGAAAGTCGAATTCACATGTTTGAACTAACTTTTTATCAGCTAAACTGATATCCTTTTACTACCCAAAATAGTATTGTAAGTAAACATTGAATCTTCATTACCTTTCCTGCTTTCATTAATCAATATCAATAGAGTAACATCTTACAAAAGCCTAAAGAATTGTACCCAAACAAAGAAAGCCTAAAGAATTGTACCCAAACAAAGAAAGAAAACCTAACCAAAGGAGTGTAATAAAGGATAAAGATGAATTGTGCACTACGGTTTCTTTTGATGGAGAATTGTGCAATATGATTGTTACGGCGATAAAACGCCAAACGCTCGTGTCGTGTGGCCAGCATTGTAGTGACAACAAACAAACAGAAAAAACTATACTAGTATGAATATTAAAAAGCATTTTTGGACCCAAAATACTTGAATGAGATGATAAAGTATCTCTTTTAGTTTAACTAAATGTCCCGGTTTAAATTCAACACTAAAAATATTCGATTGCGGCTATACTTAACTCAAAAAATTAGTCTATGTAGTTGCACGTAGAATACATGGTTCAGACAAAAAAAATGGTGTTTCTGCGTTTCACGATCACAATTGAGGATAAATCAGTAATTTGCAGTTTTGTACATAATTATTTTGCTTAAGACCGGTTCTCCACCAAACGGAATTCCTCAAACAAACGCAAATTTATGATGATTATTTTCATCTCAACCGCATGATTCGTAAGTTTCCACTGCAAGGAATCGCGTTTCCTGTGTTGTAAATTCCAAACGCACTTTTCACTCAAAAGCATAATCCAAACACAAACCCAGTCCGCAAATGCAAAGTCATAATCGATCCTCATCCTCTTCCCATTCCTATTCCAACAAAACACCGTTTCTCCGTTTTCATCCCCCGTTAGTTACAACAACGTGTCACTCCCTCATTTAATCAGATAACGGCGCCGTCAAATTCCCCGTTTTGAGATTCCCCCGTCACTATTAACGGAGACTGGACCACACACACCACTACGAAAAAGCAATCATCCAATCCTAGCCGTTCAATCTCTTATCATCACAAATTTTCGTCGTCTCCGTACTCCACGCGCGTTATCAACACTCTCTCTCTCTTTCATACTCTTTCTTTTTCTCTCTCTCTACAAAGCCAGAAAAATCGCAGAAAAAAGCACTATAACACCTGAAAAGCCAGAGTGAGGTGTGAATAGAAATTCGTATCGCAGTTTCAGACTCCCGTACTTCGCTGAATTTCATCAATGGAGATTTCTTCTCAGGTTGTAGGTGTCAGGACTCGCTCTCAAGCTGCATTAGCCATGGATGAAGCTACAACTTCATCTCCAAAAACTTCAAAGAGAAGAAAAATCAACCACCGTAAATTCTCAACACCGACGATTCTTCCTGAACGAGAAAAGGAGGAAAAATCCTCCGGTGATATCTCCGACGAAGAATTTCCCGCGTCCTGTTGTTCAAGCAATGGATCCGTTCATCTCGATGAAGAAAGGATCAAATCGTTAGATCTAGAGGTTAGAGAAATTCAATTTGAATTTGATGAACTGAAATGAACAATTTAATGCGGTTATTTATAGATTTTGTTGAACTTCTTAATTAATTTCAGTACTTGTCACGTTTTTTTCTTCAGTAATTATGATTCATAATTTTATTCTCATTTTTACTAAATTTAATGTAACGCTAACGCATTAAACGTTTCTATTTACAGGTGGAGAGTGTGCAAGTTGAAACGTCGACGTGCAATCACAGTGAAGAAGAATTTCAGAGGTTTTTGAAATTTGAATTTGCTTTGGATTCTTTGAAGTTAGTTACAGTTTTTGAGTTAGGAAAAATAAATAAACATGATGAAATAAATGATATGTTTCTAACAGCCACAATTTTTTCCGTTCAAAATCGTAGTAACTGATTTGATTCTTCTCTCTCATATGTGTGTGTATATAACTAACTTTACGCGTTCACATTTTCATTTCATAACAAAATTCTGAAACAGAATATTTTGTGAGTGTAGGAGAGAGATGAGTCGTTCTCGTTCAAACGAGTTTGAGTCAATGGAAACAAATTCTAACCGTCCGATTTCATCTCCAAAAAATATGCCAACGGAATTTGAGCTTGAAGAATTCTTCTCTGCTGCTGAGAAAAACATTCAGAAAAAGTTTCAAGAAAAGTAAGTTCAATATTCATTTTTATCTTTCTGTATATTTTTGCTTTATTTTTTCAAAATTCAGATTATGATTGTTGAAAAATGATTTTGCAGGTATAATTATGATATTGCGAAGGATGTTCCATTGGAAGGACGCTACGAGTGGGTTCAGTTGAAGCCATGAACGTTAACATTATGATGTAGAATCTGTTCGAAAAGTTCGAACTTTCCACTTTGCTGACATTTTTTCTTTCTATTTTAGTTTAGGTATTTGAATTTGAATTTAATCTATGTTTAATGTCAGTTTGAGATTACTCTTTAATTATTTAGTGTATAGATTTAATATTTGGGGTTATTTATGGAAGAAAAAAATTAAGGTAGTTTCGTTAGTTCGTTCGTTCTTTGAATGGGTTTTCACGAAGCTTAATTGTGCAGAATTTCTGTAAATTCACTGAAGAACAAAACGATGATTTCATATATTTTATGCTCTCTCCCTTAAAATCCGTGTCCGTTTCTTTATTTTAACCTTTGCCATTAAAAAGGTACAACAAAGTCAGTGATTGTATGATTGCATATCCTCTTTTTTCTTTTGTTTTTTTATTCATACAGATTATGATATGATTTCAGTGGAGTATGTATAAAAAATTGCAAAAGGGGAAAAATGGTAAAAGGAGGAAAATTAACCAACGCAACGCATAGTGAAGAATCTGGGTAGAAAGAGTGATTGTTGGGATTGGGAAATGCACAGGGACACGCAAAATGGCGTGTAAGTTACCGGCACGTGTTAGAGACGATGAGAAAAATTGATCTTATTACCCTTACCCCATGTGAGAAGAGTCTTCCAATTTTGGAACTAAATCTACCAAATCCACTCTACTTTCACCAAGTACAACAAAATTGGTACAAAAAACGGGGGAATATTTGTTATTGTAAATAAACAAATACATAAAGATGAAACTATTTGGTAAAATTTTGATCAATCAAAATTCATATTCTTGAGCAGTATTTCACATTATTTATTCATAAATTCAGCTGTTTTGTTTTGTTTAATTTAATTAGTCGCTATAGTCTTTTAATTGCAATTGCATATTGTTATTGATTTGGCCGTCGTTTTTGTTATGAAATTTGATAATGATTTTTGGTAGGAACGTGATTGTCACGTCGTACTAGTTAGGTTAGGGGGTACTAGTATAGTATTAAGGCAATGGTTTATAGGGGTAGCAAGCACATGGGGTTAGGATTAAGATTCCTCATAGTGTGTGGACTTCATGATGTGATTGTGGGTTGGTTTTGGGGATCATGGAGTGAGAAACAGACTCCATACATACTTTTGCAGCAAGCAAAAGCAATTTTTTCATGACTCACACTGTTACTTTCCGTTATGTTATAATCATTGCATATTTCGTATCAAGAGGGTATGATTCGGTTAAGATATCATATCTTCAGTCCGCGCAGGAGAATCTTCATTCTTGGAAAATCTTTTTCACATTTTTGAAGGACATTTTTTACTTCCCTATTTTACCCCTAGTAATTAAATTGTATAGTACATAATGTTTCTACTTACTTCCCTATTTTATGTACTAAAAGAAGAAAAGTAAAACATGGTTTTCAACTCGTTTTTAATTAGAAGGCAATATTTCAGTGGGTACTAGTATGGTGTATATATATAGATAAGATATGATCATTGGGCTGTGTGACAGTATTTTTTTTTTAATAATCTTTATGTTAGGTCGCAAACATTTGCCCGTGCGTGTCTATAAGAAAACACATTTTTGAATAGTGACGACAATTGTCACTAACTAGGAATAGGTAAGACAAGAAAACAAAGGAAGCTAATTCAAATTAATGCAAGGTAGTTTTATCTTCTAATCATCAAGTAGGGCCCCCCCGGATATTCTTTAGTATATGACACACATCACGACAATTTTATGATACAGAATGTAATTCACAGATGTAATAGTGTTTCATATCGACACAAAAACTCAACATCTCTTATTGTCGTCCCCCACAGATCCGTGTAAACTACTAATAATCAACTTAACAATTTCTAACCTTTAATTAGGTACCATGCACCAAAAAAATATCCAAAATTCAGTACTTTAATTTTCTTTTATAAACTTCATAGCCACTCATTATTTTATTTTATCTCAGCATACCTTTATTTGTGGTCTAAAGCCAGCATCTATATGAATTTAAGATATTGATTATTTTGATATCATTAAGGGTAGGGTCCTATTCCTATATGAAGACATCGGATAATGGACACAATGCCAAATGATGTTATAATTTATATATATATATATATATATATATATATATATATATATATATATATATATATATATATATATATATATATATATATATAAGGGAAGTTTCAATAGGATCCTATACATAGAGATATTAAAATAAAATATGCACATATTGTGCAATTGGCAACCATATATAAGAAATATGGATGGATAGCTAAGAAGGAAAGTACAATCCAAAAATGTAAAATGTGAATTAAAATGGTAATCGGTAGCTAAAACGAAGATTGAAGGTACAAAAGCATGTGGGAACTTGAAAGAGAAGGTGGCATCAGTAAAATTTTACACAATGATGGATCATAAAGAAGAAAGAGATGGATGGGGTGGCACGTGGGCCCATCTATTCAATTTTTAAGCTGATTTGATATTTATCAACCGTTTTGATAGTGAAACGTTCTAAAATGATGAAATAAATGTCAGTGACTAAGGTAAGATAAAGAATAGGAGGTTTATCTGTTTTGGGTTGGGGGCGGTTAGAGGATGTACTAGAAGGGGGTATATGAAGTAATTAGGGGAAAAAATGCATTGGAGTGGTAGTTGTTGAGGACAATAGTAGTGTTGAGTGAGTGATGACAATGGAGCTAGCTACAAGGGTGGTGTATAAATGAAGGAAGTAGCTAATGGGCACAAACAACTACATTTACACTGAATAGAATAGAATTGCGTCACTAAGGTACGGTAACCAATTTTCTTGGATCTTGTGCACTATTCTTTTACTTCACTCACTTTTATTTTATGCTACTTTAACTTTAGGTCCCTCCCTACCCACGTGGAATATTGACTTCCCAAGTGTTCCTTCTAAGTATAACTTCGTATACACCCTGTAAATTATGTATTCTTTATTCTTACACATGGCTTTGTTGGCTGGGTCATGGAGAAAACAAAATATCTTATAAAAAATTTAGTAGACAATGTGAAGAATGTTAGTCATTTAGATTAGAAGTAGATAGTTTATTGGATCATACTAACTTGTGCTCTAAAGACATAAGTTAAGAAGTTAAAAGAGGAATTAATCAATAAATGTATAAGATAAAAAGATAAAATATAAAGCTTTCAAAATTAAAAATACACAATTTCTAAGATTTTATTTCTAATTTTGGTTTCTTATCTTGTGCCCAAGTTAACATTCTCCTAACTTATTTAATAGGTGAATTTAATCGGGCACAAGCAGTATAGCGCCGTGTATTGTCAACAACTTAAGGGTATATTAGTTAAAAGGAAATATAAAATTGAAATTTTACTTTGAAACTAACAAATTTTAAGATGCGTTTGTTTTAAGATAAGAAATTACATTTCTTAGAATGATATTTTAAGGAATAATATTTTTATGAATAACATTCGTACTTATGTATCTGGTAAAAAATTATATTTTCTAAGAATGTTTTAGAAATTTATTTAATTAATAAAATATAAATACAAATAAAAGTGAGTGGTAGTGGAAAGTTATAGAAAATTGAGTGTTATTTCAATGATAATGTTAGATTTTCATCCTTTAAATATAGAAATAGCAATAGAAGAAATACCCTTAACATATTAGGTTAAAGGTATTTTGAAAATTTGAAACAAACATAGAATTGTTATATTTCCAATCCTGCATTCTCGAAAATAGCATTACACACCCTTAACACAAACACATCCTTAGATTTTTAAAAAGTATTACTTTTAGAATACTTTTAACATTTCTCTATGGCTTTGTTTTGGAGATTGGAGGGGAGGGAAAAGGAAGACGTTGGAGGGTTGGGAATATACGGAAAAATGGTAAGAAATTTCACATTTTTTAAAAGAGTATTTTTTTAGAGAATGAAATCAATACTTATGATTAATATATTTTTAATTTTAAGAATATTATAACTACATAGATTATATTTGAAGAATTTATGTAAACCTTCCAAAACCCTTCAAAATCCTCCTCTAATGCAATTTTTAGTTCCCCTAAATAAGGAGGATTTTGTATTATGAAGAAAAATGAACCCCAAAAGTCTTCTCTCTCAATACCATCTATTTATTCCACTTGTTCCTTCATTTTTTTTTTCCAAACCCCCCTCATCTCTTCCCCTACAAACTTACAAACAAAGCCTATAAGAAATTCTATCAAATCTGCACACCCTCAACATATTAGGTTGAAAGTTAAAATAGATGTCACAAACTAAAAGATTGATAAACCAATGAAGATTCACTACAATGATAAAATTTTGTCTTGTCTCCTCAATTGGTTGTTGGTTGTTCCCTATTTTATTTTCTCCAGTTATAAGGAAAATTTTAAAAGTTTTTTTTTAAATTTCAAAATACTACTCTCTCCGTCCTAAAATAACTAAACCATTTGAAGAAAAAATTTGTTCCAAAATAATTGACTCATTTGACTTTTCAATGAAATATTTATTACTTTTTCAATTTTAACTCTTGTAACGCCCCATTTTTATTTAATTATTTTTAGTTGATGTTTGAGTATTTTTATATGATTTTATATGACTATATTTGACATATATGATTTAGATATGATTTTATGTGAAATATATGACTTGGTATGAATTGTGTGATATTTGGTGTGATGATAATTTATTATATGATTTATGGTGTTGTGTTTTATTTAAATAAATGTTGTTTGGCTATTTTATTTATTTAATAAAAAGGTAGAAAATAGTATTATTTGGTTTAAAGGGAATTAAGTATAATTATGGGGAATAAGTGGGAGTTAAGGAAATAAGAGGGGGTTATAGTTTACAATAAAAAGAAAAGGAGAGTCAGAAAGAGTTTTACGTACAATTGAAAGAAGAGGAGAAAACCTAGAACCAAGAGAAGAGGCTAGAAGAAGAGAGAAGAACGCAGCTTAATTCAGGAATCATAATCTAAGGTAAGGGTGAGATTATCTTTCAATAGTAATAGATTGTATATCTTTGATTTTGAATTTAACATGAAATTGTAGAAAATTATGAAAATTGGGAATTTAGGGTTGGAGTGTGATTATGAGAGATTAATGGTGTAGATTGTACTGTAATGATGTTAGAATGCAATCAGGTTATAGGCAGAACTTTATTACATTCAGTGGATTGTTTTGGGGTTGGAAATTGAGAAAAATGGGATTTTTGGGTGAGAACTGCGTACTGCCCGTGCTGACATTCATCGCTCGCCGCGGCGAGCAGCATGACTCGGTAAGGCGAGTGAGCAATGTTCATAGCTCGCCTCGCGAGCAAAACCACTCGCCACGGCGAGTAGGGCCTTAGAAAAATGTGATTTTTGAAATGTTGTTATAAGGTGTGGGATGAATAGTTTTGTGTACCTTAATATTTTTAGAGATGACTGGGACAATTTTCAGATTAAAAAGATGATTAGTGAGCTTAAAAATGAAGTTTTGGTGAGAAAAATGTCAAAAAGGCCGAGAGCTCCCAGTTCTACTCGCTCCCAGCTTGCCCCTAGCTCGCCTAAGGCGAGTAGCCCATTCTTTGAGCTCGCCATGGCGAGTAGATGTACTCGCCGAGGCGAGTAGTCCTGTATCTGAAGTGAGTTTCTATGGTTGATTACTTGGTTGATTAAATTTGGTTGATTATAATAACATGGTTGTTGGTGTATTTGTATATGTCTATTATATGCTATTGAACTTAGTTTCAAAGGTTGGAGAATCATTGATTGAGTTGTTGAAAATGTAAGTCATACCTCGTATATGCATTGTTGAGTTGTTGTTGTCGTCATCCAAGTTGGGGAGGGTGTCTTAAATGATTTAGGCACAATTGTGGTTGTCATAGTAGCTGTTGTTGTTAATGTTGGTTGTATGCTGATATACACCATGGAGTTCATTTTATACTTATATGCATTTGTTGGGGGCTTATTGCCCTGGAATGTTTATCATTCACCCGTTGGGGGCTTATGCCCTGGAACGCTTTATCGTTCACCTGTTGAGGGCTTATGCCCTGGGATGCTTTAACCATCCAATTGTTGAGGGCTCATGCCCTGGAATGCTTGTCATTCAACGCGCGTAAAATGGTACCACATGCATATTGCATTTGTTGTTGTCGTCGGTGCATTGTCGGAGTCGTTGTTGGTGAGTCGTTGTCATTGTTGTGGTTGTTGTTGTTAGTTGAGTTGAAGGTGATGCTAATGTTGTTGATTTATTGTAAATGATGTGTATTGAATCACTTTGTTGATATTTAGGGTGTTAGATTTATTGATAAGTTATACTTCTATTATTTATTGTTTGAGAATCTCACCCCTTCTGTTGGAATTGCCGCTTTGTGGGCAAGTGCAGGTAATGAAAACTTGTAGGATGTCGGCTCAAGTGTCCTAGGGCTCTGATACGTAACGGGATGGTATTTCATTCCTTTATGTATCGAATTTTTAAATAATGTTGTTGAACCTTAATTATGTTGGATATCATTTTATTGTTGATGCCTTTGTGCCAAGATTTTGTTGAAGTTAAATAGTTTTATTTTCTATTTAATAAATTTTGAAAAGCAGTGTGACATGTCCGTTTGTTGATTACTCTGATTATATATTCTTTATTACGTTGTTTTGGGAAACGGGGTGTTACAACTCTAATTAATAATACTTTCACCTTTAAAATGTTCTACTTTAAATTTATGATAATAGTGAATATACCAATACTTAACAAAAACACTCAAAATCATTTTTCACTCTCTTTCCCTTATGCATTTTTGCTTAATATTTGCTAAATGAACAAAATTATGGAGTATTTCTTAAACCCTGCTCCATATTTAGTAAGAACACATTGAGTGGACCTCACTTTTCAAAGAACATTAATTTAATCGTAGGGTTGTAAATATGAATGCATTGGTCTTTATAATTTTTGTTTTTTCTTCTTATAAATAGGATTAGAGGAAATATTTGTTTTCCTGTTCAATGTTCCCTACTCAATTTGTTCCCTAGTTCATGTAATTTGTCTAAAAAATCACCTACTAGCCGAAAATAACCGGGAAGTCGAAGTATTTTTACATAACAGACTTGTACAAATTAGTGGCAGATCTAAGAAAGAAAGCTCGAGTGGGCCACTAAAATAAATTATAATATATAAACACAAATTAAAATCGTAATAAGCATCAAACATGAAGTTGAAATGACGAAATTTGACTAAAAAGCTAGGGTGGATATTTAAATAATTATATATTTTACAACTACTATAAATTATGAAACTTTTTTGGTACAGTACAACTGTTAACTAAGAGAATTTTCAGTTGACAAGACAATATGCGGGAGATTTGAAACCCATGCAAATTCGAAGGTCTATAAGCCTCCGCTAACATGCCAAGTATAAGCATCACAAAAATCACGTATGCCATTTTTGAAATCGCTGAAAACTAAAACCGTTAAAAAATTGTTTAAAATCTCGTAAAATAAACCTATAATTGAATTATTTAAATTTTTCGAGTGGGCCACTACACCACTTTACGAAAATTTGGATCAGCCGAAACCTAAAACCGACACAAAATTATATAAATTTTTGCAAAATAGACCTATAATCGTTAATTTATTTCCCACCCTAATCCATGAAGGGCTCCACCTCTGTGTACAATTACCTTAAAACCAAATAATAAGGCACGAGTTTACAATGACAATAGAAAAACTACTATAAAATCTACAATACAAATAATTAAACTACAACATCTGAAAAAACACGTTCATTCTTCTTCAATGCATTTAAAAAAAAACAACTATGACGGGGAGATATCACATCCCAACCAGCTCTTTAATCTAAACCATATTAAGGTTAAAACATAATCTTAAAATACATCATTAGAGTTCATATCTCTTTTTGAGGGGAGAGTTCATATCTCTTTTAATCATAATCTTGTAACAACTCTTCTTCTTCTTTTTTAACAACAAATTTTATTTAAAAACCTGATCCCTGTTCAAGACGAATAGAGACCGATGATTCAGAGAATACAAATTAAATATGTCGTATATAGGTGGAACACCCAAAAATAAACACCATAAATGACATCCCTACACACAAAATTTAGTCAAACCCTACCTTCAACACCTTTGAGGACAACACCCACCAAAATAAACATTACCACGTAAAACAAACTCCTTCACGAAACGACCATTGAAAAACGATATCTATAACCACTCATCGCCACTACTCATCCCAACACAACATCCCTCTAAATGAAAAAACCTGTCCTCATCACCGAATCTGAGCCACTATTCTAAATATTATTCTGCTTCCACCACCTCTCATGCTTCGGTCCATTGAGAAAACACCAAAAAAGTCCAAAACCAAACTTGGACCAATGAACTAACTCCCGATCTTGAATCAAAAGCGGTCGGTCCACCAGATTTCAGAACCAAATCAAAAGGGCACCCTAACCCCCGATCCACCAGAGAAACACCATAGCCAGCCAAAACAAGATTGCAGCTAGACACCAACTCTAGATCTCGAAGCAAAGGTAACCAGCCCACCAGAATCCAGCACACAAAAATTTAAGACAAAAGACATGATATGCGGTGGTGCAAACATTAATCAAAAAAGGAAAGAAAAAAAAAAGCTCAGCTTGGGGGACACGCACTCTCAAAGCACAGCCCAAAACTCAAACAAGAGCTAGTGACACTCTTATTAACGTCTTTATAAGTTACATATTCAAAGGGGACACGAAGGATGTGGAGGAGATTTTTGATGCGATTAAGGCCTTATCTTGGTGTTGGTGTCTTAATAGATTGAATATTGATGCTTTTATGTTCTTTGAATGGTGTTGGAATCGTAGGGATTCTTTGTCTAGGTAGGAGTTTTGATTAGGTGCAGTTGTTCACTTTTGGTGTGGTGTACAAACAGCCGAATTGTGCGGCAGTGGGTTTAGCCTTTCAGTTGGTTGGGTTTGTTGTTGCTGTTTTATCTACTGCGCAGCTGCAGTTTTGGTGCGGTTTCTGCTTGCTGGGTGCGCGGTTAGGGAGTTCCTTTTCTGCCTTTTTGCGGTTCTTACCCTGTATTGCATATTCGCGAGGGGTTTTTGTCGTTCTTTCGTCCCTTCTTCTCTTCTTAAGAGGTTGGGAACCTTAATAATATTGGCCATTAAAAAAAAACATATAAACTTCCACTCGTCTATTACGACGGTCAAGTTCCTTGCATAATAAGTAATCCCAAGTAAGCTTGTATACTAGTGGAGTGGCACCCTATTTTTATGCCTTCGCTTGTCTACTTATTTTAGTACAGGAATCTCCATTTAATTTTAATTTGACAACAACGAAACATAATTTTTTGGACTTTCCCGAAATCAACACCTTTCCTTAATTCTAAAATTTATCATAATCTCTAATATAAAGAATCGAACCTAATTAAAGAAACTCCCCTAAGTATGGAGGATTTGAATAGAGAACCACTTGGCTCTTACAAAGCTTGTGAGGAGAAACGGGCCAATTCTTCAAATTTCTTTGTAAATTTAGCTCATGCTTCAAGTGAAGGAATTCAATTCCTGCTCTTTACTCAAATGGTTTCGCTCATTCTCAGGTGAAATGACCAAAATACCTCTACACATATTAACTCACGCTACGTGACTTAACTCGTATCAGGGCATTTTCGACATTTACTTTAGGAATGAACGAAACTGTTTGGGTAAAGATCAAGATTCAAGGAATTCTTGCTCTTTCGAAAAGTACATATCAAAGAAGGCAACTTGGAAATGTTCCCAAGACAAGACAAGGGAATGTTATTTCCCACCATGCGCTTGCTCTTTGCCACCATGCCGCTCATGCTTCTTTCAACATATAGGTGGCAAATGTTACCTTTTTCCCTTTGTACATTGGCACCACCTTGAACATATTTACTAATTATTTCAACCAGCTTTGAGCCTACATGCCTTCACCATAACTATCTACTTACATTTTATTTCTCTTCTAATTAGAGGATAATGTCTCACATTTATTTCTTAAATTGTTTAATATCTTCAATTCACCATAGACCCGTAAATTCTTAGACACATACATATATATGTATATATATGTGTGTGTATGTATGTATACTCAAAGTCACAAATGCAATTTTAATCATTTTATTTTATCCTATTTATGACTTTGATCCCCTCGTTTTTGAACACGTAATTAGCTTTAAATTGGATGAATTGGATTTATTGATGCGCCACTACCATTTTTGATAGAAAATTCATCCATGAATTAAAGTTCGCTCATCAAGTTTAAAGTTTTAGTCCAACTAGACAATGCCACGTCAACAACTCACTTGTCACATGAGCATCTCACTTTCAACATGGATCAATATTAGTATCAACTTCATAGTGAAGAAAGTGTGACATTTTTAAATTTGGAGGATCAAGATTATGGATATGGATTTAGAAGTGAGAGATTAGAATCAAGAATAAAATAAAATATAGAAAACGAATGTGAATTTAAGTTAAACTACTAATATATTTAAAAATAGTTAAAAGTAATTCACATGAAAAGAATAATAGATTGAAATTACATACAATATAAAGCATAGTTAATTTTTCTTAGAGGAGTTGGATGTTTTGTTTAGAAAGAGATTCTAACTTTTGACTATTACTTTTTTTACCCTATCTATTTCTCATGCATCTTTTTTTTTTTTTTTTTTTTTTTACAAAAATGACCATGTGATTTTCAGATTTTATAATACGAAATAAGTTTTTTCTTTGAAAAAATGAGTTTTTTTTCACCGACTCAGATTTTATTATCCGAAAACCTCAAAAAATAGGGTGCGTTTCTTGATTTTTTCGGATTATAAAATTCGAACACCTCCTAAACACCTTTTTTTTTTAGGAGAAAAACGACTCAGATTATATAATTCAAATTATATCAGCACAAATTCTGAGTCAATTTGTAACATGGATAACCAATTTAATGACCATATTAGTCTTCCTAAACTCTTATCATTATTCCCTTTTTCCCTCTAAATGTTTACTTTTTATGAGGTGTTTGACACATTTCTGATTATATAATCCAAACTGACTAAAATTGTTTTGGATTATAAAATCCAAATTGTATCAGTAAAGATACAACCAAGGTTGGTTTTGGCTGAAACATGCATTTGACACTTAAAATTGCTTCTAAACGACATAAACATGCATTCATGATATAAACATGCTATAAACGATAAGAAACAACACAATTTTTACAACATAGAATTTAAAGCAGAAATTATCCAATTGTTACAAAACAACATAAAAAGTTCAAACATAAAATCAACATAGAATTCAAATGTTACATCAACCACATAAAATCAACAACAACATAAAATCAACCCCTGCCAGCCTTGTTGCTACTAGGATAGTCATCAAGCTCATATGGCTCTGGCTCCGGCACACGCTGCTGTTGCTATCATCACCCACCTCCTCATGAGCCTCAGCACCATCCTCCATCTGATGCTCGATCTCCATCACCCCAAGTGCGCTCAACAGGTTCCATACTTATAACATGCATCAAATGGTAACACACAATCAACAAAAAATAGACAAAACAAAGGAAAAAAAATGTTACTAATACAATTCGGATTTTTAAAATTCAAACGGCAACAATCCAGTTTAGATTATATAATCAGAATTGGGTTCGAATTATATAACCCGAATAGAATTTTTGGAAATAACATAGAGCGGTTGAGAACTCACATGATAGAAAAAATAATAGTCAAAAATAATGAATTCTGCTCTTTACCCAAATGGTTTCGTTTGTTCAAAAAAAATGGTTTCGCTTATTCCCAAGTGAAAATACCATTTTATCCTTACGCATGTTAACTGCAAAAATAAAAACACAAATTTCTCAGTATCCTTCTCCTTCCCTTTGGTGTCTACCTTGTTGCTCAACAAGTCTACAACAACATGAATCATCACGATTCTCCCTCTTCAGTAGTGATACGTTTTCAATTCCATCCCACACCTCCTTTTTTATTGCATCAATTCATAATCTCCCTAATTCATAATCCCCTTAATAACAACAACAAGAGGCACGACAGCAATGGAACAAATTCAATTGAATGAAATCTACAACAATAATCCCTTAACAGCAAGAGGCACAGAAGCAATAGAACAAATTCAATTGAATTGATCAACCACAATAATCCCGTAATAACAGCAAATGGAACGGAAGCAATGGAAATTCAATTAAATTGAATAGATACATGTAGAGCAATATCAATAACAGTGGCAATGGAACTTTTCGGAATATAATATAGAGCTCGAATAATTCTGGATTTAACTGCATATTATTGTTCAATAGTATGTTTCAACGTGAGTTAAGTCACGCTGTTTGAGTTAACTCTGTAAAATCTCTGCGTGATTTAACTTACGCTGACAGTATTTGTAAATTAACACTAGCGTGAGTTAACTCACGTTACGTGACTTAACTAAGTTTAAGTTTACACTAGCGTAACTTAAGTCACGTAAGTGCATTTTTGTCATTTACTTTGGAAATGAGCAAAACCGTTTGGGTATTGGCCTTGTACTCAAGCGGTACAGTCCACTAAATCCAGGACTAGGTTGTGATCTACAAACCCATAAAGGGATTTGAAAATTGCTCTTTTCACAGGAAAAAATGCTCTCTCACACACCCTAAAAATACCAAACATCCTCAGCGATGATTAACTGCCGCTTGCAAAATGAACCAACGACATTTAACTATTGTTGGAGCACCTTAGTGAAAACAACAGTTCACTGGCACTGAAGATATTTTAATATTTTTGGGGTGCGAGTGAGCATTCTTTTATTGTGAAAAGAGTAATTTTCGGAGGATTGTTCTTTGGTCACCAACATTGTCTATAGTCTCAACAACCCTCTTGCTCCTTGACATTACATGTTCCATCAATCCACCGTTCTCCATCTCATATAGAAAAATCTTCCCTACACCCTACGTATTTTAATAAGAAATTCGGTTTTTGAAATTTTATTTTTATAATTTCATTTTTTTTACTGATTGAATAAAATGACAAAAGATGTATTCTGACTGAACCCTGTAAATACAAACATTATTAAATCTTTGAAAGATAACCTTGTCAATCGTTAAATCTTTTGTATTTTAAAAATCTTTTGTATTTTAAAATACATAATCCATTGGATACGTTTTTTTTTTTTAAGTTCAGAATATAGAGGCTTCCTCGTGCTAGCTCTTCTACTTTTTTTAAAGTACATAACTGTGATTAAAGTCTTTGGCGCTCCAATGACTATATAAAATATCACTCTATGTTTGAGCCTTTGACCGATTATGAGACAAATTATGGCTGCATAAATTAGAGTTTAAAACTCTCTGTAATTCTCTTCCAAAAGCTCAATACTACTTAACCAACTAAGTCACGTATATTTAGTTGTGCTCTTCTAGTTTTAATAACAATTATCTTGGCCTGTGCAAGATAAGGTGTCCACATGCGTCAATTATGGATTTGAACATGCACACTGATTATCGGTATCCTGAAAACCATCAACAATTGTGAGGTCTTATTTATTATTAATAGATATCTTATAGGTGCTTGCTTCTATTTGACGAATTTGAAATTTAAAGTTGTATGACTCATATAATATATAATTTATGGATACTATGGTAGGAAAACTAGCAAAATTTAAACTTTAATATATTATAGAGGCACATATGCAAAGAGTAATATGTCTAAATTAAAAAAATTTAAAAAGGAAATTAAGTAATTTACGAATATTATTCACATGAGAATCTCGAATCCCACTTAACCAGTTTCTTTAAAAAAAAAAACTACCTAATCCCCTAAAAAAAATTACAATACCTAGTACATTATAAAATCACCTTTTAATAC
Source organism: Medicago lupulina (assembly GCA_958299785.1). Taxonomy (NCBI): domain Eukaryota; kingdom Viridiplantae; phylum Streptophyta; class Magnoliopsida; order Fabales; family Fabaceae; genus Medicago; species Medicago lupulina. The sequence continues at coordinate 5,996,396 of OY283146.1, read as the reverse complement.
ATTAACATTATTATTTGTGTTAGGGAAATACTAAAAAGTGTCATAAGAGTATTTGTTAAAAAGTTTTAAAAAACGATTATTTTTTACATAAAACTTAACAATTATTTTATCTTTTGAATTATTAATAAGTGTCATAAGCATGACCCTTAATATTAGTGTGTTAATTGTTATTCCTTCCGTTCTAAATTATACGACGTTTTGATTATTTCACACAAATTAGGAAGTGCGCTTAATGTCGTATTAGAAAGAGATATTATACGCCATTTTATAAAATTACCATTCATTAATACTATATCTATATTATATATAAAGGAAACTACCCTTTTCAACACACTTTTGGGTTTGACTTTTCTTTCCAAAAATACCCTTAATTTTAAATACAAGTAACACATGTAACAAATAAATAAGAATAAATTTAAATATTATAACAAATGTAACAAACACGATATGAATATATGTATATCTGTTTTTTTTTTCCTTTATCTTTTAAAAAATATAACAAACTAGATGAATATATTTATACTTACTTTTTCATTATTCCAATTATACCTTTAAACAACTTTTTCTATAATAAAGATTGTTGTTCGTGTCATTAAAAAAAGCAACAAACATTTATATTTTTACTTTTAATCAAAATTTCGTAAAAAAAATACCGTTCATAATTTTCAAACGTTAGCAGAATAAAAAGTGTGGAATGAAGTACTCGTCTTTTTGCTAGTGCAATATAAATTAAAGAATTGAAATAAAAAAAGTAATAAATAATTGCTGGTATAATAAGAAAAATAACATTTAATTATTCATTGATATTGTAAAACGAGTTGTATAAGTTCAGACATATTTTTTTTCTTCAATACGACTTATAATTTAAGACCTATGAAGCCATGGTACTCCAAAATGGAGACGTACCCGTATCGGATACCGATACCCCGCATATACTCTCGGATACGTATCCACGGAGTATCGGAATTAATTATTTCAATTTAAAATATATATTTTATCAGATACTTATAAGATACTCGACAGATACACACAAATACTTATAAGATACTTTACAGAGACGTATTCTAGAAAAAAATGAAGGGTAACAAAATGAGAATGTGTTGTAAAAATTCAATGGAGATGTATATGATTCAATTTAAGAAATGAATCACTATAATTTTTTTTCGATTAACCATTTAAAAATTATGTTTTTGCAGGATGAAAGTAACAAGAGAGATGAGATTTAATCAATCAACATTAAACAAAGTTTACTTTGAATTCTTTTATTGATACATTTGTTAATATCTTAACATATGAATGAAAATAGAATATGATTTATACCAAAAAAATTATATTTTTTAACTTGATCACATGTATTACTTTTGGTAAATAGTGACTTTTGTAATCAGATAGTATTGAAAAGTAATCAATGCTTATTTTTTTCAAGTATTTTACATGCATATAAATTCTAATATAAATTCATATAAATTCGTAATTTTATAAATTTTGCATATCCACATACCCATATCGTATCGTATCCACACCCGTACTATGTATCTGTGCTTCATAGTTTAAGACTAATTTGTCATTGGAGATGGAAATTGAATTTAGAAACACCCTTATCACTTCACTCCTTCCATCCCCCACTTCAACCATAAAAGTCTTTACAAATAAATTTTACACAAAAATGAAGGCATTTTGGTCTTTTTGCAGTGTCATATTGGGGGTACCCTTATATGTGTAGGGTACAAATAAAATTCGATTCTCCAAAACTTTTCTGGAGATGGCCCAAAATTTAATACAGAAGCAAGCTCCTTCCTTAGATTTGGGCCAATTTTAAATGCTAATAACACCTAATGTCCCCAATGTAGATGTAGATCTAGCAGAGTTGATAAAGTTTTGTTTTCCTTGACATGAAAAAGTTATTCTTTGGGACCAAAAAATCACGTGTTTCCGCAACAGAAATATTTTTTCTTGAAAAAACCAAACAAGCATGCATACCTTTTCTTGAAATTAGTTTAAAACCCAAAAAAGCACCCCCAATGTTAATTTTTTTTTAACCGCCAAGATCAATGGTAGTCACTACAACGGCAAAAGACTTGAGTGTTTTGATGCTTCTTCATTTTAGAAGCCACCAAGATTAACTATGAGTTGTTAGATTAGCGTTTTTTGAGAAATGATATTTGAACATCTCTTTTGACAACCCTATGTATTTAGGGGTATTTTTGTAAAAGCAAAAGAAAAAAAATCCAAAACACCATGCCATTATGTCATAATATGGGTATGCATTTTTAGGTTGTTGAAAATGTTGTCACAAAATAGATGTCAATATAACATAAGTCGCGTTTTTTATCCTTCACCAGATTTAAATTTGGGTTTTCGGTTCTCCAACACTTTTATAGCTAAAAAAAAATAAAAAATAAAAAATACACATAATCAAAATATTATCACAACTTTAAAGTTGTACAAACTAAGCAAAGATCTACCACTTGTATACAATCCATCTCAAAGAAAACATTTGTATACCCCAAAGAAATAATCCATTAAGAGCTTTAAGCCTCTGAACCTCACATGGTTTCCTTTAATTTATGTAATCCATATTTGGTATTATAAGATTTATCTTTAAGCATATCATCTATATCACTAGTTTATAATCAATCTCAAAGAACACATTAGTATACTCCAAAGAGATAATCCATTTAAGAGCTTGAAGAAGTCTTCAGGCCTAAGATTCAGTTGGCTTCATTTCTGAGTTACACCACTAATCGAGCCATAATTAAAGAACACACATTATCCATTAATTAGTGACTACAAGACACTTCGGCTTAAAGAAAATTGCAGAATCAAGATCACATTTCAAAAACATAATTGGAGTTAGAAATACCAATCTCTTATTGCTGAATGAAACTTGATTGTTCGTTGGACCTGCTCGGGCGCACACTGCTTGGAAGTTAGATAACTCCATAATCACTTAGAAACATCATCAAACCCTTCTTTGTCAACCATGACTGGCTCCAAAGAATTCCATAATTTAACCTTCCTCCAACAAGTAATACTTTCAGCACAAGCAACTAAAACATGCTTATTCGATTTAGTAGTGGTTTGACAAACAAATACGCGCAGAAGAATAATCAACACCTTTGCTTCTCAAACAAGGTATATTTGGTAAATAATTACCCTCTAGTCGTCACATAAAGTTCTTCACTTTTGGAGGAACTTACATAGATCATATTTTTTTGTTAATCTCTTTCCGCCTTCCACTCCTCCCGATTAGCGAGAGTATGAACACAAACTCGACGATGTTATTAAACGTATTTCCAATCCATTACTACTAAACCTCTAAATCCTTTCATCAGCATGCGAATATCTTAAAAGATGGATTTTAATGTGAAATTCCACAACATCGCTATCCACAAATACTTCACGAATAATATGCTCCTTTGGTAATCTATCAACGCAGTAACACACCAAGAATTTGTTCATTGAACTCCTTAATCATGTTTCATCATTTTTTTCGTACGCAAGAGAACGTTTCTTTGCTTCTTAATGTTCAGATTCTATAAAAGTTACATAAAGAGATATACATGGATATTGATGCTACTTTTTAATATCGTTGATTTTTTTTGTTCTTTCAATGTAGTATTAAAACTTAAAAGTGTTACAGTGGAAGAAACTATTTAGATTATAGAAATAACACTATTTTCTCTGTAGAAGATAATAAGTTAATTAAACTAATTAAACCGTATACAAACACAAACATGAAATGATAACTGAAAATAAATTCATAGCAATCTGCATTTTCATTTTCAATTAAGAAAAAGATAACTGAAAAGTCCAACAACAAAAGGAGATTTTTCTTTTGGAGTCAAAAAGTTGTCAAATACTTACTTAAATACTAGAAGCAAATAATTTGTACAACAAAATAACCAGATCCTAATTCCTACAAAGATCTAAGAGAAATTACAAGAGAAGAAACCAATAATCCAAATTGACAAGCAAAATCCTAACACACAAAGTCCCTTAACTTTTCCCAAACCCAATCATGAAAAAAGAGAAAAATAAAAAAAGAGAAAATGACCTTTCTTTTCCCGCATCTTGTCATCAAGACAAGAAAAACAAAAACAAAAAAGAGAAGAAAAAAAAAAGTTGGTCCATTCCTCTAAAAATTCAACACTTCCTTCAACCATATCTTATATTCCAACATCCAAATCTTAGTAACTTGAACTTCCTTCATTTGCCAGCTCCTGTATTACCAAAATTATAAACCAAAATAAAGTTTTTTTTTACTAAAACAACTGTACTCTTTCTCGTCACATTTATAAGCAATATTTGCTTTTTTAAAATTCATTAAATATGTGATATATCTGAACTATATTATGTTTGAGATACATCAATTATTTAATGAATCTAACAAAACAAAAGTTGTTTATAAATGTGACCAGAGAAGTATAATTTTTCTCTAAAAAAAACTATAACAAACATATAAAAATAATCCAAAGTAAAAAATAAATAAATAGAAGAAGATTTATAACCTGAGAAGTGAAATTAAATTGAGGTGGTTCATTAGGCCTTCTTTGATCAGAACTTTCACTCTTCTCAGCCTTCTTGGAACCAATGTGACTTTTCCTAAGACCTAAAAGACCCTTCCACCTACCCTTAGGAGGCCTTAAAGAAAAGCTATCATATTCATCATCATTATGAAGAAGCTCTTGTTTAAGAGTGGTAGTAGCTCTTTGCATCTTATTATCTTTGTAAGGCAACAATCTTCCTTTGGAGAAAAGTTCATCAGCACTCATCATTGAGTAGTTAGTGACAGAAAATTCAAAGTCAGAAGACACAGGTATGTGTGTGTCTGATCTTCTTTCTTGTTGTTTCATGGCTTGTTGGAGATCCACAAAATCATTGGAGAAGGAGATTCTTGGACTCATTGGAGCACAATGATGATGATTATTATTATTATGATGACCCTTCTTTTGTTCGGATGAGTTGTACATCATGTCTAAACTTGCCATGAGATTTCAGAACAACATCTATATTTCAATTAAAGAGAAAAACAAAATGGATATGTGAGAAGTTAGGAACAATAAATTCTAGTTGGGACCCCCCCTTCTTTCTCACTGCTGCAACCCCACTTACAACCAGATGCTTGTATTTATATATGTCACAGAAGGGATCTTTCAATATTTTCATCTCATCTTTTTTATAAATAAATATTGGCAAATGTTAACTTTTGTATTAAAAGTCGTGCAATCAACTTCTTAGAAGTTAAATTGTCATGTTTTCCAATACAAAGTTGCTTATTTTGGGTTACTTAACATGTGCCCTTAAGACATAAGTATCATGACCCATAGATATTAGAATCGAAGTGGGTGTGTTCGAATCACGGTGACCCAGTGACAGATCCAGAAATATTGATTTTCGGAGGAAATATTTTATATCATAAATATTTATAGAAAAATTTTAGCAATGCAAAAATATTAGAATCGGAGTGGGTGTGATCGAATCACGGTGACCTAGTGACAGATCCAAAAATATTGATTTTTGGAGGAAAGATTTTATATGATAAATATTTATAGGAAAATTTTAGCAATGCAAAAGTGATAAATAACAACATCATTATCATTGAGAAAAATGTTTGAGATTATAAACATTATCATATTATATATTAGAAAAATCAAAGACTCGTTAACATCAACAAATTAAAATTATTCTTTATGTGAGAGAAACTTTTTTTATTTTTTTATGGTATAAATTTTTCATTTAATGGGGACAATCTATTATTTTAAGAGAAAACAATCATTAAAATATAAAAAACTTGACAAAAATAACCGGAACAGTAGTAGGCAATTGCCCCCGATCTACTACATGTAGATTCATCACTACGATGACCCACCATGATTTTGTAATTTTGTAGAAATTACATAATGTAGCTCTTGATAAATCATAATGGGTCACCGTGATTTGCACATAACCTCCAAGATATCAAACATAGACTATATGTTAATTTTTGTATGAATATAGTACATGTATGTTTGATACCACGATCAATTTTTGAAATTCTACTGCATTTTGAAAAAACCATAGGGTGGGGTTTATGTTTAATATCTACACTTTTTTAGCTATTGTAAAGTGAATGTTTAGTATTATTACTAGGCAAATGACTATGAGACCCAACGATTAGGCAAAAGATAAAATCGTCCTTAGAATCTAAAGATGCGACGACATCTCTCAAATAAACTGATTTTATTTTCGAGGAAGTCTTGTGTGGTCATATGACTTTCTCATCCTTTGAGCTAACTTCTGAAATTGTATTGTAGTCATACATTGATCATATTTTTGGGCTTCTACATGCATAAATATCTTTGAACACCCTAGTCTTTTAAATTAACTTTTGAAATGAAGTTCAAACTCATTTAACATCATACACACCACTTAGAAAAACAAGAGTAGAAAATAAAGAAAAAATTATATGTATTTTTAAAATAATTAAATTATATGTATATTTCATGTGTATCCAAATATTTTTATTAGGTATAGTGACCATACAATTATTTTTCTTTTTTCAATTGACTATTGAAAAATATTTGGATGGTCACAAATCGAACACATATTATTTAGACACAATCAACCACAAACTTAGATATAATAGAAAAAAATGGCTTAAATGCATTTTTGACCCTTAACTTTTAAAAAGTTGCGATTCTGCTTCCCTAACAAAGAAAAAAACAATTTTCCTCTCTGTATTTATGGAAAATGCTCTTTTACCCTCTATATTTAGAAAAATATGTTTTTTTCCCTCTATCTTTAGAGAAATATGCTCTTTTGACACCTTATCTTTACAAAGAGTTGCGATTTTGACCCCCTGTTTTAGGATATGCGGCTTCTTCTCAGCAGTTTTGCAACGTTTTGTAAAGTTAGGGGACAAAATTGTTTTTTTAGGGGGCCAAAATTGTAACTTTTTAAAAGTTGAGGGGTCAAAAAGATAAAGAAGATAAAGTGAGAGAAAAAATAAAAAAATTATGGCAGAGAAAGTTAAAGAAGATAAAGTGAAAAATAGACACAAATTGGAGAACGAGGGAGAAGGAAAAAATGAGGGGAATGATAGGATCCAAGTACGAAGTCTATGTCTAGCACTTTCTAAATCAAATTATCATATTCAAAGTTTAACATCAGAAAAACATTAAGTGTATGTATGAATAGAAACATGAATATAATGAAAGAAAACGTATATGTAATCAGATAAATCAAGCATTAACATTAAAAATCATAACAAATACACCTAATCTCAACACAATGAGAAATTTAGTTACACATTATCATAGTAACTTACAATAAAGAGATAGAATGAAGTGATGTTGCATCAAGTACTTGAATCTTCAAGTTTCAATGTTCCACCTTAATGTTGCTATAATTCCTCACTCTTCTCCTTACGTTTTTCTCTTTCTGCAAGTGATAGAATGGTATAAGTTGCGACTGCGTTTCTCTTTATATAGTTTTCTGAAAGTGACAATTCGCTTGGCAAAATTGTGATTTCTTAATCCTGACTCTTTGCTAGCTCATCCGTGTGGGTCGCTAAATCTCCATAATTCGCTAGACAAATTGCAAATCTTCATAGCGAATGGTTCCATGTTTCCAGACTTTAATTTCTTAGACAATTTGCTAAGCTCGTGCTTCTTCTCACCTAGCGAATTGCATGAACTCAATCTTCTTGTCCTTTTTTCTTGGCTCTTCATTCACGACCCTTCAATGCTAAAAAAAGGTGTTTGAAAAAGGTTTTAGTTCATGAAATATCATCTATGATCAAACTATCTAATATTTACATTAAATTGAAAGATTTTCACTAGGTTTCTTGTTAAACAAGTCAATAAGTGCCTTAAATGATATAGGCGAAATTAAATAGGTAATTTTGACCTTTATCAATGAACTACCATTACAGCCCTTTCTAAAAACCATAATGAAGCAAACTCCACATTAGACCCAAACTAGAAGATGTCTTTCCACCATGTAGATGTCGATTGGGATCCCCAAAACGACTTCTCAAGTGAGACTTAACAATATAGGTTTTATATCAGGGGTCAAAATCAAACATTTGTGAAATTTAGGATCTAAATCAAACAATTGGTGAAACTTGGATTGTCAAAAGTTCATTTAAATCTATAAATTATTAATGCATGCAAATTTTGTTTTAAAAAAAATAAATCTTACAATTATAGACGAATGAGTATGAGACAGATTGAGTATTATTTAGATGACATGCCATGATATGATGTTTTGTCATTGCATGTTGATTTGGCATTGAATGACGGTCAATCTTCAACATATATGTACTGTCACTCCATTTATCTTGCTGCTCTCCCTTGGACACAATTGAAGGAAACTGCCAAGGAATTCTGTATTCATTTTTGTTTTTCACATCCCATCACATCCCATCCCATAGATTGTGTGGTGTATGCAAATCCCATTCCATCTTATCCCATGGTAGTGTAGTGGTAACTGGCAAAATACAAATGCATTGCAAAGCTCTCCTTTTTAGGCCATTCCCTTGTTTTTCATGTTATTGTAAATAAATATACAAAGTTCTGGAAAGATTCCAAGAACTTGTACTTCTAGTATGTCTTCACATTCTCAGTATCCAATTCCAAGTATAACAAACAAGACATGCATGCATTATCTTTCTATGGTTCTATTGGCAAGATGTGGAGTTTGTCGGTCACCAATAATTGTTCAAGAATAAATCAAAATATTAATGATTAAAAAATCAAAATATATGTATAATTGGTCACTTTCAATAATTTTACCACCAAATTAACCAATGTGTATAATTTTGAAAATACTACAAATATGGTCATGCTGGCTTGCTGCACAACCAACCAAAGAAAAGTGTTACTATCATTTGTGGCACAGAAAGCAACAGCAGTGACATTTAAGAAGGGTCAAAATACTATTTTCATTCAAGTTTGAAGAGTAAAAATAAAAGTGGCACAGTGACAGAGAGGAGCGGCAATGGCATGCATGCAGAGCACAGCTATGCTAATTGACCCAACTTTGCTTTGACTCCATTACTATTATTACTATTATTTTTAACAAACAAAGCAATGGGAATGAGCTGGCGACATTGATTGATCAAAGTTAGTACACTAGAGTAATAGTCACCACGTGATTGAGGGTTAATTGTAACTTAATTCAGATGTGATTTTCGAATACAATTTTTACACTAATAACTAAACTAGTTTAATATCTGAGCCTCCACATAAGTCGTGCATTGTCGCGATGTTATTGATATTTTTAATTGAGGTAATGCACGACCTTTGTGGAGGGAGGCACATGAGATTAGTTTGCTCTAATTTCTTTATATTTGTTAATCACTTTTGATTTTTCATGTAAAGTGTTGTGTGATGAAAGAAATCACATGGCAATGTGGCATGGTGGTCCCTTTGCCTTTCTTAAATTGTGTTCTAAATACATATTAGAGTTTGATTTTATGTACTATTCACATAACTTAATTATGAACGAAAGGTGTATTATCTACTTTAAATTGTATATTTGGATTGAGCGTGAATTTAAGAAATCACAATTTTGAAGTTAAAGTGTAGGTTTGGTTCGGTGGTTAAAATTTCATTCTTAATAAATTGAATCCATAAATCTCAAGTCTATGTTAAAATAAATTTGGTTATGTGAATGAAAAATCAATGTTTGAGTCAAAAGATACTACAAATCTCAAGTCTATGTTAAAATAATTGAGAGGGAAACTCAATTATAAACATGTTATAAAATCAATTTTGAAACATTTAAAAATGGAATCAAACATATTTTATACAAAATTGAAGTCTCACCAAAACTTCTCTAAACATGAATTAAATATTCCTTATAACTAGACACTAAACAACTTTTGTATCCAAATTCTGTTTTGCCAATCATGATGAGAAACACAAATGGAGCCACCAAAACTCAACCAAAATAATCAATCATTATGATGCATTTTTTTCATGAATAAATATATATTTTTTCTTTCAAATGTCCCATAAATAGGTCATAGTCTTGTAGCCTAGAATCAATGTTTAGAAGTAGAATTACTCGGTCCTCACTCATGACCAGGAATAAGAAAAAAAAAGCCTGATCTAACATGCAGGAAAGGACACAAAGGGTACTTGTAATATTTTATTTTTTATTTTATTAATTTCTTTTTTGCAGGTAGCAAAGGACATAGTTGTCACTCACGTGATTCAACATTTTTCAAGTACTACTTAGCCTAATAGGGTTATCACACGTGGCTGATTCTCAGTCATGAATGGCTTTTAACATGGACCAGTCAAACACAATTGATCAGCAAATTCTTGGAGAGTAAAAAACTGTTGGATTTGGCATGATCCCCGTTTTGGTCTCCCATTTTGTTAGCAACTGCTTACATTTTATTGGCTATGATAATATCTAAACCTAAGTCAATTTGATTATTTGTTCTTGTTTATTTAATGTCTATGCTCATTTCCCAATATCAGATCAGAATAAAAAGAACCTATCATGTTTATCCTTAATTTGGCTGTCATTGTAGTTTTGTTAATAAAATGATAAAGAAAATGCTAACAATTCTTTTAATAAAATCGTTAAACAATGTTTTTAGAGCATTTATTAACAAAAACCTAAATTATAAAATCAATACAATACTAAACATGCATTTACATTGATTGGGAAAATAAAAACAAATACTCTATAGCAACTATCCGTCTCACTTAATAAAACAAGTACAACATTGCTATATTTCTTGAGTTTTTTTTTTCCTTCATAGGTTTCCTTTTACCTCAATGTTATACATTAAATGTTGGTAGCACTCTTAATCGAGTACAAAACATTTAAAAAATAATAATTTGATATCCGATTCAAGACATGACTAATCCGATGGGTTACTCCTACCGTCCACTTGCTATACCCAAATATTGTATCTATTTCGAGTTTAATTAGACACTAGTTGAAAATAAGAAGTGGTGAATAGATTAGTTAGTTGATAGTAGAAGGAAATAATTAGCTCAAAAACCTATAGCTAAATTAAACTCAAGTTAATTGAATGTGGTATGCATAATTGGGGTAAGATAAAACAAATGTCTGTGGAGAGTAACGGTCTAAGAATTTATTTGGGAAAATGAAAAACGTGTAATTATTTTTGGAGACAGATATGGACCTACATTTTAAATAAACACATTCCAAAAGTCCTAATATTGCGAAGGGCCTTTTTTTAAGCCAGTACTAGCTCTGTGATGTAAGTTAAAATAGGACAAGTCACGCTTGTTGAATAGTATATTCATTAATTATTATATCGAAACTTTCTTTGGGTTGTGCCATTTGAGTGGGCTTGCCAGTGCCACCTTCTGCTGATCCTTTTCCTTAGATCAACACCTTGATTTTAACAAATCCACCGTGATATCAAACTCGCGCTAATACTTTAGTGATGACGGGCTGCAACTCCACTGGAGATGGTGTACCAAATAATAGTGGACTAGTTAAGGTTAATGAGCTCAAGGGCATGTCAATTCTCAAACATGACATAATACTTGTTTGGATTTGCGTTTGCCTAACATTTCTCGCGCCCTCATGTTCCATGAACGTGAATTTTGTGAAACTAGAATTCCCAGCTTCTATCCATACGCGCATTTGATGCCATTTGGATGTAGTTCCAAACAGGTTAATAGATTTGACTCCAACCTTTAAAACTCGTGGTGTGGACTTGAGATCGAATCATCATATATAGTAATAATACCAAAGAAAATTGAATTAATTATGACCATTAATAATAGATCAACTTGGTAGAGCTTTAAGTTGTGATAGGAGATCCCTTAAAAAAAAAACTTGTGATAGGAGATGTGGTGTTCACATCTCTTGTTGATCCTAAATACTGATTTATTTTATATGGAGAAAATTCAATTATGAAATAAGAACCCACTTTGTGTCCAATAAATTGTTCGTAGGATATTAGTTTTTTTTTTTGACAATGATAAGTTATTAGTTTTGTGTACTTTTCTTAGCAATAAAACATTGTAATTGTACGTAACTTTTTCTTGTTATAAATGGGAATTGAATCAATGTTATATTATGTTTTTCTCTCTTTTGTCACCGGCCTTGTGACTACGGTCAACAACTGCATTCACTATTGTACAGGCATAACCAGAATGTGTAGCAGCTAAAACAAAGACCGGGGTCCCAAAACTCATAAAAACAGGACAATGTTCAAACATGAGAGTCAAGCACAGAAACTAACAGCCTTTTTGGTTGGTTAGAGAGTAAAGAAAAAAAAATAATAAGTAAATACCAGTGAAATATGTGACCTAACTCATTCTTACAAAATTGATTCATAAGGTGAAGAGTCCCTCCCAGTGTGTGGATAGGTGACTCTCAAATTCGACAAGCATTGATATCATATTAGAAATCGTCGTTGAACCTAACACAACCCCACGAAACCAACTTATGAGGTGAAGATTGTCCCCGCATATAAACACATGTTCATGTCATCTTTTGTCCGATGTGGGACTCTTTAACTCACATCCCCACAACCAACATTATTGAGCTTGGTTCGTGGACATAAATTGTGAGTGGTTCGATACCGAAGACTAGATAACAAGTGACACAATGAATCTTAACGGAGAGACTCTAATACCATTTTAGAAATCATAGTTAGACATAATACCATTTTATAAACGCATGTTCTTTTTTTAAAGATTACTCCTCCTACTACTACTATCCACTTTCGATCCTCTAATGGTAAGTAATTATTAGTAAAAGTAAAGTACTGTTAACATGTCATGCGTATGTGTATTCTTAAATAATGAATTGAATTTGAGTAAGCACACAGATTGTACATGTACATGGATAGAATAAAGCGCCACAACATGCGATATGCTTTCAAATTCCAAAACTCACACGAGCAGCTGTACTAATAACTATGCTAGCTGGGATTCACTTCATTTCCTTCAAATTCACAACATCAATGTCTTTAACTATAGTACTTTTTTTTTTAAACTATTGTCACGTACATAAATTAATACTAGTATTACTACATTCAAGCTGACTATACTGTTTGTACATTAATTAATTTTGGTCCTTGAGTGAGGTTGCTTTGATAACTTTGTGAAATTTCTTAGTAGTATCATCCAAGAATCACCATGAGTTGTCAAAAACATTAACAAGAACAAGTTGTATCCTTTCATATCTCAAGGTCACACGAACGTTTATCCTGTTAAATTAAATAACCTTATGCCCTGCACAAAATTCCTACAATGTACTCCCAAGTAGTAGTGTTCTATATATTAAAGATTATTCTAAGAAATATATATATATATATATATATATATATATATATATATGTATGTATGTATATGTAGTAAAATATATATAATTATGTGTAGACGATGCTTCCTTCTGAGAATAAACAAGAGATATTGTACGTTATTAAGAAGTCAAGTTATGTGCAAATTTATTGGGTTTTCCTATGTTTTAACCTGTCACATTTGGAGTAAAAAATAAATTAAATCAAATTTGAAGATGGTTCCAAACTTTCAATTATAAAAATATATTTGTTTTATTGCTTGACACTCACGTTGGCTCCTTGCCCTTCTATAGGGACAAATCATTTTAATCTCCAAATGGCAATCATGTTAAGAAGATTCATTTTTCATCAATTAATTATAATTATACACTGTCATTTTGTATTGCTAATGGATGCTTTGAAGAGCACATGAAAATGAAATATGTAAAGTAAATTCGGTGGAGATAAGCTATTGGGGAAACTCATTAGAGGTAGCTGCATAGTTTCTGAATATGTGCATTATTTTTCTAATTCAATTAAGTGTGTTTGGTTTTGCGTTGATAAAATATGCTTTTGAATGAATTGATGTTGTAAAATTAATTTTAATTAAATGTTAGTTATATGTGATGTGATGGATATTTGGATACTTTCACTTAAAATGAATTGAACAATAAATTCGAATGTAAAAATTACATTTGAAATCAAAAGCTATAAATCATAGTTTCAAATCATAATCAATTCTAAAGGAAAAATAAATTCCAATTAACATCAGCAAAACATATCAAAATCAAGTTTAAGTGTTTGAAATCACTTTTGGTCTCATGGAATACCCAAACACACTAAATCAGTTAAAAAGAGCTTTGAACCAATTTAACAACAACCAATTTAAAAAATAGGACCTTTTAAATCAGTTACGATTATGAGAATGATTTTTCTTTGTAGCAATTTTTTGTTTATATATAGGATTAGTAGATCAAGTGTAAAAAAAAGGACATAGAATCAAAAGACAAAATAACATCGCATATATTTGTATCAAAGGCTAATGATGTTTCTTGCGAAAAAATGTTTCACGAGAATGTATCACGACCAATGAATTTGTTAATTTTGTAACTGCAGCGTTATCAGTGCTCTTGCAATAGCAGTGTTTCACGAAATCACCCATGATTTCCTCAAAAAACAAGATCCAACAATGACACCTTTGTGGTCTATTTTTTCACTGCATTTAGCAGTGCTCTTGCATCAAAACATGAAACCAGTAACTATCAAAAGAATGAAAATCACCAAGCATTTAACCAAAAAAATTTATTCATCACTCATAAAAGAAAACCAAAACAATCATTTAGGAAAAATATTTAGGATAGACAAAAACATCATAAACACTAAACAAGATTACCCTCCTCTATACCAGAAAAAATATGATGACTTAGGCACATTTCTTGCCATTCATCATCATCCTTGTAAACTCATTCAAATCTATAAGACCATCTCCATCACCATCAACACCTTTCACCATTTTCTTACAAGCACTAAGGCTACAACTCTCTCCTAACCTCTTAAATATTTGAGACAATTCCTCAGCACTAATTTTCCCATCACCATTTATATCAAATACTTGAAAAGCACTCTTAATCTCCTCTTCTTTTATCTTACTACCTTCTCCATTGAACATTTCCATGAACTCTTTAAAGTCTATGAATCCATCTTTGTCAGAGTCCATGGCCTTAAAGGCTTTCACTGCATCGGTATCCCCTATCCCCTTATCCAAAGCTTTTGCAGCTGCTTTATACTCTTCCAGACTAATCTTGCCATCTTTGTTTGTGTCGAATTTCTCAAACACCCATTTCATTTCATCTTTCTTTGGTTGGAAACTCATTTCGGTACTCGATGTTTGTGTCGACTTGAAGCTGTTCTTTTGAGCTATATTTTTTCGTGGAGAGGTTGGCTTGGCTGAAAAGCTACCATGAAACTTTAGGAAACTCAATTTTGACATGGTCTTTTTTTAGAACTTTTGATACAACTTGGCTTTAGTATGGTTATGGTTTATGTGTGCTACAATATTATGACTTGTTTATATAGATTTCATAAGTCTCCTACTCTTGGAAGGCTCTTGATATAATTTGCACAGGAAAAGTACTAGAATCTGAATAAAGATTTGTTCTTATGCCAAGATTCATAGAGTTGTGGCTGTAATTAACTAGCTACTTGTGTTTAAAGTTATTAGCTCATTGATAGACACTGATTTGGAAAAATTAGAATAACTTTTTTGTGGAAGGGATTTGATCAAGGTTCACTTATGAGTTATGACTCACGGGGTAAGTCGAATTTGAAATGCATATATGTTGGATGATTCCTTTTGAACCTCTAGTAAAACCGTGTATTCAATACAAATAATGCTCCACTTGTTGAGTTGAATCCTATTCTCATGTCACTATTAATTTGTTATTTATGTATACCAAAGTGTTGGCGAATCCTTCAATGAGTACACAATATGTTGTGAAGGCATATATTTCATCAAAACTACACAAAGACAGACTTCTACTTACACCAAAGCAATATCAAACCAATTCTGAGTTGGATTTAAAACCATAACCAAGCCACCTATAAAATCAGGTTGGTTTTGGGAATCAGTTTAAAAACTATTTTTTTTTGTTCCAAAACCGGGTGTGAACTCAGTAACTGATTTTTGTAAACTACTAATTTGTACCAAACCAGGTTTAAAATATCCAGTTTTACATACTTCTTGTTCTTATTCGCCACTCATCTTAAAAAATTACAGACATTGGCAAATTATTTTGATCAGTTCACTGAATCGCGCTGTTCCAATTCAAGCCAATAGCCTATTATATATCGATATTGAGCCTATGTAGCATAGCAGCCATCCCCAAAACGCTATAGCGGTGTAGCGGGTATACCGCTACATCAAAGTCCAGCGAAACAATTCAAGCACTACACATATCAAAACTAGAACATATAAAATGCACAAAATTAAACACAAGTTCATTGCTATTAATATTTCAAACATAATATAATTCAAGTAGCAAATAAGTTCTAGTCTCCAAAGCTCAACATAACACAGCTAACATTCAAACATGAAGTAAAGCAAAATAGGAAATAAGTTCTAGCCTCCAAGGCTTAAAATAAAATAAATAAAAGAAAGGAAAAACAGGAGCAGTCGCCAATGTCTATGGGCACAATAATCATCTGCAGTATTGCCAAAAGATGCATCAAAGGGCTCCTTCACAGCCTGCAATTAAAAAAAAAAATCTCAAATACAACTCTCAAGAAAGAAAAAAAACAGGGACATAATCACACTCACATAAAAGATGAACCCCATCAGCAGGAATTTTATAAACTAGAAGAAATTAACAATATTGTACAGTGACAAAAGGAATAATGTACTCTCTTATTCGCGCACCATTGATATTTCTGGTTTTAATGTCTCAATAACTCAAAGAAAACATCCTATACACATATCAATTTGTTATCGTTTTATATTAAGCCTAAATGTTATCCTATTATGTTATTAAAGAAACCATAGCAAGCTGTTCTTCATAAGACAAGAAAAATAATCTCCCATACAGCCAAATTCTAACAAATTCAACTACCAATTTGTCCAGTTTTTCGCTTCTTACGGGAGGCCTGCACATGTGAGTTCTGCAAAGTAAGCAGCATCAACTCACAGCCAGCCTATCACTCCTCCACAAATTATTGCAACATCTTCGTTGCTGCGACCGCTCCCACTGCTCGCTTTCTTTTCCTTAACAATTTTTCCAAGTAAATTGCAAACCAGCAATTTTAACAAAATGTAAATAAATCGTTGATTGATGTCCTGTCAACTTAGCCAGCTTACTTTTATGACCAGAAACAATGGAATTATTAACTTCAGATCAAAAGATAGATATAAAATTTATAAACAACACCACAGTGGGCTTTTTAATTAAATAATTTCTGAAAACTTGAATGTTCCCCTTATGCAAACATGTTCGAAAATGCCTTAGTATTTTACCAGGGATACTTTTACATAGGATGATGTTGAATAACTGGTCATCAACCTAGACTTTAAGAGAAATATTTTTCGGAGTTCAATTTATTTTTTACAGTTATGTTTAAACTCTCATTGAAGAGTAGTAAAAAGATTGTAATATTATGATACAAGGTGTTATACAACAAATCTTTTTGTTTCTCTACCCTCTCAATATACTTTTCAGATCACCAGTTTTTACCTCGAGTAGCAAATTATAGATCACCAATTTTTACTTTTTGCATTTCTTTTTGATCTAATTCAAATCATATAACACATTTTGCATGAAAAAGTTCAAATCTCAGGCTCTACTCTCACTCTCTCTATATAAGACCTCAATCTTTATTCTCAACAACAGTTCAAGAAGATAAAATACCGATTAACTAAACACGCACTACAGGTCATGTATTCATAAGTTCACCATAATCATCTTTGATTACCAAAAGGCACGTCTTTTGATATTATAAAAATATAAGCCTAACAAGGATTTAAAGAAAAGTTTTATGTGGATATAGAATTGACATCTGTTATGAAAAAAGGAAAAATTTACAAATTTCACAGAAAAATAAACCTACATAACTATCGGTTATCAAACTTTGGATAACTTTTCATAATATAGGATCAATATTATGAATGGATATTTTTAGTAAAAACCTTATTTCAACTTTAGAAATAACTGAGCTGCATAAAGTCTCTGAGTTTCCTAAGTTCCTTGAATTGCCTAATGTATGTTAAATTCCTAAAGCCAATGCAACAAGTACTCCTCAAGTTTGAACTGCACCTTTCATTGCATTCTCTCAAGACATAAGTTTTCTGCTATCTAATGCATCCTCTTTGATAGGTGTTATATGATTTATATTAATTTTCAATTTTGTAGTAGTACATACATATTATAGTACATATTTGTGTCTTTTATTTGTGCCAACAAGTTGATCAAACAGACTCTTCAACACATGAGGCAATGGCTCAGTTTTAACTCTTGTTGGTTTATATGTAAACTTCCACAATGTCCTGAGCAGGTGATGTGATGTCACCCTGTTTCACTAGAACAATATCTTTTTTAAATCCCGCAACAGTAAAATCCTTTTTAACTACACCCACTTTTGATTTCTCACACACCCATGGATTTAAAATAATTATTGTAACTAGCCAAGAGAAACCCATATTACAAATATAGCAATTCAAGTAATTTTAAGAGAACTTACGTCCCAAAGAATGCCAAGATCTCAGTTGTTAGAAGCCCTCCAAACTGCACAAAGAATGATGATTGGAAAATCAAATTGATGTTTTTCATTTTACAAATACTTTACAATAACCATATGTAAACTAAATGGTGAACAAAATTGGACGAGGTTCATTATCACATATATTATGATGGTCAAACAAGACTTAGACGAGGTTCTGAAAACATGGGTATACATCTGAATACTTATTCCAATCTTAGAAATTTAAACACTAATCATTTTGATGCAATGCATGGTTATGAGTTGTATAAAATGTAATGAACAACGAAGGAACCAATAACCCCACGCAAACAGATAAATAAAACAAACACAAGTTGGACATATCGATCGTAATTAACAATGATCCATTAAGATGCTATTGATAAAGTAAAAACATATAAAACATAACAGGAACAGAAGTTTGAAAAAGTTGCAGTTGAATTTAACGCACAAATGGTATAGCAGAACATACATACCTAACATTAAGAACAAGGCGATATCAAACTCTCAATGTAGATTTCTGATTGCCTCAAATTCTTGTAATTTTCAATATCTGGAATCTTGAAAGTACTATTTATGGGATCATAAACAACCAACTCCCATTTGATCACATTCGCATAATCCAGCAGCACTTGATTGTCCTCAGAAATATGAAGTGGTTGATTAATATAGGGGTAATAATTGCTGTATGCCATGTAAGATACACTGACCAATTTAGTCCAAGACTCTCCTTTTCCATATTCCTTCATTAGCCAAATATCAGACACGTTTTGAAGTTCCTTTCTCGCAACGATGCACAAGCAATCCCTTGAAATCCCCAAGGTAAAATCAAGCCTTTCGTCCCCATAATCAGGAGGCAGAATCTGTTGATAGGACTCTGTCCCCAAATCAAGAGAAACAATGGACCAATCACCACCACTATGTACCAACCAATTAATTTTGCCACTTACAAATTTTCCTGATCTAGGATAAGTGGTATGAGTAATTAGAGAAGGAAAGTCTTGTATCAATCTCCAAGAATCGGTACCCAAAGTATGAACTTTCACTTGAGTTTCGCAAATGGCATCTCTATAATGACTTTTATAAATAAAAACAGCAACAACTTTGTAGTTATCACTTAAATGATCATAGCCAAAGCCATAAATGGATATCAGAAGTCCATATCTTTCACAAAACCAGTAGCGATCATTTAGATTTGGTGTAGCCAAATAAGGCAATAGGTTGTATTTTCTAGTGGAAGGGTTCCATAAGACAACTGGAATAAAGTTTCCAATAATCATGAGAGGTTTTTCACTCGAATGCTTTTTTTGACTTAAGCAAAGGATACCGTCGCAAGAGCCTTCTATTTTGGTGTAAATAGAACTGTCTTCACTGTTGAAAGGGAAGTTGATATGTGTTCCGTGGATGATGGTCCCATTCCCATTGGTGAAGAAAGAACGGACAGGATAAGCTACGCAAGAAATTGGTGAATTCCAACGTGTTTTGAAGCTTGAAATGAGTTTGGGGTTCATTCTTGACATGCCAAGGTGTTTTCTAGCGAACTTGCGATCGGAAGAAATGAGTGAATTCCATGATTTGCAGACACATATAAGTGTCATGAGGAATTTGACCGGAAGCCTGCATAGAATTTCTGTTATCAGCTCAAATGGAAGAACAGAATCATCTCCCGGAGGTGGTGGTAAAGTTAGGGTTCCTGCGGTGGTGGCGGCCAGTTGCTGTCTCTTTGAGGCTGTTTCCACAGTCAGTGGATGAGACCAACCGGTGTCCTTTTGGTCATTGCCATCGTTTGATGCCATTGGAGAATGTTAGAGTTCACCTTGTGAAATAATATATGGACGTTTTTCCAAACTGCCTCATAGAAAATTAATTAAATTACCAAAATGCCCCACTTTTAATTGGTTAGAAGGAGTGTCTCATGATGCCAGCCATGAGTGTAAGATTAGCTTTCTTTCATTATCACCATAGGTGGTTCTTCCTAGTCAACTTCTCTATCTTAACTTGTTTCATTGCCATATAGTTTAATTCCCTAATTTGACTTCTCACTTCAACGAGTACATAAAAAGGACCGACTTGCAGAGTTGAATCCTATTCTCATGTCACTACCAATTTGTTATTTACGTATACCAGTCTCGAGAAGGCAAATGTATCAACCTTTTTTTTTTACAAAAGCAAATGGCATCAAAACTTTAACAAAGTTAAAACCACAATCATTCCCCCTATAAAGAAAGTGGTTATGTATTTTAACGGTGGAGATTGAAAATGAAGAAAACCTAAAGAGAATTTTCAACGGAGAGAATCCAAATTCTTATAAAACCAGGTTCGTTTTGGGAATCAGTTTAAAAATTGGTTTCTTCTAAAATCTAAGTATGAACTTAATAACTTGTTTTGAACACTACTAATTTATGCAAAACCAGCTTTAAAATTTCTGGTTTTAACATTGTTGTGCATAATTCTTGTTTCCTATTCATCAGTCATCTTCAAACATGGCAATGATATTAGGAAACTGTTATTGAAATCAAAATTGTTTTGATTAATTGACAAAAGTCATACTGTACCAATTTAAGCCCACTATACATTAAAGTTAAACCTATGTAGCGTAGAGGCCATCACCAACTAGCTATAAAGCATAGCAGGTAGCAGTGTGAACACTACATCGAAGTCTAAGGAAACAATAGAAGCACGAGAAACTCTATTATGGACACAAATACAAATGATAAATATTTGGGCACACTCGCATCAAATGACAAATTTTAAAACAAAAATATTAGATCACATCAATCAACATCATTTAATTTTATTCTCTTTTAATTTTTGCCTTTAATGTGAGTGTGTCTAAATATATATCATTTGCATTTGTGTTTATATAAGAGTTTCTCTAAAAGCGCTACACATGAAAACCAAAACATAGAAGAATGCACAAAACTAAACACATTCATTACTAATCATCAAACTTCATTGCTATTAATATTTCAAATCTAATATAATTGAAGTAGCAAATAAGTTATAGCCTCAAAAGCTTAAAATAACACATCTAATATTAAAAAATAACATAAAACAAAATAGGAAATAAGTTCTAGCCTCCCGGGCTCAAAATAACATGTCTAATACTCAAACATATCATCATAAAGTAAAATAGAAAATAAGTTCTAGCCTGCAAGGTTCAAAATAAAATAAACGAAGGAAATATAGGAAAAACAGAAGCATTCTTCATTGTCTATGGGCACAATGATCATCTGCAGTATTGCCAAAAGTTGCATCGAAGAGCTCCTTCACAACCTGCAATTAAAAGAAACTCAAATATAACTCTCATGGAAGAAACAAATCAAGAAAGAGTATTTCATATTCAAGACATCCATCTTCCAGGGACAGAATCACACTCCCTTGTAATGATATACATAAAATATGAACCCAATCAGCAGGAATTCTATAACCTAGAATAAACTAGCAATAATGTTATCCCTCTTCACGCCATAGGTAATTCAGTGTCTTAAGTATAACTCTCAAAGTAAATATCCTATAAACACATCAATTTGTTATTGTTTTATATTAAGCCTGAATGTTATCCTATTATATTATGCAAACATGTTCAGATCAAAATATAGATATAAAAGATTATAAACAACTCCACAATAGTTATGACTAGAAATAGTGGGCTTTTATCTTAAATAATTTCTGAAAACTTGAATTTTCCCCTTAAGCAAACATGTCCGAAAATGCGTTAGTATTTTTGCCTAGGATACTTCCACATAGATGAAGAGTTATTGGTTTGTCTGTTGTTATGCTTTAGTTTTTAAGAGGTATATTTTTGGTAGTTCAATTTATCTTGTATAGTTATGTTTTAACTCTTTAATTTATTCTTGCACGTCAAATCCTTATAACAACAAATTGGTATAAGAAGTATATTCATCTTGAGGGATCACATAACAATGTCATCACCAATACATGATGGTGCGGAATACAAATTATGGGCTCAAAGAATGACTACTCATCTTGAAACGTTGGATCTTTGGGAGGCTGTATAAGAAGACTACGGACTATGAAGTCTTTCAAGAACTTGAAAACCATACGATGGCCCAGCTAAAGTGTGTATAAAGTGTGTCTTTGTTCTACAGTTTGAAAAAACTTATTTGCAAGAATTATCATATGAAAAATGGCAGACAAATTTGGGACTATATTAAATCGGAGTACCAATGCAATGAAAAAACGAAACATATAATTTATAAGAATGAGGTGAATCTTTTTTTTGTTACTTTGTGCGCCCTCTTGTTATTTTGCGGATCAGTTGCGAAATCTGCCCAATTCCCTCTTCATGTATGGTTACCAGATGCTACGGAAGGTCCAACTCCTATTTCCGCTCTTATCCATGCTGCTACTATGGTAGCAGCAGGAATTTTTCTTGTAGCTCGACTTCAACTTGGTAGCAGAATTTGAGAAGCAGGGCCCAAAGGAGACAAAAACTATCAAAGGTTATACGTTGACAGATTGTTAAGCGATATAGAAGTTTTCAAAGTTCAAATAAAAGGCGAGGGCTTTGTCTTATAGGTTTGATGATTGAGAAGAAAGGTGCTGCAGAAGAAGCAACAAGAAAAGACGTAGAGAGTTTAGAGAAAGATACCTTTCATTACATTGTCTCAGGTCATAGTTTTCTGATGTCTAATGCATGCTCTTTGACGGGTGTGATATGATTTATATTAATTTTCAAATAATTTCTCAAGCACCCTTGGATTTAAAATAATTATCGTAGATGGCAAAGAGAATCCCATAATACAAACATAATCATTCAAGTAATTTTAAGAGAACTTACATCCCAAGGAATGCCAAGACCTCAGCTGTTAGAAGCCCTCCAAACTGCACAACAAATGATGAGTGAAAAATCAGATTGATGTTTTTCATTTTACAAAAACAGTTTTATAGAGCAAAAAATAGCTATTATTACAAAGAGCCAATGAATTGCATTTTTCAGCCTTCCTAACTTCGGAGGAATATAGACCCACCAAATAGATCAGAATATGATATAGAGAGGTCAACTTATTCAACTGGCGCCGACAGGAAAACAATATAGTAATATTGCCAAAACAGATGAGGAAATGAAAGGGAGGGCGAATGAGAGGTATACATCTGAATACTTAGTCAAATCTTAGAAATCCAAACCACTAACCATCCAATGAATGCATGATTGTGGGCGGTATAAAATGTAATGCACAACAAAGGAACCAACAACTCTCACAAACAGATAAATGAAATAAACACAGCAATTTGTTATGTTGCGCACTTATCGATTGGTAATTAACAATGATCCATTAAGATACCATAGATAAAGAAAAACATAGAATACATAACAGCAGGAACCGAAGTTTGACATAAAGTTGCAGTTGAATATAATGCACAAATGGTATAGCACATACAATACTAACATTAAGGATAAGGCGATATCAAACTCTCAACATAGATATCATCGTGCCTCAAATCATTAAAATTTTCAATATTTTGATGCTTCAAAGTACCATTAATGGGATCGTAAATAACCAACTCCGATTTTAGCCCATTCAAAAATTCCAACAGCACTTGATCGTCTTCAGAAATATAAAGTACATTATCAATATAGCAAAGATATTCACTATATCTCATGTAAGGAACAGTGACCAATTTAGTCCAAGACTCTCTATTTCCAAATTCCTTCATAAGCCATATATCGGAAACCATTTGACGTTTATGATTAGCAAGGATGCACAAGCAATCCCTCAAAACCCCCATCTTCAAAGTTACCCTTTTTTCCCCATAATCAGGAGGCAAGATTTGTTGATAGGACTCTGTCCCCAAGTCAAGAGAAACAATGGGCAGCAAAGTATTGGAATAAGTGGAATCAGATGGTACCAACCAATATAGATCGGATACACCAATTATTTAATCAATCTAAAAAGTCAATTGTTTCTTATATATAGAACCGGAGGGTATAACAAACGTAAATATGAGTAACTATTGTCGAAAAAAATAACAACATTTTTATTTTGAAGGATACTAATAACATTATATAAAAACCACAAAAAAAATAAGAGTGCTTTTCAAGTATTTGATATAAACGGTGATGGGAAAATTAGTGCTGAGGAATTGTCTTAAATTTTTAAAAGGCTAGGGAATTGTAGTTTTAGTGCTTGTAAAAAACTGGTGAAAGGTGTTAATGGGGTTGGTGATGGTTTTATAGGCTTGAATGAGTTTACAAGGATGATATGATGAGTGGCAAAAAAATTACTGGCTTAGAGGCGAGTAATCTAGTTTTACCAAACAAAGTCTCGATCAAAGATTCATGAGTTGTGACATCTTGTTATATTCATTTTATTTTTTTTTGTGTTAACCCTTCAATTTCTAGGGGAAAGAGGTTGTAGTAATTTGAAGTTCTTCCAGAAGGTATGTATAGCGTGACCAATAATTGTTCCACCTAAATTGAACTCCGATTCTCCTGAACAATTCGTTCTTTGGTGAAACTCATTGAACAACTGAACTAAATCACTTGTTCTTGTAATGTTCATTAATCATCAACAAAATGTGAAGAACCACATATTCAAAGTGTGTTAACCATCCAATCAAGAGTATTTTCGAAATGTATTAATGTTCTAGATGGCATAATTGTTAGGATCATTCAAATGTTTCCTATTAGTCTCTAATTTTACTAAGCAGTTATGAAGAGCATTGTTCTTCTACACTTCCACTTAATTTTGCAGCTCTGTTAATTAAATAGGGAGATAAGATACTTGTGTAGTTGTCCTAAATTAAGACTTGGAAGATTATTTTTTGTATTAAAGACTATCGTCTCTATTCTCTTTTTTTCATTGCATCCCAATGTAAATTTCCCTCTATATTTAAAGCTTTATAGGACCAGGTTGCACGCAAGAAAAAGAGAGCAGATTCGTTCCAACGATGGAGATGGTAATGAAAGAGGTGGAGTTGGCTTATCTTTGCACCTATTAGGTCATGACAATAATCTACTAATGCTTTAGAGTTTAGAAACTACATTTGATCACCTGATCCTAGTTTTTTACTTTTGGGATAGTGTTTCTGATACCAAATATTTGTGAAGGGCGTTGAGTCATTATATTTGGAAGTTATGTTTCAATTTTAATTATTTTTTTACTGCAAAATGTAGAATAACAGAATAGAGATCATGCATTATCTTCCTTATAGAAATAGGGTTGCATACAGAAAAGGGATATTTGAACATTTGTGTATAGCTTATATTGTTTAATACTATAATCCTTTATTGTCTAGAAAAAGATGATTTTTTGTGTTGCAGGTCTTGCAGATTTTGCGGGTCCTCAAGAGGACCAAGGGTCGAGGTAATGTGATATATGAAAAGTTTCAATCTTGCTTGAGTATGAAGTCTAATTTTATTTCTTATTTATGTATACCGAAGTGTTGGCGAAAAAAAAGTGTTGCATGGTTTATGAAAGGCATATTGCATCAAAACTACAAAAGGACAAAAACTTCTATTTACATCAAAGCAATATCAAACCAATTTTGAGTTGGATTTAAAACCATAACCAGGTTGCTTTTGGGAATCGGTTGAAAAACTATTTTTTCTTCTTCAAAACTTGGTATGAACTCAGTAATTGGTTTTTGTGCATACTTCTTGTTTCTTATTCGCATTCATCTTCAAAAGTGACAGACATTGGCAAATTATTTTGATCAATTCACTGAGTTGATAGAAACACCACCAATTTAAGCCCACAACCTATTATATATCAATGTTAAGCCTATGTAGCATAGAGGCCATCCCCAAAACGCTATAACGGTGTAGCGGTACACCCGTTATGTCAAAGTATGGCGAAACAATTCAAGAACTATACAAATGAAAACTAGAACATAGAAGAATACATAAATTAACACACAAATTCCTCACTAATCATCAAAGTTCATTGCTATTAATATTTCAAACAAAATATAATTCAAGAAGCAAATAGGTTCTAGTCTCCAAAGCTGAAAACAACACATCTAATATTCAGACAGAACACATAGCAAAATAGGAAATAAGTTCTAGCCTCCAAGGCTTAAAATAAATGAAAGAAAGGAAAAACAGAAGCATTCTCCAATGTCTACGGGCACAATAATCATCTGCAGTATTGCCAAAAGATGCATCAAAGGGCTCCTTCACAATCTGCAATTAAAAAAAAATTCAAAGGAAACTCTCGAGAAAGAAATAAAAAAATCTCAAATGAAACTCTCGAGAAAGAAATAAAAAAAATCAAAACGAGTATTTCTTATCCAAGACATCCATCTTCCAGCGACTGAATCACACTCACATAAAAGATATACCCCATCAGCAGGAATTTTATAAACTAGAAGCAATTAGCAATATTGTACATTGACAAAAGGAAGAATAATATACTCCCCTAATCGTGCGCCAAAGATATTACAGGTTTTAGTGTCTCAAGTATTACTCAAAGAAATCCTATACACACATCAGTTTTTTATCGTTTTATATTAAGCCTGAATGTTATCCTATTATGTTATTCACAAAACCATAGCAAACTGTTAATCATAAGACAATCAAAATAGCCCCTCATACAACCAAATCCTAACATAACTACCAATTTGTCCAGTTTTTTTTTTACGGGAAGCCTGCACATGTGAGTTCTGCAAAATAAGCAGCATCAACACACAATCAGCCTATCACTACTCCACAAATTATTGCATCATCTTCTTTGATGCTACGACTGGCTCCCGGATCCCACCGCTCGCTATTTTTTCTTGCCAATTTGTCCAGCTAAATTGCAAACCAACAATTTCAACAAAATGTAAATAAATTGTAGATTGTTGTCTTGTAAACTTAGCTAGCTTACTGTCATGACCAGAAACAGTTATTACCTTCAGATCAAAAGATAGAGAGAAGATGACTTGTTTGAAAAGAAAGCCTAACGAGTAATTGCTGAACATCGCATGAATACAATATGGTCGTTGCAGCAACTAAGGCAGAGAGGAGATTTGTTGGAAAATGCATTAGTGTTTTTACCTAGGATAACTTTTAGATAGGACGCTGTTGAATAATTATCATACTTGCAAGGTTATGGCTATTGCATACATGCAATCAAACATATATGCTTCAAAATAATATAACACATTTGCTTATTCTTATTTTTAGCATTTCTTGCTGTTCGAATTCTTATTTTTAGCATTTCTTGCTGTTCGAATTCAAATAATATAACACATTTGCTTCAAAAGGTTGTAATCTCATGTTCTATTTTCATTCGCTAATATATAAGACCTCAATCTTCATACTCAACAACGTTCAAGAGGATAAAATACAAATTAACTAAACAAGTACTAGATGTCATAGAAATTTCATAGATATATAATCGACATCGGTTATGATAAAAGGAAAAATGTTAGAAATTTCGTAGAAAAATAAATCTACATAACTGTCAGTTATCAAACTTTGGGTAATTTTTTATAGCATAGGATCTACTTGTGAATGATATTTTCGGTAAAAAACTTATTTCATCTCTAGAAAAACTGAGTACATAAAGTCTATGAGTTTTCTAAGCTCCTTGAATTGCCTAATGTACCTCAAACTCCTAAAGACAATGTTAATAAAACTTATTTCATCTCTGATGAGTTTTCCAAGTTTGAACTACAATTTTCATTACATTGTCTCAAGTCCCAGTTGTTTGCTATCTAATGCACGCTCTTTGATGGGTGTAATATGATTTGTATTAATTTTCAATTTTGTAGTACATATTATAGTACATATTTGTGTCTTATATTTGGGCCAACATGTTAATAAAACGAACTCTTTTAACACTTATGTCGCAATGGCTCAGTTTTAACTCTTTTTGACATCCTGAGCAGATGATGTGAGGTCACCCTGTTTAGGTAAAATTCTCATTAACTACCCCCACCCTTGGATTTAAAATAATTATCGTAAATGGCTAAGAGAAACCCATAATACAAATATAGTCATTCAAGTAGTTTTATGAGAACTTACATCCCAAAGAATGCCAAGATCTCAGCTGTTAGAAGCTCTCCAAACTGCACATAGAATGATGAGTGAAATGGATGTTTTTCATTTTACAAATACTTTACAATAACCATATACAAATTGGTGTAAACTAAATGGTGAACAAAATTGGCAAAAACAGTTTTATAAAGCAAATATAAAATCTATTATTACTATGACACAATGAATCACACTTTTCAGCCTTCCTAATTTTGGAAGAATATAGACCTACTAAACAGATAAGTATCAAGATATAGAGAGGTCAGCTTATTCAACTGACCCACATGAAAACGATTAGTAATAATGTCAAAGCAGAAGATGAAATGAAAGGGAGGGCGAAAGAGAGGAGCCTGGAGAATCATTAGTGCCGATATATCATGATACCCAAGAAAAACAGCATTTGTGCATCAGGTAGAAGATGTGTTCAGAACCAAACCACTAACTATCTAACGCAATGCATGATTGTGGGTTGTATGAAATGTAATGCACAACTTATGAACCAATAACTTTAACAAACAGATAAATGAAACAAACACAACAGATGTTGAACGTATCGATCCGTAGTTAACAATCATCCATTAAGATACCATTGATAAAGATAAAACATAAAATACATATCAGGAACCGAAGTTTGACATAAAGTTGCAGTTGAATATAATGCACAGAAGTTATAGCACATGCATACTAACATTAAGAACAAGGCGATATCAAACTCTCAATGTATATTCCCTGGAACCTCAAATCATTGAAATTTTCAATATCTTGAATCTTCAAAGTACCATTTATGGGATGGTAAACAACCAACTCCGATTTCAGGGTAGTCGAAATTCTCAACAGCACTTGATCGTCTTCAGAAATATAAAGTACATTATTAATATATCCCAAGTAAGGAACACTGGCCAATTTAATCCAAGACTCTATATTTCCATATTCCTTCATAAGCCAAATATCTGTGAACTTGTCATAATGTTCCAATTTACGTAGCAGATAGCATAGCGTAGCGGCCAACCCCCAAAACACAATAACATTGTAGCGGCACAGGCACTATGTCAAAGTTTAGGGAAACAATACAAGCACTACACATATGAAAACTAAAAGTTTAAAACATAGAAGGATGTACAAAGTTAAACACAATAGAACATCTAAAATTCAAACATAACATAAAGCAAAATAGGGAAAACAGAAGCATTTTCCAAAGTCTATGGGCACAATGATCATCTGAAGTATTGCCAAAGGTTGTATCAAAGGGCTCCTTCACAACCTGCAATTAAAAGAAACTCAAATGAAATTCTCAAGTTTCAAGAAAGAATCACACTCACTTATCATGATATTACATAAAAGATGAACCCCATCAGCGAGAAATTTATAAACTAGGTTAGCAAATTGTACAGCGGTGAAAGAAAGAATAATGTACTCCCCTCTTCAAGCGCCATAGAAAATTCAGGCTTTAGTGTCTCATGTATATAACTCTCAAGGGGCGAAGGGTAGTAGTATAAGGGAGGGGTAGCCCTTGCTACCCCAAAATTTTTTTTTTTTTGAACGAGTAGGTATATTTTTATATTTAGCTACCCCTAATAATATATATTTATCTACCCCAAGTTTTATTTTAAGTGAAATAATTTTTTTCATCTTTATTTAACTTCTGGTCGAAGTTTAAATTATTTAATCATGTCGTATAGGAACCGAAAGATTAACACACAAAAGAAATAAATAATAAATAATAATAATCTTGAGATTATTTAACAAGTAAAATAATGCAATAGTGGGCCATAGCCACAACCCACCACACTATTATAGTATTATTATTAATAAAAAACAAGGAATTGGCTTTTTAACTCTTAAGTTCACACAGGACAGTACATACGGTGCCATACAAGATGAGAAGAGACAAACGAACAGTACATACGGTGCCATGATGACCTAAAAAGAGCAGGCTAACAACAAGCAACATTAATTAGATTCTCAATTCACACAGGTTTGATCTCAATTCACAATAATCTCATTTAGTTTGAAACTAATTTTTTAGGTTTTGCTTTGGAATTAGAATTTAGCAGATAGCACCACAAACTGCTAAAATTTAGTTAGTTTTTATGGTTACTATATTTCTATAGTTAGTTTTTTTTTATATCTTTTAATGTTTTAGTTTAGCAATTTCATAAAAAATTTAGTTTTGGGTTAGGGAAAACAAATTAGGTTAAAACAATTTGTGTTATACTGCATAGTTCTACTTCTGGTTTTTATTGTTTTTGTGATATTTGATTTAAATAGCAAAAGTTCTTATGTTTATATGTTTTATTATTTTAGGTATGAGTAAAATGAAAACTATTGACAACTTCTTTAAAAGAATTGATACAAATGCTGCAAGTAGTTCCTCTCCAATTGAAGCATCCAATCTCAATATTTCACCTCAAGAACAGGAATAATCTGAGCCAAAACGCCAAAGACTTCGTCATGAAGAAATGAGTCGTTCTCAAATTGAAAGAGATCCAGGATTGCGACTGATGATTTGGAACTTTCCTGTAAATCAAAGAGATGAAATTCGTCGTGCTTATCTTATGCATGGGCCTTGCCAACCTATTCTTATAACGTATCCTTTATCAAATGATGATCATCCTCGTCGTTTTCAAGCTTCTTGGTTTCAATTATTTCCTTCTTGGTTAGAGTATTCTCATGAAAAAGATGCTGTCTTTTGTTTCCCATGCTACCTTTTTGGTAAAGAGGCTTCTAATCGTCCAGGTTCTAACGCTTTCATTGAAAAAGGATTTAATACTTGGAAGAAGGTAAATAGCGGAGAAAATTGTCCACTTTTAAATCATGTTGGAAACAAACCAAACTCTCCACATAATATTTGTGTCCAATCTTGTGAGGCTTTGTTGTCACATTCACAAGATATTCAACGACTTATTGTAAGACAACGTCCAGAAGTGATTAAGAAGAATCGGCTTAGACTCAAAGCTAGCATTGATTGTGTAAGATGGTTGACTTTTCAAGCTTGTGCATTTAGAGGTCATAATGAAGATACAACCTCTAATAATAGAGGAAATTTCATTGAGCTGCTGAGATTTCTAGGAAATGCCAATCCTAAAGTGGATAGAGTTATCTTACAGAATGCTCCATCTTATGCTAGATATACTTCTAGTGATGTTCAAAAAGAGATTTTGAAAATTTTGGCCAACATGGTGAGAAACTCAATCAGGAAGGAGATAGGAAATGCAAAATTTTGTATCCTTATTGATGAAGCTCGAGATGAGTCAAAAAATGAGCAAATGGCTGTCATCTTGAGGTTTGTAGATGGTGATGGTTTAGTTCAAGAACGATTCTTTGATGTTGTCCATGTTAATGATACTAGTGCAATGACCTTGAAAAATGAGTTGGTATTCGTTCTTTCTCGTTTCAACCTTGAAGTTGAAAATATCTGAGGTCAAGGATATGATGGTGCTAGTAATATGCGCGGTGAATGGAACGGCTTGCAAGCTTTGATGCTTAGAGATTGTCCTTATGCTTATTATATGCATTGTTATGCTCACAGATTGCAATTGGCATTGGTTGCGGCATCAAGAGAAGTAGTTCATATTCATGAATTTTTTACGCAACTCACACTTGTTGTAAATATTGTTACTGCTTCTTCTAAAAGGCATGATCAATTGCAAGCCGCTCACGAAATTAACATCACAAATATGATTGCTAATGATGAACTTCAAACAGGTAGAGGTGCAAATCAAGTGGGTACAATCCGGAGAGCTGGAGATACTCGATGGAGCTCTCATTTTCAATCCATTTCTAGCTTAATGAAAATGTATGATGCAGCCTGCACTGTTATTGATAATATTATTGATGAAGGGGCTACTTATTCTCAAAGAGGTGATGCTTCTGCTGCTAGTAAAATGCTATCATCATTTGAATTTATTTACATACTACACTTGATGTTTAAGATCATGGGAATCACTAATATTATTTGTCAAGCATTGCAATCACGCTCTCAAGACATTTTAAATGCAATGCATCTTGTTTCTACTTCAAAATTACTTCTTCAGCAACTCAGAGATGATGGATGGTCTGATTTGTTAGAAAATGTGAAATTGTTTTGTCTAAAACATATGATAGAGATTCCTGACATGAGTGCACAATATATCTTGGGAAGAGGTCGATCCCGTCAAACAAATGTAACTATGGTGCATCACTATAGGGTTGATATTTTCTTGGTTGTGATAGATTCTCAAATGAAGGAATTAAATTTGAGATTCAATGAACAAACTGTGGAACTTCTATGTTTAAGTACAACTTTGGATCCTAGCAACAATTACAAGGAATTCAACATTGATAATATTTGCAGGTTAGCAGAGACTTACTATTCTTAGTGTCTTGACTTCATTGACTACAAAAGACTTCATTTGTATTTACTAATATGTTACACTAATTATATTTGTAGGTTAGCCGAGACTTACTATTCTAATGATTTCATTGAGCAAGAAAGAATTCATTTAAGGTTGCAATTAGGTCATTACATTGCTGATATACCTCAATCTTTTCAAAATATAACAACACTCTCCGAGTTGTGCAAAAAATTAGTAGAATCTGGGAAGTCAAAGCGCTATCATTTAATTGATAGATTGATTCGTCTTGTTTTGACACTCCCAGTCTCCACAACGACAACAGAGAGAGCTTTCTCATCAATGAAAAATCTCAAGACAAAACAAAGAAACAAAATGAGTGATGATTTTCTTTCAAATAGCTTGGTTATCTACATTGAAAAGGACATTGCAAGTCAGTTTAGCTCAGATGCTATTATGGATGAATTTGAGTCTTTGAAGGGCCGCCGGGTTCAATTTTCTTAAATAGCTACTATTAGTTTTTATTTCTTTTGTTGTAGCTTTTTTGGTACAATCCGCTATTCTATTGTGGCTTTTATGGTACAAAATAGTTATTGCCGTATTTTTTGGTATAATCCGTTCTTGTTGAATCAAGTGTATATTATATGAAGAAGATTTTATATAAGTAATAGTTATTGTGATTTTTTTTTTGTCTTTTGCGTTAGATTAGTTTAAAAAAAAGTTTCTTTATATGTGGCCACCTCACAAAATTATTGCGAGCTTCGCCACTGTGTGCCGCCCTCGATGGTCCCATTCCCATTGGTGAAGAATGAGCGGAGAGGATAAAGAATGTGAGAGCAATCAAGCCATTGTTTGCGTTTAAAAATGAGTTTGGGGTTCATTCTTGACATGCGAAGGTGTTTCCTGGCAAACTTGCGATCGGAGGAAATAAGCGAATTCCAAGGTTTGCAGACACATTTGAGTGTCATCAGGAAATTGACAGGAAGCCTGCATAGAATTTCTGTTATCAGCTCAAATGGAAGATTGGGTAGCGGCGGTGACATTTGAAGAACAGAATTACCAGGAGGATTAGAAGAGGAAGAGGATGGTGGTGGTGGTAAAGTTAGGGTTCTTGCGGTGGTGGTGGACAATTGCCGTCTCTTCGAGGTTGTTTCCACCGTCAGTGGATGAGACCAAATGGTGTCGTTTTTGTCATCGCCGTCGTTACCCATTTCTCCGTGTGGCTGCAACTATAGGAGTACAGTAATGTTAGGGTTAACTTTTTTTTTGTTACATGTTAGGGTTCACTTGTATTTTTTTTTTTTTAGGAAGGGTTCACTTGTGTTAATATACGAGGAGTACTATTGTTTTTTTATTTTTTGAAGGGACAAAGAGAACTATATTTTAGGGAAGATGAAGAGAACTGTTGTATAACAAAAAACAAATTGATAGCCGGCCTTAATTTGTTAGTAAGAGAAACTTCAACTTCTCTCTGAACTTTCTTTCTCCTTCGTTCATCGAGGAGGGGTGGTTTTAGGTCATTTTTTGACCTAAAATCACTCCGCTACATCTTTTTTCCCCTTTTCTTTCAATCTAAATAAGTGTTTTCACATATATCAAGTTTTTCCTTTTGTGTTTTTTGTGATTTCGTCGTCTACGTGCGGCGTTTGATTTCGCGTTTGTCGCGGTGTTCGTTTAGTTCCTATTGAAAGATTGACATCAGTCATTTACAAATTCAATCAATGATTTGGGCGTCAACGTTGCAAATCCGGAAGCATGGGTATTTCGGTGACTTAGATTTTATCATATTATTTGTAGGCATTTTGCCATTGTATGCTATTAACTTGGGTGCTCTGAGTTTGTTCGCATATTCACCCTTTACGTTTTTAGCAATGTTTATATCTGATGTACTCTATCAATTTGAATGAATGAATATCATTTTGTTTTTGTAAAAAAAAAAGTGTAAAAGCATTATCTTTATCACTTGAGCTATGTTTATGGAGACAATTTTCATCGAATTTTAATGCACTTTTGGTATCTTAACTTTGCAAAAGTTGTGATTATTTTGCCCCTTTTAAATAAGAGTTATGCTAACAAGTGACATATCGACATTGTTTAAAGAAGTCACAAGAAATTTTTGTCTTAAAATTATAAGTCAAACACATGCAAAAATTATAACCGCACAAAAATTTTGTCTTGAAGTTATAAGTCAAACACATGTAAAAATCATAACTACGCAATTTTTTATGTAAAAATTGCTACTTTTGAATGCTTAAACAATATGTTAAGGGCACTTATTAGCATTTTCTTTTGAAAAAATAACAATTATTTTGCCCTCTTTTGCAAGAAACCAATTTTCACCCAGTCAACGTATATGTGACACATGAGTTAAATAAGTAGGATGCCACATGTATAATTTTTTAATTAAAAATATGCTTAAATATGTAACCATGTGTCACTACAATTACTTTTTTGTCTCTGAACTTGCTAATCTTTTCAAATAGT
Organism: Medicago lupulina; assembly: GCA_958299785.1. Classification (NCBI taxonomy): domain Eukaryota; kingdom Viridiplantae; phylum Streptophyta; class Magnoliopsida; order Fabales; family Fabaceae; genus Medicago; species Medicago lupulina. The sequence continues at coordinate 5,961,079 of OY283146.1, read as the reverse complement.
CACTACAATTACTAATCACTTGAGTTTTGGTCATTCGACTTGTAATCACGGTGATGTGGACGTGGTTAGCTGATGTGTTCCCTATTGACTGGGATAAGAGGGCGTTGACAAATAATTTTTGACACAGATGCACAAAAAAGCCCTTAATGAAACCAATCATTCTAAAATTATTAAAATACCCTCTTCTTATACTTATATCTCCCTCTCCATTCTTTTCACCACCACATCCACCACCACCACCACCACCCACTTCCTTTCTCTCTGTTTATCCCATCTCTCTCTCTCTCTCTCCCTCTCTCTCTCTCTCTCTCTCTCTCTCTCTCTCTCTCTCTCTCTCTCCTTCTTGTTTCCCTTATCCTTCACAAGATTTGCGGCGTCACAAAAGCACTGCAGTTGCACCTCTTTCGATTTCAAATTTGACGATGTTGTACCCTACTTAAATTTGTTAGTAGTTGATGAATCTTCATGAAGGTCTAGTTCTAGATCTTGATTTTTTTATTGTTTGGGTTCAGAGATGAATTTGGAAGAAGAAGGGCAAAATTTTCCCTTCAAGTCTTTTTTGATTAGTCAACATCGGCTTATCCCATTCAATAGTGGATACATCGGCTAATCACGTCCACATTAGCAAGATTATGAGCTCAGTGATCAACATTAAAGTGATTTGTAGTGGTTGTTTAAAAAGATTAATAAGTTCAATGATGAAAACTCAAATAGCACATATTTTGAGTGATGAATTACATAAATAAACCTTAAAATTAAATAAAAATGTTAAGCGTGTATATGATGAATTAAAAATATTAAAAAAGATAAAAGAAAATAAAAGGAAAAAAACTAAGAAAATTCACCCCTTCATTATCATATTCACCCTCTTTAGGCTCTGTTTGGGAGTTTTGAGAACATGGGGCTTGTAAAACAAGGAAGGAAGGAGTGGCAAGAATGAAGATCTTTGGGAGGGAACTTAAAAACTAATTTAAGGGCTGGGGATTTTGTTGAGTTTTTTCGTAATACAAAATCTCTCTAATTTAAGGGAACTAAAAAATTGTATTGAATGAGGAGTTTGTAGAAATTTGGGTAAATTTTCTAAATTCAATCTATATTGCTATAATACTTTCAATATTAAAAATACATTAATCATTTTTCACAAAAATACTCTTTCAAAAATTTTGAAAAATTTCTCTATTTTTCTCTCTAATCCCATCCCTCCAAATTCCTCCGCTCATTTCCCCTCCAAACTCCCAAACAAAGTCTCAACATCATGTTTTTATTTCCAACTCATTTTTAATAACTGGTAGTTAATGTGTTTTTTTTTTATTTATTGAAATTTGTAACTCTTTTCCATTTATCATAATAGAAGATGTCAATTGTTCCACTTGAAACTTTCTCTGTAAATCCTAGTTGGTCTGATATTTTTATAACAACGAAAGCATTTCACCAAGTTGAGAGTTTGCGAGCCTTTTGTTTTTTCATTAACTCGGTACTCCAATTTGTGATAGTCTCAAATTTGTTTGGCTAGTCTTCTTCATAGTCATAATTCTTGCAAATACGATTTTTCAAACTGCGGAACAAAGACAAGCTTTAGCCTTAGTCCTCCTTCTCTTACTCTCTTTCAGAAATTTATTTAATAAAAAAAAAGGCCACCATTTCTCGTTATAACGATTGTGGAGTTGTTTATAATCTTTTATATCCCATCTTTTGATCTGAAGTTAATAATTCCACTGTTTCCGGTCATAAAAGTAAGTTTTCTAAGTTGGTATGCAATTTACCTCAATAAATTGGTAGTTTAAAATGTTAAAACTTGGTCGTACGAGGGATTGAGATTCTCTCTCTCTCTCTCTCATATCTTAACTACTATTTATCTTTCATCTTCTCACTCTTAAAATACTTTAAAATATACTAAAGTCACCACGGCTTTCCCGTCACAAAGTTAGCAAACTCCAACCCTTACGAGGGGCTAATTTCCTGTCCAAAAATAAAAAGGGTTAATTTGCTTGTCTTATATAGGGATAACATTTTGGCACAATCTTGGACAATGCCACGAAACGTCTTACAGAGACCTGATCGTGACTCAACCTAGTAACAACTTTGGTAGATGAAAATTATTTTTCAAAATAGATTTGGAAATCCAAAATACAACACTTTGAAAATTCAAAAAATAACCGAGATAACATTTTGGCTAAATATAAAACGATATGAAATTGATGTGTGTCAAGAATGTTTACTTTTGAGGACTGAGACTTGAGTTGAGACAATAAAACCTGAATTGTCTATAGTACGCAAACAGGGTAGTAGATTATTCTTCCTTTCATCACTGTACAATGTTGCTAATTTCTTCTAGTTTCTAAAATTCCTGCTGATTTGGTTCATCTTTTATGTATATATGATGAGTGTCATTCTGACCCTGGAAGATGGATGTCTTCAACAAGAAATACTCTTGATTTTTGTTTTCCCTTGAAAGTTGCATCTGAGTTTCTTTTAATTGCAGGTTGTGTAGGAGCTCTTTGATGCAACCTTTGGCAATCGTCCAGATGATCATTGCGCCCAAAAATTGGAGAATGCTTTTGTCTTTCCTCTCTTTTGAAGTATTAATAGCAATGAACTTTGATGATTAGTAATGATTTTGTGTTTCATTTTGTGCATTCTCTTATGTTTTAGTTTTCATCAGTGTAGTGCTTCAATTGTTTCCCTAAACTTTTACATAGCAGCCATGGCTACACCATTTTGAGGTCGGCTGCTACACTATCTACTTTCGAGTACATAGGTTTGTCATTGTCATGTTTGAAGATGATTGGCGAATAAGAATCAAGAAGTATGCACAACAATGTTAAACCGTATACATGTTAAACGGTATTAAGTTCTGACCAGGTTTTAGAAAAAACCAGTTGTTTAAACTGATTGGCCAAAACCAACCTGGTTTTTATATGGAGGTTTAGTTTGAAACGCACCGTTTCATTATTAGGGGAAAAGAAAATAAAATAAACTAGAAACTGGACCCGTGCCCGCACGGGTTTATTGCTAAAGAAATGACATACGAATAATAAAATGCAATATATAATTGGTAACGGTGAAAAAATAACAGATGATAATCCAGAGTAGACAAAATAAAACGCTCCATCAAATGTATAAAATCTGAAAAATATTATAAAAGAAAATTCTGTAATCCTATCAATAATTCGGTAAGAGAATATGAAATTTTTAGTAAATTGACATGTTGTTTCATCGCAGATTGCGAAATACTTTATCATATACGACGTTAGAAGTCACATTGGTATCTTCACCATCTTCATCCGTGATCAATATCTTTAGTCCTTCTCTGGATGTAACTCTTGAAACAGCAACATACAACTATCTGTGAAAAATTACAGGTGTTGGTAGATATACACCAACATGTTTAAGCGACTGTCATTGACTTTTGTTAATTGTCATTGCAAATGATATAGACAAAGTGAATTGTCTTCGTTGAAACTTAAAGGGAATCCTGACATCTGAAGGCGATATAGATAACCTGGATACAAAAACCAGTTCACCAACATTACTTCCGGAAATGACCCTCCCCTCAATGATGTATCTTCCCATCCTAGTGATAACCAATATGGTTCTATTGCATAATCCATATCGTGTATCTATATTTCTCAACAACATAACTGGCACACCAACCTTTAACCTTAATTTGTGATTAGGAAGTCCAGAAGCAGTGATGGTGTTGAGGAATTCAGGTGTATGAACATTGTCAATATAATAATCGTTTAAGTTACGATGAATAGGTGAATCATAACTCAAATAAACCTTCTCCTCATCTGGAACCATGTCCAACATATAGTCGTTGATCTTCTCGACTATGAAATTTTTTGTTGTCAATATAGCTCTATTTTGAAAGTAACCTATGTCACTCATGCTCTCCAAGATGTTAGGATACGTGCTTTCAACAATAGCAGCAAGAGGATCTCCTGCGCTTTCTATGAACAAATCTGACGGAATAGCAATGGCCTTGTCCACTTCATTGTCTTCCCCTATTCGTCCATCGCCTATACTTAAAACCCATTCTGAAAATTGTCTTTTTTGCTCCATGTCTACTACTGACGCACCAGACAAAAGCCTCATGTTCTTAGTCAAGGTAAGAACCTCACAATAATTCCATAGTTTTGAAGAATTGATAATAGCATGAACGATTTCTGGTCTTGTGCTTTTAGGAATTACAGGTACAAAGGGATGTATTTGTTTCTCTTGTCCACCTCCTTCATAACGTCTCTGAAAGAACGATCAAGTGCTTCAAAGTAAAATTTGTGCATCATCGGAGCCTCGTCCCATATTACTAATCTTGCTTGGACTACCAACTGAGCCAACAGGGTATTAAGTTTGACATTACACGTGGAGCATTCATCGATAATAAAGGGAAGGCCAAATCTCGAATGTGCGATTCTACCTCCTGGTATTAATAATGCAGCTATACCACTCGAAGCAACTGTTAAAACTATTTCCCCTCTTGACCGTATCGCTGCCAACAATTCAGGTGTATGATCAAAAAGTTACCAGTTAAGCAGTGGTATGAGAGAAAAGTTGTAAGGTCACGTCGTTTCATTTGCAAACCTCTAAATATCAAAAGATATGATTCTTGTGATGTGTGTGAAATTTACCACGGGTTAAGTTTTTTTTTAGAGAAACACAGTTTAGGGTTTGGTATATATAGCCAAGTTAGCATGGAAATTAGGGTATCATATAAGTCTACAAAATATTGTCAAAAAAAAAGAAACTAAGATTAATAAGAAAAAAAAAATGTAGAAGTCTATCGATATGTTTAGCCTTTTTTTTTTTTGCTATTTATGAATGGATTTGTTTAGGCTTTTTTTTTTTGCTATTAATAAAAACATATTTGATGCATTTTGAGAGGCAAAATTTTAAGATAGATTTGTTGCAAACCTAAAAAGCATTATGGAGGGAAAAAAATTAGGGGTTAAGGTTTTTTTTTAGAGAAACACAGTTTAGGGTTTGGTATATATAGCCAAGTTATCATAGAAATTAGGGTATTATATAAGTCTACAAAATATTGTAAAAAAAAAAGATACATTTTTTTAGTATCAAAGAAGTGTAAAAAAAAAAGGCAAGAGGATAGGAACAATGCATTTTTTTTAGTATTAAATAATTGTTCAAAATATTTTGTCAAAAAAAATGTAGAACACAAAATAAGAAAATTAGTTAAAAAAAACTAAGATTAATAAGAAGAAAAGAAAAAAAAATATATGTAGAAGTCGATATGTTTAGCCTTTTTTTTTTTTAAATTTTTGCTATTTATGAATGGATTTGTTTAGGTTTTTTTTTGCTATTAATAAAAACATATTTGATGCAATTTGAGAGGCAAAATTTTAGGATAGATTTGTTGCAAACCTAAAAAGCATTATGGAGGGACAAAATTAGGGGTTAAGGTTTTTTTTAGAGAAACACGGTTTAGGGTTTAGTATATATAGCCAAGTTATGATGGAAATTAGGGTATTATATAAGTCTACAAAATATTGTCAAAAAAAAAAGATGCATTTTTTTAGTATCAAAGAAGTGTATAAAAAGAAAAGGAAAAAGATAAGAACGATGCATTTTTTAGTATTAAATAATTGTACAAAGTATTTTGTCAAAAAAAAGTGTAGAACGCAAAATAAGAAAATTAGTTAAAAAAAAACTAAAATTAATAAGAAGAAAAACAAAAAAATATATGTAGAAGTCTATCGATATGGTTAGCCTTTTTTGTTATTTTTAATTTTTGCTATTTATGAATGGATTTGTTTAGGCTTTTTTTTATTTTTGCTATTAATAAAAACATATTTGATGCATTTTGAGAGACAAAATTTTAGGATAGATTTGTTACAAACCTAAAAAACATTATGGAGGAAAAAAATTAGGGTTAGACTTAACAAAATTAATAAATAAGGATAAGTAATAGTAAGAATAATAATAAAATATATGTATAGAACTTACTAGACATGTGAGAAGAAGGAAAAATAAAAAAAGAAACACCATATACTTTCCCTATACCTTTCTTACTCCCTCCCATAACTCTCTCTGTTCTCACCTTTTCTCTTCATTTTATTTCTTCCTCTCCCAAATCATCAAATTACATCACCAAATCAAGCATTCATAAGTAAAACTCTTCATTTAAGCAAAACTTTAGCCAATTCTACAAGTGCTTTTGGGTTTGATTTTGGAGTTTGGGGTTAGGGTTTGTGCTTTGGTGAAGAAGAGGAGTACCCACTCTTAGTAATTGCTTATTGAGGTATATTTATCAACATACATTTCAATTAGTACATAGTTAGGCATGATTATTGAGTTTGAAATTAATTTTAGAGAGTAGATTTATATATATAACTCAACATATGAAAATGATACATACTTTAATTTGATTTGAATGGTTATATGTAGCTTCAATAATATTGACATAAAGCATGATGTTTCAGCCATTTGTTCTCTGTAGAATATGCATTCGTTTCATATTCTATCAATAATGCTATAATATATACACATATTCAACTTGTATTTCATGGTCATCTAGTGCTGCTAAAGTTCTGGAATGAGTTTCTAATTTATGGGAAAATATTATTGATGCTCAGATACGATGCCGGACGCTGCGCTGGCTTCTCCCGGAGTGGTTGGAGAGCACACCTAGTTGATTCGTCATAACAGTGAGTTGATGACGATCATTATCGCTTATTTTCTATATCGTTATTATTGATATTTTTATGATTTTATAAGTTAAAGTATTTACAAAAATGGGGAACACACCCTTCGAATATTTTTTTCTCTCGTCTTTGATACATGTTTAAGTCGTTGATATTATTATGGTCTCTATTTGGAATTTATCTATGACTTATAAGCCAAGAATTGCAAATTGGGATTTGATTGTGTGCGTTTGACACAAGTTTGATATTTTACGAATCGTGGTTTTAAAGCTTTATGTTTTGAAAAAAAATGATTATTATTATGACGACGACCTAGGTGCACCTAGTATGTGATTTCAATTAGGTATAGTTACCCCGTTAGATGGAGCCGCCCCTATGGAAAGGCCGCCATTAGGAGGAGAGGGCTATCAATGAGAGGTACTCCCTAATTGAAAATGTTTTACACTTTGTTTTGAGTCGAGAGAAAAGAGCTATCCGTTAGATGGAGCCGCCCCATGGAAAGGCCACCATTAGGAGGAAAGGGCTATCAACGAGATGAAGCTAGTTCTCGATTCACTCATTTTGATTATTTTTCACTAATGAAGTTTTCTATATATATATATATATATATATATATATATATATTTTAAAGGCTTTTATTACGATTTTCGGCAATATATTTTTAAAAGCTCTTGTCATGATTTTCGGCGATATATTTTCTAAAGGCTTGTAATTTTATTTTCACCTTTTTACAACATTGAGATTGGAAATATTCTTATTTGATTTTAGAGTAATAGAATCTTATACGGTTACTATTTTTGTAATGGACATTAGATTTGAGAAAGTAAATAATCGTGCCCTTGTGTGTTTCCCTTCTAGTCGGTGGTGGTTGTTGTCTCCTCACTAAGTCCTTGTGACTTACTCTTTCTTTTTCTATTTTTTTTTTCAGATTCCCGAGCAGCTGAGTAGGAAGCTGCAAGTAGATCCGAAGTTCATCATTTTCACTTTTTGGTAGGCCTCCTTGATGGATGGTTCTTTTGCTTATGTAAATATTCAGTTAGTGTATCTGCAGCTATATGGAGTCTAGAAGTGTCCCATTTTGAGTTGTACAATTATGTAAAAATGTATTTTTTTGAGTTTCTGGCTGCTGAACAGGTTTATGAACAGGAATGATATCTTGGAAATGTTAAACTTACAGGGGATACTTTGTCCAAAATTCTGTAAATATTCTTTTGATGAAAATAGTTATGTGTAAATTATTGTGTCATTTGTCGAGTTTGGTAGTTAGGCTTGCCGGACCAGAAAGTTCTAGTTCGTGCGCCGGTCACGATTGTGAATTTTGGGTCGTGACATAGTTATGGTTTTTAATCCAACTCATAAAATTTGTTTGATATTGTTTGTGTAAATAAATTTTTTTGTTCTTTTTTAAGTTTTGATGCCATCTGTCTTCACAACATGTTCCTTACTCATTGAAGGATTCGGGGTATACATAAAATTGGTGCTGAATATACTGTTTTAGAAAAAGTTCAAAAGGAATCAATCAACATATATGCATTTTCTATTCAACTTAAACCACACAACAATATGGTTTTGCTCACCGTGAGTCCTAGATGAACCTTGCTCAAAATACCTTCAACCAAAAAGTTATTCTAATTTAGCAAATCAGTGTCTATATCTATGAGCAAATAACTTTAAACAAGTAGCTAGTCACAATCATAACACTAAGAATCTGGTATAAAGCATAGGCACAACTTTAGTTTAAAAACTCTTGGCACAAGAACAAATCTTTATTCAGATTCTACTACTTTTCTTCTATGATTCATATCTATTCTGATTCTAAAGTCCTAAAAAATCCCATGTCAAATTTGAGTTTAATCGTAGCTTTTCAGCCAAGCCAACCTCCACGAAAAAACCGAGACTAACATGTGCCGAAACGAGTTTTCAACCAAAGAAAGATGAAATGAGTGTTTGAGAAATTTGACACCAACAAAGGTGGCAAGATTTAGTCTTGAAGAGTACAAAGCACCTGCAATGGCTTTGGATAAAGGTCTTGGTGACCATGAGGCCAATCAATGCATTTAAAGCTATGGACTGAGACAAAGATGGCTTCATAGACTTTTAAGAGTTCATAGAAATGTTCAATGGAAATGGTAACAAGATAAAGGAAACTAAGAGTGCTTTTCAAGCATATGATATAAACGGTGAATGGGAAAATTAGTGTTGAATTGGGGAAACTGAAAAGTTTAGAGATGTAAATGTGAAATTGGGGAAATATAAAGTCTGAACCAAGGAAGAGGGATCTGGTAGTTACTCATTAATGGTGAATTGAATGTCCATGTGATTTTTGGATTTTAGAATCCGAACTGAGTTTTTCCTTTGCTATGGGGTAAAAATCCGAACTGAAAATGAATTTTTCACCAATTCGGATTTTATAATCTGAAAATGCGCGTTCATTGCTTTTTTCAGATTATAGAAACCGAACACCCCATAAACGCCCTTTTTCAAGCATTGCATTAGATGTTTAGTGGTTTGCTTTTCTAAAATTGGAATGTGTATACAGATTTATACCCAGTCAATAGTATGTTTGTTAACATATCTGCTACCAAGGGCACAAATCGTATTGTGGTAGAAGTTAAAAATTTAACCTTCTCTGTCAGTAGTTAGAACATAGAAAGAGAGCTGTCAGAACCTCGTCTAAGTCTTGTTTGGTCAGTTGAATAAGTTGTATATTTGTAAAAAAATAAGACATCGATTTGATTTTCCACTCATCATTCTTTGTGCAGTTTGGAGGGCTTCTAACAGCTGAGATCATGGCATTCTTTCGGATGTAAGTTCTCTTAAAATTACCTTGACGACTATATTTGTATAATGCATTTCTCTTGGCCATTTTCGATAATTATTTCAAATTCAAGGGTGCTACTGCTTGAAAAATTAAAATTGGGAGACATATAAAGTTCGATTTAATAAAGATATTGCTCTAGCAAAACAGGGTGACCTCACATCATCTGCTCAAGACACTGTGGAAGTTTACATATAAACCAACAAGGATTAAAACTGAGCCATTGCCGCATACGTGCTGATGAGTTCGTTTTATTAACATGTTGGCCCAAATAAAAGACACAAATATGTACTATAATATGCACTAAAAAATTGAATATTAATATAAATCATATCACACCCTTCAAAGAGCATATGCATTAGATATCAGAAAACTATGACCTGAGATAATGAAATGAAAGGCGTAGTTCAAACTTGAGGAGTACTTGTTACATTGGCTTTAGGGAATTTCAGGTACATTAGGCAATTCAAGGACTTCAGGGAACTCGGTGATATTATGTAGCTCAGGTTTTTCTAGAGTTGAAATGAGTTTTTTACCAAAAATATCATTCATAAATTTGTTCGTATGTTATAAAAAATTACCCAAAGTTTGATAACTAAAAGTTATGTAGGTTTATTTCTCTGTGAAATTTGTAACTTTTTTCCTTTTATCATAACAAAAGATGTCAATTGTATATCCACATAAATCTTCTCTTTAAATCTTGGTCAATCTTATATTTATATAACAACAGAACGTGTGCCCTTGGTAATCAAAGGAGATTATGTTGAAGTTATGAGTACATGACATGTAGTCCATGTTTAGTTAGTTAGTATTTTATCTTCTTGAATTGTTGTTGAGTATGAAAATTGAGGTCTTATCTATAGAGAGTGAGAATAGAACCTCAGATTCCAACCTTGTGATACACATATATGTTTGATCCCATTCACATGTATGCAATACCGATATGCCTTGCTAGTGTTTTGTGCACTTTATGCAAATCCAATTGAGTCTGTTATGTCCCTTTTACTTTTGACAGATAACGGGCTTTTGTTTCTTTGAATAGCTCGGTATCATTATTCTGTATTGAGCAGGTTCAAACTATAATTGTGAGGGATTAAGGGATGATGAGGTCTACGACGAACAAACCAATAACAACTCATAAAACATTGGTTGATGACAATCCTAATAAAAATACTAAGGCATTTTTGAACATGTTTGCATAAGGGCAACATTCAAATTTTCAGAAATTATTTAATAAAAAAGCTCACTGTTTCTGGTCATGACGATTGTGTAGTTGTTTTTAATTTTTATCTATCTTTTGATCCGAAGTTAATAATTCCATTTCTGCTCATAAAAGTACGCTAGCTAAGTTGACAAGACAACAATCTACACTTTATTCACATTTTGGTAAAATTGTTGGTTTGCAATTTACTGGACAAATTGGTAGTTCAATATGTTAAAATTTGGTTTTATGAAGGGATATTCTACTTGTTTTATATAGGAATATCACAGTCTGCTATGGTTTTATAGATAATATAATAAGATAACATTCAGGCTTATTATAAAACGATAACAAATTGATGAGTGTATCGGATGTTTACTTTTGAGAGTTATACTTGAGACACTAAAACCTGATTTATCCATGGTGCACGAAGAGGGGAATACATTATTCTTCATTTCATCACTGACAATATTTCTAATTTCTTCTAGTTTATAAAATTGTGGCTGATGGGGTTCAATTTTTTTCCTCGAGAGTTGCATTTGAATTTCTTTTAGTTGCAGGTTGTGAAGGAGCCCTTTGATGCAACCTTTGGCAATACTGCAGATGATCCATGTGCACACTGCACATAGACATTGGAGAATGCTTACGTTTTTTCTCTTTCGTTTGCTTACTTTATTTTGAGCCCTTGGAGGCTAGAACTTATTTCATATTCTGTTTGGGAGGCTAGAAAATATTTGCTACTTCAATTATATTATGTTTGAAATTTCAATAGCATGAACTTCAATGATTAGTTATGAATTTGTATATAATGTTGTGCATTCTTCTATGTTTTAGTTTTCATTGTCATGTTTGAACATGTATTGTATGGCGAATAAGAAACAAAAATTATTCACACGATGTTAAACCTTGTTCTGTATAAGTAGTTTTTAAAATCAGTTATTAAGTTCATACCAGGTTTTAGAAAAACCTGTTTTTGAACTGATTCGCCAAAACGAACCTGGTTTTATAGGGAGGCGGTTATGGTTGTGAATCCAACTCATAATCTTGGTTTGATATTGTTTAGTGTAAATAAAAGTTTTCGTCCTTTTGAAGTTCTAATCCCATATTCCTTAAGATGTTCTGTATTCATTGAAGGATTCCCAAACACTTTGGTATACCTTCATAATAACAAATTAACCAGTGACATGAGAATATGATTCAAACTCAGGTGCTGAATACACGGTTTTTGCAAAGACTTCAAAAGGAATCATCCACCATAAAGTTATTCTAACTTCACCAAATCTGTGGCTATCTATCAATGAACTAATAACTTTAAACACAATAGCTACTCACGCCACAACAATAAAGCACACATATATAATTTATTTAGATTCCACTACTTTTCCTCTACAAATCATATCTAGAGCCTTCCAAGAGAAGGAGACTTCTGAAATCTATATAAACAAGTCATAATACAGTTTCGCTCATAATACATAATCATACTGAAAGTAAAAGCCAAATTGTATCAAAAGTCCTTAGAAAAGACCATGTCAAAATTGAGTTTTCTAAAGTTTCATGGTAGCTTTTCAGCCAAGCCAACCTCTCCACGAAAAAATATAGCTCAAAAGAACAGCTTCAAGTCGATACAAACATCGAGTACCGAAATGAGTTTCCAACCAAAGAAAGATGAAATGAAATGGGTGTTTGAGAAATTTGACACTAACAAAGATGGCAAGATTAGTCTTGAAGAGTATAAAGCAGCTGCAAAAGCTTTGGATAAGGGGATAGGGGATACCGATGCAGTGAAAGCCTTTAAAGCCATGGACTCTGACAAAGATGGATTCATAGACTTTAAAGAGTTCATGGAAATGTTCAATGGAGAAGGTAGTAAGATAAAAGAAGAGGAGATTAAGAGTGCTTTTCAAGTATTTGATATAAATGGTGATGGGAAAATTAGTGCTGAGGAATTGTCTCAAATATTTAAGAGGTTAGGAGAGAGTTGTAGCCTTAGTGCTTGTAAGAAAATGGTGAAAGGTGTTGATGGTGATGGAGATGGTCTTATAGATTTGAATGAGTTTACAAGGATGATGATGAATGGCAAGAAATGTGCCTAAGTCATCATATTTTTTCTGGTATAGAGGAGGGTAATCTTGTTTAGTGTTCATGATGTTTTTGTCTATCTTAAGTCTATCCAGTTTCTTGTTTGTTTCTTTTGTTTTTCTTTTATGAGTGATAAATAAAAAAAATTTGGTTACGTGCTTGGCGATTGTCATTCTTTCAATTTTATTCTGTCTTTGGTTATGACATGAGGTGATCCCACAGATGCGCATTTGCCTTTGGCCTTTATGAAAGTCAAACCCAGAAAATGAGAAAAGAACGCAAGTTTTAGACCTTAAGCTCCTCAATGTTAAATTTATTTACAGTATCTTGAGGACTATTTGTTTACAGCATAATTAACAAATGACCAAATTAATACAAGAAATTGTAGCAATTTAATTAGAAATGTGATTAACATTGTTCTACCTAACGTTAATTATGCCATTGTTTGATGTGTTATGACCTTGTCGTTGTACGATGATCATCTAAGTATATGTTGGCAACTCAACGTGACCTTCCTCCATACAGCGATGTCTCATAGTGTTACCAAATAAGAGCTGCCAAATTCTCTCATCGACCTTTGAGTATTCCCTCTGGATATTTTAACAGATTTTTCTTTTTCTCATTTCATGCCTTGTCCAATTGTTTGATTTGACATTATTGTTTGAGTTTTGGGCTTGTTGATGTTGTTGTATCTGCTCCACAATTGGTTGTGTTTCAACATTTGTAATGTTGTCCCTATAAAGAAGAGGGTGGAAGTTTCCATCCCCTAAGGTAGGAGGAGGAGGAGGAGGAGATGGAATGTTGTCCCTATGGAAAAGAGTGTGAAACTTACCATCCGATAAGGTAATGTTAAAGTTGCTTCTTGTTTTCCTCTTTTTTGATAAAGCATTTTGGTGAAGGAAATGCTTTTGAGCATGGTTAGCAACTTGAATTGATGTTTTTCTACCAATATATATTGAAATCTCTTTCCAATTACCCTTGCCAAATTTATCGAGCCCCTCTAGAAATAACCAATAAATAAATAATGATAAGTCAAAATTTTAAGGGCAAATATGGGAAAAACAAAATGATCAATGATCAATGTATCATTCCTAAATAAAAAAAGGATTAATCTATCTAAAAGGGAATTAAAAATTGAGTTACGTATTACTTTAAAAATAAGTTTTTACTTTACAATATAGCTCATATTTATAGGACACATAGGTAAATGAATAATCAAATTACAATCCACTTACTAGTGGAAGTTACAAATATATCAAATATTAATAAATGAACATTGATCATTTGATATACAGTGATGCTAAATTGTGCGACGTATATTTGCACGAATTGAGCACGAATAGTTAAAAGATGTGGCTTATATTTTTTTTTTGGTGCAGGTTTTTGAATTTTATTTAGCCTATGTATTTCTTATATTAAAATCAAAATGTCAAACAAAAACATGATATCCCCATCCAAGATCTCCACTCGACATCTTATCCTTTTTAAGAGTGCACTTTGGATTGCTAGACACCACCATCACCTCACCTCTTTAGCAAGTGCTACCGTCACTTTTTTTTGTTGAGATTATCTTTAATAGTCTAATACTAAGCACTCTTGTGGATCAAATAAGTTTAAAAAAACAAGAAAAGAAAATGGAATATAGGCTATTTTGTGTGTAAAGTCATTCTCGTGCGTTACACGCGAATTGGTTTTCGCACACTTAAGTATTTTTCTTTGATATATTCATAATATATATTTATGTATAAAGTAAATTACATCAGAGGTCCTTTGAGTTATTTAATTGTAACCAATTTTTAAGTTTTTTCGTACCACTTACGTCTTTTAAGTTATTTAATTATAACAAGTTAGTTCTTTTAGTATTTTTCGTAACACAGGTCATTTTAAGTTATTTAATAGCAATTTTTAAACATCGAATAACTTACATTTTTAATATCTAAAATCTCCAAATTGATACGGTTAAATAATTTAAAGGACCTAATTAATACGAAAAAACTTAAAATCAACTTGTTACTACAATCTATTAACTTAAGCGACTAAAATGGTACCAAAAAAACTTAAAACCAATTCATACAATTAAATAACTTAAAACCTCGTGTGATAGATGGTCAGTGCATAAGGTCAATCTGGATTATGTTGAAAAATGTGTGAATTTCAGAAACTCGGTTGGTATCTTGTTCATTATAGCCAGACAGGGTTTATTTTGATCAATGCATTTCTTATTGTGTATTCATCTCTAGTGACAAATAAATGAACTAAGTTGTTGTAAATTGCAAATTCATAAAAAACAAGTACAGTCCTGATCCTGAAAATACTTATGCACAATACAACTAACAACTTGAAAGTCACATTAGCACATAATTAGTAGCCTTTCTTAATAAACAAATAACCCCTGTGATTACAACATACACAAACAAGCTTTTGTTCTATAAGCTACAAATAAGCTGTGTATCCAAACAGTGGTAAATGGCAATAACACAAACATTGATTAAATCTAAGAAGACCCAAATGCCTTTCCAATGGAATCAACAATCCTCCATTGAGATTCAAGTATCATACGAATCCTCTTATTCTCCATCTCCAATCTAAACCTCTCTGTTTCCTTCATCATCTCCATCTTCTTATTTTCCAACCCTACAATCCTCTCTGCAAAATTTATCAACTCCGCTGTCAAACCCTTCGCCATCACCAATTCCTCTTCCTCCTCTTCCTCCTCCTCATCAGTTTCATCACGTTGTTGTTGTTGTTGTCTTGTTATAGTTGGTTTCTGGTTAAGAATAGTATGAATACTCCTTGACCTAAAAGACCTGGCAGGACTATGCTTTTTCACCCTCTCACCGTGGTCGCTATCGTCGGAGAAAGGGTGGTTGTGAGAAAGAGGTCTGGCGGCGGAGATAGGTAAAGGACCACGTTCAAGATCATCCATGAGACGAAAATACTGCCAGGATCGGGAAGAAGCGGCGGAGGAAGTAGCGGTGAGGCGGTGTTTTTCAGATCGGTGACGTTGACGGAGTTTTTCCATCTTATGACGACATTGAAGAGCGGTTTTGGAAGGGTGGTTGTAATCGTAGCCGCAACGAGCGGCTACGACTACGGCCACTTCTTCCCATTGACTGCCGCGGAGTGGGCCCCGTTTAAGGGAGTACCATTTCTCTTGATAAGTTCTAATGAGGTTAATGGTTTCTTGGTGGGTCCATGGGATGGGCTGAGGTTTCTTTGTGGGAAGGGAAAGAGTGAGTTCTGGTGAAGCGGTGGCCATTGAATTTGTTAGGGCTTGTGGAATATGGTTTAGGGAAGAGGGTGTTTTAATGTCAGTATTGACATTTGATCGCGGTGGTTGGTTTGGTTGGTCTGTTCGGTGGGTGGACAGTGACTAGATAGATAGTAAGCAACGTAGTGACTAGTGAGTGGGTTTTAGGTTCTGCTTGCGCCCCAACCTAATTCCTTGTCTGTCGATACTTATCGGAATCTTTTTCTTGAAATAGTCGGGTAGCAATTGAGTGACATTGTGATATTGGTGACTTTGGTCAACAACAATATCACAAGTGTAAAAAAAAAACAAAACAACATTGAGAAAGAGAGAAAAAAACACTAAAATTGTAGTTGATCAATATCACTAACCATAATACCAGTCAAGTGTTATTGGAAATACACCCACTCAATTTTTTGGAGTATATTATGAAGAGACAACTAAAAATGTGTTAAATACCTTTAGGTATGGTACAACTTTGATCTGTTAATAATCTCTTTAAGAAATATCAAACTCTCATTTTTTAAATTGTTACAAATCTCTCTATCTAATTTTATTTGATTAAGACTCTCAAATTCTTGGTGTATTTATATTATTGCACTTTAAAATATTGTTAACGAAAGTCTTCATCGATGAGATACATAGTGTGCATAATCTTAATGGCAGACAAATCTAAATCAATATTTCACTTTTCTAAATTGTATCCAAATCAATCAATGAACACAGAGAAGATAAGATTTAGTTAGAGATGGAGTTAAGAGAAAAATGAAAAAGATAGTCATATCTCCTAAAATGTTGCACCGCTGGAAAAATGGATCACCCGTGAAAATAATATTACCAGAATATTTGAACTAACTCATCTACCGTTTGAAGGGTAACTAAAGATATGAAAGTTGATCGTGAAATTTAATTATTTCGTGATTTTTCATACATCTGCGTGTACAACAATGTATAAGGATTTTCCCTCAAAAAACAATGTATAAGGATTACATTTCCAAAGCCAAATGTAAAAAAATTAATCGCCATTCCTACCAATTTTCCTGTACTCCAATTTTAAGCAACCAATCATACATAGATGTCCTTATTTGTAAAGAAAAACACATAAATGTCCTTACATGTTGAATACAGTATTAAAGAAAAAAGAACCTTCTCATTGTCTTGTGTAGAAACAACTCCAGTTGTTACTGGTACAATATTCAAAGTAATGGGGAATTTTCAAGTCTTCAACCATTCATGATAGCAGGCAATCAAATTCTTTGCTTTTTCCGGCAAGGAGAAAGGTGAGACATCATAAAATGTCAAGAATCTGCAACATGTTTAACATGTATAATTGTAAGACCAATTAAAAAACCATTAAAAAAGTTTATTGTAAGGGCATGAAGCCTAGTGCTAACAGTAAAAAAGCACACTGGAATAATGTATTGATTTCCAGTGAAACAGAACAAGAGAATTTGATCAAGTACGGGGATAAAAATAGCCTTATGCAATTAGTCCAATTGAAGGGAAGGGAAATACTAATACTACTGATAACAGAGGCAATAGTAAAAGCTGAAGAAGAGAAAGCATTTAGGAGGGATAGACGGAATCAGAGGGAGAGCAGAATTCATTATTCATGACTTCCATGCCCGTCACATCCTTGATCCTCCCTCTTTATAACAGTCATTTATATTATAACAATCACTTAGAATCTCTAAGCCATATTCCTTGAATTGTTGGATCAACTGACACATCGATGACTAGGCTTCTTCACTATTGGTATCATAACATTATTGATTGATACTAACTGAAAAGCAGGACACATAACAATTACAAAAGCCTTTTTTCGTTAGTACTTGGTTAAAAGAATCAAATAACACCATAATGCATTGTCATAGACCATATCTGCAAATTGACCATTTAATTCTAGATCTTCCTTTGATGAGTTACCCTGTAGTTTTCTTTAGTCGAACTTCTGTCTCTAACTATTTTGATTATCCTTAAATCACTCTCCTTACCAATTCTTCGACACGTCTACTTCACGTATGCCCAAATCATACATGATAAGACTCTAGTCTCTACCCATGACTTCATTCATAATCTTCTTTTTGTCCTACATACATTCTTGCCTTTACAACACTAATCTTTCGTATTGACTATAATAGGCCCAAACTCAAGAATGAATGAAATAGAGTATTTCCTTGCAACAATGGATGGAGAGAATTTCCTTGCAACAATGGATGGAGAGAATTTCCTTGCAACAAGGGAAAATAAAGACTACCAGAATGATAATTCCACTATGGAAATATCCCCGACTGAGTTGAGAATTGCTCTCACTCAGTCACAATTTCTAATCCAAAACCAATCTGCCATCCCTCATGACTAAATTCCGATATATGCCCATTCTCTTCCATAATTCTCTCAATCCCCACCACTCCTACGCTGCCACCTGTTAATTTCGTTACATTCCCTCTTAAACAGTTAAATCATCAATCTTCTCTACATTTTCTTTTCTTCCCTCCTTTTATAAACATATTTAAGAGGAGGCCTATCAGACTATTGCCCAGTATTTAGTCCATATGACATTCCAGGTTTTATAACTATGCAGTAATAAAGTCCTTTTCAAAATAAAACAAACTATGCAATAAAATCTTGCTTTATGTTAGGGTGATATTTTCTATGGCAAAATTACACCAAAAACAAAAATTCATTTTATCCATCCTACTTGAACTGTATGTTACCATGGCTAATATCTCACTTTACCTCACTGACATTTTTTAATGGATCTAAGACTATGTTGTCAATCTCATATAGCGGCATGTAGCGCCTTTCCCCAAAAATGCTATAGCGGTATAGCAGGATGATTGCTAATGTGTAGAATAAAAACCATCTACAAAGTAAACATAAATTCCAACAACATACATAAATACTCAAAAACTGAAAAGTACACAAAATTAAAGGCACAATCAAACTAATAATTATAATCAACTTTGTAATTTCCCATCAAAATAAACTTTGAATGTAATTAAAAAATCAGGGCTTTTGAGAGTTTTCCCCCAAAATTGTAATGGCGGCCATCAAACCGCTATGGTAACAGGACTGCATCACGATGGTGCCACTTTTCAACCGCCAATAGCGGCCGCTATATCCTCTACCCTTAATGGTGCTTCGTGGGCCTATGGCGTAGCAGTGGAGAGCCGCACCGCCACGCTATAGAAAAACAAAAATCTAAGATACTTATAATGAGTCAATTCTGGTATTAATGTTTTTCAATTTTCCTATCAAAAAAAATGTTTTTAAATTTTCACCTCTAAGTCACAAATAGTACAACTATCGCTAAATTTGTATTACAACTACTTAAAAGAAAGTCTCAGACTTGTATCCATATGTATAAATTTTGATCGATTTTTTCCTTAACGTTTCAACTAAAACTGTATTGTTTGCTTATGAAATGGATAACTTTAGATGCAATAATGGACAACCAGCAGAGACCTATGTGATAATATATAAGATCAACTTTCTTGTTCTGAAAACATACTCACTCATACTGTCGTACATTAGAATAGAATTCAACCAATTTAAAGATGGATGAATGTCATGTGATCCTGACATAGCCAAGCAAATATGACTAGAGTTAGCAAGCAAACTTACTTGCATTGGCATCTCTTGCATGACAATACCGGTGCTTTCTTCGATACTTTTTAGAGTTACCACTTCACCACCAACAACCATATTGATAACAATTCCATCTGCACATTAGTCAGGAATCTAATCAATGATGCAACAATCGAAACTATCGCTTAACAAACCATAGAACAAGGCAGCAAAAAAGGACCAGCTGTTAAACTAGCTGCCAAGCGTCTTCCATATGTTTCCTGTATGAAGAACAAAAATGAAAATTATGAGAAGAATGGGAAGTGAATTATTAGGGTAGGAGTGAGACACAAAAGGGAACACACGCCACTTTCGCAACACATAAATCACTAAACCCACATTCATCAGTTCTGAAAGCAAAATGCAGCTAGTTATAAAAATGAATGATTCTTGGGAAACATAAATCCAACTGGAGAAACAAATTTCAATAGTTCTCTTCTAACTAGGAAGTGGTGGCTCTAGACAAAAGAAACCTTACATAGCAAGAATGGAGAGAAACCAAAGGATGATTACAGGGTCCACCTGATTTATATGAATTTATCTAATGATTAAAAAACTATCATCACAAAAGCTACCTTATACAACCTCAAGAATAAAAGAAACAACAGCACATCATCCGGCAGGCAATTTTCACTGTTTTATATAGTTGATTAATCGACAAAGGATATTCGGCGCAAGCAACAGGAAATTAGCAAAGTGACACCACAATGAGTAGCAATATGGTGAAGTAAAAATAATCATGTAAATCCCCAATATAATACAAAAGGACTCTTGGAAACATATGAACGCAGAAAGTCTCAAGGTAAATGTGACTTAGAGAAAAGAAAATGAAAAGTAAAACACCTTTTTTGCCGGTAACTCGTAGTTAATGAGAAGATGAGCATTCATGGGAGACTCCCCAGAAGTAAGAAGAGGGAGACATGCATCTGTGACAATAATCATATGAGATCTATCATCTTTCCCAACATCATCCTCAGTCCCTGCTCCGGCATGGTTAATCTGATTCCATCTTGTCGTCACTTGACAGAATTTGTCTAAAACAAAAGCACGTTCATCTTCAGCAAGGTCACTGTACTGACAATACATGGTAAAGAAAACAAAGTTTAGTGACGAACAACAGGTCAGCAAGGAATAACACAGAGAAATGACTCAAAATACGTAAAGAAATCTAAACACCAGACACCAGTGACATTTATTTGTCTATTCTAGGTAAAGTCTTCCACTGATGACACGTAAAGCAATTTAACACCTTTATTTTCTGTTATTTTTCCCCAAATCCGTGGCGCAATTTCCCACTAATGACTAGTTATTATGATTATGATACTTAAAATCAAAAACACAGATATGTATGTGAACAGCTTAGGGCCTGTTTGCATAAACAACTTTATTAAGTGTTTATGACATAAGAGTTTGTCATATAAGTGCTTATGTATAAACTATCCTATATAACAAAAGATAAAATAAAGAGAAATTGTTTTCATATAAACTAAATGCTATTCCCATAAGTTATCCTATAATATGTAATGGAAGGTATAAAATTAAAGGCAATAAGATATACCAGGGGAGGATATATATACCAGTTCTCACAGGTGCTTATACCAGTAAATAAGCTAAAGATCTTTGCTAGTTATTATGATACTTAAAATTAAAAACATATATATGCATGTGAACAAGTTAAGGCCTTGAATGGATAAACAACTTAATTGCGCACTTATAGCAGAAGCGCTTATCATATAAGTGTTTATGTGTAAGCCATTTTTATAACAAAAGATAAAATTGAGTCAAATTGTTTTCATATAAGCTAAAATTTATTTCCATAAGCTAATCCTATAAGCTCTCCCAAATTGTCTCAAGTGTTTATTTATTTGGTCTCACAAGTGCTTATACTAGTAGATAAACTCAAGTAAGTTAATCGAAATGAAATTTGACGTAGTAAATGGGAAAGGGTGATGAATAGTACCAAAGCAGAAGAGGAAATGAAAGGAAGAGGTGAAAGAGAGGAACAGAGAGAATCAAGGTCATCACGAGTACTGCAACAGACAACAATTGGCAAACACGGACGCCGACCCACCAAATCAAGAAGATCAACCAACGTTTGCTGCAAGCAATTATCATCAATCAAATTCAAAATCTCTAATCAGAAATCAAATACGAAGATGATGATGGTGATACCAATTTGAATTGAAGCCTATCTACTGCGAGGTAGAAATGACGCGGGTGACTGAAGATGGAAAAAAAAAAAAGAGAAAAGAGTTAAATAAGATTGAAAAGAGGTAATAGAAGGAGATGAAGAATGAATGAAAAGTACCCGATCTGATACTGATACTGAGACTGAGACGGTGGTGAAGATGATGTATCGATGCTATCCATAACCATCTTCAGGGGGGGAGAGGGAACTCATGAAACAGAGTGGAAGGGAAAGATATATTTATTTTTTTATTTTTTATTACATGATTTTAAAATTTATCTTGTACCAATAATTGTAATAAAGTGATTAGACTCAAATGGTTAACAAGTTCTCGTCAAAATGAAGTTATGATATTTACATAATGAATATTCAACATAATATTATTTCCTAAATAACTTAGAGAGTAAGCTAAGATATATTTACTATATATTTATATATTAACAGTCATTTATCTTACCATTCTGAGCTAAGCTTAGCTACTCGATTAGTTAACCCTTGATATACTTACCTTATGGTTGTGATTCAAATTCAATGAAGTTTTGCGGTCCTCAATAATGCTATAAAACTCTAAAACATTACTCTATGTATGCGATCACATTTATGTTTTACACGTGGACAATCCATCTTTACTTCCACTTGGTTAATGTTTAATTGTTGAATCCACCTTAGAGCTTCACATAGTCCTTTTTGCCTCGGCTTCATTTATTTATAGTCTACCTTCAAATTGGGTTGTAAAAGCCTTCATGAACGTGCCATCTGCATCTTTCAAACACACATTTATGCAGTGTCAGTTTTCTTCAACCTGGCACGTTGTATCCACCTTGCACTTAAGATGGATTCATTGTGTTTTGGTTATGTTGCAATCTTCATGTATATGTCACATATGGCAACACGATTCCTTAATAGTCAGACAAGGTATTAACATTTAGTTTGGCAACTTTTGTTGAGGAGGCTTCCTAAAAGGGTCAATTTATTTACAAGGAAGATGATTACAACTCCAAATTATATCAATTGTGTATTATGCTTTGGAATTCAGGAGACTAAACTTCACATCTTTAATTACTAGTTGTGATTCCTTTTTTTGGTTTGGTATGATAATAAATGATTTGGTGTGATTATTGGTATGCAAGAATATATATAAAAACTAGTTTTCGTTTTTGTATCTCTTGGACCATGAGGTAAAGTGGGAAATGAATTGACATTAATTTGACATTCTATTGTTTGAGCGATTTGGACGGTTAAGAATGCGAGTATTTTTTCACGATCAATGTTAGACGTATTAGATATGGTAGAGCTCATTAAACTTTTATCGTGGGAATGGCTTTTGACCATAGTTCATTGTTGTTAAGTGAAGAGGCTAAGTATAACACCTGTCACGTGGGTTTCGAGAGAAAAGTTAGACATTCTCTCTAAGCATAACATGCATTCAACCACTCAAATTAGGGTTTTCTCTTGGTTCAACGACGGCGAATCAGATTATATCTTCGTGGTTTGCCTTCCTAGATCGTATGGGTCGCTGCATCTAGGTGATCATAGTCTCTCTCCCTTCCATTCAAGGCCCTGTTTTTCCATAACCATCCACTATCATCATATCTCACATCGATGTCATCCCTTATCACCATGACTCATCCACCAACATCATTTTTGACCTCATTATCCTTAGTTTTTTTATACCCATAACAAAAGTTTAGCCCTCCGCCGAAGCCACCTCCTCGAGCTAAAAAGTAAGTTTAGACCTAGTCATTGATCATGGACGGATTATCTTTATTAGTCATTGATCATGGAGATGATCTTTTATAATAAAAGTTAGGTTGTAGATGTTGATATAGCTTTATTAGTCATTGATCATGGAGATGATCTTTTATAATAAAAGTTAGGTTGTAGATGTTGATATAGAGGCACATATTTAGTCCCTAGTCACTCCATGCTTGTTGTTGTTCATGTCTTTGTTATGTTTTAATGTTAGAATTTCCCTTTCAAGTGGATGTAGTCTAGCCATACACTTTTGTTTCAATCTGATTGTAATCCTCTAAGAATTTTCCGATGAATGAATATGTCGTTTATCATTAAAAAAAAAAATAATAAGAGCGTTACTTTGTCTTTATCGTTTTCTAGCGAAGACCATTAATTTACCAACCAAATTGATGGTGATGTACAAAAATGACACAATGATGAAATATATCATTATCACCCATTTCTATGACCATGCAACTCTTGTTACTTTATTATTCTTGAAGTAGGAACAAAGTACTGTTACATTTTTTTTAACAAGATGATATATAATTATTCCTTTTTTATGTCCTTGTTGTATAATGTTATCATCTTGTTAAGAGAGCATGATAAATTTTTTGCTAGAATTAAATTAATATATTTTTGTAAAAAAAGAATGTACTACTTTCCTCTCTTTTTCTTTTTCAACTAGTTGTTATATTGTCATTCAAATTTCTCCATAATCACCAATATACCACCAAACTAACCAGACAACATGATAAGAACAACTACTATGATCATTGTAAAAATAAATAAAAAAACTATTACATTCATCGTTGACGTAAAAAGCCATACATTGACTATTAGTATCTGCTTTACAACAACGTATACGAATATTCGTATAAACATATTACTTAGATTAAAATTAAATCAAAATTAACACAACTTGAACACATGAAAGGAACATCAGGTAGAAAATTCGATCTTTCTACCCAACCATGATGAGAACTAATTAGTGATGATCTTATCATTTTTCATGATAGCACTTTTATCTTTATTTATTCAATAAAAATTAGTAAATTTTTATATCTGAAATGTGGCAAGCTAAGGTCATATTTCAGTTACAAACCTTGCCACTTTTCATCATGTTCACAACATTAACAGCACTAAAGTCAACAACATTGTTACCCACTTTAGCTCGAGGCCCACCAAAGCTCAATTGGTCTTCACAACCTCTCTTCTTATTGTTTCTTTCTTTTGTGTAATTTTCTTCTTTCAACCAAACACCAAACAATTTCAAACAATCTCTTCCACTTTCTTCAACTTCACCAACCGCATTTTGAACAGATTCACAATTTCCTTGTTGCTTCATTATGCGATCGATTTGATCAGGACCCACATTTAAATTGTCTTTTAAAAAAGTCACCAACTCTTCGCATTGTTTCTTTGCACGTGCCAATTCACAACTCAAGGTTTCGTTGTCTCTTTTTAGTTTCTCATTTTCGCTCGATAAGTTGACACATTGAGGAAGTGTTGTTGTTTCCACTGATCCAGGGTTTTTTGAATTGGAGGAAGAGGTTGAGGTGGATCCTACTCCGTCGTTGCCGGAGTTTGATGGAGAGTTGTCATTGATGCTGGTTTTTTCGGCTTCTAGGGGTTGTGACGACGGTTGTGAGATGGTTTTGCGGCGTTTGATATCGGTGAGGAGGTTTTTGTGGCCTCGTTTGAAATTCTCATTTGCGAATTCCCATTTATCTGGCACGAGCTTTCGGAACCCCTGCAAATTCAAAAACACTCGTAATTAGCATTTTCTCATTGCCAAAGTGTTAAGATAAAACTTAGAAAAGAAAACTTGCTAGTATTTGAGGTAAAAAACATCTTTCCAAAAGTAAACCATTGAACACTAAAATCTATCTTTAAAAAACACATATTTGATGGAAACCATTTTTTTTTTACATAATACAATCATTATTTTTAAAAATATTAATCTCTAAACTATCTATGCACTGACTTCGATACTATAAAATTTACACGTACATTTAATCAAATCACGTAATAATATTACTTTTTAAGACAATTTATAGAATATCTCTATAAATGCTTATATGGTGGTGTGATTTAATTGATACGTGTAAAAAAGTTCTACAATGTCAATACGTACAAGCTGAAAACTTAATAGATTTCATTTAAATACTAGATAATCAAACATATTCGTAAGATTATTGAAAACAAATGACTTAACCACATCTAACATCACACATAATTGATTGTGATCTACCAAGTGAATTCATTTTCGGTGTATCAAAGTTGAACTCTATAAAAGTCAAAGTTGAACTCCATAAAAGAAAATTACTAGTTTGATATTTTGAAAAATAGTAAATATAGGATAGCAATAGATTCCTATGGTATTCTACTTGGCTAGAAGTTTTTCAATCTTTTCGTATGTGTATTTTGAGCAAGTCTTTTATAGACGCAACATCATCAAAATATTTGAACATATCAATTAACATCAGTTAATTTTATTTTCTTTTAATATTTTTATTTTATGTTAGTATATCTAAATACTTTTGATTTAAAACTGTGTTCGTAAAAGACTTGAACGTGTGAACAACACATGTTTTTTTACACTTGTTTGTTTGTGGAATAAATAAACCATAAACAAACAAATTACCTTGTTATGAAACCCAAAAATTGCTAAAAAGTAATTTCTGTTTTCAAAATAAAAAACATTGGCAGTTGAAAGTTATCTTAAACTAATCAAAGGCTACTTCCTGGGACTTGTTAGTGAAGACCCAAAAAAAACTAATCAAAGGCTGCAAAATATGCAAGAATGAATCATGTTCATGAAAAACTAAAAGGATAGAGGGAAATAAACAACTTACATAAGTATTGAGCTGACGAACAAAGCTAGAGAAATTGTTGTGCTTAAAATATTTAGGAAGCAAATCCCTTGCAAAATCAGCATGTTTCCACACAACAAAACTTTCACCACTCTCACTCCATGATATCACATCATCCGTTGCAAAATCATCCACCATCTGATAAGTCTTCAACAAAAACGGCGCCGGCACCGACCGCTGCGACATTTTTCTCCGATCAACCTTCAACTAATTAATATATTTTCCTAATCACTACTAATATTTTTCTCAAAACAAAAAATAAAATCTCTTCTCTATGATCTGATGTAAAAAAAAAAAATATAACTTAAAAGTAAAAAATTTGACTAGGAAGAACAACTAAAGAGAAGAAGAGCAGTTAAGAATTCCCAATCCCAACAATAAAAACCAGAAAGAAAGAAACGAGAATGAACTAAATTTTCTGAAGGCTTTCTAAGACGATCAGAATCCATTAGCTTAAGCCACATCTAAGAAATTAATTTGGGTCACAATAAACATAATTCTGTGACACTTTAATTTGTACAACCTCAAATTTTAAGACGATCAATAAACATACGAAATAGGAAAGTTTTATGAATAATATTCTTCTTCAATATCCTTGGGCAAGACTCTTTTTATAGATACGAAAAACCAAACATGTTCCAACCTTAATAAGTGACGTTGGTTCTAGAAATTTTGAGAAGCACTAAACTTTCATTATTGACCAAATGAAACCGGTTCCACACGTACCAATAGATTGATGATAGACATGTCACTATTAAATTAATTTTTGTAATAAAATAACAAAAATATGGTTGTTGGTTTCGCATTTTCTTCCTCTGGTAATTGAAGTGTGTGTTGCATAAATTTATTTTTATCATTATTAATTAATAAGTTTTTTTCACGAAATCAAGTATCATATGATAGAATTTATTAATCTAAAATAAAAATATTAAATATTGTGCAATACGATTTTATTTGTGTACCTTAAAATTAATCGTTAATGATCAATCCTCTTGTTTTATCACTCTCTCGTTTTAAATTCAAAAGATAATTGGTTCAATATAAATTGAGTCGATTATTTGACAGATACATAACTTTATATGTTGTCCAAAAAATTGTATCTAATATTTAAGATTCGATGGAGTATCTATTTTGTTGAGATTTGGGATAACATTTTTGATAAAATATCAACTGTTTTTTTGTTGTTTGAAAGATAAAATATCAACTGTTGAATGTTGATGGTTAGGAAATTACAACACGCTTTTGCTAGTTGGCTCTTTCTCTTGAATGGAAGAAAATGTACATGTTTTATTTTCGTACGAAATTTTCAGCATGGAAGCTTCTATGACAATTTCCCGTAGAAGCACTTTTCTTATTTTGTTTTTCAAAAAATTATGTGATGTGACAAATATTTTTGATAAAAATGATGTGACAAATAGTACTATTATCATTATGTAGAGAGTGCGTTCTACTTTTTCTTTGCTTGATAATGGATAGACGCGCGTGTTTGGCATTATCTGACTATTTGATCCTTTTAGAAAAAAATCGAAAAGAACGAGAAGTGTGGTTGGTGAGGCAAATTCTATGGTAGATGAGTTATTTCGAATATTCACACACAAAAATCATATATAGTTAGAGCAGAGGCTACTTGTTGATTGATGCATGCATGTAAAAACCATGTGATGAGAAATGTTGATTTACTTTAATTAATGGTTAATTCTTATTTACTCAAGAAAATGGAGTTTTCTTGAATACTAATTGGTACCATCTGATTATTGAAAAGTTATTTTAGTTTTCTTTATTTAATTATTTTAAAATTAATTTTGACTATAGATATTGGTACTCAATAAAATTTCAGAGTATCAAAAAAATTTCAAGAAATAGCTAGGCACCGATAATTAATCCAAAATTTAAACTTTTAAAATATATTATTAAATGTAGTAAAAAGTGATGTGGCTTCAAGCACAGGCGGAGCCATGATTATTATAAAATCTAGGTAAAAAAAAATTGCAACACATTTATAGAGATTTATATAAAAAATTGTAAACAAATAATAAAAAAATTTAAAAAAAATTATCCAATTTATAAAAGTTTATATAAAAAATTCAGAGAGATATACATAAGAAATTATAAAAAATTTAGGCCAGAACCTAAACAACTGCCCAGACTCTCCGAGCCTTGTAACCACTCCTGGCTTCAAGTGATTTGGTTATAGAGTACTATAGATCCATCACTAAGAAAATGTCTATATCCAATCCAATTAATTAAATTCTAAAAGTTGTGAATTTTTTTTTTAAATAGCTAAAGTTGTGAAGTTGTCACCTCAATTGAAATTATTAAGTCTTTTTTTTTTCAAAAAAGAAAAACAATCCAATCTCAATTACTCGTAACATTCCAATTTCAAGACGGATTTGCATGGAAAAGAAGAATAAGTAGTCCAAGTAAAAGTTTCTAACATCATTTTTTTGACTCAATATTACACACACTATTGAAAGTCGGAAAAACAGTTACAACAATTCATTATAGGCATGAATAAAAATAGTTTTTTATTTTTCATTTTTTCTATAGTATGGATAAGGAAAAGTAGAAAGAATGGGACGAAGTGGGTAAGGTTGTTTTTTCTTTGCCTTCACCTAACCCTCCTTCAATTTTCTAAATTGCTTCATTATCGCGGCAGCTACATATATATTTTTGTCTTGTCATCTTTCATCAATTGGTAGCCTCCTTTATTTATTTCTTCATTTTTCTTAGCTTTAGACCATTGTGAATCTTATGGCCGCCCAACATTATACTATGCATTGAATAAAGTATGGAACATGGAAGCAAATGGATGCTAACACAACACTTTTATGACTTTTTTGTTTTTAATATATGTTGAATTTGGATTCATATGATCCTAGCCTCTATCACATTCATTACCATAGTAACTTCATGGCTAAGAATTAATAATCAAGACAAACAAATAATATATAACTTTATGGTTATTCATATGCAATTAGTATTTTCATCTTATTCGAACATGTGCCTTTGGTTCTAAAAATATTTAGATCATGAGTTGGATCAAGAAGTTCACCAAAGTTAGAATAGTCTTCAATATATAAAAAGTTTTAACAAAAGTATTTACAAATTAACCACGTACATCAGAATTAAAGTTGGACAATTGTAGGGTATGACCAATATCCATGCCTAGTAATTACTCATTCTCTCTGTTGACAAACATGTACGATATTAAGACAATATGCATGAATAGTATAGCTTATATATTTAATCAAACTAATTGCATGATGCATGGTTAATCATGTGAGACATATGTGGCAAATTAAACATTTCCTTTAGAAAATTATGTGAGCATGACTTTTTCTTCACATCATTCTACGTAATTCCTTTTTACATTCTTTGATACAAGACTACGTACGTAGCTCTAGACAGCGTATTATTAGATTTATTTTATTTTGAACTATTTGCTGGCTGACTTCTTGGCTTTGGCCGAGGCAGTTGTTCGTTGAACTGGTATTAATTTGATTATCTATTTAACAACTTTATTAACAATTTTTACTTATTCAACCCATACAAATATATAACCCTAAAAAAAACACACAGAAATATAGGTTGAGAGGTAATTTATTATTTTGTAATCTATTACTTTTTCTTTAAGTACGTATAGTTTTGAAATTTGACCCTTCCATAGTTTGAGAATTATTTGAAGATTGCGATGAAAATAATGTGTTTCCATGATAGATGGGTGAGTATGTGTATGGAGAATATTAACGTTAATGGTGATAGTATAGGTCCAATAATTTCTAAGATAAGGTTGAGACAGGGTGTCCAATATCACCCTATCTTTTTATTATGTGCGATAAGGCACTGTATATTCTACGTAAAAGAACTTACGCAATATATATGGTAACAAAGTGTGTAGGGAAGCTTCATTTCTCACACCTTTTATTTACTAAAAATAGTTTTCTTTATTGCAAAGATGTCATTAATAAAGTACTAAGTTGAAGGAGATATTACAAGTGTATGAAGAGGTGCCTCGTCAAGCTATCAATCTTTAAAAATCATAAACCTTTTTTAGCTCGAACACCTCGATAGAAGATAGATAAGACATTAGAAATATTCTAAATATGCCAGATATCCTAGGGTCGGAAAATTATATGGGTCTAGTGTCCATCGTGAGAAGGTATAGGAAGGCTATCTTTGGTATCATTTAGACAGTTTGGAAGAAAATCCAAGGTTGGCCTAGACAGCATATGTTAGAGACGATAAGAGAGGTTCTAATCAAATCGCTTGATCAATCAATTCCTACTTATTTTATGAGCACTTTTCTTCTACCAACGTCATTAGGGGGAAATCCAAATGATTGCCAAATATTTATGGCGAAGGTCGAATAAAATAATAGGAAAAAACATCAATTGGTAGAGTTGGGTCAAAATTACCACAAAGAGGGAATTTATAGGTATGAGATTTAGATACCTTTTACGGGAAGCGATGAAAGGAATTAAAGATTCAAATATGAATTGAGAAGTTCAATATTGAATCTTATAATACAATTCAACAATCAATACACACATTCAAATTGCAAAACTAAACTATCTCAAACCAAACCTATTAATAATAAATCACACTAACAACTAATGAACACAATGTATATGAAGCAATTGTTTGAAGTTAACTTTCAACCATGATTGTGAGAAAATTGAATTGAGAAAATCTCAATTTAGGAAATTGAGAGTGGATTTTGGAAAATAGTAAACTCACAATCTAATAATGATTACTTCACACAATGAATTCATATACACAATTATAATGTTGAAATTAAAGGATAATGTTTCATGGACACCATTTTCTACACACATTGTACCACCCCATGTGAGAGCGTGTGAGAGATAAAGGAATTCAACTAACTGTATTGATTTGAATATGTGATACAAGGTACATTATATAGATACAAACAGACAATCACCATTTAGTGTGATTGAAAGGAAATTAATAATACTTCCTAATATGATACAATTGTGGTCAATGGAATGGATGTCAAATATTCTGATATGAATATTGAGGTCAATGCAATGAATGAAAATATTCTGATATAAGTGCACAACTGTAGCATACTGATGCTTATGTGCTATTACGCCCCCTCAAGATGGAGTCACAATTGGTGAGGTCAATCTTGTCTCTCAAGTAAGTGAACCTGGGTCTAGACAAAGGCTTTGTGAGTATGTCTGCAGGTTGATCTTTGGTGGAAATGTGAGACACACGGAGTTGACCCAATTGAACAAGTTGGCGTACATAATGATAGTCAAGTGCGATATGCTTCATTTGAGAGTGAAAAACTTGATTAGAGCATAAGTAGGTGGCTCCGATGTTGTCACAAAACAGATGAGGAGCAGGTGTTTTGACATGTAATTCACTGAGAAGGTTTGTTAACCACATGACCTATGCTGCAGCGTTTGTTACTGAACGATATTCAACTTCTGTTGATGATCGTGCCACAGTTCTTTGTCTCTTGGATAGCCACGACACCGGATTACCTCCAAAATAAATTATGAACGATGAAGTAGAAGTGTGATCATCTAAGTTGCCTCCCCAATCTGCATCACTAAAAGCCTGTAATTTCAGGTGAGCCGGTTTCTTAAGTTTCAAGCCATAGTTGATGGTGAGTTTGAGATATCGCATGACTCGTTTAAGTTGCTGAAAATGGATTTGTGTGGGTTGGGCATGAATTGTGACAGTTTATTGATGGAAAATGAAAGGTCTGGCCGAGTCAAAGTGATGTATTGCAAAGTTCCAATAATGTTGCGAAACATTTCGGAATCAACTTGTGCAGATCCGTCCACTAGTTAAAGGGGGGTGGAAGTGCAAAGAGGAGTATGAGTGGGTTTTTCTCCTGCCATGTCAAATGTTTGTAACAAGTTTCTGATATGTCCATGTTGAGAGAGAATCAAACCATCAGAGGTAGGGATAAGTTCAACACCAAGAAAGTAATATGGATAACCAAGATACTTGATTGAAAATCGATTTGACAGTTCCTTAATAAATGATTTGAGAAATATTGGAATACTTCCTGTGAGAATCAAGTCATCAACATAGACGAGCAAGAAATCTTGTATTCCTTCTTTGTTGTAGATGAACAAGGAAGAATCACTCAAACTCATTGTAAAGCCATATGATAGTACAAATTCTTTGAGTGCATCATGCCATGCACGAGGTGCTTGTTTGAGACCGTAAATTGCTTTCTTTAATTTGCAAATGTGTCTAGGAAAATCAGCATGGATAAAACCAGGCGGTTGTTGCATGCAAACCTCTTCACTTAATTGACCTTGCAAGAAGGCATTATTGACATCTAGTTGATAATAAGTCCATCCAGAGGCAAGGGCAATGGTAAGGACAACTTTTATGGTTTGAGGTTTAACGACAGGAGCAAATGTTTCTTTGAAATCTAACCCAGGTGTTTGAGTATATCCTTTGGCTACCAATATGGCTTTGTACCTAGATAAGCTACCATCCGGGTTTCTTTTGATTCGAAAGAGCCACTTGCAGCCTACCAAATTTTTGGCAGTATCATTCGGTACCAATTTCCATGTGCCATTGTTCATAAGTGCATTGAACTCTTCTGAACAAACTTGTCTCCAATGGGGAATTTTTAAGGCTTGATTGATGGTTGAAGGCTCCAAGTTTTCAAGTAAGGTATGTTTTGTGGCAGCATAAATTTGCTTTGGTTTAAAAATATTATTTTTGGAACGTGTAATGATAGTATTTCCATTAGATGAGGGGATGGTAGATGGTAAAGACATAGATGAAGAGGGAATAGTGTGAGCACCTTGTATTGTTGCGTCAGCTTGAGCAAGTGGAAGCTCTGGTGCAGGGACCGATATAGAAGCAAGATCATTATGTGTGGAGTTTGTGGTAGGATGAGACACTTGTTGGACAGGTTGTGTATGAATAGAGGAAGGAATGATTGTATGGAGTGTGGGATCAATGGGAGATACAAATGTTGATGGGGTGGTTGAACTAGTTAAATTGGAGTAAGGGAATTGATTTTCAATGAACTTGACATGTCCAGAAGTGTATATACGACCAGAAATAGGTTCAAGGCAGTAAAAGGCATATTGGGATAAGGAGTAGCCAAGGAAAATGCAGGGAGAGGATCTGTTTTGTAATTTGTGTTTGGTGTAAGGTCTTAACCAAGGAAAACATAGATAGCCAAAGGCATGTAGCCTATTATAATCCGGTGGTTTGTCAAAGAGGACTTCATAAGGTGACTTCATGTGAAGAATGGGGGTGGGCATTCGGTTTATGAGATATGTGGCTGTGTTGAAAGCAAAACTCCAAAATTGGCCAGGCAGCTTAGCATGATGAAGTAGTGCTCGGCCGGTTTCAACAATGTGTCGGTGTCTTCTTTCGGCAGTGCCATTAATTTCAGGTGTGTGAGGAGGTGTGGTTAAGTGAGAGATGCCACGTGCTGCCAGAAAATGTTTTAATTTTACAAACTCTCCACCATTATCAGAAAAGAATGTAAGTATAGGCAAATTAAAATGTTTTTCCACAATGGTTTTGAATTGGGCGAAAATATTGAAAACATCTGATTTATTTTTCATAGGGTACAACCAAACATACTTAGAGAAATGATCAATAAAAATGACATAATAGAGATAGCCATCTAATGATCTAATGGGAGTTGGGCCCCATACATCTGAATAAATGAGTTCTAAAGGTCTAGTACTTCTAATATGATGATTTGAGAAAGGTAATTTGTGACTCTTAGCACAATAGCATGAACCACATTCATGAGATGATGGGAGTTTTATTGGTAATTGATGATTAGCTGTCAGATGCTTCATAATAGCTGGAGAGGGATGTCCTAGTTTATGATGCCATGTTGAGGTGGAGTGGAGATTGGTATTAAGTGTTGTAGGGTTGGTATGTGGAGTGATTTGACATGGCAACTGATAGAGATCTTGCTTAATTGGTCCTTGCAGCAGAGCTTAACCCGAGTTCAAGTCCTTCACAACAAAACAAGAGGGAAAAAATTCAACAGAACAATTATTAGTTTTGCATAGTTTGGAAACAAAAAGCAATTTTGATTTTATATTTGGTACACATAACACTTGATTAAGGTGAAGTGATTTGTGTTTTGTGTTCAAAGTTGTTTGACCTATGTGAGTAATTTCCAAACCTGTGTCATCACCACCTAAGACTTTGTCTGAGCCGGGGTAGGAATCAGCCAAAGTGAGATGCTCCAAATCTTGAGCAATGTGATCAGATGCTCCTGTGTCAATGATCCAGTTAGGATGATGTGGTGCAGATTGGCGAGCAGCTGTGTTGGCTTGTGGTCTGCCTCCATTTCTCTGAGGATAACCCTTGATTTTGAAGCAATTTCGTGCAGTATGATTAGGTCTGTTACAGTATTGACAGACAACCTTTGGTTCATTTTTTCCAGCAGCGGTATGAGATGTACGATTTCCATTGTACCTAGGCTGATGTTGTTGGCCGCGGGATCTCGATGCTGCATTGGCAGTAACAACAAGAGAATCTGACATAGCTGGTTCCTCACGATGCAGCAGCATGTCAAAGTCCATGAGTTTCTCATGGAGTTCAGCAAATTCAATGGGACTTTCTCTGCTTCGAAGAGCAGCTGAAATCTCACGGTATTCAGTTGTGAGACCATTCAACGTGTGAATAACCAGGTCTGTTGAATCAAGGGGATTGTTAATAATAGACAATTCATCAGCAATGGCTTTAATACCTTGGAGATAATCAGTCATTGATTGAGTTCATTTCCCAAAAGTGGAGACACGTTGCTTTAAAGCCATGATGCGGATCCTTGATTTTCCAGCATACATGGTTTTGAGAATGTCCCAAGCCTGTTTGGCATTGGTGACAGTGCCGAGGTGGGTAACAACTGTTGCAGCAATAGATGAGATGATGGCATGAAGAATAAGTTGATCTTGCCTTAGTGTAATCAGGATTTATGGTTGTTGCATTTTGCAGAGTTTTGGAAGGACATGGTTTAGTGTCTTCAACATAACCAAACAGGTCATAACCTGTGAGAAGGGCTCGAAATTGAATGAGCCATGCTAGGTAATTTTCACCATCAAGTTTGATGTATATCTCAAAGCCAACATTGAGGAACACCAATTGATTTCCAGGTGGTGGTGGTGGGTTGATAACAGAAGCATCTGATGTGGGTGTGGCCATGGATCAAGAAAAGAAATGTTGTTAAGCTTAAAGAGCTCTGAAAACCATAAAGGAATTCAACTAATTGTATTGATTTGAATATGTGATACAAGGTACATTATATAGATACAAACAGACAATCACCATTTAGTGTTATTGAAAGGAAATTAATAATACTTCCTAATATGATACAATTGTGGTCAATGGAATGAATGTCAAATATTCTGATATGAATATTGAGGTCAATGCAATGAATGAAAATATTCTGATATAAGTGCACAGTTGTAGCATACTGATGCTTATGTGCTATTAAGAGACACAAAATATGAGTTTTTTGTGTGTGTAGGGACCACATGGACACATGTCACAATTGTATGTGGGTGTACAAATGGTACATGCCACCTAAGGTGGTCTATGTATCACTACCCGAAATTAAAAGGATAGGGAAGAGAAGAACACCACATTTATAGAGGTTCCCCCTTTCCATCATTGATAAGGGTACATCCCTTCTTCGTGATAGACAACACCTATATCTTGGTCTTCAACTATGATGAAAATGTTTGCAAGTATATGATTACAAAGATTCATTTGATTCTCTAATCTTCTATGTTAAGCAATCACAAAAGATCCGGTTTTAAGACCTCTTGTAATTGGACACCCACAAGATCTTCGAATCTCAAGCTTCCCTGAAATCTCTTGAAATTCTACTTCGAGAATTCATATTTGCTATTCGAAGCTTTTATCCCCTTGAACCTTATGTAGTTGAGAAACAACCCTCTAAAACCCTTTGGAGGTGAAAAAGTGTCTTCTTTTTTTTCAGGTTCTTGATCCACCACCAAGACCCTTGAGAGAAACAAACCTTACAACTTCTATATCACCCTAACAATCTATACCTCACACTCTACAAAAAATCTTAGAAAAAGAGTTTAATCTGAAGAAGATGTAGAGAGAGTGTGTTTGAAGATTTCAAAGCCTATTTGCAAATTATTTCATTGAGTAAAAATTGTGTGGATATGACTATATATAGGTGTGAGTTAAAAGAGATGATTTTAGTCACACAAAAAAAAAAAACACACGCAATGATATGATTCACAAAAGCCTAGATACGATTCACGTAGTGCAAAATGAGATAATTTGAACATCATGAAAATTGATACAATTCATAAGAACATTAATACGATTCAAACAATTTTCAGATGAAGATTGAATCGATTCAAACTTGGAAGTTTGAATCATATCATGACATACCATATGAAGATTGATATGAATCAAAGAACATTGATATGTATCTATCAGGCCAAAAAATTGAGCAGATGGGTCAAACAAATCATATCAAAGATTTTAAGAAAACCTTCGAATCGTATCAAATGATACGAACCAAATGATATTTGAATCGTATCAAATATCATTTTAAAGAACCAAAGGGATCGGGTAATACGATTCATACCAAATTTGAATCGTATCAAATGACCAAAAAAATCGGTTTTAAAAGACTTGACTCACAAGAAATCTCCTAAACACAATTTTAATCAAATGACACTAATGTTGAGAACCTGAGATCAAAGACTGACTAGGTGCCTTCACAACTGAGCTAATTATGAAGGGGAGAAAAACACAAGAAGGGGGGGGGGTTGAATTGTGTTTTAAATAAACGTTTTCTCTTCTCAAAAACTCAGAACCATAATGATCAGAAGCTAGTTAGACAGCTTCTGAAGATACTGTTCAGGAGCGTATGCAGCGGAATGAAAAACAGAGAGAAAAGAGAAGAAGCAGGACACAAAAGATTTATACAGGTTCCTTCCACAATTCGGAAGTAGTCCTGTCCCCCTTGCACTTCCAAGGAGAGTTCACTAAATGTAATATCTGATTACAAATGCTCAAGCACACAAGCAAGAGACTTCAAATGCTCAAGAACACAATCAAGAGACTTCTAATGCTCAAGCACACAAGCAAGAGACTTCTATCAAACAAAATTACACAGAAAAATGTTTGAGATTGAACACTTGATATACAATCAGTGGTGTTCACAATACAAATCAGATACAGACTCTTTAGACTTAAGAATTTCAAAGATATGAACTTGAAAACTGAAATTCTAAGTGAACTTTGAATGCTTAGACAATTTGACAGAGTTTTGGCGCTTTTGAAATATTGTAGAGTCTTATTGTTCTTCAAGTCTTCACTCCTTTATATAGAGATGTGAAGTGAACGTTGTAAGTGCCAACACATTCAAAAAGAGTCGTTACTGAAGCTTGATCTTTCACCAATGATTCTTTGCCTGATTTAGTTGTTGTCCTATAAAGAATCAATTTCAAATCCATTCCAGTTGAGAGGGAACAAGGATGCAGGCTTGGTTGTACATAAGAGCTGTTTTTCTTGTCTGTTAGCAGAGACAAAGAACAGAGTAGTGGAGAAGGTGGTTGTACAGTTCGTACAAAGTACAATGTCAACGCTTCTTGTCTATTTGCAACAAAATGACTTCAAATCCTTTTGAAATGACCGTTGCTTAAATCCACTAATCTTCTGCCAATGCTCCATAATTTTCGCTCCAAAATACAACACTTGAATCTTGAAATCTGGTGAAATACTGTTGCTTCGAAGAATCAGCTTCTGAGGACCTTCAGCTTCTGATGACGTCATACTCTTCAGGAGCTCTTGTCTTCAGGAGTGCTAGTCTTCAGGAGCGCTAGTCTTCAGGAGCGCTAGACTTCAGGAGCGCTTTAAGTTTTAAATAGATACTTCATTTGCTCTTTATTTGTTCGTTCAGAACCTTGATGAGATAAATCACTTTGTTTATGGTCCTGTACACTTGAACAAATGTTAGCAATACCAATTGTCAATTTTTAATACTTTGTTATCATCAAAACTCTTTAGGGTTTATTGTTAAACACATTTTGTTCCAACAAATTAATCATAAAAACAAAAGGCATAAACAACATCTAATTAAGAGCATCACCATAACATACACTAAGAGCCAATCCACAAATTTAACTTGGTTATGCTATAAAAGCAAGGTTAGACGCTGTTAACCAACCAATATACTATGGTGGTTAAGATTTACAAAGCTATGATTCTTAAAATAATAACTTTATAGGGGCCGGTCTAGGCCATATTAACTAAAACTTTATATGGCGTAGTATCTTCACTTCACAAGTGACAGTCAGAGGCGGTCTTCGATGGTGTATTGGAAGTAGGCAAGTTATTGGGTTGTACATGGTAGGAGCCATGGTTAAGGGATAACAAAATTCCTTCACGTATAATCCTATTGTGCATAGTTTGGAGCATTTATAGGTTGTGGACCTGATCATAGATTGCATCAATTGGAAATCGAATTTATCAATGAAGTTTTCAATGGGAGTGATATGAGCGAAATAGAAAAAGTTGTGTCGATGTAGCATGAGGTGGATGACAAAGTTATATGGAAATTGAATAATGAAGGCATTGCACGGTTAAATTAGCTTATTATTTTGCTAATGATTTGTGTTAGGATTTTCTTCGTTTTCTCCTAAGCTGAAATACACTGATTAGAAGCAGTTCAAGAACAGCTTCTGAAGTGATGTTCAGAACTAAGTTGCAGCGGATAAAAACAGAGAGAGAAGGAAGAAAGACACAAATCAATTATATAGGTTCCTTCCACAAACCGGAAGTAGTCATGTTCCCATTGCACTTCCAAGGAAAGTTAACTAAAAATGTAATATCTGATTACAAATGCTCACTGCTAAACTTAGCAAGAGACTTCAAATGCTCAAGCACAACTGCAAGAGACTTCCTATGCTCCTGAACACAATCAAGAGACTTTTATGCTCAAGTACAAAAGCAAGAGACTTCCAATCAAACAGAATTGCAAAGAAAAATGTTTGACACTGAACACTTGATATACAATCAGAGGTGCTCACAATACAAATCAGATACAGACTCTTTAAGACTCTATAATTTCTAAGATATGAGCTTTGAAAAGAAATACTAAGTGAACTTTTGGATGCTGAACAATTTTGACAGAGTTTTAGCGCTTTCGAATTGTTGTTGAGTCTTATTGTTCTTCAAGTCTTCACTCCTTTATATAGAGGTGTGAGATGAACGTTGTGAATTGCCAGCACATCTAAAAAGAGTCGTTTGAAGCTTTGTGAAGGTGGGAAAAACACAAGAAGGGGGGGTTGAATTGTGTTTTCAAAAACGTTTCTTTCTTACGAAAAATAGCACTGTTCTCAGGATTCAGAGTCTGATGGAGTTCAGACTCTAATCAGAGTTCAGAGTCTCAGCAGCGGAATAAAGATCAGATGCAAGAAAGAAAGAAGACACAAACAATTTTATACAGGTTCCTTCCACAAACCGGAAGTAGTCCTGTCCCCCTTGCACTTCCAAGGAGAGTTTCACTAAAATGTAATATCAAATTACAAGTTGCTCAAACACACAAGTAAGAGACTTCCTTTGCTCAATCACACAAGAATGAGACTTCAGATGCTCAAGCCCACAAGCAAGAGACTTTAAAACAATTACAAAGA
Source organism: Medicago lupulina (assembly GCA_958299785.1). Classification (NCBI taxonomy): domain Eukaryota; kingdom Viridiplantae; phylum Streptophyta; class Magnoliopsida; order Fabales; family Fabaceae; genus Medicago; species Medicago lupulina. The sequence goes on along the minus strand of OY283146.1, from coordinate 5,920,986 downwards.
ATTGAAAAAGGGTTTTGAATACTTGATATACAATCAGAGGTATTCACAAAATAAAACAAAACAGAACAGACTCTGTTTTTCTTAGACACTTAGAAATTCTAAAATGTGAACTTTTGTAAGAATTATCTAAGTTGTTGATGAGCAATGTTTGCGACTTAGAATATGAGATAAGAATTCAATTCGCTTGTATGTCGTTCTGATACTTGTGTAACAATTCTTCAAGTCTTCAGCTCTATTTATAGAGGTTTTGAGAGACGTTGGAGAACAGCCAGCTCATCAACTTTTCTTTACCGAAGCTGATTTGACACCCTTGATCCTTTGCTTGATTTGAGGCTTGTACAATGAAATCAAATTCAAATCCATTCCCTCAAATAAGGAAAAGTTTCTGCTACAGTTACTGTTATTCTTGTCGTGTATAGAAGACACTGTGCAGAGTTGGTGGTTGCAGGGACAAACGTAGGCATAGTGGTTGTACTTTTCGTACACTGTACTTTGTCAATGCTTCTTGGTGTCTGAAGAATCTTTGCTTCTGGATACCATTTGCTTCTGATGACTTCATCTTCAGAAGCTCTTTCTTCAGACGCATTCTGATTCTGAATTTCCAGGAGCTCTTTCAGTCAGATATTCTTCAAGCTTCAGTTTAAGATTTCCTTTGCTCTTTAATTTATTCAAACAGAACCTCTTGTAAATAAATCTTTGATTAATGGTCCTGCACACTTGAATAAATGTTTAGCAAATCCAATTGATAATTTTTTAATACCTTGTTATCATCAAAACTTAAGTGGTATACTTGTGAAACACCCTTTGTTCCAACAATCTCCCCCTTTTTGATGATGACAAACATAAGTATTTAAAAAGATCAATTGTTGTTAACTTAATTAACAAGTTGACTCTTAAGGATTCTGAGTTTTGTAAGCTCAGTCTCCCCCTGAGTCTGATATTCTTTAAGGTGAGGTTTGTAAGCTCCCCCTAAGTCCTATCCAGGTTAATTAAGTTCATTTTTACGCTTAATACCAATATCATAGAATGTAGATGAATTTGTTAAGATAAATTTTATTTCATTCTTGGGCTCAGCTTCTGTTAAATACTTTTCTATTACTCCCCCTTTTGTCATCTATTAAAAAGATAAAACAAACAGAAAAAATATAAAACAAAAGTGAAGAAATAGACATCTTTATATAAGAATGATCAGGAAAGTACAGAGTGTCAAAACACAGAAAGCAGGCAATTAAGACACATAACAGGAAAACAAAAAAGAACAAGGTGTGCAGCTAAGGGTTTGGTTGGGGTTGATGCTGTTGCTGTTGCTGTTGAACAAGAGCCATCAGACGCTGGATGTCTTCAGACTGCTTCCTAACAGTTTCTTCCAGAGCCAGTTGTCTCTGAAGAAGGTGATCTTCCCTAGCCTTAGCTTCTTCTTGCTGCTTCAGCACCTTTTGCTTCAGCATCTTGAAGACCTTGGAGTCTCTTGTTACATATTCAGATTCAGCATAGAACGGGGCATTAGCCAAAAACAGAGGCTTGGTCTGGAGTTGAGAAGAGGAGTGGGATTCTCGCAAGCGTCGTTCCATGGCGTGAGCTTGAATATCACAACACTTCTGGGCAACACCATCAAAGAAGTTCAATGCCCTATTCGTAAGATTACACCAGCTTTCTTGATAGATGAATGGTAGAAATGGAGTGTTCCGAAGAAGCACCAAACTCTGCATTTCATCATTCAGAGCCACCAGACGTTCATCCAGGTATTCAGAATCCAAAATGTTGATGGGGGGTTGGTCAGACATTTGGATTGGTGAAGATTGGTCAGAGTTAGAGGGTGAAGACATGTGGTTTGGTGGTGGTTCAGAATGTGAAGCAGACACAGTGGGTTCAGATTCTGTCACTGGGACAGACTCTGTAGCCACAGTTTCTATTTCAGATTCTGGAATGGTTTCATTTGGAGGTTGGTTTACAGTTGTTGGTTGTTGTTGTTGGTATTCAGGAAGTTCTCCTGAATAATGTTTTTCAAGATTGGAGAGGTCATCCTGTTCTGAGGTTGTGTTTTGTGGTGAATGGGGTGGTTGTTGTTTGTTTGTTGATGGATTGTCAGTTACCACTTGTTCTTCAGCAGCAGCTGTTAAATCAACAACTTGTGGACTGACTGGGTTTGTGGTTGAAGAGGGTGGAATAGAAGTATCAGGAGCAAGCATATTTAAAGGTTGGATAACAGGTGGTTGGAAGGGATGATTGGCAGGTAGTTTATTACAGATGCCTATCCTCTTTTCTTCTAACTTACCTATTGTCTTATAAACATCGTCTGACACTTCTTTGTAGGGAGTGGGTTTAGAAGAAGGTTTAGATTTTGTAGTGGTAGTTTTGGTTTTGAGGGTTCTTTTGGCCTTGGGTACAGGTATGGATATTTTGAATTTCTGACTTAGAGGTGCATTGTCTAAGTCAGAGTCTGTAGAAGATGAGGTGAAGGTAGAGGGTGGAGGAATTGGATTCTGAGTTACCTTAGATATCTTGGGAACGTTTGAGGCAGCAGCCTCTGAAGCAGTAGCTTCTGATGTAATCCCAGTGACTGATTTGTCCGGGAGAGAAACACTGGTTCGAATTACTGGTGGAGGACCAGCAGCTACTGAAGCATTCTCTTGAGGGACAGCAGCTGAGGTAACGGCTTCAGAAGTTTCTTGCAGAACTTGCTGAGCTCCCTTCACAGCACTCTCTTCCAGCTTCTTGGCCAAATTCTGAGCCTCAATAACCTTCTCAATGAGATGTTGATCTTCATCATGATCAATGCCCATAGCTTCCAGAGTCTTGTCTCTATCAATCCGGTATTGGGCTTTTAACCTTTTCTTCTCATTTTTAAGGTTCTGATAGTGCTCTTCAGTCCTCTTCTGTTGTTCAGGAGTGGGTTCAAACATAGGCATCACAATCTCCCCAGTTGCTAGCCTTTTGAGTGGTCTTACAGTCTCAACAAAGCCAGCTTCTTTTTCTTCCTGGGCTTGTTGAAATCTTTCCTCAATGTTTGACTCAGCCTTTCCTCTTTTCCTCTTTGGAGTAGTCACAGTTCCAAAGGTAGTTGCTTGAGTATTAGCATCCTTCTGCTTTCTGGCCACAGCAACTTCAGATTTCCTCTGGGCTTCTCCAGACTCCTTAGCAAAAGCTGCTAAATAAGCAGATAATGCTTCAGGATTGTTCTCTTTAAGAACAGAGGGAAAATTTCTGATGAGAGGAAGAGGGGCTTCAGACTCCTTCAAATCCTTTGAGTCAGTCAGGATTGATGTAATGGCCTTCATGTTGTAGAGGGATGTGCCATTTATCATCCTTCCAGTAGCGACACCCAGCACTCTGTCTGACGCCAGATTGAACGTCTCCAGAGTTCTCAGAACTCCTCCTTGGTAGAAGATTTCAGAGAGAAGTCTTCCACAAGGGATTTGTTTCCTTTTTCCTTTATAGGCTTCCTTGACAGCCCAGCATAAATGATGCATGATATATTTTGGAAGATTTATTGGTTGAAATCCAGCCAAGAAATACAACACCAGTTTATGATCAGAGTTAGGTTGATCAGCACCTCCTCCCTTCTGGAAGAAGCACTCATTCATAATCTTCAGAAGCACCCTGTGCTCTATATCCATTTCAACCAACCTGGTTGCAGGGTTTCCTTTCAGCAGCAGTCGTGTAAAACTGCCCAGCATGGCGTCTTTGCTGCTGACGTTCCACTGAAACCTTCCTTCCATAGGCATCCTGCATGCCTGAGCAATCACTTCTTCAGTGATAGATACAGGGATACCCATCACAGCAGATTTAATTTCAAGGCCGTGAAAAGGTTCAAGACCCATTTCTTTTCTTGTTTTGCCTCTCAAAGAGGGGTTTCTTAACACAGCTTCCTTTTCTTCTGCCTTGGCTGAATCAACATCAAAGACTTCAGCCCTAACCCAGAATTCCTTTACCAGATTTACATAAGTTGGTCCATTTAACATCTGAAAGTACCCAGCCATGTTCTGAGCAGAGATAAACGCTTCCATATCAACCTTGTTTCTCTTTAAAGAAGCGAAATCCACTGGTGATTCAATTTGAACGACCAACGAACCCATTTGAAGAGGAACGGTTACAGATTTAATGGAGATGTTTGATTTAGAACTTGAACCGCTTGTAGACGAAGCCATTTGGAGAAGATGAAGTTTGGGGGTTTTGGGTTTCTAAGTTTGAAAGAAGAGAGAACGTTGATTCTTTAAAACGTAACTGCTTAAGACTTAAAAGTGTAGGAAAGTGAGTGAGTAGTGTGTGTTTGGTATATATAGTGATTTGAAAAACAACTCTTCACATTCAGAAGTAATAGCCAAACATGCGTATTAATGACTTGAGGGGCGCGAAAAAATATTGAGAAAGAAAAAACCATCATTGCCCTTAAAAAGCGTTGTTTCCCAATGCAGATAGACGAGTCAGAAGCCTACACAAAGTAACTTTAACCTTTCCACTTCCCAGTACTTTCAGAGTCGCAAAAAGATTCCTTTTCAGGGTCTGATAATTTTCTCAGAGGCTGAGTCTTTTCAGATTCTCCTAGGAGAGTCTGAAACTTATTCAACGTCTGATAATTTTCAAAGTCTGATTTTTCATTCAGAGTCAAACATTACTCAGAGACAAAATGCATGTTCAAATTTTTCTTTATAAAATCAAATCTTTCAATGGTTAAAGGTTTTGTAAAGATATCAGCCCACTGATGATCAGTATCAATAAATTGAATATCTAATATCCCCTTTTGAACATAGTCTCTGATAAAGTGATGTTTGATTTCAATGTGTTTGGCTCTTGAATGAAGAATAGGATTTTTAGATAGACAAATAGCAGCAGTATTGTCACAATAAATTGGGATACAGTTTTCAGTTATTTGGTAGTCTTCTAACTGATGTTTCATCCAAAGCAGTTGTGTGCAGCAACTAGCAGCTGAGATGTATTCTGCTTCTGCTGTTGACAACGCAATAGTTGCTTGTCTCTTACTGGCCCAGGATATCAGATTCTCACCAAGAAACTGACAGTTTCCACTGGTTGATTTTCTTTCAATCCTGTCACCAGCATAGTCAGCATCACAGAATCCAACTAGCTTATAATCTGAAGATTTCTTGTAAAGAAGTCCAAGATTAGTTGTTCCTTTCAGATATCTAAAGATTCTTTTAACCGCAGTTAAATGTGATTCTCTAGGATCTGATTGAAATCTTGCACACAGACAGACACTGAACAAAATATCAGGTCTAGATGCAGTGAGATACAACAGAGAACCAATCATACCTCGATACAGCTTTTGATCAACTTTGGTTCCTTGATCTTCTTTGTTCAGAGTGCAGGTAGGATGCATTGGAGTGTTCATTTCCTTGCAGTCTTCAAGTTTAAATTTTTTCAGAAGCTCTCTGGTATACTTGGACTGATGAACATACACTCCATCTTTGCACTGATTGATCTGAATTCCTAGAAAGAACTTCAGTTCTCCCATCATGCTCATTTCAAATTCTTCCTGCATCATCTTAGAAAATTCCTTGCAAAGAGATCTATTAGTTGAACCAAAAATAATATCATCAACATAGATTTGTACAATCAGAATGTCTTTCTCAAGTGTCTTCTTGAAGAGTGTTGTATCAACCTGACCTCTTTTAAAATCATTTTTAAGCAAGAAATTACTCAGTCTGTCATACCAAGCTCTGGGAGCTTGTTTCAGACCATAGAGAGATTTCTTTAGCTTATAAACGTAGTTAGGATGTTTTAAATCCTCAAAACCAGGTGGTTGTTTTACAAACACTTCTTCAGATATGACTCCATTGAGAAATGCGCTTTTAACGTCCATTTGATACAAGGTTATGTTTTGATTTACTGCGTAGGAAAGAAGTAACCTGATTGCTTCCAATCTCGCAACTGGAGCAAAAGTTTCAGTGTAATCAATGCCTTCTTGTTGGCTGTATCCTTGAGCAACAAGTCTGGCTTTGTTTCTAATTACTTCTCCCTGTTCATCTAGCTTGTTCCTAAACACCCATTTAGTTCCAATAATGTTCTTGTGTTCAGGCTTAGATACAAGATCCCATACGTCATTCCTTTTAAATTGATTGAGCTCATCTTGCATTGCTAAGATCCATCCATTATCAGCTAGTGCTTCATCAACTGTATTAGGTTCCATCATGGATAGCAGACCCAGGGCAGACTCATCAGGTCTGAAATGTGATCTAGTTCTTCTGGGGCTTTCTTTGCTACCAATGATCTGATCCTCAGGATGAGAAGACTTGTATTTGAATGAATTTTTGGATTGGATAACTTGCTGTGAATCATCTTGATTTTCTTCAGAAGCTTCAGCAATAGGGACATCAGGAGCAGTCACAGCCTCTGAAGTTTCATGTGCCTCTGGAGTTTGATCAGGTTCTGAACAATCATCAGACTCTTCTGAACCTGCATTATTTTCACTTTGCTCTGGAATTTGACTTCCAGGCTCTTTGTCATCAAACTTGACATGTATAGACTCTTCAACACAGAGTGTTTCCAAGTTATACAGTCTGTATGCCTTAGATCTCTCAGAGTAACCTAGAAAGATTCCCTTTTGAGCTTTTGCATCAAATTTCTTCAGATAGACTTTATTGTTCAAAATGTAACAAGTACATCCAAACTGATGGAAATAAGAAATGTTGGGTTTCCTACCTTTAAAGAGTTCATATGCTGTTTTGTTCAGGATGGGTCTGATGTAGATCCGGTTCTGAACATAACATGCTGTGTTCACTGCTTCTGCCCAAAAGTGTTTTGCCAGATTGTTTTCATGAATCATGGTTCTTGCCATTTCTTGAAGAGTCCTATTCTTTCTCTCTACAACTCCATTTTGTTGTGGAGTTCTAGGAGAAGAGAATTCATGGACAATTCCAAATTTTTCACAAAATATTTCAAATGGCTCATTTTCAAATTCTCCCCCATGATCACTTCTGACTTTTAGAATTTTAAGTTCTTTTTCAGATTGGACTTGAATACAGAATTTTATGAACACATCATATGAATCATCTTTAGATTTGAGAAACTTAACCCAACTCCATCTACTGTAATCATCAACAATCACCAATCCATATTTACTTCCATATATGGATGCAGTACTGACTGGTCCAAATAAATCAATATGGAGTAGTTCTAAGGGTCTGGAGGTAGAAACAATGTCTTTAGATTTGAAAGAAGTTTTAACAATTTTTCCCTTCTGACATGCACCACAAAGTGCATCTGAATGATAATCAATGTCTGGTAGCCCTTTGACAAGTTGTAACTTGCTAAGCTTGGAGATTAATCTCCAGTTAGCATGTCCCAACCTTCTGTGCCACAGCCATTTCTTATCACTCACTGACAGGAGGCAAAACACCTTCTGATCAGTCAGTTCTGAAAAATTTATCTTATAGACATTGTTCTTTCTCTTTCCCTTAAACACTATAGACTGGTCATCAGTGTTGATTACTGTGCAGTTGTTCTTATTAAACAAGACGTCATAACCATTATCACAAAATTGACTTATGCTAAGTAGGTTATGCCTTAGTCCATCTACAAACCACACATTATTGATTGAGACTGAGGAATTACCAATTGTTCCAGTACCAATGATTTTGCCAGTTTGGTTTCCTCCAAATCCCACAGTTCCTCCCTCTTTCATGGTCAGGGTTAGGAACATAGACTTTTCTCCCGTCATATGTCGCGAGCAGCCACTGTCCAGATACCAGGACTTCTGCTTTGTATTTCCTTTTAGACATATCTGCAGCATCAACAATTTGTGTCTTAGGTACCCATACTTTTATGGGTCCTTTTGGGTTAGTCCTAGAAGTTCTGAATCTCTTTTGTGTACTGTGTCTGAATTTTTCTTTGTCAGGCTTCTTCCAGACTTTGGGTTCAGAACCTTTAGTCTTAGAATGTGACTTAGTAAAAATAGCTTCTTTTCTCTGAAATCTAGACTTTTGAGTTTCAGACTCTGTTTTCTTCAGAACCTGTTTGATGGGTTCTGATCTTTTCAGAATCTGTAACTCTGGAACTTTTGATTTAGAGTCATTCGTGACCTTTGTCTTATAACTCTTAGGTTTTGACTTAGTCAGTTCCTCTGAATTTGAAGACTTAGATTTTGAATGAGAAGCCTTTTCAGATTCAGACACAAAATGAGTTTTCAGATCTTCTTTGATGTTATCAGAACAAGGTTTTAGAATTACTTCACTAGAGTTACCTCCTGTGAAACCAATTCCCTTTTTGTTGTTCTGATTTATGCTATAAATCATGGATGCAACTTTGGTTCTATCAATTCCTGTGTTAATAAACTCCTGAAGAGCAGCATCCTGCTCAGTCATGATTTTATTATCACCCTTCTTTGTCATTGTTTTCAAGTCATAATTTTCTTGTTTTAAAGCTTCCATTTCCGTCTTAGTTGATTCATGGAGTTTCAGCAGCTTATTGTATCGTTGCTTAACTCTCCTCAACTCAGTGGATTGGTTTTCATAATGACAAAGAAGTTCTTTGAGAGAATCAATTAGTTCAGATCTGGTGAGTTTAGAATATACCTCAGTTTCAGTTTCAGAATCTGTACTTGACTCAGCATCAGATGATTCTTCTTTGTTATCAGCAGTAGCTACCAAAGCCAGAGCTATTTTAGCTTCATCTTCAGCATCATCTTTGTCAGACTCAGACTCATTATTCAGATCCTCCCAAGTTGCCATCAAGCTCTTCTTGAATTGCTTCTTGAATTTGTTAGATTTGAAGAACGCTTTCTTAGATTTTTCTTTGGATTTCTCTTTCTGCAAGTCTGGACATTCAGCAATGAAGTGTCCAACCTTTTTACAGTTGAAGCAACCTTTCTGATCTTCCTTTCTTGAACTTTTGTGATTACTACCTTTGTTCATAAACCTCTTGTTCTTCTTAGCAAGGTATTGTAATCTGTTTGTGAGCATAGCCATTTCTTGAACAATTTCAGAGTCTTCATCAGAATCTTCAGATGTAGATTCTTCTTCAGACTCCAAAGCCTTCAGAGCCTTACTTGACTTGCCTCTGGATTTTAGTGCAATGGATTTGGACTTCTTGACAGGTTCTTGCTCATTTAGACCTATTTCATGACATTTCAAGGAGCTTATGAGATCCTCAACACTCAAGGTGTTTAAATCTTTAGCTTCCTCAATGGCTGTCACTTTTGGTCTCCACTTTGCAGGTAAACTTCTCAGAATCTTGTTCACATGATCAGACGTTACGTAGCTTTTCTTCAGAATCTGAAGTCCAGAAACAAGAGTCTGAAACCTTGAGTACATGGTCTCAATGTTTTCATCCTCCTTCATTCTGAACAACTCATACTGATGAACAAGCATAGTAGCCTTGGCTTCTCTGACTTTCTTGTTACCCTCATAAAGTGAGCACAATGAGGTAAACATAGCCTTTGCTGTTGATTTGTCACTCATCTTTAAGTACTCTTTATGAGGCAAGGCAGCCACAAGAATGCCTCTGATCGTATGATGTTTCTTATAAAGCTTTTTCTGCTCAGGAGTGTGAGCTTTCCTATCAAGAGCAGCTCCTTCTTCATCTAGCCTCAGATCACCAACACCATCTTCAAGAACATCCCACAACTCTTCATCCATTCCCATGATGTGACTATACATCTTGGTTTTCCACCAAGAAAACATTTCAGGATCACCATTAAACATAGGAGGTTTGTTGTGATTTGAAGATCTTTCACTTTTGTTGATATTGCTGTAGTCATACTGCACAGCAGCTCCAGAACCAAAACCAGAACCAGATGCAGATGCAGAAGCTTCATCCCCAGACATGTTTTTCACCGATCGTTTACTGTAACACGGTTAAGTGCTAACTACAGAGCCGAAGCTCTGATACCAACTGAAGGTGGGAAAAACACAAGAAGGGGGGGTTGAATTGTGTTTTCAAATACGTTTCTTTCTTACGAAAAATAGCACTGTTCTCAGGATTCAGAGTCTGATGGAGTTCAGACTCTAATCAGAGTTCAGAGTCTCAGCAGCGGAATAAAGATCAGATGCAAGAAAGAAAGAAGACACAAACAATTTTATACAGGTTCCTTCCACAAACCGGAAGTAGTCCTGTCCCCCTTGCACTTCCAAGGAGAGTTTCACTAAAATGTAATATCAAATTACAAGTTGCTCAAACACACAAGTAAGAGACTTCCTTTGCTCAATCACACAAGAATGAGACTTCAGATGCTCAAGCCCACAAGCAAGAGACTTTAAAACAATTACAAAGAATTGAAAAAGGGTTTTGAATACTTGATATACAATCAGAGGTATTCACAAAATAAAACAAAACAGAACAGACTCTGTTTTTCTTAGACACTTAGAAATTCTAAAATGTGAACTTTTGTAAGAATTATCTAAGTTGTTGATGAGCAATGTTTGCGACTTAGAATATGAGATAAGAATTCAATTCGCTTGTATGTCGTTCTGATACTTGTGTAACAATTCTTCAAGTCTTCAGCTCTATTTATAGAGGTTTTGAGAGACGTTGGAGAACAGCCAGCTCATCAACTTTTCTTTACCGAAGCTGATTTGACACCCTTGATCCTTTGCTTGATTTGAGGCTTGTACAATGAAATCAAATTCAAATCCATTCCCTCAAATAAGGAAAAGTTTCTGCTACAGTTACTGTTATTCTTGTCGTGTATAGAAGACACTGTGCAGAGTTGGTGGTTGCAGGGACAAACGTAGGCATAGTGGTTGTACTTTTCGTACACTGTACTTTGTCAATGCTTCTTGGTGTCTGAAGAATCTTTGCTTCTGGATACCATTTGCTTCTGATGACTTCATCTTCAGAAGCTCTTTCTTCAGACGCATTCTGATTCTGAATTTCCAGGAGCTCTTTCAGTCAGATATTCTTCAAGCTTCAGTTTAAGATTTCCTTTGCTCTTTAATTTATTCAAACAGAACCTCTTGTAAATAAATCTTTGATTAATGGTCCTGCACACTTGAATAAATGTTTAGCAAATCCAATTGATAATTTTTTAATACCTTGTTATCATCAAAACTTAAGTGGTATACTTGTGAAACACCCTTTGTTCCAACACTTTGATCAATCACCAATGATTCATTGCCTGATATGGTTGATGTCCTATGAAGGATCAATTTCAAATGCATTCCATGTATGTAGGAACATTGTTGCAGGCAGAGCTGTTATCCTTGTCTTGTAGCAGAGACAAACTCTGTGTAGTGGAGGTAGTGGTTGTACACTTCGTACAATTGTACTTTGTCAACGTTCTACAAAAGAACAAGCATCCAATGCCTTTGCATCCTTTTGAATTAGTCGTTGCTCTTCTTTTCCACTCTTCTGCAATGCTTAGACGACATTGAATCCATTGAACAACTTTTGAAGCTTTAAGTTTGCATCTCCTGATGAACTGCAGCTTCTGGTGATCTTCAGCTTTTGATGAACTAACTTCTGATGAACTCACTTCTGATGACACATCATCACTTCAGGAGCGCTTTGTCTTCAGGAGCACTTTGTCTTCAGGAGTAGTTCTCTTCAGATGCTTTTAAGCTTCCTTTTTGTTGATTACTTTGCTATCTTTTGTTCTTCCAGAACCTATTAATGATCTCAAAATATTTGTCTATGGTCTTGTACACTTGAACAAATATTAGCAAATCCAATTGACAATTTTTTAATACCTTGTTATCATCAAAACTCTTAAGGGTAATGTTAAACACATTTTGTTCCAACAGCGACCCCAGACACTCGCCCGAACTCAATCGATACTTCCTTTATATTTGACCCAACTCAATAGCCCATTAACCCATTTAAAAATAATAATAATTTGGACAGACTCAATATTTTCACGCACGCACAAGAATTCCTAGCTCTATAATTTTTGCCCCAACTCTAAAATTTCTGACTCCACCACTGTCCTTAACTATATATAACAACTAACTCATGCTCCCCTCACTTACCACCTCACCACTTCTTATTCCTTTACCACGTCTCCTACTATAAACCCTCCAAATCCTAGGCCTCACGTCATGGTCCACATTCTCTATATCATCCTTAACCATTTGAGTTGTTCCCATCTTGTATTACTCAAATTTTGATGAATGAAATGGCTTAAGTTTGTTATTGTCAACAAAAAATATCATTTCAAATTTTTAACTGCATTGATTATTTCTCAACCAACACACTTTTAATTACGTGCAGTTTTTTTCTACATGTAATAAATATTATGATAAGAAAATAAATTAATTATTTTAGGATAAATTTGTAAAAAAAATGCTAACAACACTCATTTTTCAACACTTTCTCTAGCATTCACTCTTTTATTAGATGAAATTAATGTATGTCCCACGACTTTGTGTCTGTTTTATTTTCAAAATGTAGACCTACAATGATTTAAACAAATAAGATAGCGAGTATTAGAGATGATGTTCAAAAGAGAGTTTTACTGACACCAGTCTTACTTGTCAATCCACAATGATAAAGCATGTATGATGTATGTAATCTTTTTTCAAAGGTAATAAAAAATGTTTACTTATTGACCAGGAATGATTTGATACATAAGTTGGGAGTCACTTCTCTTTTATTTTATTTTTTTGTGAATTTTAACATAAATTTATCGTAAGAATCAATAAGGGAGATGGAATTTGAATTCTCTCCATCGAATTTTCTTTTCAATTTTTAATCTCCACTATTGAAATACACAAACTATTTTTCTTTATAATTAACTATCATTTTCTCTCGCATATTTGATATTTGAGATTACACTTAAAAAATTGAGAAATTTTTTAATGATGAGAAATTTGGATTCGAACCACATATTGTGATATCCTATCGATTGAGTTATGGTAAGGAAGAACTTTTTTTTTAAAATAAAGACTTTTTGTATTAAATAAATAAATAACATATCTTTAAATATGTCGTGAATCTAGTGATACACGTGGGGTGTGCATTATCAAAACGTGGGGTAATTAACGAATGTATCCTTCACGTTGTGGGGATGGATTTTATTGGTGTGAGAGAACAAAGGCGTGATTCTTTTCTCGCTTGTCATCATCATGTGTGTGACCTTGGTATATTAGGCCAAAGCAGATCTCCATGTAGCATCTATGCTATTAGAGTACAATAACCATTTTAGTGTTTTTCTTTCTTCTTAATCATCAAAGAACAAATGTTTTGACCATTTTAGTGTTTGAAATTATAAAGATCGATCAATCAAGTACTTCAATTTTGTGAAATATAGTCATTTTCACAAATTTTACACCAAATTTTAAAGATTTTAGGTTTATTTTGATGAAATAAAATACTATTTAAATCAAGAATCCTACTAGGAATCAATAAAAAAATATTGTCATGAAAATACAATCGTAAAACCCTAGAATTATGTGGATTTTAAGTTGAGGGTTCAATTAGGTCATTCACCTATGGACCACGAGAACAACACCAATAAATTAAATAGATGGTTTAAGTTTATTCAAATTAAAAGTGAAAACATATACAATTACTCACATTCAATCTTATCCTAAAATCCTAAAAAAAATTGTAACCCAAAAAAAAATCCTATCCTAAAATGGTTTCAACCTATGTTACTATTAGTGTCGTAAATCTTTATCCATATTCAGATACGCTCTTCCCCTTAAATGATCATAGACACAATCAAAATTGAAAATTAAGTTATGATCCCTAAAATTAACTAATTTATTTTTCTTCTTCAACAAACCACAATTTTCCCCTTTTTAGTCAAAACCAAATGGTAAAGTGGAAATCAAATATCATCAAATTGAGAGCATTTACAACCACCCCCCAACAATAAAATTATTGTCAAAGTAATAGTCACGTCATTTCTCTATAAAAAAGTTACATTTCTTAGTTCTTCAAACAAAACTCTTACAACACTTCGGTGGCATTCTCTTTAGATTAATTTGTGTGTCTTTTATATTTATACTACCCTCCCTTAAGTTGATATTTTTAACAAAATGAGCTGATCACAATCAACTTGAATTACAAATATTAAAAAATTATAATGAACCATCTAAAGCAAAAAAGAAAAAAGAAAAAAAAATCCAATGACAACTTATAGAACCAATGAAAAACCAGTCGAAATAAATATAATATAATATTTGAGTTTTGTAGAGGTGTTTCATAAGGTGTGGCCTACATTATCTCTTATGATTCGATTCTTGAACAAAGAAGATTGAAATTACATGTTGAACTAAGGAGAAGAAGTTCAATGTTCTTCAGATAAAATGGTAATTGATCGTATGAAGAAACAAAAATGGTGAGGCCTACATTATCTCTTGATGAATTAAAGGTAATTTACCCCTAATGACAAGTAGGATTTGATTATGAAACATGAGATGAAGATCGCATGTTGAATGAAACAGATGAAGAAATTTGGTGTTCTGAAGATGAATAAGTTTGGTGTTCTGGAGATGAAAATGATATTTGATTGTAAGAAAAAAAATGAATTTTTCTTTGAAATGGGTAAATTACCCTAAAATCATTAAGAGGTAATGCAAAAAAAAACCGTTTCATATACATATAATCGATGAGATTCGACGTGACAAAACATTCTCAAAGTAATAAATACGGATCAAATATGGAGCTACAAAAATAAAATCGAAGCACACAATTTGGTTATTAAATTGCTAGATAGTAGACCAAAGGGGTGCCATTTAGCCTGGGAAAGGCTAGTTTTTCCCACCATGGGAAAGTTTTTTTCTGACCATTAGATCTAGTGAAGAACACATCTTTATCATAAACTGTCAGTATTAAATCTAACCACTCATCTTTCTCCTTGCTCTACCACCATTAGTTACTACACTCCACTTTTTGAGTCTCGTAAATTATGGGACCAATTCATGTTTGGCAAATGCACTCCATTCTATACCTAATGGGAAAGAATAATATCAAGCAGTATATACATATACATTCCAAATCAAATAAAGTACTACAATAGGTATTGGTATTCCATACGAGACATTAGTACTTTTTATAGAGACCTTCTCCAGGCATAAAAATTAAAATAAAATCCACAAAATTATTCTAATGCATCAAACAGACACGCATAAGAGCACTTTGCTTTCGATTGCAACATTTTGTATTATTTTTAAAAAAAATGAAAGATAGCTTCATTAACTTGTGAAGTGTGAATAATGTCATTGGTGAAGAAGATTGTGATGAGAAAATGGAGAGTAGCAAACTAGCAATCATTCCGACAAAGAGGTACCAGTTGCAGAGAATGATGAAGAAGAAAGAGCTGAAAATGCTCACTATTGGAGAATGCAGGATCTTGATGGACCAGCTGCATATTATTATTTTTTTGCACAAGTTAGATGCTTATTTGCAGGGCAGCAGGTCTGTCAAGAACAAATACAAGCACCGGCAAAAGGGAGATGGAGGGGCGGCGGCAGACACGAAGGTTTAGAACAGATCTGGTGAGGTGGTAGTGGTGGGGCAAGGAGGAAGATGAGTGGTTAGATTTAATACTGACAGTCCATGATAAAGATGTGTTCTTCACTAGATCTAATGGTCAGAAAAAAGCTTTCCCATGGTGGGAAAAACAAGCCTTTCCCAGGCTAAACGACACCGATCAAAGGATGTTGCATGCTGCAATTTCTCGTTCGTGAGAGCTCTTCTTGAATCTATGTTGTTTGTTCATGAAAGCTTCTTTTTTAAACCATTTTCATGCATCCAAAATTTTCCGCATCTTAACGATATTATTGTTGCAAACAAAATCATTAGGAATTTGTTGTGATTGTATAATGGTGGCAGAGGTTGGTGTTTCTTCAAAAGAATCAATTGAGTTCCTCATAGCTCTGATGATCTTCTTCGCAATAAAGTCCAAGTATTTCTTTACTTTCAAAAATCCAAGTATAAGAACGACATCACTAAAATATCATTTTAAAATTTATGTTGAATTTAACTTAATTGTTACAAAATCAACTTTTAGATTGAGATTGTCTCCACATTTATAAACTCGTGTTTAGTTTTTATCTCATCGATCCAATGAGACCTTTGACAACATTGTGATACCAATATATTTGTACCCTCATAATATGCTCTTCTAACACCAGACTATAAAATGTGTGGCTTTGCATTTCTTTCTCATATTATTTTTTTCCTATAGAGGAACTCATGGGTGGTTTTAAGGCCCGGCTAGCTTGGGCAGTTGCTTAGACTCTTGCTCAATAATTTTGCAATTTTTTTATGTAAATATCTCTGAATTTCTTATATAAACCTCTATAAATTTGACAATTTCTTTAGCTTTTATATTATTTGCTTGCAATTTCTTATGTAAACTCCTCTGAATGTTGATTATTTGCTGCAAGTGCAATTTATTACAAACTCAATGAGTGAAAGAGGCCTACATCTCAAAAATTGTAGAGGAGAAAATGTATTGTAAATTTTTTTGTCCAACCTTTATAATAATCCTGGCTTCACCGAAGAAACTTCTAATGTTTCCCACGCATGCACATGTCCCATATCAAAGTCAACGAAGGTTCTATTTATTTCCCTGCTAACCTAAGCAACTGGTAGCTGGAAATTTAGTGGAACATGAGTCATGACAGGCTAGAAAGTACGAGTGGTCAGATACCACAGAGGAAAGCAGCAGCCCAATGTTCCCAATTGATCATATTTCTTATTCACATGATAGAATTAGAAGGTTGGCTTCCAAATTGAAATTTCAAGCTCAAGTGCCTTTCAAGCCAGTTGAGTTAGAAAGCTAGAGAGTCAGTCCTTGGTCAGAGTTGCAAGGCTGTCATTTTTGTACTATACTCTTTCCTTGGCCTTGCGTTAGATTCTCTAATTCCAAACAGCAAGACCAAACAAAAGAGAATAATAACAATGAGAGTATTGACCAATTTGGTCCTTACATGCCATTCATGTGAAAATGTTAGAGACTAATTCATGT
This sequence comes from Medicago lupulina, assembly GCA_958299785.1. NCBI lineage: Eukaryota > Viridiplantae > Streptophyta > Magnoliopsida > Fabales > Fabaceae > Medicago > Medicago lupulina. Next base: position 5,904,116 of record OY283146.1, on the reverse strand, counting down.
ATTATTATTTTTTGTCAAGTATCGATCATGGTGTTGTCACGGCATATATCAATGGCAGCTTTTTTCCCTTCCTCCATGGCCAATTGTGTGAAGGATGGCAGCGCCACTTCGCCGATATGTCAAATTTTTTGCTCTTCACCATGGTCTACCATCGACAACATCATTGTTAGAAAATGAATTAGATTGCAAAAAAATTGTGACACATAATAATATGTGTGTTAGGATGAACTGCAAAATTCACATAGTCAGAGTAAATCACCGTCGTTTTGACAAAAGCTACACTTTCTAGCCTCACAAAATCACAATAATTCACATTGATTTTTCAAGCTGATCATCCACACCTACACATTGAATACCAAAGCAAAAAGGAGCAGAGGGATTTTCAACCAACAGAGCAACATGTTTGAACACACCGTCTTTCTGACAGAAAACGAAACTAGAATTGTACTTCTAGCATCTTATATTATATTATACTATATTAAAAAAACATAAAAATCTACCACAGTCACATTTTAGACAATAAAAGTACAAAACTAAAAAACAAGAGCTACCGACAGCAAGTAATATATCAATAATAACACCAACTACTTTAGGTACCAAAACAACCTTGGTTTGGTTAAACTAAAGGCTCGTGGCCTGTTCTGTTTGGTAGTGAAATTTTGTCATTTTTATCACACATGATTGTTACATGTAACTTGTATGGTTAAATTAATAACCATGGTTCCGATTAATCATCAATAATCACCCATTCATGCTCATCATCATTGCCATCATGCATAATCATTCAGCTTTGACGAACCGCACAAGCAACAACCTGTGCCCACTGTCTCAACCTTGTCTTCACCATTTGTGGATCATCATCTTCATAACATAACACACACAAAATAACAAACTTAATCAGCAAAACTAAACACCATAGATCTTAATTCAAACTTGATTACTGCGGAGTAATTAACAATGAAGACACACAGTTAGAAAAATGAATTAATTCAAAGTATTCAAGGAGTAACTAAGAGGAAAATAAATTAGATAATAATTGATTGAGAATTTGAAACTAGAGAAATGAATTTAATGATAACAATTAATTAAATATTACCGTTGCCGAAGATGGCGGTGCGAGGGCTACCACGAGGAGAAGGAGTACCATCACGATCGGAGGCTGCGGAGGAAGAAGGTGTAGTTACGGCGGCGGATTTAGGGTTCCGAGAATCATTATAACTTTTATTAACAGCATGATAAAGTTCAAGAGCAGGTAAAGTATCAACAAGACGACGATCAGTTTCAACTTCAGGTGAAGATTCAAATCCAAAACCTAATTCAATGCAAGCTTTGAGTTCATCAACATCTTCATCAGTAACGCTTTTACTTCTCCGATTTTTCCAGTTTCCTTTACGACGAAGCCACGCTTCGTCGCGGTAAAGATCAGGCGACCACGATCGCTGCTTGAGGAGAGGAGAGGAGAACTCTTGTCTAAGAAGAGGTGGACGGTGGAAGAGAAAGGAAGGAGGTGGAGACGGAGGCGCGTAGGAATCAGACATCGGAGCGTGGTTGTGCGGAGGTCGAGGGACCTCGCACGGTGCGTTAGAAGACGCTATGGCTTATTAGGTTTTTTGGTTTTTTGTTTTTTGTTTTTGGATTCGGCGGTTTTTTGAATGGGAAAGAAGAGTGCAAAGATTTAAGGGTGTGGTGAGGTGGTAGATCAAGTTGGAAACCCTTACCTCTTTTTTATTGGTCCACGTAATTATGACCTGTTTTTTTCTCTTTCTTGTATTATTTTTGGTAAATATATACTAGAAAAGAAAAAATCTTAGATTGATTGTATTATTGTCATCTTGTTTGGTTCTTTGCTTGGCGTAGAATTATCGTATTTATTATTTGTTTGTTTACTTAATAGGCCAACCAATGCATCCCATTCTTTGTGGTATTGTGAATACACATTTGTTTTGTGTTTACTTTAGTGAGATAATCATTCACGTTAGCTAGCAAAGAGAATACTTTTTTTGAGGGAAACAAAGAGAATACTTGTATACTGCATCGATCTTAAATTATTTGTTTTGGTTATTTCTCTCCATTGAGAGGAAAAAATACTAGTCTTTTTGTAAGGACATAATAGAAAAATATGTAATGATGTTTCATTCGTACCGTAAAATGACATATATTTGAGACAAAAATAGTTTATTAGAATGACATATAATTTGGAACGGACATAATATTTTACGATATTATCCTTAATTAATGGTATGAGAAAATTATATTAAAAGAATTGATAGAAGATGTAATAATAAATAATTAATAATGATACAATAGAAAAATTATCATTGATGTTTTTTTGTTATTGTAAAAGGATTTATATTTTTAAATATATATTTTTTAAAACAACTTATAATTTAACACACAAAGGTAGTTCTTTTTTTCCTTCAAAGAACAATGGAGAGAGTAGCTTATTGAGTAGTGAATTAATAGGAGATCTTATGTGAAATTGATACCAGGATCACGATCATAAATTATTACACATGAAGTTAGCGAGCTTACTTAACGATATTTAAAATTAATAAATTTTTCTCAACATAAAAATTTTGAAACAAAAATACAAGGGAAATTAGTTTTGGATGTACTTACAAAACACATCCAAAAATGAATACCTAGATGAATGTTTTTTTTGCAGATGATATAGTTCCACTCGGAGAGTCGAATGAAGGATTAAATGGGAGGTTGGAGAATTGAAGCCAAACCTTTGAATCATACGGTTTTCGTTTGAGTCGAAGCAAGACAAGGTATATAGATTGTAATTTTAGCAAGAGGCGGAACATTTCTAACGTAGAAGTGAAAGATGGAGATCACAAGTTACACAGTTTAAATATCTTGTATCTATAGTACAAAACGACGGAGAAAAAAAGGAGATATAAACCATTGAATCCAAGTTGAATGGTTGAAATCGATGAGTGCCTCAAGTGTTTCATGTGATGTGAAAATACCTCTTAAGTTGAAGGAAATTTTTTATCGAACAGATGTGAGACTGATGATGTTGTATGGGACAGAGTGTTGAATGGTAAAGAACCAAACCAAACATAAAATAAGCATAGCATGAAGCGTTGGATATGTGGCAAGATTAGACGAGATAGAATTAGAAATGACAATATTGGAGTGTGTTGTGTGTGTGATATATATATATATATATATATGGGTTTTGCTATAAGCCACCCATGAATGTGTCTTTTAGCAACCCACACCTCAAGGTGTGATTTTCACTTTTTAGTTATAACTTTGCTAAAAGACACCTTCATAAAAATTAGTTGATGTCTTTTAGCAAATGCTCATAGAATAATTTACTAAAAGACACATTCATAAAAAATGTCTTTTAGCAAAACCCTATATATATATAATGAGTTAGGATCCGTTGACATCAGGTGTCAACGGATTCGTTAACACCAAATCACATCCGTTAATTTAATCCAAAAGCTCTTGTTAATTCACTTAACAATGCATGTGAACCATCGCCCACATGATCTTTTATTCCATGGTTTTCTATCTCCTTCCTTGCTTGCACGTTCTCAAACATTTCACCAATCTAATGTGCTGCTCATGCAAATCAAAATCCCACCATTCCATTGTGGTGTAGATTAATTGAATCAAACATTAAAATATAAATATATTTAACCTAATTTCATATTTCAATGACAAATCAATTATATGATTGTCGTTCTTAATAATTTTAAAAACCCAATTCCCGTGATAGGCTTACTGATTTATCTGTACACTTAGAATTGGAAGCAATCCAAATGTGTAATTATTTTTTAATGATTTACAAACTAATATATCCAAATCAATTTAAACATGATATTCTCGTACCAATCCCATAATATTGGCACAAATTGTCTTCATGAGCTGTTATTGATACGATATGTTACCAAATAGGGAATAGAGATGTAGATAAAGAATAACAAATTTTCCAGAAAAGAATAAGGAGGAGTATCACGATGCCTCTGATTTGAATTCTAGATTTTCAGTGATTGAAAACAAATTAATGTCTTTTGTGGGAATAAGTTTGGAAGAAAGGTATTTGGATAAAGATGAATAGCCCCAAATCAATTAGGAGAAGCTTTGCAATGATGGCAGAGAAATAAACACAAATGAACGAACAAGAGCTTCAATTACAGAAGAAATAGCTCTTCGAAACAACGAGGAAATAGAAAACTAGGGATTTGAGGAAAAAAAAGATGCAGCGTATGGTCGACAAAATCTCTTCATGTGAGGTTTTAAGTGGATAAATATTAGCCTTTGGATTAATACAATAGACGGTTAAGATTTGGTGTCAACAGATCCTGACTCTCTCTCTCTCTCTATATATATATATATAGAGAGAGAGAGAGAGAGAGTTGTGTTAACACATATAGTAGAAAAGATGGTAGAAACTATACTTAAGTGGTTTGAGCATGCAGAGAGAAAACATGTGGATTTTGTAGTAAGGAGAGTAAAGATGAGGTGGAGTCAGATAACTAGAGGTTGGGATATACCTAGAAAAATTATACGAGAAGCTATTATGAAGGATCTAAAGATGAGGTGGAGTCAGATAACTAGAGGTTGGGATATGCCTAGAAAATACATAGTATTTTTATATATATAAAACTATGACGTAGTTTGATTCATCTAGCCCACCACACTTAGTGGTATAAGACTTGGTTGTTGTTGTTGGATTTAAAATAAAAATTAAACCAAGCTAAGTCAATACGGTTTGAGTTGGTTTATTGTTGGATTTTTTGCGAGACAATACAATTTTGTGTTTCCAACATTAAAATAAAGTTAAAAAGTTAAAAACAACCATCAATGTTTCAAATTCGATCTAACATTACAATTTTATATTCATCCAACAATGTTTTCATCAACATAGAACAAATTTAAAACACGAACTAAAAAACAACCCTCTTACGCAAGAAATACAAAAAACTAAGATTTCATCGTTTTTTAAAAGGTATCAATGAATTTCTATGATTCAAGATATATCTAACATAAACATGTATGCAAAAGTGCAAGTATTAACTTAAAGCACATAAATACATTTTTGAAATCAAAAGAATAGAAGAAACTTAACAAGAGAAAAACCACGTCTTAGTTAAAAAAAGGGAAAAACACGTCATTCTATACAAATTCCCATTGAATTTATGTGAGTACAAGGCTTGATGACAAAAGTTTAATTAGTGTTTCTGATATGTTGCAGTTTAGTTTAGTTTAGTTTAGTTTAGTTTGGTTGGTAAAATAAAAACAACAAACTGAATAATGTAGTTAAGTTAAAAAATGGACTTAATACATCATAACCAAATGAGATTTTTTGGGATTTTAAGTTTGGATTGGTACAATTTCTCTATTAGGTTAATTCGATTTTGAAAACCTCTACTATTGACACACCATATGTTACCTTCAAATGCATTATTTTTTTTCTTATTCTTTGAATCAATAAAAGCAAACAATTAACCAAGCAATTATACTTAAGTGGCCATGGATGAATCAATTTTTACCTAGACTTTACTTACCTTCCGATCAAGTTTGGAAGTGGCTACTAGCATAAATTAAAAAATTATTCTTTAGAAAAATTAAATACTTCAATTTCCAATACATTGAATATACATATATTTTAATATAAAATAACTCACCATTTATGATATTTACGGAGCGTTTCGATAACATTTCTTAACAAACCCAATAATTCAAAAAATTAAACACTTGTCAATATGATAAATATATATTTTAGGTTATGTGACACATCACGAAACCTCTTGAAATAGTCTCAATTTAATTGGTCTTGCATTTTTTTTGGAGAGGTAATTGGTCTTGCATAATACATATAGGCCATCTTTTTCTTATGGCGTGTTGATTCAATTGAGCATATTCGTACGGATATGCCGCATAGATGCATTAGCTAAGCATAAAGATCTTTGATATGTATAAATTAAGATCATTATTTAAGTACAAAATAAAAGAGCTTCAGCACCTATGTGGGCAAAAGAAATCATGCATTGTGGTCTTTTCTTTTCTTGTATCTCAAGTTTGTAGGTAGTTTGGTTATTAGCATACGATTCAAACGTTGTTATTCAGATTGTATGATACACTTCAACTTACATCCTGGCTGCTCTTTGACTCCCTCTTATTTTTTTTTTCGTAGTATCTATCATTTAGATTGTAATGTCTCGCCATTGAAACATATTTGTAGGGAGACTAACTCATGCGCTGATTTTTTTGCCGACTTTGGTCACTGTAGTTCCTTCTCTTTAGATGATTCTTCAACCTCGTTGTTCCTCTTCGACTGTTAAGCTTTGGTATAATGTAATGAGGTGCAGTATCCCTAGGTTAATTATTTAGTCTTTTGTAATTCTCTTCTTTCATAAAAAATGCATTATGCGAAACCTTATTCATTTGTTGGAAGGAGCATTTGTTCGAATGACGCATAAATATGAAAGTTATCAAGTAACATTTTTTAGCCAGAGCTAGCAAGTAGCATAAAATTGAAGGCAAGTAAATCAAATTTTATTCCTCTCTAATTACATTTGGTTATCGTGGTTAATTGTGTTTTTTTAGTTTCAAAAACCCAGCGTCGAGAGTCACACACATTAAGTGTTGAAAATTAAGTAAAGAAATGTGAGTTTGAACTCATGCCACCACATATGAATGTTCTTAAAACTTTTTATCATTTGAGATGTTCTTATTCCTTTAAAAAAGTTAAATATTACAATTTTCAATACATTGATTATACGGTTTTCATAAAAACTTACTTTATAAGGTTCTTAAAAAGTGCCTTAGAAGTACACTTTTTATCATTTACCTTCACAGAATTATTTTTCTTAAGCATTGTTGTATCAACCATTACTATTAAAATTATATATATATATATATATATATATATATATATATATATTACAAATGTGATAGTTATTTTGAGATGAATGCAGTATATATCCTTAATATTAGTTCAATGCACTATTGACATCCAAATATGTCTTTAAGGATATCATGATCTAAGGACGTTTGGTGAGATAGTTCAAGTGATTTTTAGGTTAACAAGATATCGTGGGTTTTTTCATTCCTTTAAAAAAAAAGAGATATCGTGGGTTCTTATCTAGTGATAAGAGTGCATCAATGTTTTTTTTTTAAGAAGTTAAACTAGCTCATCTAAATTGATATTGAGGAGAATCTAACATAAAACTTTGAGGAAAAACAAACTCCAAAACCCCAAGTCAACACCACTAAACTACCAAAATGGATTGAGTGCATGTGCATCAATGTTAAAACTCTTGATATAGAACGCTTGACGCATGATGTGGTATTATTTGGCTTGAAACACTACTACTACAATTGTGCAAAGATAACCATATCTTATTTACACCAAAATACTAATTGAAATCCAATGTTTTAATAATATATAAGAGCATGAATGATTAAAGTCTAGTTGGGACACCTTCAATTCTCTTTTATTTTTATGCTTTTAATTTAGCAAAAATAAAAATAAAAGTTGAATCATATATGAGTTATATACAAACTGCATTGGTTTGGTTCGATCCCTGCTAATAACATTTTCTCTTCCTTTTAACAAACTAATTTTTGTGAAAATAAAATAAAATAAAGTATTAGGACATTTGCATATAAATAATGGTACTCTAAAACAGTTGTATTAATAAATTCTTAATCATGAAAGCAACCGAATTATAATCTTGACATAAATTTTTTAATTTGAATATGGGTTTATGTACATAGTCGTCATTTTCATGTGCAAGTCTAGTTATTTTGGAAAGATACTCTCATGTTGCTATCAAACTTAGTCTTGATCCAAGTATCCAACAAATACAAACTAAATCTCATAAAAAAAAAACGTACACACTCAATTAATTAGAACAATGCACCAAATACTTTTCCACAATGAAGTCATGCAAAGAAGAATACATGAATATTGTCATATTTCAAATTTAAAATGCAACTTGTCAACAAAGGTAATAAAAAATAGAAATGATTTATCAACAACTGAATTGTACAACCAATGACGTTTTTGCTATTTTCTTTACTATTTTTTAACCGATTTTAATTTGTGTGCACTCACAATACTATAGGGTGTTGGAAAGGTTGTCCATATATTTTGGTTGTATATATAACAGGCATTGTAAAAAATCACATGCTTATGTGAGCAAAGCAATCCGACTATTGTTACACTACATGGCAAAAATAAGATTGGAACCACCGCTTGATCATTTTTTTATTTCCAAAATTTAGTAGTATGTTACCTTTATGGAAAATAGCATAAATAAATGCAATACAAAGTATCTCAAGTATTACATATTCGATGCAGCTCATAAAATGAGGACGATGCACCATTTTCTTTATTGGAATTCAAATTGACAAAGACTTTGGAGGAAAATATTTTAGAGTTAACAATTTTATTTAGTAATTAATGGTATAATTAGAGGAAAATTTATAGGTTTAGGTGTTGCTTAACCTAATAAGCTTTAAGAATAAGGGATGATATTTTTCTTTGAGTTTACTAATAATACATCGACAATGTAAACTAGTTTTACACCGTTATCTAATAGAATCCATCAACTTGTCATGTAGATATATTGAACATCAATGTAAAATTAGTTTTCATCGTTCAAAATAATTACGGTATATTCTATTTCTTATTAAACACGTCAATGTAAAACTAGTTTACATATCAAAAAAGGATTTTATTCTTTGTACAAAAAAAAAAAGAATTTTGGTCCATAGGCATCGATTGTTTGCTCTCAGACATCTTAAACCGACAAAAATATCCTTAACAATAATTAACTACCAATTGAAAACATTTTAAATCGGTAAAACCAAAGTGCTGAATCACATTTAACTATCGTTGTATAGACGGATGATAGTTAAATGTCACCAAACTCGGCCAACATTATTATTTGGGCCTCAAGTGCTGCCCAGGAGCAAGTCAAGGCCCAAGAAACAAATCCCAACATCATTGTTTGTTCTGAAAAAACAAAATCTATCTCAATTGTCAGTGAAATTCATCATTCATCGGGTGTTGGTGGGAAATCAAATCCCCTGAAACTATCGAAATCAAAATTAGGGTTTTCTTTTTCAATTGCTCTGTGATTTGGAAGAATTTGAAGGAAGGAAGATGTGGCATGAGGCAAGAAGGTCGGAGAAGAAGGTCCACGACATGATGGACGCTGCACGAAAACGAGCACAACGACGTGCCGTTTACCTTGCAAAACGCCGTGGTGATCCTATGCAATCAATTCAAGTCGTTGGTTCTCGTTCTCGTGCTTATCGTGATGACGCTCTTTATCAAGCTACCGAAGATCAACAAGGATTGTTAGTTTCTCTATTCCATTTCTTCTCGTTTTAGATTTCGTGAAAATTTAGAATTTTTAAAATTGATTCTATAATTTGGGATTAATCGTGTAATTTAGGATCTTTTAGATGGTTCATACTTCAATTGAAGATAATTTATTTGTTTATTTCAACGTTTCAACATACGGGGAGAAAAAAAATAAGCTCATTGGTTTGAAGTGTTATGCAAAGATAATTTTTTTGTTGATTCTAATCATATATGCATTGTATATTCGGATCATAATTTTAGTACATTTAAGGGTCCAGAGTGAGGTGATTTAATCAATGTGCATTTCTGGTAATGGTAAGGCTTACCCTATCATTTTTTAATTCAAACTATTTGGTCTTTCAATTATCAGATTTGTTGTAATAAAATGATGATTTTTGGTCATAAAGGTTGATTGTTAGTATCAATAGTGAAATTTTCTATTCATAATCAAAATTGGGACATTAAATTATCACTTTTGCGCCCAAAATCATGATTTTCTGGGCAAAAAAAAGGGCTGAGATCAAAATTGAAACAAATACAATAATTTAGGGACCAAAAAGTTTGATTTAAGAAAAGAGGGACTATTTCTGTGAACATGATGAAATAGGGTGACCAAAAGTGTAATTAAGTTAGTTTTTTTCTTCCCTTAATTAGTAAAAGCGTAAACTGTCTCCTCTATGCATTTGATGAAAGGGTGGCATAGAATTTGGATTGAGAGTAATTCAATGGTGGCTATTCAAGCTTTCTCAAACTTTGCTACCGTACCTTGGAGGTTAAGAAACAATTGAAATAATTGTTTGATCAAGCTAAAAGGCTTTCAATTTATCTATTCTCACATTCAAAGAGAATGGACTAATTGTGCCAATAGGTTAGCTAATCATGGGCATTCCTTGTCCGGCGCTTTTTAGTGGGATTCTCTGCCTGACTTTGTCAGGCAAGAATTCTCTGTAGATAGATTTGATTTTCCTATTTGCCGCTGTTCTTAATTTTGCTTGGGTTCCCCCGCCCCTTCTCTTTGGGGTGCAAATCTAGCCGGGATTTGGCATTTTGATGCATTACAAGCTCTTGGTTTATCTTAAAAAAAAATGTATCCTCTGAATTTTTGTTAGTAAAACATACTTCATTCATGCTTGACAATTGATCTTATAATTCATTTTTTCCTCAGGATACCCTGGAACGGGAAACAAGATATTTTGATTGACAGGTCTGCTGTTTTTCTACTGTTTTTGTGAATTCTTGTTTTATATATTTGATTTAATAATTAACAATAAATAATCGGCTGTTAAACCTATACCTTTGCAGATTTGATGGGCGTGCCCTCCTAGATTTCATCCGGGATAGTAGTTTTAGGCGTGTCCAGGAAAAGTCTGAAGAGGAAGAAGAATTAGAAGAGTTTGTTAATTTTGAGCGTTATCGGGATTTAATAAAGCATCGGCGTAGAGGATGTCGGTACTTCTTTATTTCTTGACAACGAGTTTGATTCTCATAATATAAACAGTTTGATTTTTGTGGTTTTTTGTATCTCTTCTCTTCAATATTCTTTTTTCCTGATAATAATGCCATAGAACGGAAAAGGTTCTAGAATTGAGGCCAACCTGATATCCAGGGATTAATTTCGCAGCTAAATTTACAAACTTGGTTTTTAATGGTAACAGTTACCGATGAGGACGCTTTGCAACATGTAAATCTAGAGATGGAGGCCAAGGCTGCTGCTCCATTTGCATCAGACAGGTTGGGAGATTCTTTCCATTCATTTTTAACTGACTGTTTCATGTCATATCTGAGCAAAGCATTGATGTATCCATATATCTTTATATGGATGGTGTGTAAAATAAAATTGTAAATAGCTGTTGGTTCTGGGTTTGTTTTTTACTCTTAATGCAAATAGTCTGATGGTTAAGCAACATATACTAACAATATTGTGCTTCCATGCACTACTGATTCTTTTGAGTCATTATTTCCATTATTGTCAAACTCTCAAGTTATCTTGTAGAATTGGTTGAGTTTTACAACTCTAGATCTCAGAATTGAGTTAATGCGCGTAGAAAATCGTTTTCATGTAAAATTAGGCGATTCTTTTTTTATCAGAAACTTACTTAGGTGATTCTGAAACATTATAATCAATTTTCATTATGGCTAAAAGACAGTGGTTCAATGTTTTGCAAATATTCAAAATACAACCGTTAAATGACAAGGGTTGGTTCTGTACAAACTATTGTCCTCAGTGGTAACACTCGACTCCAAATATGCACGCAACAAACATGAACACATCAGCTCCATGGTTCTCATTATAGACAGTCACAAACCATATAACACACGCAAATATGTTGTAAGTTTGCTATGAATCGAAGAGGCTGATGAGGTGAATGAAGCCACAGCTTAGATGAGCTGAAAATTAGCTCTACAAAGTTTAGTCCAACTCTAACAAGGGGAACTCCGTCAAACCATAATTGTCTATTTCTCTATGTAGTAATTTTGGACTTTGTGATTCGTCAGTTTGTTATTTGATTGTGAATTTGTTATCATATCTTTTGATTTTGAATTTGTTATCATATCTTTTGATTTTGAATTTGTCTATTGATTCTTTCTTGGTCTGAACTGGTTCGTAGATCTATAATTTGCAGCTTTATATGATGTGTTGTTTGCACACTTTGTAACATATAAACTTATCTGTTTGTTTCATGTTTCATTTGTAGATCTAATGTGTCACAGCCTGCTGCAACCAAAGGATCTTACTCACAGGTTGGGTTTTCATATGACGGAAATGGTAAAGAGGAATCTCAGATTTCAGATGACGATGATGAGGAAGACGAAGACGACGAGGATGATGAGGATTTTAATAGTGATGATAGCAATGATGAAGGGATGGAGATAATTGCAAAAGAATATGGGGTCAAAAGGTATGGTTGGCTTGTTTACATGGATAAGAAAGCCAAAGAGGAACAAAAAAGGCAAAAGGAGATAATCAAAGGCGATCCTGCAATTGTAAGCGGAAATGTTCATGACAAGAATGAATAATATTTTTGCTGATATTTTGAGATTACCGTGTAGGATGTTTTTGACTGGTATATCTTATAAATTTTGTAGAGGAAACTGAGTCGTAAGGAAAGAAGGAAGGCCTCTCAAGTTGAAAGGGAGAGAGAGCGAGAAGCTACACGGATACCTGGAACTCGTGTGCTACATCATGACCCCTACCGGTAGAAAATATTGATATTTTTCTGCTTCCGATTGAACGAAGAATATTCTGAAATTGTGCTCCAACTGACAAATGGATAGCAGATTATTCTTGCATACTAGTCTTAATGGTTGACTCAATATATACATGCAGGGAATCAAGGCAAAGTCCTACTTACGAAGCTTATTCTCGTTCTAGAAGGTATAGCATTAGCACTCTTTGAGCACATATGCGTTTTCCATTTTACTCATTCTTCTCGTGAAGGAGAATTTATATGGTATTTTTGACATTTTCAATATGCAGGTCAAGGTCCAGATCACGGTCCTACTCCCCGTCCTATGCAAGGCGTTATTCACGGAGCAGCCATTCTGACGATATTCTCCGAAGCAAACCAAAGACTCCTAAAATAGAATACATAACTGAATTTGGGGGCTCTGGAGAAGCAGATGGAACTAGGCGTGAAGGATTTTCTCCACCACGATCTCCCACATCTCGAGTTGATACATTAAACCGGTCGGAGCACTGGACCTTTAATTATTGCCAAGATTGATTGGACAGTCTTTTCTCTGCGCAGCATATCACCCATATTTTTTCCTGAGCCAATTATTTGTGGTTTTAGAATAGATCATGACTAGGATTGTCAGGGTAACTGCCAAGAGGAAGATGGAGGAGGCTTCCTATTTGGAGCTCAATGTTCCCTGAAATGAATTTTGCATGATTACCTGTAGCTGCATGTAAATATTACAATTATTTTATCTGATACCTCTACTGTATTGCAGGTCATCATCTGGTTGTATACTCGAAGCATTGCACGTTGATCCTGCTTCTGGTGTATCTATCGATAAAGGTGCTAAAGTGTTGAAGCCACCCATAAGGTATACCTACCATCACCCAACAATGTATATATGAATGTGAATAGAGTTCTATTAAAATGGTTTGTGGTTTCATCTGTTAGGAATGGTAGAACTGTATTGTTTAGAATTTTTTTTTCATTGCATTCTTAAAGATTTACACAAAAATTTATTGCATTCTTAAAGATGTATACATGGTGTCTAAAAGTGGTTCAGCAAATCTGTACACATCAATCCCCAGAGCTAAGCTCGTGCAAATGAAGTGTTTTCTGTTTCCACAAAACAAACAAGTTCCTTCAAGTGATAATTCAAGGTTCTCGATAAATTGTCTGCTCTGCCAATGTCAGATAACAAGAGAAAACAACCACAAAAATATGCCAAAGAAACAACAGAACAGAATAACAACCTTTTAAAATATCTGAATTTTTTTATTTTTTATTTATCTGCTTATTGCTATTCTCTTTTCCACAGCACACCTTCAGGCTCAGCACTAGCAAAGTTAAAGGCTAGTGGTTCTGGAGGGCTCCTAAAACCTCAACCAGGGGAGAAGAAAGAAACACCCCAAGAGAGACTTAAAAGGATCATGAATAAGCAACTCAACAAACAAAGTATGACTGTTTGAATAATTTATCTCAACTGCAAATCAAATAAACTTCAACGTTTTCTGATGTAGAGCATTGTTTTTCTTTTGCAGTTAAAAAAGATACTGCTGCAGAACAAGCCAAGAAAAAAGAACAGGAGCGACAGAGGCAAGAAAAGCTTGCTGAAACTAGTCGATTGAGTAGGTATAGACGTCGCAGCCGCAGCAGGAGTTACAGTCGTTCCCCACCAAGGTATTTTATCACACCTTGTATACTCTAGGATTTGTAATTTGTGTAACTTTATCGGAACACCTTAACCATCAAGTAGTTAGGACTTCTCAGCGAAATGGAATAGTGAATGGTTACCCGTTAATAAAATTATGCTATTTTTGCAACACTTTGTTTTCCTCTGGTTTAATTAATATTATGATTAACTGCAGAAGATACAGGCGTAGTAGAAGTCCAAGTAGAAGCAGGGGTTCCAGAAGATATCACTCAAAATCTCGCTCCCGTTCTCGGTCCCCTTCTCGCACCCGTTCTCGGTCCCCTTCTCGCACTCGTTCTCCGCCTCGTTCACGCTCTCCTTATTCTCGTTCTCCCAGGTGAAATTAATGTCTTTCTTTTCCCGTGCCTCTTGAGGTTTTTTCCTCATCATCTCAATCATGATTTACTGATTCAGAAAGTTGACATTTCAGGCTAAGAAACCGTTCAAGGCACTGATGAAACACTGTATGCATGAAAGGCCAACAAGGCTTGTGTGCAATCTGTTTACATATTTGCTCCCAAGTGGTTAGAGGGAAAACACTATGTGCTTAGTTGTGTTGAAGTTGCGGTGGGCAAATCTTTTTGAACATGTCACTTTAGCATTTGCTACTGTATATTTAATATTTACATACTGTGAGTAATTTGATGTCTCAAAAGTTCAACCAGGTACATATTTCTCATGTACGAAAACCTTGGTTAACTTTTGTGAAATCAAAATTTGTAATGTTTCCTTGAAGTTGTAGCCTTCAAAAGAGAATGATAATTGAACTATAATATGTTGAAGTTTGAAACCTGTTTTTACTTGGAAACGATGCACTTGTACCACCAAACATCATACCAACATTTTACCAATGTCATCAAACTCATATCTGGGTCCAAATAGTGAGTGAAGTTTCAAGCAAGTTTGAGAGAGGTCTTTTGACTTGTCTTCATCCACTTTTATAAAGAATAATTTCTTATTTTGGAATGCTAAAAAAGTGTCTCGGGGGAACTCGTTAACATTTCCATTTTATTTATCTTGGTCAAATTTTTTAAATTAAGATAAACACAATTCATCAAAAAATGTAACAAATGCGTAAAATGTAATTAGCAACTCAAAAACAGAAAAATAATAAAAAAAAAAAAAGTGTGTAAAATGTAATAACCAACTCATGATAATTGGCCTTTTTAAACCATGAGAATTGGTAATGAGATATAAACTCATAATAATGTTGCATATTCTAAACTAGCTGTCCATAACTATTTACTCCTATCTTCCTTTTGTCAAAAAAATAATAAAGTCCTAGCCTCCTTGTTTCCCACCATTATCACCAATCGTAGATCATATATAAACTCATAAGGACTAATGCTGCCTATTCTTAACCTGATAAAATGTTTTTTCTTCTCACTATATATTGTTTTTTATTTTCTGAATATTTTTGTTGTCTATAAAAGTGGAGAATTACTTGTTTCTCCTCCTTTTGGGCCATGGTAATTTGATTGTTGTGTTTGATGATGACAGTAAACTAATCTGATGAAAACTAATAGCACATTAAACAAGTGGGTGCTTTATGTCAGTGTCCACTGTCCAAGATAAGAACCAATCGAGAGTTCCCATGGAATTGTGAATGATCATACTGCATTACTGCCGTTCAAACAAAAGATCATGCATTTTGCTTTTGACCAAATTATATGTGATGTTGATTATTGGAATGGACTGCTAGTGAAAGAAAGGAAAGGAGTAGGAGATAAGTCAAGATTGAAGTAGGCCAAAGACAATGTAACCTGGAATGATATATAGTCCCAAAACTAAAAGCACAGATGTTGCAGTTTTGTGTTGGTCTTCATACCCCTACATTGTTGTAACAAGTTTAAGTTAGGAGTTCTATATTAAACCGGAAAAATAAATGTTGAATAATATATAAGCAAGATAATTCATATATTTAACATCTTTAGGTTTTTGGTAAATATATGATGTACTACAACGTATGTGCTGTTTTTGAACTAGTGATGATCCCCAAACTTTTTTCACGATCCAACATTCATTTTATTTAAATCTTTATCTCACCTTTCTCATTTGGCACAATTTTTTCCCTCAGTTTTTAGATATTTTCTTCCACACACACACTTAGCTGGAATAGATTTCCAGAAAGTGACTATTCATTGATTTCCGGAACAATAATTCTTTTAAGAAAACTGAAATATCTGAAACGATAAATTAATATAGGATAACCACACATTTGAGTTTCTTTGGAATTAATTTCAGATAAATCAAGAATACTAGATAACAAAGTTTGAATTTTCTTTTACGATGACCAAATGTTTGAGTTATCAAAACAAAATACGAGGTACTGAGTACAAATTCAGATATATAAATGCAACAATGTTAAATATCTTAACATAACTTTGCCGTCCATTTTGGTTCTATATGACATGAGAAATTATTTTCTGAAAATTGAATAAGTATATTAAGAAGTCTAACTCAAGCTTTTTCCCTCAAACAGTCTAACTCAAGCTTTAAGTATAGGGAAATGTTAACTAGTGCTCTGGGATACTAGTTAACATTTCCCTTATATTATTGTGTTAACCAGTACCCGCGGGACACTAGTTAAGAAAGAGAAAAATAAAATTTTCTCATTAAAAACAACAACTTTTTGATTTTAATAAAATAGAACATTTTATATTTCATCATTTTTCAATACAAAACTTTTAAATTAGTCTCCTTAACTAGTATATTATGCTCAGCTTAGCACAATTACATCCTGGGCGCATTTACATCTACTTTCAACTCTCATTATATTCTTCCCTAAAAAAACTATCATTATATTATTGTTTTTTTTTGAAGGATATTATTGTTATTGTTATTACTATTATTGTTATTGTTATTATATTGTCGGTAAATCAATTAACGAGAGAGTGCACTCAATTTTTTTCTAACAATAGTTTGTCCTTGGCCATAAGGTAAATATTTCACGCAACTTCTTATCCCTCCATACACACAAGCTACCTATATCTTCTCTTCATGTGGAGCCTAAATTTGAAGCTGTCATTTTTTATAGCATTAAAAAGACAAGTGGACATGTTTCTATTCTACCTCTACCGTGAATAGTTGGTAGTAGGACATGCAAAATAAACTCTTAAGATATTAATTTATATATGGAAAATACTAAAAGCTACCAATGGGGTGTATAATTAGCTTGCAAATTGCTATAGCTATGCATGCTTCTTTTCGTGACCCTTCAACTTTTTGCATCTCTTTAGCATTTCTTGAACCACACGGGATTTTAATTTCTAGTATCTGATCTTAAAGCTAGGCCATCAAGTTCACGTCTAAAACTACACTTTATTCTATCCTTTTCACACCGCACGCGTCTTCCCTATTGAAAATGATCGATGCTTATATTGATATTGTTATCTTCGTATTATAGACTTTAACCTTCTATTCTCAACTTTACTTGATTCCCTCTCCACTTTACTTTGAGTGACCACACCTTAGAATAATGGAATATATAATAATATTAAGATTTTGTTTGGATAACCAAAAACTAACGGAACGAAACGGAATTGAGCGGAATGGTACGAAACGGAATGGAATAAAAATTACATTTCATCGTTTAGATATTTCATGATGGAATGGAACTAATTTTTCACTCCATTGTTTAGAAAGTGAACAGAACGGAACATGTTATACCTTTTTTATTCCATTTTTACCGTTTAGTTTAAAAGTATCAATTTGTAATCAATATATTTTTATTTTGGCATCAAGTAACACCATAATAAACAAGTACATAATAAACATGGGTAGTAAAAAGAATGTTCAGTACTGATTAGTTAGAATAAACAATTCAATACATGTTCATAATAAGCATAAGAGCAAAAAAACGTATAATACTAATTAGTTAGAATTGAAGATAATTGTGCAGTGTATAACAATGGTTCCTATATAATTTACGATTGTTGCATAATGATTTGCCAGTCAATTTCTCTGCGGTAGTAAGTAAACATGTGGGAAACAAAATGGGAAAGAAGTGATATTAAAAGACGTAGTATGAAGCATGCGAAAGGCAAGAAGAAAGAAGAAGAAGAAAAAAAATGAAGAAAGGAGGAGCACTTGATGAAATAGAAAAGGCAAGGGCATAATTGTCATTGTATTATTTATGTATTCCATTCCATTGGATACACCCTAAATTGGGGGGAATGAAAATTTGGCTGAATGGGTGGTATTGGATGGAATGAGTTCCATCACACTCCATTCCATTCCTTTCTTGCAAAACCAAACAATGGAACATGGTTTTATCCCATCCCATTCCATTCCACCACTCTCCATCAATCCAAACATAGCCTAAGTTTCCTTGAGTCATCTCTTATTAGATTATTGCAATCAAACTATTAAAATCGTATTTCAAAAGTCTGATCCTGAACGTTAGATGATTTAGAGTAAACCACTAAATTGATTCCTGTTTTTGTAATTGAAAAACTTTTGACAAAGACATAGAATTTTTTGAATTATTGTCAAAAATTTATCAATTAAACGCATGTTTTTATATTGTTTTCACATGACAAAGACTTAATTGATCATATTTTACGATTGTTTACTCGATGATTTATTATATTATAGTCACATCATGTAAAATATGATCTAAACAAGTTTATAAAAAGTGAGTAGCTCTCACTTTACCAATCGATTTTGTAGATATAAATTAAATTTAATATAAAACGTAATATATCATATCTTTATATCTTTACTGTCACACGAGGGGTCAGTAATCTTATTTAAAATTCAAGTCTAAACTAAGCTACTAATTTAGTATGGTTAAACTTTATAAGCTAGCTAGCTATGTAGCATCAATAAATGTCCAATTAGGCAACATATATATAATCCTCTATTCTCCCCATCTCCAACTAGAAAGCTAGCATTCTCTTGGACTAGGAAAAAGTCTTGTTTTTAAAATTCCCAATTGAGGGATGCATCTTTAGGTTAGTATTTAGTATTATTTATATATTCTTTCTTTCCCCAACCAGTAATGATTAAGTCTTTTTCTGGGTTACATGTAACATGTAGTTGAAGGTTGGGCTGATGAAATTACAATCCACTAAATATATCTCTGAAAGACTAGAAGTAACTTTTGCTTGACCCACTTATAAAAAAAGAAGAGAGGATGCTATATAAAAAAAAATAAAAATTAATCTGATAGTTGTTGTTGTTATTATTATTATTATATAAGTGAAGCACATGGCTTGATGTACCTTTCTTGGAAATCTTAATTTAACGTATTTTTGATGTCCCAGTTAATATTTTAAATTGGGATATATATTGTCGAAACCATTGAAAGTGGGTAAGGGTTCCTACTCTGCATAATATTTTCTTATAGGCATGCACTCACATATGATATCTCACCTATTAAATATCACATGCTTTTTTTTATCAAAAATAAAGTTAAATATCACATGCTTGTACTCTAAAGCTAATAAATATTACTGTGCATTATGACCAATACAAACTAGAATTCCTATGCTTTATCTTTTTTTTAGAAAAATAGTACTCTTAATCGGGAGCATAAGATATCTCTATTATGTGGTGCTCAATCCATTTTGTTTCAAATTTCACCTCTTATTTTTTTCTATGACTCTATTCGAATATTTTTTTTGAAGAAGCTAAAATTTCAATCTAAATATTAATGTACATTCATATCATTTAGGAGACTTCCTTTTTTTTCTTTGGCTAAGAGGCCCCGTGCTTGATACATTTGAAATAAACCATCAATTTAATTTTTAAGCTATAATTTTATCTCTAATTAGCCCTAAAATATATAAATATAAGACTTACTACCTCAAATAACCTATATAATTTAGACGAGGTATTAAAATAGTCAATATAAAAAACACAAATTCTGTTATTGTAATTTTGAATTATTTATAGGCTTAATAGCAGTTCTGATCCCTTAAGTATTACAAATTTACGATTTTGGTCTCTTAACAAAATAAATTACAACACTAAATAAATTACAACACAACCCTCTAAAAAAATAAATAAAAATTAAAAAAGACGAGAGAAGAGAAAAGAATTTTTTTGTTTTTTTGTTTTATTTATTTTGTTAGAAGGCCAAAATCACAAGTTCGTGATACTTAGGGGATCAAAACTGCTATTAAGCAAAAATTAAACGGATATCATTGTCATGGTTAGTTGTGTCGAATGGCTTGGTCTAACCCATCTTAGTCCATATTTTAATATTACCACTAAAAAAATGAAATGTACAACAAAACTACTATTTCTTCTAGGGACCAAAAAAATTAAACGACACAACTCACAAAATGCCTACCACATAAAACGTCCATCAAATCAACATCCATATAATATATTTACCACATAAACATCCATATGATATACGCTCTTTACTACAAAATCTACATGTCTTATATGTCTAAACCACCTAAGTCTAGTTTCTACCATCTTTTTTACTATGTGCTACCCCAACTCTTTTCAATGTCATCATTTATTATTATATCCCGTCTAGTCTTACCACACATTCAATTCAACATCCTCATCTCTACTACACTTACTTTATGTCTGTGTTGGTTCTTTACCAACATCGCCAGTTTTACGGTTTCCTGATAAAAAAATTCTTTCAACTTTAGCGGTACTTTCACATCACATAAGACACTCCTCCATTTCAACCATCCAACTTGGATTTGATGGTTTACATCTCTTTATATTTCTCCGTCGTTTTGTACTATATATAAATCCAAAATATTTAATTCGTGTAACTTATGGTATGATATGATCTTCAACTTTCACATCTAAGTTGAAATGCTTTACCTCTTGCTAAAAATACATTCGATATATCATGTCTTACTTCTACTCAGATAAAAACTAAACATTTCTAAGTCTTATCTCAAAGTCTCCAACCTCCCATTTAATTCTTCTTTCAACTCTCAAAATAGGACTATATAATCTACAAAAAAAAGTATACATCTTAGTGCTCGTTTTGGATGTGTTTCATAGGTACATCCAAAACTATGGTAAACAAATAAGGACATAGAGTTTAACTGTGGTGCAATCCTGTGGGTCTCATGTTAATACATTTGCTTATTCAAAAACAAACTTGACTTACTTTTGCCTTTTGTAACAAAAAAAAAAAACTTTACTTTACAATATTCGTAAAAAAAATAAAAAACTTAACTTTACAATATTGTGTTTATTTTGATTTAAGACACGCGGTTTTAATTAATAATTTTGTGTTGTACTGTATTATAGTAGTTGCGTTGTGTCATAATTTTTAAATTTTCTTTCTGTCCCCGTATTTGTGTCATATATCATAGTCATATCAATGTCTTGTAACTGAATGTTTTTTTGTGTAACATTGATTATATGTTCACCATATATACGATGGATATCATGTATTTTGTTTTGTTATAGGCTAATGAAATTCGTTAAGATAATTAAAGCCTGAATTTTAGCACAAGGTGTGTTAACATTTAGGAGGACAATACAACACGAGAGCTAAACAGCCATTTTGGAATGTCATTGACCAATGTGGCTTTGAGGATTTCATGAATCTTTCCCACTACTTGTATAGCATGGAGAATCTCATTGGTTCCTTACTCACTCAACCACTAATTGTTGGCCTTTCCTTATACATCTCTTCTTTTGTAGCTTACGATAAGGTTAATGAACATTTAATTGGTCCATGCCTTCCTCAAAGCATTCTCGATCCGATGGATCCTAATTCAATCCTTTGTAGTTTTGTTTAAGCAATAAAATAGAAAACGATTGATCAAAAAAGAGAAAATAGCGGGAAAAAAAAAGAGGGAAGAAAAATATGAGAGAGGACAAAAACAAAACTCACTCTAAACAAATTTAAAAACACATCTAACTTGAAAGTTGTAACTAGGTTTTTGACCCGTGCGACACACAGGTCTTGTCGACTATAATAGAGACCAATAAATAATCTTTAACCCGTAAGATCATGAGTCGATCAATAAACGTAAATTAGATTATTAGAGATACAATATTACAATCAAATGATAATAAAAAAAATTATAAAGAAAAAAGATAAAAAGAATACAAAATTATATTGTTGCACGGGTCAATTTTATTTATTACTTTTATAGTTAAAAATAAAAAATTAATGCAGTTCATGGTTCCTAACAAATTATTTAAGGTAGCCGAGTTTGCATGTAAATTAGGGTATTCTGTTTGTAAACGTATTAATTAAGTGTACAACAATTTGTAACAAAAAAAATCTACAGAAACAATAGGTTAAGTTGTTGCAAACCGAATAAAATTAATAAATAATAAGGATAAGGATTAAGATATCTATTAAATTTTTACTTTGAAAAATATTCACAGTTATTAGAGAGAGAAATGAAAAACATATATGATGCAAATTTAGAGCCAAAATTTTAGGATAGAGTTGTTGCAAACCTAATAAGGGATTAGTGGAGGGAAAAAATTAGGTTAAGACTTAACAAAATTAATAAATAAAGATTTTTAAAAAAGTAATGTGTTTTTTTTTATTAATTTATACATTTATGAATTATAGATGTAACCACGAGAAATTCATCTCCAACAATAATATCCTTAGTTGAGATAAATTCATTATCTAAATCTTTCAATTCTTCGGCACGTTCCTTAAAAAAATATTTGGCAAGTATTTTCATATCATGAATAACACTGTGATTATTATTGATCTCATTGATGACTGACATGATCGTTTCTGAGATTTTGGTGGCCTAGGACGAACCTACAATTTTAATTCTAACTAATAAATATATTTAAACATCAAACTTTATAAAAAAAGTAAAATATTTGGGCCCAAATTTCGTGTGAAAGGTTGAGTTTGAGATCCATGAATGAAGAAAATGGAGGGAACATCAATATAAAGATCAAAGAAATTAATATTATCAAACCTAATTTTTTTTTGTTGAAAAAGTTATCAAACCTAGTTATTAAAGACTAAGATCCTATATTTATACATGGTGTGATTCCTCTAGAGTTTGTTATCAATTATAACTAACGCACAAAACCGTTATCAACTAACTTGCATTACAAGCAACACTTCTATTCTTTTTTATCCTTACAATTAAAATCCCCCTCAAGTTAGAATGTATGTCAATCATTCAGAGCTTGTTATGCAAGGTGTTGAAAGGCCCTGGATGCAAGGTGTTCCTTAGATAATACTGTAGGTAAATGCAAAATTCCTATTTGCACTTTGTTACGAACCGGAAGACAGTCGATCTCAATATGCTTTGTTCTTTTAAAAAAAAACACAATTTGTTGCTATATACAATGATGCTTTGTTGTTAGAGTAGATGATGATGGGTGATTGATGTGGAACAAGAAAATCTTATAGTAGGTACAATAACCACAAGTTGCTTGAGCCAATGCTCTATTATTTGGCAAGTATTTTAATATTACGAATATCGTTGAGATTTTGAAAATATCATATTGTTAACTTTTTTTCCACTGCAAAACTCTCAAATATAAATTATTTAAGTATCTGAGTATTGTTTCACTCAAATTAACAAAATATTAGTAATTAAATATTATTTAAAAGCTGTATGTGGATCCTCATCCAAAAATTAATTATGATTAGTCAACCATGAGTTGAAGAAAGTCTTTTTGTAAAGAAAGTAGAATGAAAAAACAAAATCAGAAATGGTGGCTCACAACTCTTCTTTCAAAAGCAAGTGTGAACAATAATGCATGTAATGTAAAAAAAAAAACCCTTCAAAAGTCCAACAAAGTCGTATTCTTCACATAGAATAATGAGTGTAGTTGAAGTTGCTTCTAAACTAGTAATACGAATTCATGTGGATCGTTTACTGTGCAGGTGGTGGGTTTGGACTTTAGGTTATATTTACGGAAGTATTATTTTGTATAAATAAAATATATGATAATGATATGATTATCTTCCGTTTTCAAGCTGTTACATAGAGTAATATATAATGCAATTTGGTTGACCCAATTTCATCTTTAGCAACCAAATAATAATCATATCGCAATTTGGCAAATATTATAACCAATTCATGAAAACGGTCCAAGTCTAATGCAATGCCAACAGCCAACATATCACGTGACAGATGTTTTCCCCTCCTTAATTATATTTGTGCTTTAAAGCTTAAAGCAATACTATGTAGTATATCCGTACTAAAATAAGTGTTGTTAAATAATTTTTTTGGTACAATGTGTTCTTTAAATTATTTATATTATTAAAAACATAATATATCTGTCAAAGTTAGATCAAATTTTCTCTTTTTAAACTATTGTTAGGGACCAAATGATTTTTATTTTTAATTATTATTAGGGACTCAATCGTTCATTTAAAGGGACCAAATTTCCTCTTATTTATTTTTATTTTGCTTTAACTTAAGTTTGACTAGTAGGGCTATACAGTCTTGATTAATTATGACTTTAATGTCGAATAAACGGTTGATGCTGCTCCCTTATATAGAACAGTAAGTACAAGTGTTATTTTCTACTTCTTGTTTCTTGATAAAAACTCAACCATATAGTGGCATGGGTTAAAATGCTCACACTTGGGGCGGCCATCATAAAAATGGTCACAAGTGCCTGTAGGATGTCACCATCTTCATGTGCATGTATCTATAAGAAATATAACAAAAAGATGTTATCAAAATATGGAAAAATAACAAAAAGAAAATATCAAATGCCGGCTTTCTTAGCATATAGGCATTCCCCTAACGAATTTAACATACACAAGTAACTTATGAACTTTTAACCATTGATATATTAGTATTTTATTCAATGGTTAGGATTAGAGAAGGGTTACCTGTTTGGTAGGTTTATATGATGCAATGTATGTATTTGCAATGTTACCCCAAATTATATGTAATTATATTTACAGATTTTTAATTTTAATTAAAATTGTGATGAATTGTTTTAATTGATAAGAAGAACCGTTAATTTTTAGACTAATTGAATGTTTTTCTGAGGCATTAGCCTTTAAAAAATTATGTAAATTCTGGGCATTAACCCCTAAAAACTTTAATTATGGGCATTAAATTTATACATTTCCAGTTTTCACCCTTTTTAATTTTTTTACGTCTACATTTTCTAAAATATTATTCTTGGCTTTAATTGGAATTAATTCTGGACACATTTAACCATAATTTCGGGCACTAAATTATCTTTTTTCATTTTAATTTTTTACTTCATCCATTGATATTTAGGCATTAATTCCGGGCATTATTATGATCTCTAAAGATATCTGAGCATTATTTTGGACATAAATCTAGGCATTATATCAGCGGAAGAGATGATAACACTGGATCCTTTCTTCTTGTCAAAAAACAAAAAACACGGTATCCTTTCACTGCTTTTGCTTCTTTCCAAATCGGTATCATGACTAGATCGTAAAAAATTCATTTACTAAATATCAGATTGATTTGAAACACTAATTCAAGAAAAGATTGATTTGAAACGGTTTCAGATTGATACTAAAAAAATTTCAGATCACATGAGGGAGAGAAAGAATTGCAGATCCAGATTCGGAAAATCAAAAGAAATGAGAGAGAGAGTCAAATGATGGTGAGATGGTTAGAATCAGTACATGAGAGAAAGAAGAAACTGAATTTAGTTTGGTGTTGATATTGGTGTCATGTTCTTGATGTTCTTCCTCTTCAAACACTTCCTTTTAGTTTGATTGATAAACATTCATGTTTTCATTTAGTTTGATAGTAATTGGTCAAAGTAGATATTAGATTGTTTTGGGGGAGATACTTTGAATTAAACAACAATTAGGGCCAATGGGGTCAATAGAATTACACCTAAAACTTGCTTACCTACTATTCAAGGTTAGAAAAACTTTTTGTATGATACACAAAAAGAAAGACTTGTGTATCCTAACCTTCACCCCTAACTTCGGGTACTGCTTGGAGAAACAGTACAAATTACAATTACCTAAAGTTACTGTTAGTTTTTTGGAAGTTTGGTAATGTAGTAGTAGTATATAGTAGAGCCAAGACTAAACCTTGCAAGAAATCTTTTTTTTCCATGACAAGTGCCTTGCGAGAAATTTTGATACTCCATGCATTTTTATATAATTGTTTATTGAGTGAGTACTTTAATTATCATGCATTGACAATGGAAAATACTTACCATTCCAATGAAAATCCATCATCTAGCTATGGAGGTCAATTTACTAACTTTCTTTTAAAAGTAACTACCACACACTCTCTATTCTTATTGGACGTCATGTAAAATTGGTTTATACCGATTCTACATATTTTTGGGGTACACCGATAATACAAATAATTTATTTTGTACAAATGATATAACAATTTTGATTAATATGTAAGTCATATATATGCAATTAATGTAGGTCTTGTTAATAACATAAGGATTTAGAGAGAATAACAAAGGAGACAGTTTGGGTTTCATAAGATTAACAATTACATAACATAATAAAGATTACGAGCAAATAAATAGTCAAATTTAATGGACTCGACTACTAACTTAAAAACCTAAAGGTTCTAATTACATAAATCCAATAATTTATTATCTAACAGAGTGTAAAATAATTTATAAATTAAAGTATAATAGATAAAAATAACTAATATAGCCCGACAAACAATTTGTTGGCATGGTGGTAGTTTTAGATTAATTTGTGCCAACAAAAGAAAAACTTTCAAATTGATGAAAGGACAAAAAAAAAAATAATAGAAAGATTATGTATATAATTTTGAGGGACATATATTTATTAATATTAAATTTAATTTATATAGACAATCGATAATAATCACCTCATCATAAAAAAATATTTGATATATTTTAAAAACACCCATTCGTTATTGCACACTTTAAAATTTTACGTGACAGTATATACAATTAGATTCAAAATCAATTGAAAATTTTGGAGATTAAAAAAAATGTAGGCCCACGTGACTGTACAACCTCGTCCTCTATAGTGATAGTTATGGATTATGGTTGAGGTTGGGGTTACCCGTGCCTAACCTCCAAATCCAAAAATGCAATGTTGCTTGGGGAAGAAACATCACATTAATGAAGAGACCAACAGGTTGAGTGATGCTAACTTCTCATTGATGCTTTTAGGTAGGTGGAGTTATGCAAAACGGTGGAAGAGTTAGGAATGTAATGATGAGTTAGGGTGTCTCTATTTGTAGGGAAGGATCCTAACGTGTAATAAATTGGGATTGATTTATATCAAACCATATCGATGAACAGGAGCTTGGTCATGTTGACATTATTAAAAATAGTAAAGAAACTTATTTCAAAAATAATAAAAACATCCTCTCAAAGAAAACATATATAACACTATTAATATAATGTGAAATAAAAGACTAAATAAGAAAATATAGTTACTTGGGTGCTTTTTATTTGGTACTTCCAACTTACAAACGGAGTATGACATATAGTTTTTTTTTTTTAAAGGAACTATAGCATATACAGTAGTTATCAACTATAGTAGTTTTTTAAATAAAAACAAATTATATTTTTAGAATATTAATTATTTTATAACATATGATTTATTTATTTATTTTGTTATATTTGATTATGGATCAACTCCTTTAAACGTGGAGAAGACTCAAACATATCACAATTTTTTTATCATTTGCAGACAGATCAATCTAGTCTATTTAATGGACATGTTTATACCAAGTAGGTTAAACAGGGCAGACTTGTGAACATGCTCAGCTCTCTTTACACCCATATAGGCAGAGAAGCTAGCTCGTGAAGGTAAGTAGCACTAAATAGCACTTTTTAATAATAAATTAACTTTTTCTTTGGTTATAGAAAATGATTAAACTTTTGTAAAAAAAAAAAAAGTTGAATTTAGCAAAGCTTATATAATATTATAGGCATCACTATAATTATTTTTTTGTAAAACAAAAAATGCTTCAATATTTTATAAAAATAAAAGCTTCATTATAAATTTCGGTGTAGGGAGAGTAGAATATTGGCGCCAATTATAAAAGCATAGCATTCTTTGTAAAGTAAAATTTATAATTATTAGAATTGGGAATTAACAATGCAAAACTTGCTAGTAATTTAATCCATATATAATTGTGTAAAGAAGATATTGATATTTTGTGATGGGAGGACAACTATCTATATAATTTCATTCATGTACTACATTCGATCTGTTTGAGGGACACCTAAGCTATAATTGTTTTTTTCAACGGATAAACTAGTTGGATATGGACACCTCTCAACTGTTTTTTTTTCTTCCTTCTTTTCAAATGACGGAAAGAAATAGTAGTAAAGACTAAAAGAAAGGAAAAAAAATGAGGAAAATAAAGAAAGATAAGAGGGAGATTAACGTTAAAGCACAACAACAGTGTGCTATTATGATTGTGTGCTTAGCTTTTGGATTCGTTGCCAAACAAATGCATGATTGCTCGTGGGCCAAAAATTGGTCACGCATAATACTACTAAGTACTAATAATAACAATAATTTTTTCTAATGATAATTAGAGTGTAATCAATTAGTAACTTACATCTCTAAATAGTGACTGATAATAGTAATATAATATGGAATCAACATTTAACCAAGCTATAGAAATGATCTAATCTAATATATAGTAAATTAAAATCACTACATGGTCACTGAGAAAAACAAAGCATAAGTTAATTGAGCGTGGGTAGAATTAGTTAATTAAATACTAATGAAGTAAAAAAGATTATAGGACTGCCCTAAGCAGAAAGTAAATTGTCCCGCATGAGAAACTTTTGTGGTTAAAAAACATAATCAAATACTAATCTTCTCATTACCGTTGATGAAAGGACAATTGTTTCTTGAAGGAGCCGTTGTTCAACAGCTGTTGTCTATATTGATCATAATATCATGTCATGCTTTGCAATTTATAAAATCAAGTGCTTATTTTTCACATTCTGTTTTTTTTACCTATTTCGCACTTATTCTCTTTTCTTTAATTCCTATCATAATTCATTAGTTTCTTTGTAACTATATATGTCAAATCATCTATCTATACATATACATTCACATTAAATATGATTCAAATAGACCTCCAGATCATTCCTCTAAAATAAAAAACCACCAAATTATTACATGCTTTAAAAATGCGAGGTTCAAACATAAAAATATGTTTATGACTAATTACATACCAAACATAGGTTTAGTCTATGGTGGGAAAATTTGATAGGTCTTCTATCATGAGTAAGTCAAAATTTTAATGTTTAACCGTTAAATAATGAAACTCTAATTATTATCATACATTAAAAACATCAAATACTTTTTATTTCATTTCGCTTTCTCTATTCTCTCCCCCTTTGGTACTTGACATCTAGACATTTTTTGGCTTAATGACTTTTGGATTTTTTTTTTCAACTTTGAGTTCTTGGAATTAAATTTTTCTAATGTTAAAGGTTAAATTTTGTTTTCATCTAGATTTTATTTCCACCAAATCTTTACTTTTAAATTTAACTTGAAAAAATCATAATGTGAAAGAATGTGAAGAATGCAAAGAATGTGAAGAAGACACGAGATAAACAAAACTTCTTCATTCATCCCTCAACGGAGGTACCAACGACGACACTGCCAGAGGTGGTTTACATACGTTCTTGTTCATACATTCCAAGGCCTAATAATGGTTGCACTAGAAACACTACACTCACTATTTTCTTTAAAAATCGAAACTTTTAAGCTTTTCTTGTAAAAACTCTCAAATCACCCATGATTCTTTCTTGAACGACATTGACATTTTCTTCATTTTGGGGTGAATCGATCTTTGAGAAATTACATTTGAGAGGAAGAGGAAAACATAATTGTTTTGATTAATTTTTTGTTCCACTAATTCATTCTAAACGAGAAACAATCTATTTGAGATGTTTGAGAATTGTTTCATGGTCTCCCAAACGTTGATGTTGGAGACAAAAGAGAGAGAAATAGTTTAGATGAAGAGAAAAATATACGATACATAATCGCATATGTACACATCGCATAAAAATACACAAATACATTTCAAAAACTGAATTCAAATTTATGATCTTGTAAGAAATGATCGATTTATAAATTTACCACTTTAGCCAAAGAGTGAGTTCATTTACACTATAACAACAGGTGAAGGAGAAATGAAAAAAATAATAAAGAATGACGAAAAGTAGACCCCACAGTTTTTGATCCTATAAATGAAGAAGCTTGTGTACAAGCAAAAGTCCCTCTCTGTCTCTGTCTCAAACTCCACAAAACGCACCATTCACCTTCACCTTCCTGATACACCCATAACAACAAACACATTAAAAATGGTCGACGTAGACCGGAGAATGACCGGTTTGAACCCGGCTCACATAGCCGGTCTACGCCGCTTATCAGCCCGAGCCGCTTCATCTTCTTCCACTTCCACCTCCTCAGAACGTAACGGTTTATTCTCATTTTCTTCAGTAGTAGATAAAGTCATAACCCAGCTCCATAGCTCCGGCGTCCAAGTTCAACCCGGTCTCTCCGACGCAGAATTCGCACGTGCAGAAGCAGAGTTCAGTTTCGTTTTTCCACCGGACCTCCGTGCAATTCTCGCCGCCGGTATCCCCGTCGGACCTGGATTCCCTGACTGGCGATCCTCCGCCGCTCGCCTCCGTCTCCGTGCATCGCTTGATCTTCCGATTGCCGCAATCTCGTTTCAGATCGCTAGAAACTCGTTCTGGTCAAAATCTTGGGGATTAAGACCTTCTGAACCGGAAAAAGCATTGAAAGTTGCGAGAAATGCTTTGAAGAAAGCTCCGTTACTGATTCCGATCTTCAACCATTGCTACATTCCGTCTAATCCTTCACTCGCCGGAAATCCGATTTTCTATGTTGATGAGAATAGAATCTTCTGTTGCGGTTTCGATCTTTCAGATTTCTTTCAACGTGAATCACTCTTTAGAAGCTCCGATTCTGATCCGAAGATTCTCATGAAGCAACGTTCCGTTAGCGAGAAATCCGCGGGTTCTTCAACAATTTTTTCACGGAGGAGTCTCGATTCCGGAGGAAGGACGCCGAGGTGGGTGGAGTTTTGGACAGAAGCTGCCACAGATCGTCGCCGGAGAAACTCTTTGTCGTCGGAATCAACTTCACCGGAGAGGTTTTTTGATATTCCACCACGGAGCGTTATTCCGGGTTGGGTTGATGAATATATTGATAAAATCGGGTCGGTTTTAAAAGCGGGCGGGTGGAGTGAACCGGATATAACCGAAATGGTTCAAGTTTCGGCTTGTGGTTTTTTCGAAGGGGAAATGGTGATGTTGGATAATCAAGCGTTGTTGGATGCTCTGTTATTAAAAGCGGATCGGTTTTCTGATTCACTTCGAAAAGCTGGGTGGAGCTCCGAAGAGGTATCCGAAGCTCTAGGATTCGATTTTCGACCGGAGAAGGAAAGGAAACCGGTCAAGAAGCTGTCGCCAGAGCTTGTGGAAAAGATCGAGAAACTGGCACAATCAGTTTCTCGTCCATGATCCTCTCCGCATAATTGCAGAGACTTATAATACTTGAAAGTTTGAAATGAGATTAACATTTATTTTTCTTTTATTCTAATTTTAATTTTTATGATTAGGTTTTGATTTTCCTTTTTGGTGTTAAAAAACACTGGGAATTGGGTTGTACTAGGAACAATGTGCACAAAAATAGTTTGAAAAGGTTTTTTTCATGTTTAAGATCAACTTGTCCTTTTTATATATACACTACAAAATTATAGTAAAGTTCATAATAAATAAATGATCAACGGTTGAATATTGGTATTGTTATACATGCTTCATTTTATTTACTCTATTATGAATGAATTGTTTTAGCTGGAAATGGATCTACTTTTTAAGTAACCAGGTGCACGTGTGTAAGTGCATACATTTAGATATACCTATACGTATAATGTACTTGAAAGGTGAGCTTCCAATGTTCAATCAGAATATGCTGGTTGTGTAGGACAGCACAGGATCGTATTATTATCATCCAATGCCAGGCAAGGAGATGCAGGTGTTGTCGTTTCATTACTACTTGATGGAAGGGAATATGAAAATGAAAAACATGAGTGTTTAAAAACAGAGAAAGGATTAAATGCAATGTGTGTACTGTATGTATGAGTGAGGTTGATTCTTTTCAGTATAATTTCAAATTTCAATGTAATTTATGACAGAGATACGTGATTTTTCATCCTTTTTTCTGAAGATCAAATTTTATTGGAATTTGGAAAAGGATAATAGGATATGCATGCAATGCCTGTATTGATTTGCAGGCAGATAAAACTGACACAAAAATAATAATACTGTAATAATAGGCAATAGATCGAGGCACATTGTTGTTGGACTCAAAATGATTTTTTTAATATCATAATTTCACATGAAAATTTTATATTCTATAGTATCTTAACGGTAATTGTTTATTGTTTAAGTAGTTACCTGTGTCTACTTGCTGCATACTTTGAACGATTAGTCTTTATATTCAAACATCAAAGACGGTTCAATCTTATAAGACTATATAGAACTTTTGGTGAAAAAAATCATATAGAATTTCAAGATATAAAAAACCATTGTAAGTGAGAAAAGTAGAAAATTTGGTATATGGTTATTTGCCTTATACAGGGGAAACTAGAAAATAGTAGACATTAAAAAGAGGAGAAATGATATTTGTATATTCTATTTTCATTGTTTTTGTTTAATTACAAAAGGAGAAAAGTGGTTGTCATCAAAGTTGTTCAATATTAGTTGTATAAATATCACTTCTCTAAAAAAACACGACAATTGACAACACCCAATTTTTTTAGGTGTTTAAAGAATGTTCTACATTTCCCTTATTTATGTATTCATGTTAGACATTAGTGATGATTTGAAGATCAAATAGTCTACATTTAAGCTCTATATTTTTAATTAAAATTTGTATTATCTTAGACCATCCAATCAAGATCGGACAACCATAGATTTTTCTGATGCATGAATAAGATTAAATGTGAATTCATTAATTCAGGGATGACAAGTACATTTGTTTGAGATTAAGAAAAACAGAATAAGGGCAAATCTGGAATTGAAAGTCGGTGACAATAGAGCAAAGATGGACCACGTGATTGGGGCCCTAAACAAGCCCCAACTTCAAGGGTTCCGTACGACGAAAGAGCATGAAATTAGAGGCTTTCATGTTACCACTCTTCATTTTGTTGTTTACATGTCAACTTCTTAGCACCTTCTTCGCTTTAACGTTGAACATGCCACTCTAGTTTGTTGGGTAATACACTAATGCAATATGAAGTTGATATTTTGTATATTTTTGGTCAGTGGTTTTGTCTTTGCTTGTTTTGTAAGCATTTGAGGGAGCATCTCATGTACACTAGTGCAGGTTTTTTTGTGAAAGGAGGATGCGTTTTTATTTGATTTATACTCTGTTTTGGTATGATTTGATTTGCACTTTGCTTTGGTAGGATTTTTTGTACATGAAAAGTTTGGACTAGTTGAGTTTATGGCCTCACTAGGGTGTGATGAAAAACTCCAAGGCTCGTAGAGCAGCAATATTTTCCACCAATAAAGTGTTTGGATCGGTTGTGAAATTCAAATTCTTGTGAAATATGAATCTAATGCTTACCAACTATACGGACTTAAAACATTGACTTTTGTGTAGACAAGATAAATTGCATTCCTTATTTGACATACATGAATATTGAAGGAAACTCTACGAAAAAAGTAATCAAAGGTGTATTTGATTTGTGGGGTTCAAATTACTTTTAGGGTAATATTATCATATTAACAATTCTACAAATTCCTTCAAAAAAAATCTACAAATAAAAAGTGTATATTAAAAAAATTAATTAATTTTCAACTTCATGAGAAATAAATTGACCCAATTTCAAATAGATAGTTTCTTCTTTTGATATCCTATTCCTAACATGTAGCCATATGACACATATTAACATATTTCTTATTTCTAACTTTAGTGTAGTTAATATCTCCTAGTTCAAGTTTTTTTTACACGTCTTTTGTATTTTTGTGGTTTTTGGTCTTGTGCATTGTTATGCAATTTGGACTTAAGATTGGCTAATTTTGGTATCACATTGTCACTTATACTTGATGTGAAAGACATAGGGGAGCCAATTTTTTGGTATCGATATTTTTTATTAATCTTTGTTTGATATTGTATAATGAACATTTTTTATTCAATATATTACATCTCAAACTTATCATATTTATCATACCATTCTCTTTTATTTTTTATTTTTTTTAAAGTGTATACATTTAAATGGAGTGTACATCAAACATTTTCTTAAAATAATATACATGAAGTTAGGTTAAAAACATTCAATAAATGCATCCACCAAGATTATGGAGAAAAAAATACACCCCCAACGGTAACTGCTGCGCCGCATATGCCACATTCATCGATCCTTTCATGGTTAATTCTCAACCAAACAATTTAAACCTTGTCATCAATCTTCTCTCTGATTCATGTGTTGTTTGTAAAAATCACCGCCAAGGCTTCATAATTTTCTTCTTCTCTCCACGTGCTTCCCTAGTGGTAATGTTTCAAATGGAATGGTCTAAGCCAACCACTTAAGATTGTGACAACATCAACCCACCCCTTAGATCCTATGTGGGCTCTACCTTAAAATTATTTCAAATTCAAAGACAATAATTAAGAAGGGGTGTGTGAAAGTGATTTAATGTAGATGATATGAGATGAATATGGACGGTGCTACTGCTTGGTGATGAAGCTCAAATCAAAGTTAATTTTATCTTGTCTGACATAGAGGATGAGATTGTGGTACCCATTTCCTTCCCCACTCGTATTCATACTTTCAACTTTTGATCCCTAAACCGCTCCTGCTCCTCGTTTTTGTTCATACAAAGGGAGACAACCATTCTTCACATTTTGCATTGCTGACTATAATTCAATTGTTTGTTTCAACAATGTCCTTTGTTGTATATGGTTCCTGTTTTTATGTGTACCTCTTAGAATAGACTAAGAAGACTAATGTGCATTATTTTATGTTATTTTCATTGAAGTGAAGATACTTGATATGATATGTGGATATGATAAGTAAATACGGGAAAATTTCAAAATTTAAGATATGATATAACCGTGCTACTTTAATGAAAAATTAAATTTAAACTATAGAATTAAAACTCAAAATACAAACTATAAACTAAAACTCAAGCAAAAAAAAACAGGCGCAAAACCTAAACCTAACCAGACATTGTCTTTACATGATACTCAACTATGACAACATTCTCAAAACAACAAAAAGAAACATTGATGCCCAGTGGCGTTGCCTTGATGAATGATGCCATATAGGTTATTTTGTTTCCACAGATTCTTTTCGCTAAAACTAATCAGAGTCGTATTAAACATTAAATGTATTAGTGATGTTATATCAAGCAAATGGAAATTCCACGAGATTTTCCAAAGTATGTGTTGCTCTTAAAACATGACTCAAAGGCAACACAATTTTATTCACCCTTCAATTTTGGGTTTTGTGAAAATAAGGTAGGTAATAGATAATTTTTACTGCATTAGAAATCATGTAAACTAAATGACACTTTTCGAGATGAATAAGTAGAAAATTCGCTATATATAACATTTCCCTATATACCTTCCAAAGTGAAAATTCAACAATAATGTATTATATGAGAATATATAGTCTCTTCTACTATGTCCAACTCTCATTAGTACTAATGTGCATTATTATAAATAAACGTAGGACCAATTTTGGCTCATGCTTCCACACTCCTCCTTGCTCCTAATTTGTCATTGGTTTGGGTGGGTCTTTGTGCTTGTCAATGCCATCATACTTTGAAACACAAAATAAATCAGCCGGAGACCATCAACATATTAATGTGTACTTATGATATGTAACCATCGAGGGACCTCTTCAATTGATTTCCGTCTCCATATTACAAAATATTAAAATGATCATAATTTGAAAAAAAAATTATCTTTTATAAATTAAAAATATGATAAATATTGAAGATAACAAATTCAGTTCGATTTCTGTTGTTACTTACTTATAGTTTTAGTTTCTTTGGTGTACGCTTATAGTTATAGTTTCCACATTTCATTAGTATAATTAATTACTTAATGTTTAGTTTAAATTCAATTTGAGGTTTTCCTTTTAAATTACTAGATACATATTATTTTTTCTCTAAACATACCCCTAATTAATACTATTAATTTATTTTGAAATATGAAAAGTCAAATTTAATACACATACAAACAAATAACAATTTAATAATATTAACACACAAAATAGACAAATTAATTACACTAACAATCTTTCTTAATAAATGTGAAAAATGCAATAGATGTTTACTTATAGAGACGTAGGGAGTATAATTGCAACCTTTTTGACCTTTCGCTTTCGGTAATTAACCGAGTTCATTATTCCATTTACAAGAAATTAGAATTCTCTCTTTGTGTGATTTGATAAGAAATACTGAGGACTTAAAGGTGATTATTGTTATATATTTTTGTGACAAATTGTTGTTTTGACCTTTACCTTTTGGTAACCAACTCAACTCTCTCTATGTCTCTCTCTCATATTTGATAAGAAATATTGACGGCTAGAGGCGATTCTTGCTATATATTTTTGTGAGAAATTTTTGTTTTTGTTTGAATGATAAATGTTTGTAAGTTAATTGTTATGTTAATTTTTTTTTTTACTAGAACTTGAACCACGAACTTCTAACTTCTTAACCCTTGGTTCAAACCAGTTGAGCTTAGTGGTATGGATTGAAACACTCAACGAATATTGTGAAAGAGGTCATTTTTATAAGAAAAAAACAACTATTTATGATCATTGAATAACTAATGCATCTCTTTAAAAAATTAACCATTATAGAACAAAAACGTAATATAAATAGAATTATATTTATTAGAAAAATCAAAATATATAAATTATAAATTTTACACTAATTATGTGAGATTCAAACACCATTCAATTTAACAAATTTTCGTGTAGAGGATTTGCATGTAATAGGCGCCCCCTATCCTCAATCCCATATGTAATTAGATGAAGACAGACATTTATTAGAAAAACATCAAGACAAACACTAATAGGAGTAACATGTATATCAAAATAAGTTTTTCTTTAAAAAAAAAAGTATATCAAAATAAGTTTTTCCATACCGTCCCATATTGTTTTCATTGTTGTTGATTGTTTCACTTATTTATGTGTAATGTTCCTATTTTAATGGGATATAATTAATTTTTTAAACAATATATAGTTTAAATAAAAATGATAAATAGTTTCAATAAAGGGGTAAAATTGGATGCTTGAGTTGGGTTTTCCTTACAAGTTTGTGAATTGGGTTATGTCTTGTATTACCACGACATCTTATACCTTTAACGTAAATGGTGATCTGACTAGTCTTTTCCATCAAAAAGATGTATAATGTCTTAAGAGATGATTTTGCAAATGTTAGCTAGAGGAAAATAATTTCCAAGAAATGTCTCTTAAAAATGTTTGTTTGTTAATTAGTTAGCTATTCATGCTAGATTGCCAACTTGTGATAGGTTGAACAAAGTTGGTATACTTTGTGACCAATTGTGTATTTTGTGTAAATAGGTGAGCGAAACTTATTCTCACCTTTTTTTCAAGTGTGAGTATTTTGATGGTGTTTCGACAGGTATCTTGCAATGGAGTAACATAAGCATTAATACTAGCAATTGGCAGTTAGTGATGCAATGTCTCTTGAGAAAGTACAACATGAACAACGATATGCATCAATTTATACTAGAATGGTTGTGAGTGTGACTTAGTGTTTGATTTGGAAGGAGAGAAAAGTAAAAGATTTCAAAACTTGCATTTGTTAGTACAAAAGCTCCTTCGCCATATCAAATCGATTGTCTACGTTAGAGATTTGCAATCTAGGAATCTAAAGAGCCTAGTGTGTAAGTTTGTAAGGCCTTAGCCTTTTCATGTTTTTTGGTTTCTTATTGCCATGAAGTTTGTGATATGTCTTTTGGTTAATGAAATACATCTCTATTTAAAATGGTGTATCTCCTTCATATATTGGTGTGTGTATATATATATATATATATATATATATATATATATATATATATATATAAAATACATTTTTGGGGTGATTTTTTTCAATTTCAATTATAACCATAAACAAATTTGTTTATAAGAATGTTATATTATTGGTGTCCTTCAAAAAGATAAAAAATTTATATTATATTTGATATATTGTTGGTGTCATTGAAAAAGATAAGTATAGTTTTTACAATATCAAAGTGCAAAATATCTATCTATTCTATATACTATATATAAAGGGAATACATGAATTTATAATGAATTTTTTACTTCCAATTATATAAGAATGCTATATTGTTGGTGTCATTCAAAATGATAGGAATTTATATTATATTTGATATATCGTTGGTTTCATTAAAAAAGATAAGTATAATTTATTTAAATTTAAAAGTGAAAAATATCTATATTTATAATTTTAATCAAAATCAAAACAATTTTAATCAAAATCAAAATTTCATAAAAACCATTGTTTATACTTTATATGCATTAATACGATTAAAAGAGAGGAACGCTAGTAGATACTCCCTTCATTTTTATTTAATCGTCGTTTTGATCTTTTAAGATACAATTTGTCAATTATACTCTTTCTGAATTAATCTTATTTCTGTTCAATAATCAAGTTTGTCTTTTTAAAACAGTTTTGTTTTAAGAAACTTCTGTTACCTTTTTTTATTTTATTTTTTTTGGTGTTGGTCGGGGTTTCAACCCCGGACCTTGCATATATTATGCACTGTCCCTACCAATTGAGCCACGCTCACGAGGACCTGTTACCTATAATAATGGATTCTTCCTATATATTTCGAAAACTTAAATTTTTTAGTGGAGAACTCTGTAGTTTTCAAAGGGTATCTCAATAGACGTTATTAAATGCAATAAGTTTTTCAAGCATGCATAATTGATCACAGTTCACAACATGGCTTGGTTATCCCCACCGAATTTATAAAGTCTGGTTACAAAAGGATAAAATTTTGAAATTCAAATTGGCAAGATTTTGAGAGGGAAATATTTTAGGGTTAACCTCTTAAGCATTTAATGCAGTAGAATTAGAGGCAAAATAATAGGGTTTAGTGGTAGCTTTACATAATAAGCTTTAAAAATAAAGGATATTTTTATCAAACAACTTGGAGATATAATCTGGTGGGTGTCTCAAAAACTAAACAAAGGACATGTTTTTTGAACTTAAACTAGAATTCTCTCTATTCACGTTCTCATTCAATTTTTTTCCTTTCACAAGAGTTTATCAATTGATTAAGAACATCCATTGAACCTATACTTGGCTAAAAAGTGATGTTCTTAATTTCATTGGTGGATTTTGGTGAGAGGTTGATAAAACCAACGAATG
This sequence comes from Medicago lupulina, assembly GCA_958299785.1. Lineage (NCBI taxonomy): Eukaryota > Viridiplantae > Streptophyta > Magnoliopsida > Fabales > Fabaceae > Medicago > Medicago lupulina. The sequence goes on along the minus strand of OY283146.1, from coordinate 5,864,593 downwards.
ACAGCTTTGGAAACCCCTCTCTCAACTGGATTTATCATTGGTTTTTTTTTTGCTTTTTTCTTTTCCGAATACATTTCTATAATTAAAAGCTTAAATTGTTTTAAGGTTTAATTATATTTTTGGTCGTTTAACTATTTAAAAATTTTGTGATTTTAGTCTCTCAACTTTCAAATATCACTTTTAGATCCAACTTAAGCCCTTTAAAAAATGACACTAACGTTGATTTTGATTTGGTCAATGTCAGTGTATGGGGGGTAAAAATGCCGATTTTTGTAAGCTTGGGGCCAAAATCCTTATTTGTACAAGTTAAAGACCAAAATGCTATTTAGCAAAATAATAAAAAGTACTACTTTGAAAATTTAGGGGGGCAAAATTGTTGATTATGAAACTTTTGAGGTTAAAAGTGCAATTTAGTCTTGCTTTAATCATCATACTAATACTCCCTCTGTCCCGGATTAACTGAGCCGAGAAAAATTGTTTTAAGTGTTTAAGTATTGGTGTATTCTCCACTATCATAAATGGAAAGTGAAAAAAGTAGTTTAATTAGAGTTATAAAGGGAATAAAGTAATTAGTATTGTATTGAAAATTGAAATGACTTTTGGGACATTTTTTTATTAAAAATGGCTCGGTTATTGTAGGACGGAGGGAGTAGCGGAAATGCTTATTATAACGAATGACAAAATAATATCCTTTAGATTTCAGTTTTATTTAATTACGGTTTCATCAAAAAAATTACATAAGACCCATCATCCCATGATTTCCGGCACTGCTCATAATATAACAATATGTAATTGTTGAAAAGAATTGTTTTAAATCATTTGAACTTGACCAACTTCAATGAAACCATTTGAAGCATTTCGGGTATTAGTGGAAAATGTGTACCACTCAAAGGATATACATTGATTTGAACACTGCATTTGCTGCTTGTTGCTTAAAATGTTAATCAAACACGTTATTCAACATACCTAACATCAAACTAATGACATAGTGAAGTTCAAGTGAGCTTACAAATAATAGATAGGCATTTAAGCCAAACTAGTGGCACTAACAAAATAAAAGTTTGAAATCAAACTATTATGCGTAACAATCGTCTTACAAAATGCTAGAGAATAATATACAATGTTTGCTCATTTCGATTCATGATGGCAACAAAATTGTGCTACAACACTTTTCAAGTAAATAGTAATAGATCCAATACATGTTACAAAGAGATATCAAACATGAATTTGATTCTCCTTTCTAGTATCAGTATTGGTATATAATTTAATTCTAAGAATCACTATAAAAAATGCTGATGTTGGGTGACTCTGGCTCCTTTTTTTTGTTGCTGAACAACTTTTCTATAACTTGAAAGAATAACCTAACTAAACAGAATCATAGTTATACTTTACTATACTGTAAAATTTGTGTCCCTTTCTTTTTAGAAACTCTTGGAGCATATATGAAGCCTGCAAATAACTCCCATGTTTAGACACCATATATAACGCACCGTACATAGCACTTATTTCAGAGCATTTAAGACAATGACTTCACATTGATCACAAGAACTAATGTTCCTCTTCATGCGCGGACATTCTCTACTGGTCCGTATTCTTGAAGATGGGACTGTCAGAGAAAATGCTGAAAGCATTAGAAGCATATCTCAAGGGTGTTATTGCAAACGGTGTACCAGTGAAAGTATACATTGATTTGGACACAACATTTGGCAAACGAGGGAAGCCAAAATGATCAAGGTGAGGTACTTCGTCGTTTATAATGTTGTTATTGGCAGGCCTACAGTTGCTGATTTTAGAGACGTGATCTCAACCCTATGCCTCACCATGAAATATCCTGTCGGAGATGTAAGGGTCAGAGTTGTCAATGCAGACTTGGATATGGCCGAAAAGTGTTACGATATGTGCTCCATGGCTTTCTAATTTAGGCGTTTCTTTCGATTTTCATTTCAACAACTAAGAAAAAAGTGTCTTATGTTATATGAGTTATCTTTACTTTTCTATATGTAATTTCTTTAAAATTACTGCCACAAATGATTCACTTTGTGTAACAAAACAACTATTGGTAAGCAATTGATTGTGACTCTGAGTGATCATATGCATTAGAACTATATTTGCTGCTTAAAATGTTCATCAAACGTTATTCAACTTCTGTGTGCAGCAATAGTTAAAATTCCTTTTAGATATGCACGTTTTGATTCAATTCTTTGTCTTTTATGTTTTTAAAGCCAGCTTTTAGATATAGTAAACAGAACAAATGTTTCTGTTTTAACCTATTTAATAAACACAAGTTTTAAAAAATGAGCGACATCAAACTGATGAAACTCCTGGATCATGGTATGCTTGAACCGAGACAAAGATGCAGTCAAACCATTGAACCGTGGTAAAGACCGGTTCAAGGTCCAACCATTTGATTTGATTTTTGAAACATCGTCTTTGTCTTGATTTTATAGTGGAGCGTCAACGAGGATATCCTTTGACACATGTCGCATCTAGAAGACATTATACTATTGGGGAAATCAACCTCGAAAGGTTCTTCGTGCGCATACCATTGCATGTTTCCAGCACCGACAACTGACGATATAAAGTATTGTTTGTGTCCTAAAAATATTTGATAACTACAACCAGAGAAGTTCTAGTGAGCTTCTCATCATGACAAGATTAGGCTATCAAAACATAAAGTCTAACAAATTTAATTAAATATGCATTGAAGCCAGACTAATGGCAACTTACCCAACAACAACCAATTCAATTTCAACCTGCACAAAATCTGCATTGCCAATATAAGAAGTATAGCCAATGTACTCATCATTGTATCAATATAAGTAATATATAATTTAATTCTGAGTGTCATAATAAAAAATTGTGTAACATGTACAAATTCTAAAATGGTTGCCATCATGGTAATACTACCATACACTAAAACAATGTAGAAGTTGGATGGCTCCAATATTTTTCCTGTACAAATTTTCTTTAACTTACCAGATGAATTGTGACTAAACATAATCATACTTACAAGACTCTATGGCTCCAAATTTTCTATAACTTACACGACGAATTTTTTTCCTGTACAGATTATACTTTCTGTAAAATCTGTGTCCCTTCCTTTTGAGCAACTCTTGGAGTAGATCTTGTCACTTTTACACGATATGAAGCCTGCGAATAACTTCCATGTTTAGACACCATACAAAATGCACCATTGTCAATATGTATAATTTGGAGGAATTAGCTGTTACCTGATTACAACCAAACTCAATCAAATGAGAAGGACGGATGCGGGCAGGATAATTTGGCGGTACCATATATCGCCTCCCTTCGTTGCTGAAAATATGATGCGAAACAAATTCGATATACAATTTTCTAGACTTGTAATATTCGATAAAAAAGAATTAGTAGCCTGAAATTTGTTTTATTACTTACTCAGTGATTCAGGTCCCATGTTGACTCCGTAAATCAGTCACGAAAAATGCACCATCTTTGTAGTTAATTCGAGCATGCAATTGAGATACCTTTAAAGGAGAAACTTTGTTGCATGATCTTCAAGACCACATGAGTTGGAACCATGTCTAATTCAGTTCAAGACAAATTTTCTTACCTGAAGTGAAGGTATTGTGATTAAACTTCCCGGATAATCTTCTTGTTCCATACTCCTGTAATTGCAGAAACATATCAGAAAATTTGTTGAAAATGAAAAATTGAGAATGAAATTTTACCATAGATAATAGTTGATAAAAAATTAAGAACTTTGCTTGTGTTTCAAAGAAGCACCAAAAGTCTGATAGGTACATTAAGGTTTTCAACAAATCGAATATAAAAACTGCGAATAAATTTCATAGACGAGGTGTACCCAATTATGTAGGGTTTTGTCTCATCTTGGCTCAAACATATAGGTTTGAGATGGTCTGCTACATCTCCACATGGTAACAAAATCCATCTACAATTCAAACATAAAGGGAATGACACAGAGTAGTATGATCTGTATATATGGCAGGAAATATATATACTAAGGTTGATATTCATCAATAGTAGGCCAGAAACATACTCTCCATTAATAGTACGCTCAAGCGCATCGTCATCTTCAAACCATGTGTGTAGCTGGTCACTTGCCTTGATCAATAATCAAACTCTTATTAGCATTTACATCACACCAAAGTCTGATCAAACTCTTATTCCAAGTAACATAAGTGCACAAAGTAAATCAATCTAACATACTTTGTCTGAGAGCCTGCAACATAGTGGTCTGCCTTCTAGTTTGGAGCTGCAAAATAGCATTATTCTTCATGATTTCAAAGAATAAAAAGCTGTGGTAATTTACATAAATTTTTTAAAATATTATCAATCACCACCAAGATTAAATAGAGAACTAATGTTTTCACTATTATCAGTTTCTTCAGCTTTCAATCCTTTTTGGAATTAATCCATTGATTCATATTACTAACATATGCATGCATGATGAAAAGTTATAGATAGCAAAGAAATGTGTCACTTACCTATTGCCACCTAACACCCAATCCAATATCAAAGGCATCGACTTTTGAATAAAAAACCTTCCTCCAACTCTTCCTGGATGTGGTATTCTAAACTTGGTTAAAAACTGCAATATAAAGTAACCATGAACTTGTAGGTTTCACAGTATGAAGTATAACCTTCACTTTATTATTCAAAATATAATTTAAAACAACTTAATTCCTAGCTACCTCAAAGGTTCCAAGACCAACACCTAGATATGCCTTGTAGGTGGAAGCCATCAAAGCTGCCATTCTTGCCATTCCATGAACGATAGTAACTCGTAATCTTCGCTCCCTCTCGTAGCTGAAAGCAGGAACGAAAAGAGGAAAAATACATGAACTACGAGTTAACAAAGTGATTTATAACCAAGTTAACCAATTTGAAAATTAATATACGATAGTTTATGAAAGTAATTGGTTGAAGTTATGAAAGAATGATCCATCAGTAAGAAGCCATTTGCAAAATAAATCAAGTCATTAAGATAATTAAGGAGATTGAATAGTTTCAGAAGTTACCTCATAAGGGAAGAACCAATGTCAATTGCAGAGCCTGATTTTGCACTTTGCTGCCATGCATTATCCAACTCCCATGCAAGTTGAGATCCATCCTGTGAGCCATGCATCCTCCTTTGGCCCATATTTGGCTGCATGGCATGAACAAAATCACCAAGTAAGGTCACACGTCCTTTTCCGCATGTTAGTGTCAGCGTCCGATCATATATATCTCGTCGCAGAATTGCCTCTTCTTCAGTGGCAACTATCAAATCTATTACATTATCACACCAGCCCTCAAATATCTTCAGCAATCTTTCCTTTTTCCCTGCCATGGAGATAGAATTGAGAACTTTTTTTTTTGACAAAAACAAAATGATATTCATTTATTCAAATCGAGAGATTACATCATTCAACACCGCTAAAAATGTAAAGGATGAATCTGCGAACAAACTCACAGCATCCAAGTTAATAGCATATAACGGCATAATGCCTACAAAAATATATGATAAAATTAAAGTCACCGGAATATCATGCCCTCCGGACCTGCAACATTGACGCCTAAATCTTTGATTGAGTAATCGATCTTTCAATATGAATCAAATGAACACCGCAGAAAGACGAGAAATTAAACAACGCCGCACAAGACGACGAACAACAAACCACCACACTTAGGTGATGAAATCACAAAGAAAAGACCTAGATCTATGTGAAAAATCACTTATTTAGATTGAAATGGAGAAAAAAAAGATGCAGACCCAAAACCATCCCTCAATAAAAAATCTCAAAGAAAAAACCTAAATAGAGAAAACTAAGGCCGACGTGTTGGAGAGGAAGAGTATTATTTGATGGTATGATAGAATTGAGAACTTAGATATTGTAAGATTTAGATCCAATTTATTTTGTATAAACATTTATTATTTTCATTTCTTAAACTCTTTGTTCCTTTTACTTCTTAACAAATAAAAAATTACTCTCGAAGGGAACAATTGCTTAGCATTTTTTGAAACTACCAAAATGTCAAAAATTCTACTTTCATTATTTCAGTAAATGCATTATTCCTAGCAGTAACATTTTATTTTTCTCCAACATAGTGATGAAAATATGATGTCAAAAATTCTACTTTCATTTTTTGAAACTTTTTTTTTTCTGACTCCGCCACTTCTAATATGATGAAAATGAGTCTTCTTATATGATAAAATTAGTCCGTGTCAAAAAATTTCATCAACATTTTTGGTCTCTAAAATGCTTAAGGAAAATGTCACAGGGACTTAAAAGTGTGATATTATTTTGTAGTGACTAAAAACTTAATTAACCCTAAAAAAAACAATTAATTGGGAAAAAAACTTAATTAACCCTAAAAAACAATGAAGGGACTAAAAACCAGTTGATAGGACAAATGTAATGAAAGGTTTGAAACTCCCGCAATTAGAAGGTATGTTAACCTCCGCTAACTAGCCAAGTATAAGCATGACAAAAATTACGTATGTCACTTTTGAGACCGCCAAAAACGAAAACCGTTGAAAAATTATTTATAATCTCGTAATATGGACTTATAGTTTTTTAATTTTTAATTTTTCTGGGTTTACCATTACACCACTTTGCGAAAATTTGGATCTGCCAAAAACTAAAACCGCCACAAAATTATTTAAAATCTCACGATTAAACCCATGAAATTGTTTTATTTTTTTAAATATCTTTTGGAACAATTTTAAGACCATATATTTAATTTACTTTCAAGTATAAATAGGATCCCATAGCAACAAATAAACCTCAATTCTCTTCTTCTTCTTCTCATTATCCCACGAACCCTAATTCAAGAAGATTTCAACCTAACCTAACCTAACCCTAGCTTTCTCTCTGAAGATGGGTAGCGAAATCACACAAGAAAACATCATACACAAACAATTACCCAAAAAAATACACATGCACAGGACCAGATGTTGCTCTTCCTATGGTAATCAAACTCCAAATCAACAACAACTTCTCTGTTTTAAGAGTTTTTGTCAACCCTATGAGTACAGTGGACATTCTTTACTGGTCCGCATTCTTGAAGATGAAACTACCAGAATCAATGCTCAAACCATGTGAAGGATTTCTCAAGGGTACTTTTGGAAAAGGTTTACCAGTCAAAGGATACATTGATTTGGACACAACTTTTGGTAAAGGTGAGAATACCAAGAGCATCAAGGTTAGGTACTTTGTCGTTGAGTCGCCACCGTCTGTTTCTATTTATAATGTTGTTCTTGGCTGGCCTTCTCTTAAAGATTTGAAAGCAGTACTCTCAGTGGCTGAACTCACCATAGAATATCCCGTTGGAGATGGAAAGGTTGGTGTTGTCGAGGCAGATATCGAGATGGCCAAGAAGTGTCACGAAATGTGTCCCTATTATGTTATGTAGCTTAGAAGAAAAGTGTTTTATGTTTGAGTTTAGTAGTAGTATCTTTACTTTTTCAGCATGTTTTTTAGTTTCTTTGTCTAGCAACTATTGCTATAACAGTTATGATAGCTATCTTTTAATGTTGATCAAACACGTTAATCGACTTGTGTTCTGTTAGATATGCAGGTTTTGATTCAATCTCTTTGTCTTTTATGTTTTTGAAAGTTATAGAAAACAGAACTTAATTGTCCTGTTTTGTGTGATGTTCTAACATGTTTATTAAAACATGGTTGTTTTTTGTAAACCGAACCAGGCTCAAACAGGTGAGACCCTTGGGTCATGATGTGCTCAAACCAGAGAAAATTCACGTCAAACTGCCAAAATAACCAGACTTTAGTTAAGGTTGGTGGTTGAACCATCCAATTTGGTTTCTAAAGTAATGTGAAACATTGTGTCTTGATTTTATAATGGTGTGCTAATAATACTTTACATCTGCAGAGGGTATCCTCTGAAAGATGGTACACACTTAGAAGACATTTAGTTTAGAAGCACATACCATTGGGGGTATCAAAACCTCCGGCAGGTTCTTGGTGAAATGCATACCATTGCATCTTTCTAGCACCAACATCTGAAGATACAAAATATTGTTTGTGTCCTAAGATTCGGTACCTTCAACCAAAGAAGTTCAAGTGAGCTTCTCAACATGACATGAAAAAAAGACGGCCAGCAAGTGTAGTTAAATAGGGATTAAAGTTCGACTGTTCGAGAAACGGCCAACTCACCCAACCGATTCAGTGTCAGGTGGCACAAAGTCTGCTATAAAGGATGAAATTGAGGGTATTTTTGGAAATAAAAATATAACCCAAAAGTGCTGAAAGAGGTAGTTTTCTTTATATATAGTATAAATATAAACATATATACCAACTAAAATGTATGATAATAGCCTAAGTGATTACTTGTGAATTAGTGGCAAATTTTTTTGGATGATTTGGTAGAGTTTTTTTTAGAGAGGGAGTGAAAATTGAAATTTTTAGAGAGGGAGAGTAATGAAAGAGTGGCTGGAAGCTGGGTTCTGACTTGAATATGTATCATGCGCAGCGGTAGTTAACTAGCGCTGGCCTCAGTGGTAGTTAACTGTCACCGCTGCCGTTGGTTTGGCCAACGGTAGTTAACTATTGTTGGGGTAAAGTCGTAACTTCCCTATGTTGTAAGGAAGTATTTGATGTCAGAAAAGTAACTTGCACATCTTTATATGTTAATCTGTTACAAATTATCAACAGGTTGGAGATATAATCTGGCGGGTGACTGAAAAACTAAACAAAGGACATGTTTTTTTAACCTAAACTAGAATTCTCTCTCTTCACTTTCTCACTCATTTTTTTCCTTTCACCATAGACTATCAATTGTTTAAGAGCATCCATCATACAAATGTTCTTAAATTTCTTGATGGATTTTGGTGAGAGGTTGATAAAACCAACGAATGATATGCTTTTCGAGTTTTGGAAACCCCTCTCTCTCTTAACTGGATTTATAATTTTTTTTTTCTTAAATCATTTAGGGTTTAATTACATTTTTTGTCGTTTAACTTTTTTTAAACTTGGGATTTTAGCCTCCCAACTTTCAAAATATCACTTTTAGCTCCCAACTTAAGCCCTTTGGAAAATTGACACCACCATTAATTTTGACTTGGTCAACGTCAGTGTTGAGGGTAAAAACCCCTATTTGTGTAAGTTGTGAGCCAAAACCAGTTCAGCCATGTCAAGTTCAAATGATTTAAACTTCAAATCATTTGAACTTTTTTTTTTTGAGGGCAAATCATTTGAACTTGACAACTGGTTTTCACACAGTTTTTTTTAGGCTAACTTGATTAAGCTGCAGCAGGAAAATTACTTATTTTCCCAATCTTGCCAGCTGAAAACTTGATTGTATATTATCATATTGAACTTAATTGCAGTAAATGAAAAGGAAATCGAAAACCTGATCTGTCTTATTATTAAATGACAAGTATAATAACTAATAAGGATATGGTCATTGCTCAGCTTCTGTATAATTCATGAATAAATCTTGCTAGCTTTCACTAAATTTTTTGCACGAAAGGAATAAAATTTCTATATTGATCAAATTGTGTATTCAAATAAAGATTCACAACTATGACAAACCGTGAATTCTCTTGCAGAATTGATCAAATCAAATTCTTTTTTGTTCTTCAAGTAAATGTGTATACATTAAGTTTCACAAGTATGTTATATATCAAACTCTGCAATTCATACTGAAACAGACAATGTTTTATAGGATTACAAATGTACTATCATGTTTCAAAGTTTAAGTTTTAACTTTTGCCACATGTTTCTCAGCAAAATTGATCTTTTAACAGGTATAATATGTTTTCTAAGTTAACTGCGAAATAGTTCTCGCTCAATGAAACCATTTGTCTGTTCAAATCAAAGTTACGTTTTACGACTCAAATCCTTCTAAAAAACAAATGTTCTGTTTTAACATATTTTATGTTTTGAAAACCAACTTTTAGATATAGATCAACAAATGTTCTATTTTAACCTATTAATTGAACACTAAAAGGAACCAAACATCAAACTGATGACATAGTGAAATTAAGAATACCAAGTAAAGTAGTCAATATAGTCAATGTTCATTGTTTAGGCACAAGTTTCTCGGCCACAGTATAAAAATTATCATTGCTTGATATTACTATGAAGTAACAATCTCTTACAAAATAAATCCTATAGATGTTAGTGTCTTCCATTTTCTCACCTCCTTCAAGATTCAAACCTAGCTTTATCAGTCAAGATGTCAATCTTGTTTTCCAACAAACGACCTAGACGGAATGATGGTAGCAAAATCAAACCAGAAAACATGCCAATCTCGTTTTCAGACAATGACTTCACATTGATCACAAGAAATAATGTTCCTCTTCATACACGAACACTCTCTACTGGTCTGCATTCTTGAAGATGGGACTGTCAGAGACAATGCTGAAACCATTAGAAGCATATCTCAAGGGTGTTATCAGAAATGGTGTACCAGTGAAAGGATACATCGATTTGGACACAACATTCAGCAAACGAGGGAAGCCAAAATGATCAAGGTGAGGTACTTCGTCGTTTATAATGTTGCTATTGACATGTCTACAGTTGCTGATTTGAGAGACGTGATCTCAACCCTACACCTCACCATGAAATATCCTGTCAGAGATGGAATGTTGGAGTTTTCAAGGCAGACTTGGATATGGCCAAAAAGTGTTACGATTTGTTCCCATGGCTTTTTAATTTAGGTGTTTCTTTCGATTTTCATTTCAACAACTAAGAAAAAAGTGTCTTATGCTATGGGAGTTATCTTTACTTTCTATATGTAATTTCTTTAAAATTACTGCCACAAATGATTCACTTTGTGTAACAAAACAACTATTGGTAAGCAATTGATTGTGATTCTGAGTGATCATATGCATGAGAACTATCTTTGCTGCTTAAAATGTTCATCAAACTATGTTATTCAACTTCTATGTGCAGCAATAATTAAAAGTCCTTTTAGATATGCACATTTTGATTCATTTCTGTCTTTTATGTTTTTAAAGCCAGCTTTTAGATATAGAAAACAGAACAAATGTTTCTGAGTGTCATAATACAAAATTGTGTAACATGTACAAATTATAAAATGGTTGGCATCATGGTATAATAATACCATGGACTAAAACAATGTAGATGTTGGATGGCTCCAATTCTTTTCCTGTACAAATTTTCTATTACTTATCAGATGAATTGTAACTACACATAATCATACTTACTAGACTCTATGGCTCCAATTTTCTATAACTTACAAGACGAATATTTTTCCTGTACAGATTATACTTTCTGTAAATTTTCTGTCGCTTCCTTTTGAGCCACTCTTGGAGCAGACCTTGTCACTTTTACACGATATGAAGCCTGCAAATAACTTCCATGTTTAGACGCCATATAAAATACACCATTGTCAATATGTATAAATTTAGAGGAATTATCTGTCACCTGATTAGAACCAAACTCAATTACATGAGAAGGACGGATGCGGGCAGGATAATTTGGAGGTATCATATATCGCCTCCCTTCATTGCTGAAAATATGATGAGAAACAAATTAGATATACAATTTTCTAGACTTGTAATATTCGACAAAAAATAATTAGTAGCCTGAAATTTACTTACTCAGTGATCCACGTTCCATGTTGACTCTGTAAATCAGTCAAGAAAAATGCACCATCTTCGTAGTTAATTCGAGCATGCAATTGAGATACCTTTACAGGAGAAACTTTAATGCGTGATCTTCAAGACCACATGAGTTGGAACCATGTATAATTCAGCTCAAGACAGATTTTCTTACCTGAGTTAAAGGTATTGTAATTAAACTTACTGGATTATCTTCTTGTTCCATGCTCCTGCAATTTCAGGAACATCAGAAAATTTGTTGAAAAAGAAAAATCGAGAATGAGCTTGTACCGTAGCTAATAGTTGATAAAAAAAAAAAACTTTGTTTGTGTTTCAAAGAAGCACCAAAAGTCTGATAGGTACATTAAGATTTTCAACTAATCGAATGTAAAAATTGCGAATAAATTACATAGCCAAGGTGTACCCGATTATGTAGGGTTTTGTCTCATCTTGGCTCAAAGATATTGGTTTGAGAAGGCCTGCTACATCTCCACATGGTAACAAAATCCATCTACAATTCAAACATAAAGGGAATGACACAGTAATGTGATCTGTATATATGGCAGGAAATATATACTAAGGTATTCATCAATATTAGGCCATAAACATACTCTCCATTAATAGTACGTTCAAGCGCATCGTCATCTTCAAACCATGTGTGTAACTGGTCACTTGCCTTGATAAATAATCAAACTCTTATTAGGATTTACATCACAACAAAGTCTAATAGACATAAACAATAAAAGACAAGCTACCATTTTTTCTAAGTAACATAAATGTACAAAGTAAATTAATCGAACGTACTTTGTCCGAGAGCCTGCAACATAGTGGTCTGCCTTCAAGTTTGGAGCTGCAAAAGTAGCATTATTCATGTTTTCAAAGAATAAGAAACTGTGGTAATTTACATAAAATATTTCAAAATATTCTCAATCACCAACAAGAATAAACAGTGAACTAATGTTTTCACTTTTATCAGTTTCTTCATCTTTCAATCCTTTTTGGAATTAATCCATTGACTCATATTACTAACATATGCATGCATGATGAAAAGTCATAGATAGCAAAGAAATGTGTCACTTACCTATTGCCACCTAACACCCAATTCAACATCAAAGGCATCGACTTTTGAATAAAAAACCTTCCTCCAACTCTTCCTGGATGTGGTATTCTAAACTTGGTTAAAAACTGCAATATAAAGGAACCATGAACTTGTAGGTTTCACAATAATGAAGTATAGCCTTCACTTTATTATTCATAATATAATTTAGAACAACTTAATTTCTAGCTACCTCAAAGGGTCCAAGACCAACGCCTAGATATGCTTTGTAGGTGGAAGCCATCAAAGCTGCCATTCTAGCCATTCCATGAACAATAGTAACTCGTAATCTTCGCTCCCTCTCATAGCTGAAAGCAAGATCGAAAAGAGGAAAACTACATGAACTATGAGTTAACAAAGTGATGTATAACCAAATTAACCAATTTGGAAATTAATATATGATATAGCTTATGAAAGTAATTGGTCCAAATTATGAAACAATGATCCATCAGTAAGAAGCCATTTGCAAAATTAATCAAGTCATCAAGATATTTAAGAAGACTGAGTTGTTTTGGAAGTTACCTCTTAAGGGAAGAAGTAATGTCAATTGCAGAGCCTGATTTTGCACTTTGCTGCCATGCATTATCCAACTCAAATGCAAGTTGATATCCGTCCTGTAGTAATGATAAAACAATGATAACTCATCAATTGACAGTTAACTTAACAAACCATTAAATGCATGATATTCCAATATATTTTCATATCATGCCAAGTCACAAACTCAACAGAAGAAGTTGCCGATATTTTACCGCAATACAAACATCTGCAACATAACTGCAACTTCAATTTAAGATCCTATATAGTACATTCATCTTCTAATTCGATATCAAAGTTTTTTTTGTTCTTTCTTAAGTTCACTATGAAAACATTGATCAAATCAATATACCTCAATAGCCATGCATCCTCCTTGGCCCATATTTGGCTGCATGGCATGAACAGAATCACCAAGTAAGGTCACACGTCCTTTTCCCCATGTTAGTGTCGGCGTCCGATCATATATATCTCGTCGCAGAATTGCCTCTTCTTCAGTGGCAACTATCAAATCTATTGCATTATCACACCAGCCCTCAAATATCTTCAGCAACCTTTCCTTTTTCGCTGCCATGAAGATAGAATTGAGAACTTAGACATTGTAAGATTTAGATCCAATTTATTTTGTAAAAACATTATTATTTTCATTTCTTAAACTTTGTGTTAGTTTTACTTCTCAACACGTAAAAAATGACTCTTGAGGTGCACAATTGCCTAGCGTTTTTTGAGACTACCAAAATGTCAAAAATTCTACTTTCATTATTTCCATAATGAAAGTAGTTTTCGGTATGGATACTAGTTTTTGGAATGTTATATGGAGAGGGAATAGGTGTTTTCGGCTAAAATATCCTAGACTTTTTATGATTTCCGATCAAAAGGAGGCAAAGGTGGGAGAGGTAGGGGTGATGACGGAGTGGGGTAGGGATTGGAGGTTTATTTGGCGTCGTAATCTATTTGTGTGGGAGGAGGAATTACTCTCGAGCCTTACGGAGGATTTGGAAGGTATGATTTGGTCATCCAATGAGGACTTGTGGCGTTGGAATCTAGATGATAACGGAGTTTTCACGGTGAAATCGGTTATGAGAGGCTTCAAGGTTTGGTGACTAGTGAAGATGTGTAGGACGTAGAGGAGGAAAGGGTGTTTCATAATTTGTGGAAGAATCCAGCGCCATCGAAGGTTGTAGCTTTTGCTTGGAAAGCCCTCCTTAACCGTGTCCCAACAAAAGCAAACCTTGCCTTGAGGAATGTTCTAGGTCCGGAAGAATCAACGTTATGCCCAATGTGTAATGGAGCGGAAGAATCATCTATCCACCTTTTTTTGCTTTGTCAATTGGCTTATAAGGTGTGGTATAAGTTGATGTGGTGGTTAGATAGCTATTTTATTATTCCTCCGAATCTTTTTGTCCATTGGGAGTGTTGGAGTGGGAGGGTATCAAATAAATCTCTCTTGAAAGGTCTTCGGTTGATTTGGCTTACAACTCTTTGGGTGTTGTGGAAAGCAAGGAATGATAAGATCTTTAATGGGGTTAATCATGAGGCCGACGAAATTGTGGAGGAAATAAAGGTTCTTTCTTGGAAGTGGATGTTACATAGGATGAATGCCCCGGTGTGCCTTTTTTATGAATGGTAAGTTGCCTCCGAAGGGATAGAATGCGAATTTAGTTGGTGCGTTGCTGCTCCTACTGGTTGTTTGTTGCAGGTACTTTGTAACCTTTAGTATTTTGCACAAGGTGGCAGTTTTATTGGTGCTGTGTTGTTTGCTTCGGTTGGTGGGAGTGTGGCTTGCGTTTTTTGGTGGAGTTTTTGGGGTTGGTGCTCTAGCTGTTCCTGCTGTGCTGGGAGTGCCTTCCAGCTTTTCGGTTCTCAATTGATGCAGGGGTATGCAGGCCCCTTCTAAGCTTTGTATAATTCTGCATCATTTTGTGGGAATTATTGGGTGTAAGGTTGTTTGTTTGGGGTGTTTCGGATATATGCGGCACCTAATTGTATTCTCCTCTTTTTCCTTTGTGCGAGTATATGCTTTTTGCGTTATCTCGACGTGAATAAAATTAGTTGTTTCAAAAAAAAAATTATTTCCATAAATGCATTATTCGTAGCGGTAACATTTTATTTTTCTCCAACACAGTGACCTACTTTAAAATGTTGGGCCTTGTTAACGAGTGTCCCGAAGACACTCTTTAAGCTGGTTAATTTAAGTAATTATTCTTTCAAAATTTAAAAGTTTTCAATTTACAATGCACTGATTTCACAAGCTTTCATAAAAAATTACTATTTAAGGTCCTTAACGAATGCTCCTAGAGCACTCGTTAACATTTCCCTAAAATATTCTCATCTTCTAATGAACAAGTTAAAATGAATACATATTTTAGAAAATGAAAACAAAATATTTTTTCACAAAATGAACTATTTTATTTAATTGGGTCAATACGCTTCGGATAGATCCGCGGTTGGAGGATGATCATTTATGTGATAGAGCATAAGGCTTTTTGAGTTGATTGATAATTGTTTGGTGTCAATCACCGAGTTGAACAATTTAGGGTGGAATGTTGATGGTGATGGTTGAAAGTGGCGTAGAAGGTATTAGTTTGGGAGGAGGAGCTAGTGGGGGAGTGTTGCAATTTGTTGTATACCATTTTTTTTAAGGTTCATGTGCCAGATAAGTGGGATTGGAAGCTCAATACCCAGGAAGGTTATACAGCCAGTGGAGTATATCATTTGTTGTCTAATTTGAAGCATAGTCTCCGATATTATTTGGAATAAAGTTGTACTTTGAAGATTTCTTTATTTATTTGGTGTTTGTTAATTAATAGAATTCACGAAAGACAATTTACTTGGAGGAAGAGTATTGTTAAGAGTTCCACGCCTTAGGTGTAAGGAAGAGTATTCTTAAGAGTTCCATGTTGGATGAGGTCTGAACATATTTTTATATGTGGTTCAGTTTTGTAAGATTTATGTTAAAATTTAGTCTAAAAATATACATGTAGAAAAAATAATTAAGAAATTTAACCTGGCGATATGACATATCAGACTTAATGTTATTCAAAATACCATCTATGTCAATCTTCTATAAGACTCATTTTCATCATACGAGTCTTACTCATTTGGATGAAATAACTAATATCCATATCTGATTTGTGTACATTAACTCCATATAAGATTCTATGACATCTAATCATTTCTTTGAATATAGTCCATTTACAACCCCCCCTAGTAAGTCACATGTTCATTTCATGAGCATCATTTCAGCTTGTTGATCAGTCATGATAAGACCATGCCTCTTGGCCTTGTGATATGACATATCAAACTTATCTAAATCGCATGCTAGTCGAATGAGTGGTCTAATGGCAACCATTTGTTGAATGATTTCATGTTAATTCATATAGAGACATGCATGTATTTTGTAGTACTTGAATCTTTTTCAATATATATATTTTATTTAAATCGAATTTAAATAAAATAATAGATATAATTTTGAAATTGTTTCAAAAGATTCATATCTTATTTAAATAAAATCAAAGATATGATTTAGAAATTGTTTCAAGTTAATTGTAAATATATATTTTCTAAAAGATATTTTTCAAAGTTATTATGCTCTAGATTGGGCTAACGTTAGCACGATGTGTGCGGTTCTTTTGTTGTTTGAAGCTTTATCTGGTCTGAAAGTAAATTTTTCAAAGGGTCAGTTGGTTGGTGTTAATGTGTCTAATTCTTGGCTGTCTGAGGCAGCGCTGGTGTTGCACTGTAGGGTTGGGTGTCTCCCGTTTGTGTATTTGGGGTTGCCCGTCGATGGGAAGGCGCATCGTCTGGATTTTGGAAACTGTTGATTCTTCGTATTAACTCTAGACTGTCGGGTTGAAAATCTAAACACTTATCTTTGGGTGGTCGCTTAGTTCTGCTAAAATATGTCTTGTCATCGCTGCATGTTTATTCCCTTTCTTTATTCAAGGCTCCGTTATCATCTCCTCAATTGAATCTATTTAAAATTTTTTTTTTGGGAGTGAGGACTGCATGAAAATATCTTGGGTTGATTGGAATTCTGTTTGTAGGAGTAAGGAGGTTGGTGGTTTGGGGGTAAGGAGAATTAGGGAGTTTAATAACGCATTGTTAGGAAAGTGGTGTTGGAGGTTGTTGGTTGAGAAGGGGAGTTTGTGGTGTCGGGTGTTGTCGACCCGATACGGTGAGGAGGGCGGCCATGTTTTAGAGGGAGGTTGTGATGCCTCTTCTTGGTGGCGTGTTGTCACTACTATTCGTAGGGAGGGGTTGTTCAGAGATAATGTTAGTCGTTTGATGGGTAATGGGAAATTAACCATGTTTTGGTCAGATGTGTGGGTTGGTGACAAGGCGCTTTTGGATAGGTTTTCTAGATTGTTTGATTTGTCTTTGCGGAAGGATGCGCCTGTGTTTGAGATGAGTCAGTTAGGCTGGGGGAGGATGGTGAGGCGTGGTAGTGGAGGCAGGGGTTGTTTTTGTGGGAGGAGGAGTTGGTGGGGGAACTTTGTTTATCACTTCATAATGTGACTTTGCATGTTGATAAAGACGACAAGTGGCTTTGGAAGTTGGAATCGAGTAATGATTTCACCGTTCGGAGTGCTTATAAAGTCCTTATTCATCAGCAACATTCTGCCACTACGGTCTCTTCGAAGGTTTTATGGCATAAGGATATTCCTCTAAAGATTGTTCTTTTTGCTTGGCGGTTGTTCCGTGACAGGCTGCCAACTAAGGACAACTTGTTTCGTCGTGGTGTCATATCTTCCGATGCGTTGGTGGTCGTGGTTCGATGGAATCTTCCCCTCATTTATTTTTACATTGTGATTTTTTTGGGGAAGTCTGGCACATTATTCACTGTTGGTTGGGTGTCTGCTCCGTCATCCCTAGTGTGCCTGCGGATTACCTCAATCAATTTGGTTTTGTTGGTGGTAACTATTCTAAGGCGTGACAAACCATTTTGCAATTGATTTGCTATGCTACTGCTTGGCGAATTTGGAAAGAAAGAAACAATGGTATCTTCAACGGCAACGAATGCTCGTCTCATAAGTTGATTGACAAGATTAAGTCTCTTTCTTTTGTGCGGTTGAAGGCAAAAATCACTAATCTCTCTTTCAACTACCACGCTTTGTGACATAATCCATTCACTATGTTGAGCATCGACTAATGTTTTTTCTTTCTCTGTTTTTGTTTCGGTTTCTTTTTACTTTGTACATGTTTGTGACTCTGTTTTTTCTTTCCTATACACCTTGTGCTAGGAATAATTCTTTGATTGGGTAATATATATTCCATTTTAGGCATTTCAAAAAAATTAAAAATATTTTTACTTTTTTTAAAATATCTTTTGGAACAATTTTAAGAACATATCTTTAATTTATTTTCAAGTATAAATAGAAGCCCATAGAAACAAATAAACCTCATTCTCTTCTTCTTCTTCTCATTGCCCCACGAACCCTAATTCAAGATGATTTCAACCTAACCTAACCTAACCCTAGCTTTCTCTCTGAAGATGGGTAGCGAAATCACACAAGAAAACAACATGCCCAAATCAGTACCAAATGTTACTCTTCCTTTTGTCATCAAACTTCAAATCAACACCAACTTTCTTGAAGATGAAATCAAACCAGACAAAAACTTCTCTGTTTTAAGAGTCTTTGTCAACCCTAGCAGTAACGTGGACATTCTCTACTGGTCCGCATTCTTGAAGATGAGACTTCCAGAATCAATGCTCAAACCATGTCAAGCATTTCTCAAGTATACTTTGGGAAAAGGTGTACCAGTCAAAGGATACGTTGATTTGGACACAACTTTTGGTAAAGGTGAGAATACCAAAACCATCAAGGTCAGGTACTTCGTCGTTGAGTCGGCACCGTCTTTTTCTATCTTTAATGTTGTTATTGGCTGGCCTGCTCTTAAAGATTTGAAAGCGGTAGTCTCATGGCCAGGCCTCACCATAGAATATCCCGTCGAAGATGGAAAGGTCGGTGTTGTCGAGGCAGACCTCGAGACGGCCAAGAAGTGTCACGATATGTGTCCCTATTTTATTATGTAGTTTATAGGTAGTATTTTCACTTTTCATTCTCAAGAACTAAGAAAAAAGTGTCTTATGTTTGAGCTTAGAAGTAATATCTTTACTTTACTTTTCAGAATGTTTTTAGTTTCTCTACAATGATAGACATAAATGTTTCACTCTGTCTAGCAACTATTAGTAGAAAAGTTGAAATTGAGTATGATAATTATCTTTAATGTTGATCAAACATGTTATTCAACTTGTGTTCTTTTAGATTTGCAGGTTTTGATCTTTGTTTTTATGTTTTTTAAGCCAGCTTTTAGTTATAGAAAACATAACTTGTTTGTTCTGTTTTGTGATGTTCTAACATGTTTATTGAAACTTCGATGTTTTATAAACCGAACTGGACTCAAACCGGTGTGACCCTTGGGTCACGATGCGCTCAAACCAAAATAAAGTCACAATCAAACTACCAAAATAACCAAACTTTAGTTGAGGTCCGTAGTTGAATCGCCAATTCAGTTTCTAAAGAACATCAATGTTTTATAAACCGATCTGGACTCAAACCGGTGTGACCCTTGGGGCATGATGCACTGAAAATCACAATCAAACTGCCAAAATAACCAAACTTTAGTTAAGGTGGGTAGTTGGACCGTCCAATTCGGTTTCTAAAGTAATGTTAAGCACTGTCTTGATTTTATAATGGATTGCCAATAATACTTCACATCTGCAGAGGGTATCCTCCGGCAGATCTTACACACTTAGACATTTAGTTTAGGAGCACATACCATTGGGGGTATCAACACCTCCTGCAGGTTCTTGGTGAAATGCATACCATTGCATCTTTCCAGCACCGACATCTGAAGATACAAAATATTGTTTGTGTCCTAAGAATACTCGGTACCTTCAACCAAGAAGTTCAAGTGAGCTTCTCAACTTGACATGATAAAATGATGGCCGGCAAGTATAGTTAAATAGGGATTATAGTTAGAGAAATGGCCAACTCACCCAACCGATTCAATGTCAGGTGGCACAAAGTCTGCTATACCAGTGTAACAGGTATATCCAGAGTATGTAGCTTCTGTTGCCCCAAATAACTTTGTCCGCACCTATTCACAAAATAATACAATTAAATAATAAAGACATTAAATTAAAAGAATGACATGTAATTGGAGGAACAAAGCTGAAAATAAATTGACATACACATGTGCTATTGATTATGCTGAGTATACATTATGTGTTATCAAGTATAAAAGACTAACTTTTTTCTTGAAGATATTTATACCATAAGCAATTTTGTTAATTCCTCTGATACAACATTTATACCGTAAGCAGTTTTGTTAATTCATCTGATACAACATTATGTGTTATTGATTATGCTGAGAATACAATTACTTGAGATTTTTTAGGGAGCCTAGAGAGAAAGGGAATGGGCAACTTTGTACAGGAGGGTGGGGGGAGGGAGGAGAAAGGGATGATAAACTCCCACCTTGTTTTAATGTCCAAAACCTTACAATTTGGGGAAGCTTAAAAAAAGGAGTAACAGGGGTTTGGGAGAGTATTTAAAATTTCCTTCAAACTCTTCCCCTAAGTTACTATATAGTAACTTAGGGTTTGGGAGGTATTTGGCCAAATACCTCCCTGGGTCCTTTAAGTTACACGTTTGTTTCAGATAGGTCCTTTGAGTTTCTAAGGTTTCAGATAGGTCCTTTAAGTTTCGAGTTTGTTTCGGATATGTCCTTTAAGTTTCTAAGGTTTCAGATAGGTCCTTTAAGTTTCGAGTTTGTTTCAGATAAGTCCTTTCTATTCAACTATTTCTCTAACACAAAAAGGACCTATATGAAACAAACTCGAAACTTAAAGCACTTATTTGAAACCTTAGAAACATAAAGGACCTATCTGAAACAAACTCGAAACTTAAAGGACCTATCTGAAACCTTAGAAACTTAAAGGATCTATCTGAAACAAACATGAAACTTAAAGGACCCAAGGAGGTATTTGGCCTATAGAAAACTATGAATAAAAGAAAGAATTTCATAAGACCTTGGACCAAATCCCATCTGCTCCAACCAAGAGATCTCCATCATATTTCTGACCATTATCCAACACCACTGTTACCTACAAGTGATAAACCAAATATTGTTTAAAAGCTTCAAAAATACCTATGTTTGCAATGTGAGGAGAATCTTCAATAAAAGCTTTATTTGATTACCTTAGTTTCATGATCAATGAAATCAACAACATTACTACCATTCATAATGACATCATCCCCGACTGCGCGAGCAAGAATCTCTTGCAAAGCCATTCGACTAATAACTCTAGTAACTGGAAGCCCCCGTTCTGCTGCGGGAGTGAAAGTATCAAACTTAATGTACCTGATAACCAAACTTAATATCAATTCACAGTAGTAGATGCTAATATTTCATACAATAAACCTTAGGATACATCTTCAGTTGATATACAATATTAAACAAGATAGATTCTTATGTAAGTAAGAAATGTTGTTTTACGTCCTTTTGGATTATATGTTGGAACTTGATCTTTTGGATTATTTGTTGGAACTTGATTTATCCTATTGTTACATGCATTTGTTGAGATTATAAAATTGTTACATACATTTATCAAGATTATAAAATAAATAAAAAATGCTCAGCCAGGCTTCTATACCATTTATGAATAAATTTTGCCAGCTTTCAATTTTATTTGTGTATGAAACGTAGTCAATTTATGTATATTGATCAAACTGTAGGTTCACAACTATTTTAGACCCTGAACTCTTACAGTACAGATAAAATTTTGTGCGATTCGTGGCAAACAAAACAAACAAAGTTAATGTCAACTCAGCAGGCAATGTTTTGAAATTCATGTTTAAACTTTTGCCACAGGTTTGTCAGCAAAATAGAAGTTGTTCAAACAGGTATATTCTGTTTACTAAATTAACTGAAAAATAGGTACGCTACAGTTCCCATAAACACAAAAATGAGTTGAATTTAATTTGTACTTAAAGCCATATTAGTCATATCACAGTAACCTGTAATCATAAACTAAACCAATTTTTACATCATGGCAAGAGAGGAAGAGTAAGAAGAAACTGAAATCACTGGTATGTCACCTGATTGAACTTACCAAGACCCAGAAACGCCATCCACAAGCCCATTGATTCTATCACCTGTGATGCAACCAACTCTCATAACTTCTTCAGCAACATCCATATCTATTGCTTCCAAAGCAGCCAGAGCATTGCTTTGTATCTGAATTGGACCTCTATATTGGCCCTCCCCTCTTATAGCACTCAAATCCTTCTCAAAAACCACTACCTCAAACCCTTTTCTCTTAGCAGCCAAAGCAAAAACCAAACCACCAATCCCTCCACCAGCCACAAGTACCTTAAGCTGCTTCTTCTGAGGAGTTTGATCCTCATCAATCTTAGCTACACTATGCGTTGACTTTGAGACAGAAGAAGGTGCTGCATGCAATACTGTTGCTTTGACTTGCATCAGTTTCTTCCTCTGCTTGATTGTTCTGTTTCCATAGCTCAGAAAAGGATTTGAGAAGTGGGTTCTTGAGAAAGCTGCCATTGGGGGATTGAGACATTTGTGAGACAAAGTAGAAGCCATTGTTGGAGTTTGTTAATGTTAAAGAAAACCAATAACAAACTTTGTCCAATAAATATAAGATTAGATCATAGCTTAAGCTTAAGGTTGTTGAAGATAAGAAGTGAATGCATGAATAAAAAATGGGGTGCACGCATTAACATAATAACATTGATTTATGTTAGTGGAGTTAATAAGAGACATCGATTGATGATGACAAAGAAGAGAAAACGTGGTGGTTTATAAGAGACATTGATTGATGACAAAGAAGAAAAAATGTTCACCAATAATAGAGAAAGTATAGCCATGTGGCAGTGTGTTTGTGAGCTCAGTGGCTATTGGTTAGGCTTCTGTGACAACAGACAGATTTAGATTTTTGGAACCTTAAATTGTTGTTGTGGTACACGTGGTACTAGACTAGTGGCTAGTTAACCCCCATAAAGAATATAGTAGTCAGATAGTGAAGTGAAACCGACTGTTAGATAAAATATTCATTCAAGTTGATGAAGACAGATCAAGAACCACCACCTTGATTAAAAAATAAATAAATGGGAAATTGTGTTGATGGAATGAAGAATTTGTCTTCTTATTAGTAAGTGTTAAATGTATTGTTTTCTTGAAAGTTAATTGGTCTTGTACAATAAGGGTAAACACGATAAAAATTGAAAAGGATGATATATAGGCTTTGTTTGCGATTTTGGAGGGGAAGGAAGGAAAAACTTTTGGGGGACAAAATTATAGCGGAAAATTGAGAAATCTTTTAATACAACTTTTTAGTTTTCCAAATGAGGAGGGTTTTATATTTTGAAGAAAAATAAGCCTCTCAATATCTTCTATTTCTTCCACTTACTCCTTCCTTTTTTTTCAAGCCTTTCCTTTCTTTTTCCTCCAAATTCGTAAACAAAGCCATAGTGAAACTACAGTTTACTATCAATCAAGTTTCTTAAGCACACGTGCTTTGGTAAACATGTATAGAGCGATAGCTAGTCCCACATCAGACATTTGAGAAGCTTAGAGAGCTCAACCTCCATTATAAATAAAGCTTACAACAATCCCTTAAAAAAGAAAAACTTTAATAACAGACTATTTGGCTTTGTGTTGGTGTCTATGATCTTTAATAATGCATTGTGGTATTCATATCATTGCAAAAAGTGTTTAATTTCACTTTTTTAAAGTTATAGAGATCAATTCAATACTGCGTAGTTTGTTTTTTTAAATGATTGTAATTGAAAGCAATGTAGTTTTTTCGAAAAAGCCTAAAATAAGTATTTTTATTTTTTCAAAAAACTATTTTGATTTTTTTTTGAAGGAACTATTTTCAAAAAACTATTTTGATATTTATTTTTTAAACTAATTATGCTGGTATACCATTTCCTTCAAAAAATAAATAAAGTATTTCTAGTTTTCTAAAAAAATAAAAAAAATAGTTTATTAATTTTTAAACTAATTTCCTTATAATTAGGGACGGAATTAAGGTTATGTTTACGGGTGTAAAATAACCACCCATTACATTATTGGATTGGATTAGGCAAACCCATTAATTTTTGGGTTGGGTTGGGTTACCCAAATTATTTTTTTGTATTTTTGTTAATATTAAATGACTAAATGACAAGTCATCATATTTTTTTATAAAAATTACTCAAATTTTGTATTTTCTTAAGAATACTATGTAACCTATTTTCATTATATTTTAGCATCATAAAATAATAAATGAAAATATCAAATAATAAATTTCATCATAAAATACTTGCAACAAACTAAAGTTGCATGACATAAGACTGTTTCAACAACAAAATAATCAAAAAGTGCAACATCTTAATTTGTAACTCTAGCATGCTTTAATTTTCAATATAGATGATACTTGTGTCAATATTGAAAATTAGACTTCATTTATGATCAAAGCTTTTGGTATTCTCTTTTGTTCCTATGAAGATATAATTAAAATGTGGGTATTATTGATTAAGTGAGTTTATTGGGTCTGAGTCTGGTTTATCTGAAACCCGTTATTTTTTATGATTTTTTTATTTTTTAAAATCATACCCACCCAATGACCTTGTCCAACCCACATTTTTAGGCTTTTTGTGTGGGTTTAAGCGGGTTTTTCGGATAGATCCAACTGTATATAAGTAATTTTTGTTTTAAAATCCAATAAAAATAATTTTTTTGTTGGTAAGCCTAAAACGATGACCCACTAACAAAAGATGAGAGTGTTAAGAGTGTGTATTGATTTTGTAAGTTGCTCTATTTATAAATCTTTAGCTAGTCACATGAATATGCGTGTTTTGACGGTTACATTTCTATGGCATAAGGGTCAGTTCAATGCTTCGTGGTTCTTTGTCGGAGTAGGTGATCTCGTAGCTGCATTTGGGGAGTTAAGATCATCTCTATTTCTTCCATTTGAAAAGATAGAGACACAAAAAGGTTTGAAAAAAGTAAAAATAATTAATGATGGTGAAACTCATTTAGTGATAGGACCCACTATCTATTTTTTTTGTCTATCTCTCCAAATCATATACCCTATTTATTTTGTCAAATAAAGATGATCCTAACCCGCATTTAGATGTCTTGTTAAGTGTTATCTCCATGAATGGACTCAACATATGAGGATTTAGACGTATCCCAGTCTAAACACATTAATTTCATTCATCTTTTACCACATTATAGTAGACTTGGTTTTTTCCAGTAAAAAAAATAGACTAGGCTTTTTTAATGAAAAGGTCTAACTTTTATATTTAATAAATGATATTTAAGTAATTTTACTATAAAAAAAAATTATTGAAAATTTTACTAAATTATTAACTAATAGAATATCATCAAATTAACATTTGTATCCATATTAACTAATAAGTAGTTAGAAATATCTTTTTTATTTTATCCGCAAATATCCGTTATTGTAATTTGGTACTTCAAATGTTTTTTTTTATTACTAGCGAAAAGACGGACACTCTGTGCCCGTCCTTCCGCTCTTTTTATTGCGCTAACGTTTGAAAATTATGAACGGTATTTTTTTTATGAAATTTTTTTTTGATTAAAATTAAAAATATATATTTTTTTAATGACACGAACAATAATCTTTATTATAGAAAAAGTTGTTTAAGAGTTTAATTGAAATAATGAAAAAGTAAGTATAAATATACTCATTTAGTTTGTTATACTTTTTAAATTATAAAGGAAAAAAAAACAGATATACATATATTCATATTTGTTTGTTACATTTGTTTTAATATTTAAATTTATTTTTATCTATTTATCACATGTATTTAAAATTAAGGGTATTTTTAAAAAGAAAAGTCAAACCCAAAAATGTGCTGAAAGGATAATTTTTTTTTTTTAGATTAATCTTTCGGTTGTTGAGAAAAGGAATTCTAATAACCTAAAGTTGGTTTAAAAATTGTTTCAAAAGAAATGGAACCAGAGGTAACAATTTCCTAGAGCCACTACGTACGTACTGCCCACCAAAAAATCCTCAAGGAACACGTCTTGAGTTGGTGCGTGTGTTTCCATACGTTAGTAGCACAAATGTTTTCAACCGCTTTTCAGCGTAGCGGTTACAATCCTTTGTCAAAACTCCTTCATCACTATTCAAATTTCAAACTCTCTTTCTCTCTCTGAAGAAAACATGTCAAAATCCTTTTCCAACAAACCAAGAATGAATCATACCAGAAAACATGCCAATCTCATTTTCAAAAAACGACTTCACATTCACAAGAACTAATTTTCCTCTTCCTTTTGTCACCAAACTCAAAATCCACGACTGGACCAAAAACTGGAACGTTCTTAGAGTCTCCATCAACACAGGAAGTCCAGCAGACATTCTCTACATGTCCTTATTCTCAAGATTTGATCTATCCGAATTAATGATCGAACCATGTGATGCATATCTCAAGTGTTATTGGTTTTGGCAACATTTGGTACCAAACCGAATGTGAAAACCATCCAAGTGAGGTACTTCGTCATTGATGATTCGCAGTCTGCTAGACCTAGTGCTTATAATGTTGTTATTGGCTTACCTGCTCTTTAAGGATTTGAAAGCAGTAATCTCCATGGAAGACCTCACCGTCGAATTTCCTGTTGGAAATGGAAAGGTGGGAGTTGTCAAGGGCGATCTCAAGATGGCAAAAAACTGTTGTAGAATTGAGGTTACTCTTCCTATGGTTATTAAACTCCAAATCAACAACACTGTTTTAAGAGTCTCTGTCAATGAGGGAAGCAGCGCGAACATTCTCTACTGGTCCGCGTTCTTGAAGATGGGACTGGAAGAGTCAATGCTGAAACCATTTGAAGGATTTCTGAAGGGTACTATTGGTGATGGTGTGCCGGTCAAAGGATATGTTGATTTGGACACAACATTTGGTAAAGGAGGGAATGTGAAGATGATTAAGGTAAGGTACTTGGTCATTGATTCTTGGTCTGTTTATAATGCTGTTATTGGCTTGCCTACTGTTGCTAATTTGGGAGCGGTGATCTCAACGTTGCACCTCACAATGAAATATCCACTTGGAGATGGAATGGTCGGAGTTGTCAAGGCAGACCTCAAGATGGCCAAAAAGTGTTATGAGATGTGCCCTATGGCTATTTAGGTGTTTCTTTCAATTTTCAACAACTAAGAAAAAATGTCTTATATATCTTAGGACATAGGAGTAGTATGTTTACTTTTCAATTTAAAGTTTGGTAAAGTTTATCTGCAATGATTGGCGCAAATGTTGCAGTTTGTGTAGCAACTATTGGTAGAATTGCATGACAAAACAATTTCTTTGCTGCTACTTAAAATTTTAATCAACTTGTGAATGCAGCAAATAGTTTATGGTACTTTTGAATCAATTCCTTTGTCTTTTATGTAAATTTCAGCTTTTTATTTAGTTGTAAAACACAATTCATTTGTTCTGTTTTCTCATGTTCTATCGTGTTGATTAAAATCATTGTGTATGTCTTGATTTTATATTGGATTAAGAACTAAGAATGCTTATTAAACTCCATTTAAAAGATATTTAGTTTAGGAAAATATACCGCTAGGGTCACCTAAACCTCCAGCGGGTTCTTCGGTGACTAAATGCAAACCATTGCATCTTTCCAACACCAACATCGGAAGATACAAAGTATTGTTTGTGTCCTAAGAATACTTGGTACCTTCCACCAATGAAGTTCAAATGAGCTTTTCAACATGACATCGTGACATGATTTTACACACTAACAAAAATGTCATTGTTTACCCTCCAAACCGAGAAATTGTCATGAAGTAGCCTGAAAGTGCAACATAAATCTTCAAAGGCAAAAACAAATGGAGTTGAAAATTTGGAGAGAAGAAATTCAAAACCAGTTGCAAAACCTATTATTTCTTCTGCTAAGCTTCAGTTGCCATTAGTGGTTCGTTTGCTGTGGGCTCTTTTTCTTGCAAAAGAGGTGTTTGTCAAGGTGGTCCTTTGTCTCTTCTTTTTCGCATTGCTAAGGATGTTCTTAGTAGAGGTGTTTCTTGTGATTCCATGTCTCCCTAAAGGTTTATATTTATTTCAATGTGTGTGTCAAACTTAGGCTTAGAGTAAGTCTGTATATAGCCATGATGGTAAATGTAATCATCTCAATATCCACGAGGTGTAAGAATTAGGGAATGTTTATGAAAGTTAATTCCAACCATGCATGAGAAGTAGCATATCATTTAGAACTCAGAAATGTGCATTGA
Organism: Medicago lupulina; assembly: GCA_958299785.1. Lineage (NCBI taxonomy): Eukaryota > Viridiplantae > Streptophyta > Magnoliopsida > Fabales > Fabaceae > Medicago > Medicago lupulina. The sequence goes on along the minus strand of OY283146.1, from coordinate 5,836,132 downwards.
AAACGATTTTTGGCATGTTGCAACATATGTGAACCAATACATGGACTTCTATGATTTCCTTGATTTCCACATATGTGAATCGATTCATGGACATCTCCCTAGTTGCTCCTTTATAAAAAAAAATAATAAAATAAAAACTTAATAAACAAAACAATCACCCTTAGAAAAACTTGGTCTGTTTTTTTATCTGTATTTGAAACCAATTTGAAAGAGTTTAAGTTGGATGAAACCATTTTACTTTTATAAACAAGTAGATGATCCCTCCAGTAGAATTTACATGCATCTAATGAAACCTGGTTTGAAACCAGGGAGTTTATAGGAATCACTCATCAAGAAACAGCACGAGACTTGGAAGATCTATGGAGAAGAGCTGCAAAATTTGTTGACGAAGACAAACCATGTAACAAGCGACAAAGGGGTGATTATGAAGGCATTTTTTTGAAGAACTGGTAATTTTGATTGATGTCTTTATCGTAGTTTTTAATTAATCTCCTCACCTTCTCTAAACGCTTTCTTTTCATAAATAATTTTTTGTGATGGCAATAGATCTTGCATGCATACATACTCAATATGGAAAACTATTCATATTGAGTATCTATATCAATTTGAATCGGTTGCAATTGATCTCTTGTTGCTGCTGATACGATCACTAATAGTTAGGGTTAGGGATGACACGATTTGAACATGTGACATTTTGTGGAACAATCAATGAAGCCCAAATACTCCTCAGATTAAGTATGTCTCAATCTCTCGAATTAGGCATGCCCCGGTCTTTCACATGTGACACACATGCACCACGCTACACTTGTGTGACGCACGTAAGACAAGTCGGGTTTGTTATGACCCACATCTTTCGATAATTGGATTAAACGTGTCAGATCTCTAACGTGTCAGGTGTCCGACACTCCTATGACCCACATGCACGTGTCTTTGGATTAGACGTTTCAAGTCTCTAACTGCGGAGACTAATCCCTTGAGCATTGTGAGACTTAAATGGGCAGCAAGCTCTCCCTAAGAGTTTTAACGCTGCTGCATGCCCAAGGCTGGATTCGAACTCAGAACCTTGGTTAAACTAGAAGAGACCCGTTCCATCTCATCTAAGCGTTTTTGGGTCGGGTAGATGAAGGTATATTAACATATCTTGTTTTAGATTTTTTTTGCATAATAAAAATATTGTTGGGTTCCGTGTTTTATTATATGACACTTAAGAATAACAATACATCATTATTGATTATTTTTCATATTATACCTTTTATCATTTATTATTCTTTCTTCTTTCTATTTTTTAATTTTTTTTCTCATGTCATTAATAAGATGATCTTCTATGGTATTCATTAATAAGGAATAGATTTGAGTCATGTGAACATATTCATCTGTTCCACCAAGCATAGTTATGTTATTTTTATGTGCCAACCTTCTTCAATAGAATGGGTATTGAATAAGGCTACCTGTAAATTTTGAAGGGTTCAGGGAGTTGATTGGGGTTGCCTCTTTATCCTAGATGTCTATTGTGAAACTTGAATAACTTGAGAAGCTGCTTCTGCTTGTGTTGCAATTACTCATTCCCTTCCTTGTAGCATAAACTTATTATCTAGGAAAACACATGTCAATGAACATTGGACATGATATGCCTTATTTGAAAGATGGAAATATATACTGGTAAGCAATTTGAAGATGTAATACTCTCTCCGTCCCAAAATATATATCGTTTTGAAGAAAAAATTTGTCTTAAATTATAAATCATTTTACAATACCAATGAAATATTCCATGCTATTTTTTCTACTATACCCTCAAATTTTTAGTACTCTCTTCTTTCAATTCTTTAATTTATATTTCATATGTCATTAATGAAGGATAATTTTGTAAAATTACTTATAATTTATCTTTTTCATACAATATTAATTACATTTCTTACTTTTTATGAAATGACCAAAACGTCGTATAATTTTAGGACGGATGGAGTACTTGATAGTGGTGAATCATTGCAGTTCTAAAGTAAAATATAAATGCCTTGTATATTTTGGCCTGCTCTTCCAAAATTATAAGGTCAACCTGTTTCATGTGTGGCCATATTTATCCTTTGATTTAAATTCAAGGAAACAGGTCCAGAAATAAATGTGTACCTTAGTTTCTGTAGTACAAAGAGAGACTTCAACACAAACTAACAGGACTACTCCAATAAATCATTCAACAAGATGACTACCCTCTCCCCCTACCCTCTTATTGTAAGATTCACTTTTGAGGTTTCATTGTCTCTTAATATAAAACTCTATTCAAAATCTCACATGCAATAATAATTTCCTTACAAAAATGTCCTTATTTAATTTTCAATTGGAAAACTTAATATTGTTTTATCTCTTTTATGATATTAATAATTTCAAGGGTAATTTTCTTAATATCCTTGTATTTTTTAAGTGGGTCCTACTCTTACAATAAGGTACTTAGAGTATTTGACAATGTCAACTCAATAATGAGTCAAGTTCTCTTCCAAGTAAACAACAAGAACTATTGTAAATTATTCATAAAAAAAAAAAAAAACTATTGTAAGTAGAGAAACATGTCCCCTAGTTCTCCATTTTAATTAAAAACCCTAATCCACAAAACAAGTACCGTTAAAAGAACAATGTGATGATTGTTGGCTAGTATAGAACTATTGTTCTATTTTGTATGTTTTTTGCTCTTAAGTTTGCTGCATAATTGTATTAGAAACCAATAGTTTACATTGAATGAAAGCATCCTTTATGAACTTCTCTTTATCTAAAAGTTTCTTGATTTCATTCCACTTTTTATGTAATTTAACTTTTCTTTTATTGGTTTACAATGATAATACCACTTCCATCCTTAAATATATGACCTGTTAATAAAAGAATTTAAAACTTTAGTTTGAGTCCGTTAATAATTGATATTATTTTTTTAGGAGACAGTGTGGTTGTCTTAAGCTCTTGGAGTTTGCTCCTCTTAAAGTCTCAGATTCGATTTTTTCTGGTGTCAATTTCCATTGGCAAGTCCACATAGAGCATTGTTTTGGCTTTAAATGGCCCCCCGCAAGTGGATTGTGGGATTGGGATTGGTCCCCTCAGATTAATCAATTCTTGATCGGATACCAAGTTTTAAAAAAAAAAAAAATTGATAATATTTTTCTAATTTTACCTTTTATTGGCTAGTAGAAAAAAGATGGAAAGTAATTAGAGGTATTTGGTTAAAAAATAATAATTAATGTTATTGAAAATTTGAAAGAAGTATTAGAAACAGTTTTTCCTGTTATAAAAGATAGCAGTTGGATACCCGACCTGAGTTGGGTCGGGTTAGACTCCCACAATATGGCGAACTTAAGTTTCCGACGGAAAGAAGTACCCACATTTAATGTTTGACACACCTAAAAAAAACTATTACCCCTGTCGGTGGAGTAAACTTATCAGAAGAAAGAAAGAAAGAAAAAAAGAGAAAATAGTAACAGTTGGACAATTATATTTTGCATTCACTCGCAGACAGTATCCCAGTGAAGTAAAAGATGTTTAAGTTTCTGCAATAAATGAATTGAACAGTGGTAACCAAGTACAGAACATGTTTCATCATGAATGTTTCATAACCCCACAAACTGTATTCCTTATTGAACTGTCAGCTATGAAACAGTTACTGGTGTTGGTGAAGCAATATCCACAAACAGTTATTGTGTTCACCCCAGCCCCAAACACAATAATTTGCATAATTACATTTTCTCTTCAGATAACTTGTGGATTAGACTTATTTTACATACTGTTGATTTGAATAATAACCAAAGGCTATATAATATAATATGACACAAATAAAACCATTTTAAGTTGGTACCACTTTCCTTTCATTATGCACGTGTGGTGTTATCCTAACCATAATTTTTTAGTCATTTGGACTATTAAAATCATGGAAGAAAAAATATTATGCTAATCTTGTGATATATATTATCTACACCAAGATATTTTCTATAGAAAAAAAAAAAATAGGTTCTTCATTATTTCTGATAGGATATGACACTTTATTTAATCATATTCACTTGTTTATATGAAATGACTTCATGATTGAAAATTTTCATCAGACAACAATACATGAGATTGTTCTTTTATACTAATTGTTTTAATTTCAATCTAAATAGTGCATGTATAATTTCTCTAGCAGAACACTGTTTTAGAAGACAAATGTGATGGTGTTGTTGAAAAATTGTGCTGGGTCAATTATCATCAACTAAACTATCATAGCAAAAATATTGATTTAACAAAGAAAAAAGAACTTGAGGCCCACACAATTGTTTGGTTATGAGAAGTTAAGTGGTCAAAGATACAACAAGACAAATGCAAGGACATGTTTTATGCATTTCAGCACAATGTCACACAGCTCATGTTCTTGTCCCTATTCTACTTGAATTTCCACATTCACCGCGCTCATTGTTCCACCTCAATGCAAATTGTTCTTATCTTTGATGAAAATAGCTTCACTCATTGGTATACTATTGGACTTATATGAAATGTCTCAACCTATACTTGTCCACACATAACTTTTGTTCTTTTATACATCGATGATATCTATAATTGTCCCTTGACAAAGATTGATTAAACTATATATCACACATGTTTAAGCAACAAAATCAGTCTTGGTATAGTATCTAAATTTCTTATCATATACTAACCATAGCAAAAACAGTATTTCACATAGTGCTTCTCAAGAGGGTTTTGCAAGCTGCAAAACTGAGTTAGTGTTAATATGAAAAAGAATTCTGGTACCTCTCAGAAACTAGGTTCATTTCTAAGTCCAAAGGAACCAAACTACAGAGAAAAAAACATTGAAAACCACAAGGGATGGAACTCAGAAAGAGTATTGTTGCATCCAACAACAAGCAACAATATCAGAAGACAAGCCTATGTAGCTGGCGTTTCGCCCTTCAACAGTGGAAGAACAATACCTTCTAAATGGGATGATGCAGAGAGATGGATTTGTAGTCCAGTTTCATCTTCAGGCTATGTTCAACATCAGAGAAATCCCAAATCAAAAAGTGGTCCAATTGTGCCACAAGGAACAACTTACTACTCCAATTTTTCACCTACAATTCCACTGCGAAATGGTTTGGTGGTGAAAAACTTAATGATGAGTTCTCCTTTTACAACTGGTGTGTTGGCACCAGATATTGTTTCTCTTCAACATTATTATCCACATGACAATTTGTATGGTCCACGTTATGACATTGATGATAATAGTTCAGTGGTTAATGAGAATGGTGTTGCTCTTACATCTGCGTCGAACGCGCCTTCGTGGTCAGAACTTCTCTCTGATCCGTCTTCGCCTAATTCCCATGGTATGAAGTTCTAGTTTTCTCAGTTGGTCTAACTAAAATTACATTGCATCTCAATTTAAGATGGGGTGTGTGTCTGTGCCAATGAATTAACTTTTATGAGCGTTCTTTAAACTTTGAAGTCTGTTTTGGTTTTGATGAATTGTCATAAGCCAAGTCCCCTAAACTCTTGGTATTTTTGTTTACAGATGAGAAATGTGATGGGACTAAGAATGAGGACACTATGATGTCTCCTATGTCAAAAATTGATAAAGGTACCCAAATGAGCTCTTCAGAAACTGAAAATGAGGACCATTCATCTCCAAAATCTTCATCCCCGATTTTGGCCATGAATCCAAAAAGTTGCCATTCAGAAAAGTTAGAGATCAAAGATGTGCAGGTAGACTGTCAGGCTAATGTTATTAAGTTGTCTAAGAGTTATGCATCCAAGCTAAGCTCTTCAAATGGTAAAGAGTTCAAGAAAAGTGGTACAGAAGCCCAAGCTTCAGGTTTGGATATTGCAGAATCAACATTGGATGCTTCTAGTTCCAAGCATGTTAGATGGTAGATGTCGTCATCTTTTTCGTTTAGTCAACAAAAGAGGGAAAATCCATTGTTGTGTTTATGTATTTATCGATGAACTTTCATTTTGACGCAGGTTTGAGAGAGATGATGAAGCTAAAATCATTGCATGGGAGAGTTTGCAGAAAGCAAAGGCTGAAGCTGCAATAAAAAAACTTGAGGTTTGTGTTCTGAACTGAACATTCTTATAGGGTTTGTGTTCCTAATCCAACTCAATTTCATAAGGAACACAAAAGTAGTTTCATATACTAGAAAAGCTCATAACATTCTTATATGGCTTGTGTTCCTAATCCAACTCAATTTTATAAGGAACGCAAAAGTGCTTTCATATAATCACAGAAAAGATCATAAATATACAATCTGCAATGCATTAGAGAGTGACAAAAGCAGAGGCATCTTTAGTTTTCTTTCCTGATTATGGAAGTGTTTGACACAGATGAAATTGGAAAAGAAGAAATCGTCATCAATGGATAAGATTCTAAACAAGCTGAGAAGGGCACAAATGAAAGCTGAAAAGATGAGAAGCTTAACACCAGTTCAACAGGAGCAGCATGTTTCCAAGACTTGGAAAGCATTTTCATTCACCAAATATGGCAAAATATGGTCTCCAAGCAGCTGCTTTGCAAGTCATGCTCCCTGATCAACCCCATGTTCATTGTAGTTTTTTTAAGGTTTTTTCAGATAAACACAATAGGGTTGTCATATTTCAATTCATAGGCCCTGCTTCGGATAGCCTTCTGCACTTTACATATACACCTAGATAGTGAACATTGCATTTTCTTGATGTCAGTTGATGTATTTTGCATCGTGCATGAGGCTAAGAGATAATCCTTTCATACATGTTGCTTGTATCGAAAATCAGGATTATTTCTGAATACAAACTTGTTTTTCTTTTATCTCCAACTTTCTAAATTTTCTTTTATGAACACAATAGGTACACACTGATAATCCATAATGCAAGTGATTCAGATCATATCAAAATTGGACTTAAAAATATAACGAGGATTAAAAAAAGTATTAAAAAAAAAACATAAGTAGTGAATTGAAGTGTATATATTATGAAAGTTGGAAACAAGTATTCAAGGCATAATAAAATATATCCAGTTGGATCATGTTTTTACCTCTTGCACTAAATAGGGGCATGCACCGCAGAAAGATGGCTGAAACATAGCATATTGGGCAAAGAAGACTACTATAGTTTATTCTGGATCATCCATCAAACACTTCCAGTATGACAATACATAATGAACATTTCCATAACTCAAATTTAACACGGTTATTCTAGTTCTAGAATAAATCACAACCTATTATCATGTCTATAAAGAGATCTAGCAGACGGCCTTAATCTTCACTTTAATTGGATACAATAGATAAGGTAAAATCCAATATTTAGTGCTTACAACTTCATAATTCATTAATACTAAAAGACCTACACCACAGTGCGCAGGCATCCATGCTAACATTGCAGAAGCAATACCACCAATAGACAGTGTCATACTAGTATGGCCTGTACCTCCAATCAGCTCTTGATGGCCTCCCAATATGCTCCTGATAATCCGCTCTTGATGGCCTCCCAATCTGCTCCTGATAATCTGCTCTCGATGGCCTCCCAAGCTGCTCTTGATACTCTGCTCTTGATGGCCTCACACTGGGAACTCCATAACCCCACTGCAAAAGAAAACAGTGTATAAACAAAAAAGCTAAAAATGTGTCCACATGCCAGGAGTACTACTGCAACGTAGATTATCAATGTTTTTATGACTGATAAAAAACTTAACATTTCATACAGCAGATACTGCACTTGTACTATGGCAAGAACCAAGAAACTATTAAATGGCCTAAATTCCAAAGATATTGAGGTGGCCAAATTTTTTACAAATTATCCCTTGCATATACTCACATCATCATAGTCTAAACCGCCGTACATCCTCCCATAACTTCGCACCGGACCACCATATCCCCCAAAGGATTCCATACTATTGTTCATCATAAAATTTCCACTGGGCCTAGCATCGTCAACAGGTGTGGCTGAATCTATTGCCACCTGCAGGTACAAGCTGCCAGTCAATCAAACCTTACTAATACAATAACGCACACATACAAGTTCAAAGCTTATAGCAACAGGAATTTACATGCATATGTACCCAAGGTTGCACAAGTTTATTAAACAATAACACACACATAGAAGTCAATGTCATAAACAACTCGCTTTCGTTAATAAAATATCTTTTTTTTTTAATGGCAAATGTTAGTTGTTAGATTAGTTTTCTCCTTTGTTCCAACTCCTTATCCCTTAGCTCAAACCAATCGAGCTACCCAACTCGCAACCCCCATGAATAAAACATGTCTAATATAAAAAGATTTGCTGCGTAATGTAACTACTGTGGACGCAATAAACTAGGAATCCAAACTTTTAATGGCACATTCCCTTCTAGTGGAAGGTGCCAACTGGTTACTAAAATCTGAGACTTTTCCAATAATAACACGCTTAAATCAGGAATGGACATTTTGAAGAAGGGGAGTTAATCTACACCTACACTGCCCTACAGATCTCCTTCCATTCCATCAAAACACCTACATATTTGAATTTTTTAAGCAATAGTAATGCAATACAGAAGTAAAGCCAAAATATAACACCTCGTGTCCACATATCTCATGAGGCCTTAGAGAGACACGATCTGCTACACCTTCATCAGCAAAAGTAACAAATCCAAAACCCCTGTGACCTGTTCTCTTAGGATCCTACACATAAAAACACAGGTGAGTTAATCAGCTTTAGACACTGGTATAAGTTTTTTTATTCATATCTTACTCTAGGAATGTAAACATCTTCTATGCGGCCAAATCTTCCAAAGTATTGACGGAGATCCTCAGAAGTTGCTTCTGGGGGAAGGCGACCAACAAAAATCTTTTTACTAATTCTCCGACGAGGTTCTCCCCCTAATTTACAAAGTGAGATTGTCAGTATGAAGCAGGATTAGTCATTTTAATAGAACAGAAATCAATTGCTTCCACGCTTACTTCCATAAATTGGGCCGGGATGGTCATACAAAGTAGGAGCTCCGAGTGCTGCATATCTAGTTGCTGTAGAAATATATGCATTGTATGCACCATATCCTCCCTGTGACATTCTGCCAGTTGGCTTAACATCGTCTTCCTATAAAAATGGTACGGCAAAATTATAATACAGAAATATATAAAAAACAAATATCCTTCAACAGTTAGGTCTAAACAATGAAAGCATATGGAATTGAAACCCCGCTAGTATAATTTTATTTTATTTTTGAAAATGTCGTCATTGGACATGGAGCACCATTCTGGAATTTTGCAAATTATTCTTCCATAAAATGAGAAGCTATACAGACTCTTGCCTTAGGTGTAGCTCGATCAACTACTACAGCAGAACCTCCGAGTTCGTGGGTTTCTGACATCAAATTCTCCACAGACTCTGCAACAGAGAACATTTTCCTTAGAGCAATTGATATGTATTCTTTCCACTTTACTTCAAAAGTTTAAGAACCAAAAATTAAAGCAAAACTAGAATGGCACATATAGTAAAAATAGTGCAGATAGCAAGCACTGTCAAAATCCTCTTTTCCAAGTGATAATCAAGATCCTATGTAACTACCACAGACAAATTCTAGGAAAATAAGTATGATAGATCCCATATATTTAAAATATGCAGACAATTATAACTTACAAGTAAAGTGCATACATAAGCTACAATAAATGGCCTAACCTGCATTTGCGAAAGTGATAAAACCAATTCCACGATGCATCTTTGAGCCTTGATCCTGTTAGAAATAAATGAAAAATTATAGTACATGATTACAAAATTCAAATAAATAAAAGAGTAAATTATGCATAAGTCTGCAATGCACAGTCAAAGGGAGTAAAGTACCTTTGGCATGTACAAATCTGTTATATCACCGTATTTCTCAAAATGACTGCAATAAAAAGAAAAGGAAAAAAAAGGACAGAAAACTATTAAAACAAATTTCAACAAGGATATAAAAGTATATCACCAAAGATAAAAAATTCATGACTCTGATTTATTTTAAATGAAGATACCAACACTTATATACCTTCTAAAAGTTTCTTCTGTTACTGATGGTGGAATCCTGGCCACAAAAATTCTGGTAACTTTTTTGGCTGGTGCCCTCATCTCCTCCTTTAAAATGTAACATCACAAGAATTAGTATTACAATCATAGCACATGGTTTTATATTTTCTACAAGTAAAACATCAATGAACCAGACTAGCTTTCCAGTTTCAAACAAATATTTTTGTAACCTTTGGTGTAGCCACTTTGACTTCCAGCATCCTATCACCAAGAACATGTTCACCTGACAATACTTCCTGCAGCCAGAGAGACATCCGACTCGTGATATACATGTAGATGTGAGTATGACCAGCAAAATGCATGTATCTAGGTGAAAGTTACCTTGGCATCATCTACTGAAGCAAATGTAACATATCCAAAACCACGAGATCGTCCAGTGGAACGCTCCTGAATCAAAATAAGTAGATTAGAATGCATAGTATAGGGGAAATCTAACGTATCCCTGTATATGACATTTACATTTCACATTCAGTCCAGAAGTGATAAAACAAATTTGATATGTTCTCTTTTTTCTCCGCACCTAGTCTAAGCATGTCATTTTTTCTTTTAAAATTTCAGATAAAGAAGCATGGGAAATGAACTGTGAAGATTGTGCAGGGAATTTCCTTGACGTTACAGATGATAGTAATTCTATCTATGTAGTTCTACTTTACTAATTTTTACATATCTAATGCCAAGCCCAGTGATAGAAGAGGGTGGGGTTAGGTAGTCAACAATCACTTAGTGGCTCCTTAACCCAAAACAACTATCATTCGGCAGTTCCTTAACCTAAAACATAACGCGTCAGTTGTATTGCCCGGAAGTGACCAAAAAACAAAAAAGCTGACCAAAAAACGCAAAGCTGGCTGGAAAACACAGTTACACTTGGTCTTGTAGGAAGGAAGGCAACACAGGTTTTCCTTCTTCTCTTTCGGACTGTAGGAAGTGCGGGACCTGTAGCACACAAGGCTGTGAATGATTCCAACACGATTTGTGGCAGCGACAGCTGCCCCTACAAAACGCAATGAAGCAAATAATTCCGTCACTGCAGGACTGCATCCTGCACCCATGACTCTACCAATTGCGCACAATAGCAGCGCGGTTGATAGCATAGCTTTGGAAGACTAAAATGGATTATTACTCCAAACGGATTCGCACATTACTCATGCATCAATATTTCAAAAACACACCCTTGAATAATGGGCACACATGCTTGTTTATTAAGTTAGTAATTGAACAACAGGCACACGTGCTTGTTTGTACATACACACATTCGCTATTATTAATGAAGTAGATAATAATCATACACAACTTGAACATTAAATAAAAACACATAAAACTGGGAAGTAAGACTTAACCTTCATAACAATGCAATCTTCTAATTCACCATATTTGCTCATATATTCTTTCAAACCCTCAGTATCAACATCCCACGGAATCCCCAAAACCTAATATCCAAATTCATAAACACAAATCAAAACATATCAACATTTTGATTATTGTAATTAAAAACTAAAAATAAATAAATTGAATATTCATAACTAACCACAAGCTTCCTCTGCTCCATTTGCAACTTGAACACAGCACAATAAAAATCCCTATGAAGGGGAAATTAACAAGAAAAACAAAAATTCTATCGAATTCCACCTCGTTCTCACACCACTCTCTCTAAAATTCTCACACTTTCTCCCTGCACATAACAAGCACACTTTTTTCTCACACACAAAAATTGTCGTCGTCATCGTCATCATTGATATACCAAATCAAAATTGTGGTTTTGGGGGTTGGATATCTATGAAATTGAATAAACGAATTGCGAAAAAATTAAAAGAATTTGGTGAATTTATACTCTCACTGACCTTGGCGAAAACGAAATTCAAAACCCTAAATTGAAGATCTCGCTCAATCTATCGCTCCGCACCGTCTCAGGTTCCTCCTGTTTGTTTGTTTCTGTCTTTTTTACATTTTACCAACCACCTTTAACATTTATGAATTGGGTCTGGTAGAGCCGGTTTTTTCTTGAACCAAATGATAAGTCCAAACTCTTTTTTTACCCAAAAATTAGTTATAGTTATTAGTGGGGTCGTTAAAAGTTTCGGTTAATAATCTAAATCGAGCATTGTTTTGTTTTTTACAGCCAAGTAATAGTGTTTTTGGCGGAAAACATTAAGGGTTTGTTTGGAAGATGAAAGAAAGTGAAAGGAAAGATACTATATGGAAAGATTGTTGAAGGAATAAAAGAGAGTAGAAAGTGAATGGAAAGTGAGATGATTATTTAACTGTTTGGTATCAAAGAAAGTGGAAAGAAAAGTAAAGGAAAGATAGATCTATGTTTATTAAAATGACATAAATATCCTTACATTAAAAATTGAATATTATACATATGAAGTAACATATATTAATAAAAAAACAAATATAAACCATATAATTCAATCATTTACGTATTCTTCCACTCCAACAAGCCGGCTCTAGTTTTCTCTATCTAAGTTTTTTTTTCTCAAGATTTTTCGTTGAGGGGGTGGTTTTGGGTCAATTCTTGACATGAAATCACCCTTTTTCATCTTTTTCTCTCCATTTCAATCTAAATAAGTGATTTTTTCACATAGATATAGGTTTTTTCTTTGTGATTTCATCACCTAACTGTGGTGGTTTGTTGTTCGTCGTCTTGTGCGGTGTTGTTTGATTTCCCGTCTTTCTGCGGTGTTCATTTGATTCATATTGAAAGATCGATTATTCAATCAAAGATTTGGGCGTCAACGTTGCAGATCTGGAGACCATGGATATTCCGGTGACTTTAATTTTATCATATATTTTTGTAGGCATTATGCCGTTATATGCTATTAACTTGGATGTTGTGAGTTTGTTCACAGATTCATCCTTTACGGTTTTAGCGATGTTGAATAATATAACCTCTCAACTTGAATGAATGAATATCATTTTATTTTTGTAAAAAAAACAAATAATAAATTACCGATATTATATTGCATATACATATATAGTAGTAATAAGAGTCGAATGCCTGAAACCAAAGTCACAAGTGAGAAAACAAGCACATTGGAATTTTTCAAATATTGGCAATATTGTAATTTTACAATTGTGCTACTAAATTAGGACTCATCGATATTGAGATTGAAAAATTAGGAGTAATGAACAGAATGATGATACCTCTGAATATTACTCAAAAATTGCCCAGGATCAAGGAAAATTTCCAAAAGAACAAGTTGAAGATGCACTCCAATTATCGTCATCTATAATGATAAAATTATTCCACAAATCCTTAACTACTTCACAACCTCTGAAGACATGCTTTATGGTCTTAGGGGCTTGCTACATCTAGGACAAAGGTCAAAATCGGTTATGTCACGATGTTCCTTTCGTCATTAGTAACAAGCTTTCCATTGGACAACTTCCAAATAAAAGTTTGGATTCCATGCGACCATTTCCACTTCCAGAGGAGTTTGAAATTTGGAGAAGGATTCAAAAGAAAATTATCATCCAACAAAGACTAATAAGTTGATTTTATATAGAAGTATCCGCCATTTGAAAATCTCCCGATGGGAAAGTCCCCATTACCAAAAGTATGGGGCTTAATACATGTCTATTTAACAGACAAAATAAAATTAATGGGAGTATAATGGTCTGATTCGTTTGGGATTTTTGGAGGGGAGAGGAGGGAAAAGGTATTTTATTTTCTTATTTTTTATTTTATTAATTGACAAGTGGGACTGAAATAAGAACTATTATTAAGGTGTTATATGTTTTATAGAGAAATTCTAATAAGAACCCTATTTATTGGTGGTCATCATACTTAAAAAAGTTTAAACTCTAACGACTACAAATGTTATCTCTTGGTTATAGATGTTGATATTCCTCTTTATTTTTCATTGTTGAAATATTGATTTAATTGATGCCATTTTGATTAAAACAACATAAAATAAATATGTAGATCTTATTGAATCAACATCAATCAAGTCACTCATTTATACGTAAATATATAAAATCTCACAAATTTTTATTTTTAAATAGAATCATCAATCGATGTTAGAATTTCTGATAACTTTAAGTTATAGTTTATGTGATGGTTGATGACTTAAGTGATTTACACATTTGGACAACCAAGAGTTGGAGATGAGAGATATACACTCTCCAATTATTAAAGGGAAACACCACAAGCATAATCGTGATATCTTTTTAAACATATCACTTTAGCATTTTCTATCGTATATTTAATTAATATTTACAATTACATGAGTAATATGATGTATCCAAAGCCCGATCAAGTTCATACTTCTCATGTATGAAAACATCGATTCATTTTTGTGGAATCCAAATTTGAAATGTATGTTCCTTAAAGTTGTAGTCTTCAAAATAAAATGATACTTGACCTATAATATTGTTGAAATTTAAAACCTTAATTTCACTTAGAAACGATTTATAGTTTTTGAGAGGTAGAAACGATGCTATAGTTCTAGTGGATACAACTATAAGTGAAATAAATATCTATTTCATGCCTAAGTCTTTGAGAAGAGAACAAACTCACACTCTATAGCATTTTTGTGTTTACACAATTCTAAAATAACAACTTTGCATTGGCAAATTGAAGCATTAAATTAACATGCTCTATTATAAGCTTATTATCGATTGAAACGTATCGATACATCAGTCTTCTTTGAAATATCTTTCAATGGATCCGAGAAGAGTCGAATTAATATAATCTTGAGGACCATGAGCAGGTAATCCAGGAATTAGTAAACCAACCATCCTAAAAAAGAAGAGAAACCACCCTTCTCTGTAGTGAGGTCCATTTCTATAGGCAATGGTAAAGCTCCTTATGAGTTCCAATATGGCATTAAATATCATGGGTATCACACACCATGGTGAAAAATAGTTCTTGTTGGGTTCTTCTTCAAGAATCTGCATTGAAATTAAATAATGAGAATTTCACTTGCATAAAAAAAATGCTAACTTGATAAATTCAATATATCCATTATATTACTTTTGGTATGATCAAAAGCATACACATGACGTTGTCTAGCTGAAGGGGTTAGAATGAGTATAACGTGACAAATTCAAATTCAAATTTCAACTTAAAGAGGTAGTTTCTGACACACCTCAAATAAGATTAAATCAAATGGTGAGAAAGTATGAAGAAGAAAAAAAAGATACAGATCAAATTTTAAATTAAAAAGATACTATTAAAAACATACATACCTTAAGTTCATAGCGCCTATTAAAGAAAAGGCAGATCCCAAAGTGTTTGAAGAGCATATCCTTATCATCATAGGGCAACCTTGGAACAATGTCATTGCAATAAACAAACCTACAATATGTTATACGATTTTCCTTCATTTTTTGTTGCATATATTGTGCATATCTCTCATCTCCAACTCTTGGTTGTCCAAATGTGTAAATCCCTTCCAACCTCTCAATCAACAATTTCTCATCATGTAAGAACATAATTGTTGGAAAAAGTATTGCTAATGCTCCACCCAAACTATGACCCGTAATTATAAACTTTGCATTAGGGTTTTCACTCAAACCTTTTCTTAGTATGTCCCTAATAACATAATAGGCTAGTGGGGCAAGTTTTTCATCTCTTTCAATCTCTTTAGGCCAACCCAAATTCTTTTGTAGTCCTAAGGCTTTCATGAATCCACCGTGTGCTCTTCCAACACCAGGAATCCCATACCAAGAGATATCAAGATCGGTGCACCATGCATCTGCATCAAAGGGTTCTGTTCCTCTAAAAGCCACCACATAAGTGTCACGGTCCTTAAATTTGTCCAATAATATCAAGACTTGGGTTGTGGCTCTTTCTTGATATTCTGCATATGTTAGGATATTAAAGGAAAAATTAATCAACCATACAGTTAACTATTCTTCAATATAATTTAATAATCTTGAAAGCATGAATACAAAAAATAAGTAGGGAACCATAATCTAAAAAGCTACTATATATAATGAAAATTACTTTTGAGTAGCTTTACTAAAAAAATTATTTTGATAACTATTTTCATTATAGTCAACAAACACAAAATAACTTGTTTTTTTATTCTCTACAAGTCAATCTAATATATATTTTTTCAAAATATGTAACTACTCATGATCTTCTCATTTATAATTAATTTGTACATAATATAACAAAAATTTAAATTAAATTTTTAAATTGTTATTCATGAGAAATATTTTCATAAAAATTAAAGAGTTATTGAAAAATTAACTTGTGTTAATTAAAATATATTTTAAGGGTCTTGCTAACCAATATCCTCAGGACAATGTTTAAGGAATCTCCAAATAAAAATTTTGTCTTGGAAATATAAGATGTTACTTTTGATCAAATAGTTATTACACATCTTTTTCATAAAAACTTACTCCCTCCGTCCCTTAATATAACCCCCTATTGCTTTTTTCACATTTCTTAAGAAATGTTGTTGGTGTAGTTAATGTGTCTGTTTTATAGTACAATTTTACAAAATTAACCTCATTAAAGAGATAAAGTGAAAAGTCAATTTATTGTACTTTTAGAATTAGTAGTAGTATTAAATAAGGGTATCTATGGAAAAAAATAATTAATGTGTGTTGTAATTTGAAAATGGGGTTATATTTAGGGACAAAAAAAAAAACAAAAGGGGGGTTATATTAAGGGACGGAGGGAGTACTTGTTTTGAATGCTTAACTAATGCCCTTGGAGCACTGATTAACATTCTCCTTTTCTTATATATGTATATTATAGACCACTAAATGAGTTTTTTTCTTCTTATATTCAAGACCAGGATAGTATATAGATAGAGTTGGTTTGTTTTTTAGTTCATACCATTCCAGCAGTCAAAAAATCCCACATACTCCATCTGTAAGAAAGAAAAAAGAAATAGGAGTGAGTCAAAAGAAACTAATTAAATGAACCTAGAAGATAAAAAGCACCCAATAAAACTTAACAAATAAGTTAATTTTGTACCTTCCAGTCATATTTGATAGTATATTTAAGGAAAGCTTCATTCTCATAGACTGCTTTTGCAGCCATCATAGCTAGATTAACATAGTATTTGTTGTCTTCACGCTTGAGAATGTCAAGGTTTACTCGTGAATCCAAATTTCCAATACAAGACAAGTATTTTGAAGATTTAGGATTTGGAACTTCCAAATGACCTGTTTTTGTTTATAATAACAATGAGATGAAGAAGAAATCGTTTCAGACGGATAATCAGATCACATATTGAGCAATTTTTGTTTTTGGATTGAAATAATAACACCTTTCAAAATAAAATTAGCAAATAAAATTAAGAGAGAATATTGATAAGAGAAAAAAACATTGGCTTTTTTTATTACTAACTAATATCAACATTTACAGCCTTCTTAAAAATTATTTTATAATCATACATTTAAATAAAAATAAATTTATCCCCAAAGATCAACTTATATATAGACCAAAGTCTTTTATACTATAAGTCAACATAATTAAATTTTGGTGAAGATATCTAAGACTTTTGTTCGGTATGTATCCAAATTCAAACATCTTTTTTTTTTTTTTTTTTTTTTTTTTTTTTTTTTTAGGAAATCCAAATTCAAACATCTAATTATAATGTCTTGTCGTTTTTATATTTAATTATTTTAATTTTTTATATGAATTTTAATTTTTAATTAATTTTGCTTACAAAGTATCGATCCCAACAAAATTATAGGATGCTAAAGAATCTTAATTTTTTACAGGTAAATATCTTTATAATTTCAATATACAAACATTGTTTTGACTAGAATATTATCACAATAAAGACAAACAAATACATTTTTATATTTGTTTAAATAAATAGCTCAATTATTGGACTAGGCTTAAAAAACTTTATAAATGATTTTAAGTCTCACCTTAGCAATGCAAACTTTTGAAATGGATTGGCCTAGATTTCATTTAATAAATAGTTTTGTCTAAAATGTATAAGCAAAATAATATTGTACCATGCACAAATACCTTTTTTTATCAAGGAATCAATAAATCATATCTTATGTCACTTAATTTAATGATGAAATTTATTAATTTCATTTGTTTGAGGAAAAATTTATTAATTTCTTGGTGAAAACAAGATTGTACATAATGGAAGTCGAAAGATTTGTTTCACTTATACAATAAAAAATTGAACTAATTTAAATCGGACATAAACATAGATGTGTGCTGGACTATGCATATATAGCTCCCCTTATTGTACTTTGCCAGCCAGCTATTTTCATGAAGAAATGTTACAATTTTTTATTTTAGAAAATCTGTACAATATTTTTATTGTCGCATCGCATGGACATAGAGTGGATACACAATTTCATTTTCTATTATTTTTAAAGAATTCTATAAATAATGATCCAAAATAAATAAACTATAAGTTATATATTTTTATACAGATTCACAGAATATGGGGACCATTTTTTTTTAACATTTAAAAAGAATCACTCATTTTATCGGGACAAGGATTTTTTATTTTTAATAGCACAATACTGACTATAATCTTTAAGAAAAATGTTAACAAACATCTTTAAAAAGTTAAAAGAGAAAATTTTATCTTAAAAATTATACATTTACCGTATTAAAAGTTTAAAAAGTAATCATTTCTACGTAAATCTTTTACTAATATCCCAAAACAATTGTTAGCAAAATCTTATTATTTTTTAATAGCACAAATGAAACACCAAAAGATCTGACCAATACACATAGGTAAGAAGAGCCACTCAAGAACAAAAGAAAAAGACCAATACCAGCAAGGAAACAGGCCACACCAGACACCAAAAAGACTCAAATTGCCTGCTTGGAACTGAGATCTGATTTACTACAGTTGAAATATGTCTTAACTTATAAAAAGCCATAAATATTCGTCTAACATGGTCAGATTTACCACTATTTTTTTCCTTTGACTTGTTAATTAGGTATTTGACAAGTGAATATATATAGTAGCAAATAAAAGCAAGTATAAAATTGTTATAATATATATAAATGATCTAAATTAAGAGAACAAACCTGAGAGAAAGTTAATTATAATCATGGTGATGCCTCCATTAAGAGCAATGAGATTAATCAACATCTCAACCCAATAACCAAACTTAGCAAGTGGTTTAGCAATGAACAACAAGACTTTCTGGAGAACAATAGAGATAAATATAAGCCATCTACCTCTAAAGCTTCCCTCCACAGATCCTTCAGCATTACTATCCACAAATTTTCTATGCCCTATGTTCCGGGAAAATAAAATACGAATAATATCAAAGAAATGAGCATCTTCAGGATTCAAAATCATATAACTATCAGCAAAACCCTTATCGCAAGTAGATGCCATGGCTACTAGAGAGGAAAGGTAGAATGATATAGTGCTTTTAGCCTATGGTTGTGAGTGTCTCGACTCTTGACTATTGTTAAGTATATATATAGATGTAGTGACACATTTATTTTTGTTGTAACTAGTTAATTAATACGAGTATTTTGTCACGTTTTTTTCCTTTTGTATTGATTTCTCAGAAAGTAATTCCTTCAACTTTATTTAATTCTAAGACAGTAATATAATTTTTTCTTCAAAAGTAATATAATTTTTTTGAAACACAAATGTTTTTGTCAGACTTAAATCTAAAATTTTAACTCTTTTAATTCTTTTTTTTTCTTGACAGGGAAGTAATTTCTATTAAACAACACCTGACATCAAATCGAGTCAAGACAGCAGAAATACAACTAGGAACATCTTCAATCCAAACACAATCCGAATTTGAAAGAGCAAATTTTGCTTGATTAAAGAGTAATTTATTTAATTCCTTACTTCAACCAAATATACTCATTCCTTTGGTAGAATATTTAATGTGAACAAATCTTTCAACCAAGACTTGAAATTTGATGCACGATATTGTGAAAGTTTATTTTCTTCATGTGGTCTCAATCTTTATATGTTATTTTAATTTGTCACATTTGTTTATTGACAATAGATACGCTGTCTTCCATTTTAAATTAATTATGAATTATCGATGCTAGTTGCTAATACTTAATACAGTAAACCCCTTAAAAGAAAATTAGAAATTCGTGGGTATCGAAAAGGGTTTTGTCCTTCCTTACAAAAAGGTCTTTTTAATCCTTTTTTAGAGAATTGGAAAAAAAAAGGAAAGACAACTTTTTTCACATGTGAATAGCGTAGTGTGAATTGCATGTGGTATCAATAATGAGAATGATTTTTGTACAACAATTTTGTGATAATTTTTTGTTTTATGTTTATATTATGTTTTTTTTTCTTTATTATTTTGATTTTTATGTTAATATCTACTTTTCTTTATAAATTTATGGTTGTCACATAAATTATCATGCAAATAATTGTTCAAATAACATAGATCGTCAATCAATTATAGTTTATGATTCTTTATGAGTTGTCGTCGATGTTGAACTATTCTTTTTGTTTTTTTAATTAGAATTATTGAAGAGATTAGATAAGATCAATCTTTAATGATTGATATATGCACTAAGAAAACAGTAGTAGCCTAGTTGACGTTGGTCACATATTTTAGAGTTAAGTAATGCTGTTAGTTTCATATACATGTAACAATCATTTTTGAAACAACTTATATGAAACAATAAAGATAAAAAGATACTTATACGAAAACTAAATCAATATAGAAAAAATAAATAATAACACAATGAAAATAAGATAGAATTATTTTAAAAAAAATGTATAAATATCATTTTTTCTATTTTGTAGTTTGTAGGATGGAGAATGTTAAATTGTAGTTTGTAGAATGGAGAATGTTGAATGGTGTTCCGTAGACATGGCTATATGATTTCTTTGTAATCAAAATTACTATTAATTAAAAGTATTTTCTTTTCTTCTTAAAAAAAAAAAAAAAAAGTATTTACTATTGTATAAATTGCATGTCGCCTTTATGAAAAGGCCAAAGTATATTTTATTATTGCACGTTGCGGACCAGTTGTAAGAATGGTACGGGTGGAAATTTCAGCCACACCTTCTTATATTACTATTGGTTAGGATTGTACATATTCTAACTACCATGTTCCAGAAACTACCATTGCTGCATGATTGTTGTATATTTGTATTATTCCCCATAAATTGTGATTTTCCAAATAAGGGAAAAAAAAATCAACGTCGTGCATCATGGGTTTAACATCCTGGCCCAGCAAAGATGCGACCCTGGCTCCATTAAATCCCTCAATTATGGTTATCTGCACTATTAAGACCTTCCAATTATCAATTTAAAAAAAAAAAAACTTTCAATTATGGTAAAATCAAGTTTAATTGTATGTTTGATCTTTTACGTGTATTTTAAAATTTTAATTTGGTTCTTTATATTTCAATTTTCTTAAGTTTGTCCAAAACATTAACTATATTAAAATAAGTTAGTCATTTTCATCAACTGACTGTTTGAATATGACATGTTATTAACAGTTTATTGTCAAAAAAAAATGTGATTAACAATTTAGACACTTAGACACCCATGTGGTAAATCAAAATAAAATTAATTCCACATCATATTATGACTTTTAAAAAAAAATGGAAAAATTGTTTTAAAAGTTTTGTGTAATATCTATACTATATATAAATAAAATGCAGGTATTAGTTTGACCTCTTCACTTCCAATTATACTTTTTTTTTTTTAAAAAAAAATTCCAATTATACCCAAATTTACGTATAAAGATGTTATATTGTTGTTGGTCATTCAAAAGATGTTTTTTAGTTTCCAATTATAGTTTCCGACAACAAATAAGATGTTTTTTAGTCCCTTAAAAAATTAAATAGAGTCAATTTAGTCCCTCCGTTGATACTTTTTTCAACTGATTTTTTTCTTTCTATTTTTGAACTGTAACTTGACATATGTGGCAGTCCAATTGTCTTATTGACGACCACATGCATTGTCTAAAAAATAAGGAACATTTGGATCCCTTCTAATTTTTGTAGGGTAATTTGGTCCCCTTAAAAACAATCATCATCGTTTTACGATTTCTTCTTTACAAAAATAAATAAATAATTCAATTTGTTATATTTTAAGATAACAAATTGGTACTTTTATTCTCTCAAAAAAAAAAAAAAATTGGTACTTTTATTTTTATTTTCTTCTGTTCATCTTCACCGAATGAAACACATGTCGACGTTGCTAATACTAACCGGAAACAGAAGAGTGATGAAGAACACGAAAGCTTGAAACAAGATGCTGGAAACCAAAATAAAAGGTTGTAATTTTATGGTTTTAAATTTCTTAACTCATTATGTGTCAAAAAAATAAAATCTTAACTCATTCTCTTATTTTACAATAAACGGTTCATTTATTCTCTTTATGTCTTCAATGTCGAATAGAACATAACAAATCTACAATTTACAATGTCGAATATTAACTTAAAATGTCTAATGAGCATGGATTTTGTCAATTCAACATAACAAATCTACAATTTTCCATTGCCAATAATTTGAAATAATAGATGTCGAATAGAAAAACATCATCAAAACGAATGACATTCAAAAACTAAAATTTAAAAAATAAATAAATAAAAGATATCCAAAACTAAAAAAACCACTCATCATAATGTTGTGACTTTCGGGGAAGTCTAAACTGAATCGTACAATCACAGTAGGCTAAAATCAACCACAAAAGTGAGATTCAATCATATTTTTATTCAAAACCTTAAGGCATTAAGTATATAGGTTATTTCACTTATATTTTTCTCATCATATACTCTTTCATCTAATGTGAAACTTTAATTACATATGAGACATTAATATCTCTATATGAAGTGTGTGACGACTTTGCATATGTATGATGGTGACATAGTCAAATAAGGTCCGATTGAGGCATAACATGATAAAAAAAGATTAGTTTATGGTGGTTTCATAGAGGGAGGTTTTTGTTCCTTTATTTCATGAGAATGTAGAAAATAAATTAGAAAATGAAGATGGAAAAAGGAATTTTGATATGAAAGAAATGGTAAGGAAAAAAACAAAGAGTGTGTACTTTAACAATGAGAGTATAGTAAATAGTGTAAGCTACCAACAATTTTGTAGGTTTGTTGAAGAATTTGAAGATTTTGGGGTTTATTTTACCAAAAAATAGACTTGATTAAAAAAATGCACTTTATTTTAAAATTTCTACTAAGTATATATTTTGTCAACTCAACATACTACATCATCTTTTTTTCATTTTCAGATTCCACCAAAGACAAAAGACAAGAAATATGAAATAATGGAGGTTGAACCAAAAAAAAAATGAAATGGAACAACATCCAATAACTAAAATTTAGGATGAAAAAAATTAAACAAATGACATCCAAATGCTGACATAACACTTCATCCTAATTTTGGAACTTTCAAGGGGTCATAGTCTAAATTCGATCACCACATTAGACTAAGAGAAACCACACATGTGCGATTGATATCAGATCTTCATCCTAAACCTTAAGACATCAGATATATATGTCATCTCACTTATATGTTGTTCGAAATTTACCATTCTATCCAATATAGAACTTTAACTTACACTTGACACATTCATATCTCTTAACCAAGTGGACAACTATTCGTGTTCGTAATCACATGAAATAGTAAAATAAGGTCAAACAGAGGAACACTATGTTCCAAAAGGTTGGTCGGTGGTTGTTTCATAAAGGGATTTTTATGTTCATTTCTTTTATGAGAAGACAAAAAGGAAATTAGAAGGAAAAGTAACAGATTTGAAAAAGGAATTTCAACATGAGAGAAGATAATGAAAAAAAATTATTGTGCATTATGTTCGTGAGAGTATAGAGTAATGTGAGTTGTTGGTGATTTTATGGATTTGCTAAAGGAGTTGGAGATTTTTGGGTAATTATTTTACCAAAAAAACTGATTCAATTAAAAAATATCACATAATTTTAAATGTCTAACAAATATGTATTTTGTGAACTCAACGTAACACATCTGCAATTTTTCATTGCCACTTGCCGCCAAAGTCCAAAAGTGAATGAATTTGAATTAATAGAGGTTCAATGAAAATATTCAGATGAAAAACAATGACATCTAAAAACTAAATTTTAAGATAAAAAAGTAAACAAACGACATCAAAAAATTAAAAAATCAATTTATTTGTGACTTTTGAGGGATTCTACATCGAGTTTCATCATCACATTAAACAAAGAGAATTCATACAAGTGAGTTTGATACCATATCTTCACCCTAAACCTTAAGAAATTAGGTGCATGGGTCATATCACTTATATGTTACTTTACATCTCCTCTTGACACATTAACATTTCTCCCTCAAGTATGAGACATTCCACATCCGAGATTTATCACCATTAACCAATCATGTTTCTCCACAAAATTGAACCGAGCCATGATATCATCGTTGGGCCCTACAAGGGAGCCAACACTGGTATGGATTGACCCAATGCATATAGAGCAACTAGACAAATGAAAATGATATAAAATCTTCACTTAATATTTTAAGTATCACGGAATTCTAGCCCGTGCTTGGCACGGGTATTTATACTAGTATAAATAAAATGCAGGTATTAGTTTGACCTCTTCACTTCCAATTATACTTTTTTTTTTAAAAAAAAAAATTCCAATTATACCCAAATTTACGTATAAAGATGTTATATTGTTGTTGGTCATTCAAAAATACTAATATATGTTGGGAAGGAACAATATGAGACCCTCATTTTAACTAATTGAGTTGAGAAAGATCTTAAAAATATGTCATATTATATATTATTTATATATATTTTTATAAAAGTCAAAATCTATCGATAGAAAAATAGATTACAACAATTGGGTGGGTGGGTGGGGTGGGAATTAGTGAAGGGTTTTGTTAAACAATGCCTCCGGGGCACTGGTTAAGGAATCTAAAAGTAGAAAAAACTGTCTTGAAAATATAAACTGTTACTTTTGACCACTAATTGTTACACTATTTTTTGATAAAATTTTGTTTCTTTTAGATGTTTAATCAATGCTCCGAAGGCACTGGTTAACATTCTCCATTAGTAAAACATTTCTTTATGTGAATTTGTTATCGTTTGCATACAACTGCAACAGCGAATTTTTAAAGTTAAATAACATTGTTGCATTTTCAAAGCTCTATTTGAACCCATAACCACCGATTAATTGTAAAGTGATTTTTTACCATTTTCTCTATGTAAAATTATATATTAAAACTAAACATTTAAGTCGAGATGAAATATTTAATACTCCCAAAAAAAATTATATACTTAAATTAAGTAAAAGAGTGGTTTGATTATTGAACGTGGTTAAAATATCTCTTTCAATTTCAACAA
Organism: Medicago lupulina; assembly: GCA_958299785.1. Classification (NCBI taxonomy): domain Eukaryota; kingdom Viridiplantae; phylum Streptophyta; class Magnoliopsida; order Fabales; family Fabaceae; genus Medicago; species Medicago lupulina. The sequence continues at coordinate 5,810,887 of OY283146.1, read as the reverse complement.
TGGATTGGTTTAAACTATAAGAGACTTGAGTCCCTTATGTATGTTGTCTAAGATTTGATTCTTAATTCGTAAACAATTTGAATTGGGAGAAGAGAGTCTATTTTACCCATCCTATAAGTTCTTTGTCGAAGATTAATCACTAATAACATATAGTTGAAACTTCGAATGAGTAATAATGCTAACCAAAACAAAAATATTACTTTGAATTATTTATTTTTTTGTTTTAATCAATCATAATAGTTGAGTTACAGTGTACGTGTTCCTCTTTGCATCTCGTGTTCCACGCGGAGATATATTTTAATATTTCATTTTGCAACGAGCTTTCAAAGATCATCACACCTCAAATAGAATACAAATACTGAATAAAACAAGACTCTTGTCTTTTTAGAAGTGTTTCCGTTTCGGTTTGGTTCACACGAGGAGAAAAATCATGTGTTGCATCATTTTAGTTGTGACTTCAAAGAATGCGTGTTAAGTGTGATAGTTTTATGAATATATATGTGAAGTTGTGATCATGTGTTATAATATGTGTAATTATGTGAAATTATGACTATGATATATTGTATGTGCAATGGGAATGGTATTTTTATTTTTATTTTTTGAAGGAAAGGGAATGGTACATATCATGTACTAAATGCTTATTTGTACTATGTTGTTTTTATTTTTGATGTAAATCAGGTATCTCCGCGCGTAGCTGCGGAGATTAATCTTTCGAGCATTGTGGACTCAAATGAATGACAAACATGATATTTTTTTTTTAAAAATGTTTATAACATTTCAATAATAATAAGAGAGTCGATACAATCGAGCACATTGATAAAAAAAATTAGTGGAACTAACATGACCTCTTTTGTCGGTGCAAGGTCTATCAAATTAGTTTGTCCATCTATTGAATTCCAACTAAAGTTTATAAATTGAGATGACAACAGGTCCATACATGCTTATAAATACTTTACTTTAACATGATTTAATTACTCATCATTGGTTGTTTGTGTTTGACGTTTTCGAAAGCCTAGCATTTGGGAGCTCATACTCTTTGACAAAGTAATATCGGGTGGGAAGTTATGGAATGCGTTTTCATCGAGTATACTATTTTTGTTATGCAAAACTATTGATTAATTGTTTTATTTGTAATTTTAACTTTGAGAATAAAAGCAATTTGTTTCTAAGTTCTGAAAGTGATTTGACGCTGCTTGATATTTAATTATGCAATTCTAATGGATATTTTTAGTCCAATATGTTTTTAAATGAGTTAGAGTTGTAATGTGTTGAATGTGGCATTATCAGCCAATGAGAAGATTATTTTAGAAATATTCTATTTGAAGTCATGACAATGATTTTTGTGGTGTAGTTAAATTGTTAATCATTGAGTATTTGTGCATTTAATCCATGTCACATCATATATGGTGTGTTGCACATTTGTCTATAAGATGAGTCATTATATCTTTATTTATTGCAATTGTGTCCATGATGAAATCAAAATTAAACATAGATTCTCATTTGTAATAAAGTAAAGTTTAATTTTAGAGTGGTTCACCAGTAGAACACTAACTGATATGACATCAATAGTTATGTTATTGGTTTAACAAAATAACTTTTTAAAAAAAAGTTAGTTTTCTGACTGCACCGTATAAGCCACATTATTCATAACTAGTATAAACATTATGGGTCGTGTTAACTTGTACCCTTAAGACATATGTTAAACAATAATTTTATTCCATCAATGGTAAGAATTTAATGAAAAAAAATGAATACTCCCTCCGTCCCAAATTGTATGTCGCTTTAGGAAAAAAATTGTCCCAAATTATATGTCGTTTTACAATACCAATGCAACATTAATGTTACTTTTCCTATTATAACCTTAACTATTTATTACTCTCTCTTCTTTCAATTCTTTCATTTGTATTTCCCATATTATTTATTAAGGACAATTTTGTAAAACAACTCATAAATATCTCTTTTCCACACAATATTAATTACATTTCTTAATATGTGTGAAATTCCCAAAACGTCATACAATTTGAGACGGAGGGAGTATTAAACAATTTGAGCAATAAATTAACACAATTTTCAATACATAATTTCTATAGTTTATATTGGTGAAATTCTTAACATGTGTCATAAGGGCACAAGTTAACATTTCTTATATTATTTTACCATGTTTGGAGTTTAGTGTGCCATACTCCCTCCGTCCCGCGATAGTTGACACATGAATCTGGAATTTTGATCTAACGTATTTTGATCATATTTTTTTACTAATACATAAAGGTAAATAATATCATATAAGATATCATTAGATTCGTCTCGATGAGTATTTTCAAAATATCAAATTTTCATAATTTTTTCTGATATATTATTCAAGATATTTAAGCTCAAAATTATGCATTGGTATGCATAATAAAATCAACTGTGTCAAGTATTATGGGACGGATATAATCTACATGTTGAAACCTTTGTTGAGTTGCTACTTCTTTCAATGCCTCATTATTCATTAATGATGATTTGTTGCCACGCTTTATGCTTCTCCAATGGTCTTCATCAAAGTTCCCCCATCGACCAAATCAAGAGACACCTTTGAAGGGTATTGCAAACCACTATTAAAGGTGTGAATAATGAGCCATTTCTCGAGACAATGGTGCGGGCAAGTTTCCAATAGCCATTTGAACTTGTTTAAAACTTCAGTTGTTCATTCCCTTTCTTTTATAAAGAAGCATGTGATTTGAGGTCTAATATGTGCGGTCATGGTAAGAGGAAATAATTTTTTTCACAAAGACCTTTTCTAATTGATCTCAAGTAGAGATTGATTTAATGGACACTAGCTTCAACTAAGTTTGGCTATATCCCTTAAAAATAGGAGAACAATCAAAGGCGAATAAAAGAAGAACAAGAAATAAAACTTATTGATGTGAAAACAAGTGGTGGTTTTAGCTTTTAAATGTAAAAATTACAAGTCAATTTAAAGGCACAAGGGACCCTAAAATGTTGCATTACGAGACTTAAGTACACATAATAACAAGAAATCATTGGAATGCTCAAATTAAAACATTTAATTTTAATGCTAATGGTTGGCTACGACCATAGCCTACGAGTGGTGTAACCTCCACTGACTTCATCTTCCATTAATTTTTCAACTTTCATGAGTTATGTATGGTGATGATTTATGCTCTTAACCAGTGTTGGAAAAATAGGCAAACTGACATTTATTTTCCACTTGTAATACATTGAAGAAGCACTCCACTAACATTATTTGATTCCTTGGGGATCATAATTTCATCAATTTTTCACAATCTCTAACTCTTACTCCCTCCGTATTAAAATGAGTGTCGTTTTAGCTTGTTACACACATATTATTAAGAAATGCAATAAGGTTATTTATAGACATGTCACTTTTACTAAAATAGTCTTGTTAACTATTGGTGCATTTCCCATCATTATAAATTAAAGCAAAATGTGGTACTTTAAAAGTAGTGTGCATAGTAATAATTAAGGAGTACTATTGGAAAAAAAGTAATTAATAGTGCATTAGAACTGAAAGTGACATTCATTTTGATTTTTTTTGTTAAAACGACACTCATTCTAAAACGGAGGGAATATCTATTTATGGGAAAATAAACAAAAATTAGTAAAATAAAATAGTAGGTGTACTTAAGTCTCGTAATGCAACATATTGTATTTAAATACATTAATTAAATACAGTGTATTTAAATACAGTATGTATAGTTTTTATAAGGTAGTTTGATAACATATTTTTACCGCTTATTTTATACCTTTTTAGGGATTGAATAGTCTAAAAAAATTCGAGGGATTAAAACAAAAAATTGATATATTTATAGAGACTAAAAATACATTTCATCAATGATAAAATGATGATTTTAAATAGTTTAGGGTGGAAAGACTAGGCGTTGCAAGTAGAAAAAGAGAAGTTGCGTTTTAAAAAATAAATTGTTCAATACAATATAAAGATACGATTTTGTGTTATTTATTTATTTTCCCTCTCTCTTGCTCTAAATTCGTATTGAATATTGTCTATTTATTTTAAGATGTTCAAATAAATAACATTGAGTATGATCCCTCATTGGTAGTTTGATTAGTGAAGTAAGGAAAGCTAAAGGAGGAGGTCTTGAGTTGATTCCCGAAAACTAACATAATAATAGTGCTAATATTTGTTTATAAAATAAAACTGAGTTAATCCAACAATGAGAACGCAACAATGTTAAATGTAAAGAGATTTTTTTACCAATTACAACTCTATTCAACATAAATAATTAATCTATATAATTGGACACATAAGATATTAATTACACCTAAAATATAAAAAATCTCTTTTAATTAGTAAGTTCAAGACATGGTAAACCCATTTTGGGATTTTGCTCTTTTAACTTCAAAAATTGTTAGTTAACACTTTGAAAATACCAAAATACCTACAACAATAATTAATTGTCGCTCGCTTATGAGGGTAATTAACTCTCGTTCACTAACCAACGTCAATTAACTTTTGTTGAAATTTTTTTATTTAAATTAATGGTCAACGGCACTTAAGTGCCGTTGTCACCTACCAAATTTATTATTTGTAGGTATTAAATAATAGATCATTTTCTTGTTATGTTGGTTCGAGTGATCAAGCCATGTCTATCTTTGTTTATTATCTATTCTTATCATTAACAGGACAGGGTTGGATTCTATGATTAGAAGTTTTGCTCAAGGTTTATGGTCATGGTTTTTGTTGGTTGGAGTTTAGTATCATGTTGGAGTTCTTAAAGTGATGGAAGGCATAGACTAGTTTAACCATTATTTTTTTTTTCTTCTTTCAATTGGTGAGTAAATTTATTGTATGATGACGAATTAAAGCAGTTAGGCCTTTTGGAATGTGAAAATTCAAGAGGTATACTGAAATCGCAAAGCAAGTACCATGGATAAGTGAATCTGTGGTACTTTGCCTTGAGCATGAAGAGCTTTTATCTACCTTTCCCCAATGGAAAATAGTTTTTTCTCCTTTTTCAACGTATAAATATGTGTTCATGTTTTTTCTAGTTAAAAGAAGTGTTAGTAAATTAAGACGTGTCACCAAGTGAGAGTGTGAGTAAATTGCATGCTATTCTTGCTTTCAAGTGAAAGAGTTATCAGAACAAACTGAAATAAATTGGCAGGTATCGACGGCCGTTGGCCATTAAAAAATGGAAGTTAACTGTCGTTGGTTTATTTTAACAAGCAACGGTTAACTGTCGTTAAAAGCGAGCGACAATGAACCGTTTTTAACGTATTTTGATATTTTCAAGATGTTAAAGAGTAATTTTTGAAGTTGTAATAGTAATTTTCTCCATTTTGTATTGTACTTCCTTAGGAAATTGGCGGGCCTTTTACATTGAAATTGTCATCTGGCCCAAATTGTAAGTTTTTTTTTTTTGAACAAGCAAAATGTAAGCTTGTTTGCAATTACCTAAGTAAATTATATAAGATTAAATAAATTTGTATCTCTAAAAATATAGTTAATTTTGATTTTAGTTTCTAAAAGTAAAAAAGAGATATTTTCATCCTCCCATATTTTTTTGTTGTTCTTGGTCCTTTTGATTATGTTATCCAAAAGGACAAACCACCTCTTGTTATTGAAGCTATCATTTAAGATGATGGACTCTTTCTTAACTCCACCTTCAAAATGACGATGAACTCTTTCTTAACTCAATCATTGACTATCCTTTAATATCAGTGATGACCTGGGGTGACATAATGAGATAGATTGGAGATACTTTTGGGTTATGGCTTGTCATTGTATGTGGTATTGGCGGAAATAGGAGAATCACAAAGATGACTTCAATAGCTCAATTAATCCAACTCGTTTTTTCCTTCACCGAATAAAGGCGAGTAAGGTGTTGCTTACTCTCACCGCGAAAAGCGTTTCATTGGTTGGAAGCCTCCGATGCTTGGTTGGCTTAACCTAAATACTAATGGATCTAGCAAAGATAATGGAACATCTGGTTGTGGTCGTGTGCTGCAAGGGTTCGATGGTGAATGGCTTGGAGGCTTTGCGAAAAGTCTTGTTTAGAAAGATTCCTCGAGCTTCAGCCCTCGAACTTCAACCCTCTTTAGAATAAAAAAAGAAGAAGAAAGATTCCATCTCATCCGTATTTTCCGTCAACAACTGATTGCTATTTTTATCAATTGTTATGAAATGCTAACATGTATGTGTTCTTGATGATATTCAAGAATCCATTCCTCGCTACATAAAACATGTCTAATATATATATATATATATATATATATATATATATATATATATATATATATATATATGAGGATGTATCAAATAAGAAGTGATTTTAAAATGAGAAGTAAGAAGGTTAAATAACAGCCGTTAGATTAAAATACACAGTTTAGATTAAAAGTTGGTTTTAGTGGAAATCATGGGGTGGTTACATACAATTTAGGTTTTAGTGAAAATCATGGGGTGGTTGTATATATATATATATATATATATATATATATTTTTTTTTTTTTCTTTCTTTGTTTCTAAGTTTAAACTTTTGATTCCAACAAAATGAGTTATACTTCTATTTTTTGCTACACATCGTTATGAAGATTGATTTTACTATCTAAAAAGACGTAACAGTACAACTTGTTATCCATTAGTTGTTTATTTATGTGTAATTATTCATTGATATATAAATATAAGGTATTCAGTTTCGAAAAATTCCAAGTTTATATATCTATACTAAGTCTATGTTAAGTATTAAGATACATATGTTAAAATTACGATACTCCCATGATTTGTTTAAAAATGACACTTTGTAATCCCCATGATTACGGTATATGATTATATTTCTAACAATGCTCGTTGTAATATCAAACTTGCAACTGGCTTCAAAGAGATCAACCTTGTCAAATATAAATGCCAATGACGTGGAAAAATAAGAATATAATATAGGAGGATCAATGTGTCAGAAAGGGAGGATACAATGCACCAAATATAGAAAGAAGGTTGCAAAGTGAAGAGGTAGCATATTAACGCATATGCAAAGTGCAGAGTCCTCTTAGTTGTTTACTTTTTTTTTTTCTTTCAAAAATATAATAATTAAAAATCTAATCTGATTGGGTATATTGGGACCCTTTTTCACATGGGCCAAATTCGCTAGAACCCTCTCCCTCCATATTCATCTCACCTTGCCTTTTCTTTTAATACACTAGACTAGATTTTGTTTTGAAGCAAATAATATACTAGCATTAAAGTATGAAAAAAATAGTCTTAGATAATATTTGAACACATAGTGTAAGAAAAAATGGAACATTTCTAAGGTATGATCCTTGAGACATGAACAACAAAATTATTCGACCTTGCCACGGGAGGCAACCTACTTCTTCTACCCTCAGCCACCGACGCATTTATTTTCTTCCAAAAGACCAGCTAGAAGAGTATGGGTGTGGGTGACTGCAAGATAGACGTGAAACATTAATAGTTATAGCATATAGTTTTTTTTTTTTTTTTTTTTATAAAAATAAACGATATTCATTCATTCAAATTGATAGAGTACGTCGATATAATACAAATCCAAATTCGCTAAAAACAAAAAGGATGAATCTGTGAACAAACTCACAGCATCCATGTTAATAGCATAAAACGACAAAGTACCTATGCCTACAAATATGACTAATATGACTATATTAAAGTCTCCGGAATATTCATGTCTCCGGATCTGCAACGTTGACGACGCCAAAGTCATTGTCATTGATCGGATTTGCACCTACTCAAAGCTAACCTTTCAACCTGAATCAAATAAACACCGCACTAAGACGAAAAATCAAAAACACACCGCACAAAGACGGGAAGTCAAAACAAACAAAGTCGTTCAGAGACAACGAAATCACAAAAACAAACGAAAGAAAATAGAAAATATGTGAAATCACTTATTTAAGTAGGATATAATGAAAAACAACTCGAAGGGGTGATTTTTGGGTCAAAATTGACCTTAAATCACCCCTCTGTCAAGAAGAAAAAAGGGGGTGACAGCTAGGGTTTGAGAAGGAGATAAAAAAGAGAGAGTTAAGTTCAGTTTTATATTTTTGGTCTAATTTATAGCATATAGTTTTTGATCAACTAATTTAACATTATAGAATATATTTTGACCATCAACACTAATGTCTAATATGTCTTCAGACAATCGGTAGAAATAGATCAGATAAACTTAAATTTTACAAGAACTAAGTCTGATTTAGTAAAGAAACTAAAATCAAGTCTAATTTGATATATGTCTTAAATTTATTATTAGATATGTGTTTGGTATTTTCAAAAGTTTGATATGATTTATTACATACTTAAAATTTTTATTCCATATTAAAGTTTTTAAATAAGGAATCAAATATATCTTTGAATAGACTTACGAGGTAACAAGTATATGAACTAAGTTCCATTTAGAGACCCATCTTTTAAAATCCTTCTTAAAAAAAAAAATATCTTTAAAAATTTGGACTTTACGCGACCTCTTATTTACATAAAAAATACATTTAAATATGTCAATTTTTTGTTGTTGAGGAAAATATACTTATAACATTTTACTCAATATCAAATAGTTAATAGTTACATGATGGCACATGAATAAAAATATTGAAGTTAGTTAAAGATGTAACTACCTTTGCTAAAACATGAACGAATTAAACTCAACGTAAAAGTTTTAAAAAAATAAATGGTCATAGTGTTTACATTTAGATACAACCGCACCAAATTTAGTTACATCGTTGCTTCTTATGTTGAAGTAATCAACAATTTTCTTTGAATTAAACTCGAAATTCATATTATCAAATTGAAGAGCATGAATCCAATTAATAACATGTAAAAGACCCAAAACTTCCCCAACGTTCCACCGAACATAATGGTGTGATCCCCGTCTCCAAGATCATATGAAAAGCTCTCTCCAAGATTTCTCCACTCGTTTATGTAACCTCATGCCAAATGCTCAAATTGTTATGCTTTCAAATACTCCATCAAATAGATGCAAAACGTGCACCTTGGTCCTTATTTAGTATTTGTAACAACATAAATATAGCACTTTCGACGTTATAATTTTGTTCAGCATAATTTCGACTTGATGCCATAGGGCACTTTCTTGCCAAACTTGAATGGACAACATACATTCAAATATAATATGAATTCCTCAAAATCGTTATTGCACACAACATAACTAGATTGTTGTGTGCAAGTGTGAGTTATATGTCCTACATCGGATGGAAAAGTAAATGTTGAATACCTTATAAGTAAGAGGACCCATAAATCTATAGTCTTAAGGTTTTGGGTATGAGTGTGATGTCTCTCTCACTAGTGTGGTTGTTCTAGCCTCTATGTGGACGGCCCCCCAAACTCCCGACCCTCATGACCAAACATAGATGAGCATTGAATACTTTTAGCTCGCAATCTCGTATCGCATGTGTAGGTTTACAAAACATTTTTGGTGATACATAGAGTCAAACCTTAGATATGGCAATAAAACCCGCCCCAAATTTAACGGGAAAAATCGATTTAACTGGGTGCGGGTGCATGGGGAATCTGAGTTTTTAGTACGGGGGTAGTGGATGCTTATACCCGCCCCGCACCCACCCCCACCCACACCCGTTTTTTGAAGTTTACCTTATTAAATTATATAATCTTAATTTCATTTGTTGTAAAAAAAAATAGAGTTTTCGCAGATGGGGGTAGGGCAGGGCCAGGAAACCCGTCTCCATTGGAGACGGGGTTGAGTGTTCAACTTTTACCCCAATATGGTTTGGGGACGGGGCGGTAATGCTTAAACTCGTCCCGACCCGCCCCGTTGCTATGCCTATCTAACCTATTTAATTAAATAAACTTCTAAAAAAAACTACAATCTTATCTATTAAAAAAATAGAGTAAGGATATTTGAACTAACTATTTTGATACAACTTTTGAGACAACCTTGTTGTTCTTTCTTCTTATTAATCAAAAACAATAGAGAGAGAAAAAGGAAGAGAGAGAATAAGAATATAATGTGAGTATGAGAGAAAAAATTGTTTAAAAGTTGTATCAAAATAGTTGTACAAATATCATTTCTCTAAAAAATAAGACTATATATAGTGTAACTTGAGCTCAAAGTCAACTATAGACCATATATCCTATTTTAGCTTGTTCAAAAAATATCTACCCGACTTTTTTCCATCACTAACTACACATATGAGCAAGTCTTAAATAACCACATGTCTAGATCAAATTTATTTGGGCACACATATATGAATGATAAAATTTAAAAGAAAAATGATATTAAATGATGTGACTAAATTATTTTTCTTTTAAATTTTATTATTTATGTGTGTATCCAAATCTTTTTTTATTTAAGGTTATGTTCAACTAAACATTTCTCTAAACATTTATCCTACACATACAACGCTTCAAGTTTTTTTTTAGATATTAGAAGCACATATCTAATTTAAGTGGAGAAACACTATTTTTTTTTTTGTTAACCTTCCTGTTTGAGTAAATAGTTAATTACTTTCTGAAATTGTAAGTTTCGTCAATTACCTCTCTGAAATTAATAAAACGTCAATTACCCCTTGAAATTTCACAATGTTAATCAATTTATCCTCTTCGTCAAATTTTTCTGTTAGTGAACATGACGTTTTGTAAATACCCCTCTAAAGTTTTACACTTATGTGCAAAATGTCTCATAAACTTAAAAATTTATATTATTTTTTTCTTAAAGGCTAACAATTAACACTTAAATATTAAAGCTAACTATTAATTTTGGAGTTTGGGAAAACTACATGCATATATACATCTAAATAGGCTTGTACCTGTTTGCTTTTCCCATAGTTTTTTTTAAAAAAAAAATTGGGGAAGGAAAAAATGTGTATTTTTTAAAGTAACGAATAATGGTTATTTTTACAACGGTTTTGAGAGAATTCACACTCATCACTTTGAGTTTACCATGGCTTAGGCTTAGCTGAGTAGCAATAAGGAGAAACAAAGTCACAATTAAAGAGTGTGCACCGTCTTCACAAGACAAGAACAAGATTAGCACATAATTAGATGTGAACTAATTTTTCTATATAAAACATGACACAAATCCTTTCTTCATTTTGATACTAAAACAAACCAAGAACCTTGGAGCATAACTCACACTCCATAGAATAATATAAAAGTTTTCCATTTCCCAAATAGTTCACATTGTCTAAGATTTAAGGTCTATGTATTTTCCTCTAATATGACATGCAATGTGAAAAAGAAAAGACCAAACCTCAAATTAGTTCCTATTTTTAAGATGATATCATTCATTCACTTCTCCGAATTAAATTTAATAAATCAATCGTGGAAATCACTATGTTACCTTTCTATCCTTTTTCCCCCCAAATAAATAAATAAAAAAGAACAATAGTTTTCATTACACATAAAAAAAGTAAATATAAATTTTCAAGTTCGGGGGACATTTTGCATATAAGTGCAAAACTTCAGAGGGGTATTTGTAAAACGTCATGTTCACTAACAGAAAAATTTGACGGAGGGGGTAAATTGATTAACGTTGTGAAATTTCAGGGGGTAAAACGTCATGTTCACTAACAGATATAGAGGAACAAGAATAATCTCCAATTACTTTTATAATTACTAAAATTATAAAGAAACAATCGTAATAAATGAAAAAAAGGGGCATCTTTCACCCAATATCGAAGGATTTGAACTAAGATTTCCAAATGGATAGGATATGGTATTCGTATATCTGACACATAATTTAAATTTGTAAATTTATCCTCCAAAAAGGAAAAAATGGAATGAATTGATCTCAAATTTTTATTCCTGTTTATAAGGAAAATAGGTTATAATAATCCGAAGTTTTTTTAAGTACGTACCAAATATTTTGAATGGTTCATATATTCCCGTAATTTTAAAAGTGGACAAAATATCCACTGTATTTTGCTATAGCAATTACGTATAAAATGCATATGATAGCTCACTTTAAAATCACAATTTTCTAGCCCAATATGACTTATCCTCAATTCACTATGCGTCAAAAGATATAGAAACATTGATTGCTATATATGGTCATGTTACTTTGTGGCACAAAAAATATTATGATTAAAAGGGGATGTATTCAAAGCGTACCAGTTCAGTACCACTCGTGCAAATGCAATGTTTTATATACGCGATTCATGCATTAATTAAATGAATAAAAATATTTACGTAATAAAATTTACGTATTTTTGCACCGTATTTCTTTTATAGAGATAATGAAAAGTAGATAGCAAAATAAACAGAAATGTGTTTGCCATCCTTTATTATAATAAAATTCAAAACTGTGTTATGAATGTAAGTTTTGCATATAAATGGTATTACATAGAGTAAATCACAATAAAAAAAATCATAAATTTGGGGATGAGATTCTCTCGAGAGAATTTCACCGAGACATTCCAAATTTCCAATGGAAATCCTCGCCATACAATTATTGTTCAATGATATTTTTGATTCAAAAGAGCCTCAAAACAAAACTCATACACTATAAGAACTGAAATATGAAAAGTAACATTCAAATCCATAGCATATTAAATGTCCATTGATCAACCAACTAAAGTCGAATTATCCAAATTTACTTAATGTACATAACAACTCTTTTTAAATGATTATGACCTCATAAGATATAAATTAACGAGTGGATGAGATTTCAGTGCGAAAAACTTCCATTTGGAAGGATATCTGTCTCCTAAATTTGGACAACATATTGACTGTCTCTTTTTGGTTGGATTGAGGGTAGAGAGGTTTTGGTATTTTTTAGAATTGTGATCCCTTGGCTTGTCTTCTAGTTATACTAAAATATAATTTGATAATGTTGTTGTGCACAAGTGTGAGTTATATGTCACACATCGGATAAGAGAGTAAAGGTTGAACACCTTATAAGTAAGAGGACTCATAAATACATTGTCTTAGGGTGTGTTTGAATAGAGAGTTTAGGAGGGGAATGGAGGGAAGAGTTTACTTTTCTTTTTTAAATTATGGACATTATAAAATAATTTTTTAAAAATTGAATTAACAACATGATAAATAATCATATAATACTTCAAAAACACTTAATTTATTTTAAAAAAACATTTTACATTGTTCGTAATTTAAAAAATAAAAGTGAGCCATCCTCTACTTTCCCCTCCTAAACCCTCAATCCAAACACACCCTTAAGATTTTGGGTAAGAGTGTGACGTCTCTCTCACTAGTGTGTGGTTGTTCTATCCTCGATTTGGACGGTCCCCCAGCTCCCTTTGTGATCCAACAGATACATATGTATAACCGATCTTGAGTATCATCCTTATATACTATTTTAATTTATGTTAACTTATAAAAAAATCACGATGCAAGTGCGAATTAACATATATTTGCATGCATAAGTCGATCAAAATACGTATGGTTATTTATGTAATTAGCCCACGAATTTATAAAACATGCATGGAAATTAAGGTCTACCACTTCAAATAATTAATGAAGAAAATCTACTCAAAATAATATTGGCTTTTTCATTTGGGTACACATGCATGTCGACCAAACACTGATGGACATTTAAAAGACAAAAAGCAACATAGGTACTACTAGTTTACTAGATCGGTCAAAGTTTTATATATCATTGAACCTGTACAAGTTTATATCTTTCAAAAGATTTTCTTGTTACTACCTATTCAAACACTTATCTAACATTCTTTCTGATTAGATATAAGTCATAAGGTAAAAAATAAAACTATAGCTAGAAACATTGGAGAACAAGAGCACAAATTCATCCATTAGCTTATTCAATTAATCTTTTAGAAACGAAAAAAAAATCTGAACAATGAAAATATATAACGCTTGGTTACAATATTCAAAGTTTAACCATAAAACCATATCCTTCATTGATACATACATTTTCAATATATGTAAATATTTGGATATGGAATCAAATTCATTGATTTTAATAATTCAAAATATCGATGGGCAACAAATTTAAATTTCTCTCAATATCTTTGTGAAGTGTCAACTAAGCATTTGTTTGGAAGTGGGACCCACCATTTGACAAGGTGATGAACAACCTCTAATCAAAGAAGAATAATTAAAATTAGCATTAGAAACCACTCCTTGAAACCCAACAACATTCAAAGGTCTATTTGCCCCAACTTGTTCCAACGTTTGAACTTGTTTCTTCAAAAACTTCACATAATGTATTGCTTCATCTAACATAGAAGCAGTGTCCATTTTTGTTCCACCAGGTACTAATCTTTGTAATATCCTTATTCTTTCACTAATCCTTTCTCTTCTATGTCTTGCTGCTACACTTTGTGGATCCTTTGAAATCTTCACATTCTTTCTCTTTGGTGGTTTAATGGCTTCTGGGTCTATGTTAATCGGTTGCATAACCGCCATACGGAATATCATCTCTCTCATTGCTGACATTGAATTCTTCTTCTCTGGATAGGAGAATGAAGAATTGTTGGTTCTTCCTGATGGGATTTGAACTTTGTTGGGTTGAAGCGACGGCGGTGTCATTGGTTGTTGAAGAGGATAAGACAATGGTGGATTGATCAATGAAGGTGTGAGTGATGAAGTTACATTTGAGTTTCCATAAGGGAAATCATTGTTTGTGAGATTGAGATTGAGAGTGTTGCTATAAAAAGGTTCATATGAATCAGGGAACTTTTCCATTTGCATCATCATTGTCATCATGTCCATGTTGCTTTCAACATTTCCCAAACTTTTTAGTATGTCCTCATCCATGAATGTTTTGAGAGAGAAGACAAGGAGGAATGGAAGGAAGAAAGAAAGTGCAGAAGAATAGAGGCTGCAGGAGTAATGGGGAGGTGTAAAAGTGAAAGTGGCAGAGTATGGGAAGAGGTGAGAGGTGTGAAAGTAGAATTTGCAGAAGAGAGATGAAGGGAAAGAATAAAATAGTGCAGAGGTATTGCAGGGTGCAGAAAGTACTTCAGGTTTATATTATCTCTGTAATGTACCAACAACTACTGCAGCAATTCTAGCAGGGAAATGGAAGCCCTTTTTATAGCAACTTTGGAGTGATTCACCAGACCAATTATTTGGTGTATTCACTTTTACTTCAATGTACTGTGAACAATATTGACTTGAAAGTTGAAAGTGATACACACATTGTTAATTAAAGGGCTCAACAAAAAGAAAATAGTTAATATCATCTCCGACTCAAAAAAATTGTCATATTAGGTCATTTAACAAGAACTAAGATTTTTTTTTGAGAGAAAACACAGACTAAGAAGTTATATATTAAGACAAGAGAATAATAATATACCAAATTAACTTTATTAACCATTAGTTGATTCTCATTATTAATAATGTAAAGTGAAAAATAATAGCTTGAGATTGATACACATGATATTAATAGATGATATATTTAGAAAAAAATAAATAATGTTACAAAGAAAATTGATTTTGTATTTTATTTTGGGACACTTTTTTTTTTGTTTTGTTTGTAAATATGATAATTATTATGGAAAATGGGAGTATCACATTGAAAATTGAAAGTGACACTCGATTTAGAATATTTTTTTATGTAGAACAAATAAAGTATATAATTCATGAACGATGAATAGCTTGTATGATATTGTTTGATCATCAAGAGAGTCGTCTAAATTTAAAATTAAAGAGAATTTGAAATTACATCTTCACCAAATTTATATGCTGCTCAACATTCACTTTTTCGTTAAATGTGAGACTTTTAACTCATGCTTGTGCCAAATATCTCCCATTCAAGTGTGAATCTATCCATTCATCTAATAGGCTGTTTGGATACACGTTTATAGCCCAAATATCACGTCTCGAGGCATTTCCACTGTTAATTTAATGAAGCTACAAGTTGTAGCATTGAGTGAAACGCACGTTTGTAATGTTTTCACTGGCATAACAAACAAGTTCTAAGTATATTTCCCTTTAAATAGAAGCTTTTCATTCACATGCACTTGCACCGCTGTTAACAGTTCAACATAAAAAGTCGGCCCCTTTAGTAACCATACTTTGATTCCACTCTTAGATTTTTTTTTATATGGAGGAGGATATCATTATATTGGACTAAGATAAGCCAGACATATTCACCTAAAATCTTAAAACGTTTAGACATATTAATCATCTTATTTATATAGTATTGTTCAACATATTCACATTTTTATAACTCACACTTGCCACCAATATTTGATTTATATGTCTATTTTACTTTTATCAGTAGTCTTGAATTTGAATTTAACTATAAAAAATACATCAATGTTGCAACTCAAATGGAAGTAATTTGCTATTTGTGTAATCATTTTTTTTAGGGACACTTTGTACAAAATATATGTAATGTATGAAAATGTAAAAATATCTATACAATGAAGTATAATTACGATGGAGATGTGTTTTTTTATTATTATCAGCATTTGGAGACCGCCCATGATATGTGGGGTTATTCCTAATAGCAAGGGTTTCTTGTGAACGTTGATTATCAAGGTCAAAGGTGAAAGCATTTAAGATCAGCGATTGAGGATGAGAAGGGACCACATGAGATAGAGGTAAGGATTTGGATTGTAAAGATCGATAACGGTTGAATGCTGGTGCATGAACCGAATGCATGTTTTATGCGATCTATCTATCCTTTTTACTCAAACTTTGTTTGCTTTTGCCATGAATGTGTTTTATTTTTTGCCATGAATGTTATTTTACCACTTTATTATAAGATGATAATGAATATTAAGACAAAAGTATAGTTAGGCCCACAGTCACATGACAGTTGTCAGACGGTGACTGGAAGATAAATTCACTGCAAACTATTGCTTACTTCCGTCACCGGCGAAAGGTGCAGCACAGGCAGATATGAATAGAGATAAGAGTGTCCATTGTCAAGTGGTCCCAACTTTATGTATAATAGTCCAAAATGAGAGGGTGATTTTTAACAGAGAAGTTTCTACGTGAATAAGATTAGATCCTATTCCTATCGTATCACTACATTTGGAACACATTTCGAGGTGGATTGGAAACTATTCTCTCCCAAATGATTGTTTGTTTGAGATGAGGAACTAGTCTTCTAGGTTACAATACCATAAGTATAGTGTTTAAGTACATATATACTTAGTTTTGAACTATATATACACTTTGATTTAATGTTGAAAAAATAGAGTGCAGATCTCCCGTATAAAATAGAACACATACATTATTAGTGTTTAAATTGCGGTATTTAATTTTAAATACTTGATAATGATAAAAATAATAGTGATTATTCTTACTTAAGAGATACCCACATCACTTAAGTGAGCTTCCACGTGTGATACTTAGGGGGTCAAAATCGTAAGATTGTGATACTTAGGAGGCTAAAACTACAATTAAGCCTAATAAATAAATTGATCTGGGTGTCACGTTTGCATTGACCCGGTCAAAATTGGTCTATGACCAAAAGTGAAAAATGTGGTAAACTTAGGGGGTCTGATTTGATATTAGGAGACCAAAATCGCAAGATTGTAATACTTAAGGGGACAAAACTACAATTAAGCCTATTATTTATTAACCAAAAAATCTTAAATTATCTTTTATGATAATATTAAATTGGTTCATTCTCCCCAAAAATAAATAAATTGGTTCATTAAAAAAGTTAAGATATTTTTTAAGATAATTTCATCGAATGCACTAGGATTATGTTTAGACAGGTAATTGAAATTGAAAACATCTCGGAATTTAAAATTCTAGACAAGTCAAACGCTTCAACTTAATTTTTTCATTTTACATTGTTTGTTTTTAAGAAGACAAAACTTAAATCGTTTTTTAAGAAGACAAAATGTCTTTGAATTTCATTCGTTTTTAAGAAGAAAAAAAATTCCATTGTTATATTATTTTTTATAACATTTAAAAGTTTTGAGAATAATTATATATAAGTATATAAATAAAATGATTTAAATTGAGAATTTTAAAAGACTTAGGTAAAATTTGAAATTTAAAACATTGAATGACCAATTTCAAAAATAGGGACCAATTAGGAGTCTTATGAAAATTTATAGTGACTAATATGCAAAATTGAAAAATATAGAAACCAATTGCAAAATTTGAAAAATAAATAAAGAATAATGTGCATGTAAATCTTAAAATATATAGAAAATAATTTGCATTTTTATAAGGATTATACTTTAGGGTTAATTAAAAACAAAAACGAAAATTTCTTGAAAAAAAAAATAAAGTTGGTTTTTGTTTGACCTACTAGGGGGTAAATCAAAACAATTTTTTTTTACAAGGGGGTAAATAAAAAAAAAATTTACAGGGGGGAAAACCGGAAATTACCTATATTACAGGGGGTAAAGACCTATTAACCCTAAAGTATATCAGAACCAAAGCACTTGTACCAATGTATCAGAGATTGTTTTTAATTATACTAAAGAATGACTCAATTTACAAACTAGCATGCCCTCTATGGTATCACTGAAACCCTTTGTCTGCTCCGTGTAAATTTGTTCATATAGATAACTGTCAATATATGATTGTTCTAATGCATATCCCAGTCACTTCCTAAAGATATTATCGCCTTGATAAAAGTATATTTGACGATTCAAAGAAATTCACATCATATATAAATAACCCATTTCTATTGTGAGTGCCCCTTTACTATAAGATGGGTCTTAAATCCCCCCTCCCCCAAATGATTCCATCTCAATACGCTCTCCAATATTTGAATTCGTATTTTGTTGGTAGCTTGATCTAACGAAACTATAGTAATACAGTGACCTTATCAAGTCAGTGATCCAGTGACTTTACCAAGCCGATTAGTGGTCTGATTTTTAAAATTACGGCTTAAATTATTGTTTATTCACCCTCTCCTTCGTTGTTCCTCTCTTTCTCTTATGATATTGGGTGGTTTGTAAGCTCTACAACCACTTTTGTTTAAAATAAAATAAAATTGTTTATTCACCAAAAAATCTTAAAATATCTTTTATGATAATATTAAATTGGTTCATTCTCCCCAAAAATAGGTAAATTGGTTCATTAAAAAAGTTAAGACATTTTTTAAGATAATTTCATCGAATGCACCAGGATTGTGTTTAGATGGGTAATTGAATTTGAAAATGTCTCAGAATTCAAAATTCTAGACAATTCAAACGCTTCAACTTAATTTTTTCATTTTAAATTGTTTTTTTCAATAAGACAAAATGTCTCATAATTTCAAACGTTTTTAAGAAGACAAAAAATTCCATTGTTATATTTTATTTTTTATTTTTATAAAATTTAAATGTTTTGAGATTAAATTATATATAAATATATAAAGAAAATGATTTTAATTGAGAATTTTAAAAGACTTTGTAAAATTTGAAATTTAAAACATTGAAGAACCAATTTCAAAAATTAGGGACCATTTAGCATTCTTATGAAAATTTATAGTGACTATTATGAAAAAATTGAAAAATATAGAAACCAATTGCAATATTTGAAAAATAATTATAAAGAATAATGTGCATGTAAATCTTATAATATATAGAAGGAAGGATTATAAGAACTACTTGATATTCATATTCTATACGATATTCATATTCTATACGGTAAGATTTTTTTTCTTAAAAATCTTAATATTTCTGTGACATTTGAAATTATTTAAATCTATCTGCCAAAAAAAATAAAATTTACATAATCTTTTTATCTACCTTCTAACATTTTTTTTGAGTCATGTGGTTAGAAATTGACATTTTTAAGGTAAATAAGTAGGATGTCCAAGATTTAAACTTTAATATACATATACTTTATACAATATCTTCGTCAACTAAGTTAAGTTCACGGAAAAATTCACTCTCTAACATTACATCACCTCAAAAGTTTATATTATGTAAATACACACTCGTGTAGAATAGCATCTTAACTGTGAGTGAACCTTGCACTTACTTGAGCAATGATATGTTGGGTGTATCTTTCCAAATTGCTGAGTAAATTCAAGTTTACCTTTTCTTTTTCTTTTTCTTTTTCTTTTTCTTTTCCTTCCAGCTTCCATGAATGTGTCAACTTAATAAATTCTTCATTGGAAATATTGACTTCTGAACATTAAACACAACATGTCGGTAGTAATATATATAGTCAATGATAAACCATGTAATATATAGTCCATATACAATCTGACTCTTTTATTACCGAACAGATATATACCGTCTGAAACGCATGATGCTTCTCCCTGAATCTGCTATGTACGTGCATGTTAAAATTAAACAAACCCTCATGTGTGTTTGTTTATAAATACATATACTATATAGGTATAAAAGGTAGACTATATTGTGGCAAATGTGAAGTGAGTTAAAGCAACTCCCGGTAAAAGAGCCACCATCACAGTAACTAAATTAAGTCATTAGACATGACACTCATAAAAGATGGTATATATCTCACGTTCCATGTAAAACTAATGCACTAAGACTAAGAAATACCACACACCTTTTCTTTTACAATTTACGCCATACGTTTTCTTTCACCAATTTCCCATCACCACAATCAAATTTCTACATTGCAATCAATTGAGGATGAAACTGGTTAGAAGCTAAGATAGCCATAATTAATAGCCACAAATAACCATAAAAACTGTAATGATAGGAGCACAGACAGATAACCATGCATATGATTAATGGCGACAAGTAGTTACTACCTCTTCATCAAGGCTATCTATCTAATGCAGAAGTTTCATGCAACAATTTGGTAGTGTGGAACCAACCTATAAACTTGGCAATCACAAGTTCGATCAGTTTTTCCACTGCTTTGTTTCGCCTACAAGATCATATCAAATGAAACTAAGGAAAATGTAAAAACAAAACAAATCTCGAAATAACGAACTTGAGGAAATTTTAAATAAAAACAAAAATAGATCAAAGGAACTGTAACATGCTCTACATGATTGGAAAGCTAATCCTAAGGTCTTCTAACTATAATAATTTGATAATAATTGTCAAATCAACAAATTGATTACTTGAATTTCATTAAAGATAGCAAAATTAGATCAAATGAACCCAAAACCTAACCCAATTTCATGACAACCTTTAACAAATGTATAATCTCATTCAAATATTACCAAAATAAAGCAACAATATTTATATCCTCTACACAATTTAACATAATCATAATCATAATGTATGCATAAAAAAGAACAATCACTACAAAGTAGGAAAAACGATTATGAATCCAGTAAACAGAAGTATAATGTGAACCAAAAACATTAGAAGACAATTCAAACAGCATCATCCTCTGTATAGTTGACAGCATGGTCCGAATAATGAGGAACCCCGGCATCCACAAACACTTTACGAGCAGCTGCTTCAGTGATGCAGTCATGAACACTAAACCTATTGAAGCTCGATTTGGCAACACTTCCTTGCCACACCAGAACACATTTACTGGTACGTCTAAGCATAAGTTTCCCATACCTCTTAATTGATTTGCTTCCACCTTCAACCACAACAACGCTAATACCATCACAAATCACTGCACATCCAGTCAAACGATTTTCTTGAGCAACTCTAAAGCGGGCCTTGGGATGAGAAGAGAGGTCATTTACCCTGTAAAGTGAAACAAGTGTGTCCAATGTATTTGGGTCATCAAACAGTTTCCTTTCCTTCTTCTCACGCAGCTCAGCAGGAGTAAGCTTGCGTGCAATATTCCTATCTATGTGAGCCTGCTCACGCTCAGCAGCTGCATTACGTACTTCCTTTTCAAGCCGGGTGGGATCTTGAGTTGCTTCAGTCCCTAGTACCTTATGTAAATTACTCATCTTGACCTTTGGTTTTGGCGGTTCTATGACACCCTGTCTAATCATCTCCTGTACGCCCTTTCTCCTTAGCTATACGCTTTTGAGTCCTTAGTTTCTTCTGCTCCTTTTTAGTTAGCTTGATAAGTTGAGGTGGTGGAGGGGTGGGCTCAGCAGGCGGTTCAATAGGCTGAGGAATATCCACTTTACAGTTGAATTTTTCAATTTTCAGATTGCCTTCATCTATAGTACCGTTGGCAATGTCACCATAATTTCCAGAATGCAGAAGTTCCACGTCCCACCACTCAATATCTGGAATTGGATCCTTCAGTTTTGCTTTCATTACAACTCTCTCTGTGATTTCTATTAAGTTCGGATTGATATCAGGAGCAGTCTTTGCCGTTGCCTTTGCTAGCTGTGCTTGTTTGGCCTTCTGCTCTTTTGCTTGAGCTTCTCCAAATTTACTCTTCAATTTTATTGATTCAGCGTCTCTTGACCATTTTCCTTCCTCCACAAACAGAAAATTCATCCTCTTAGGCCGCAGGAGCTTTGTTTTGTCGATATCCATTCTCTCATCAAAATGAGGATTAGATTCAGGATCGACATCCAATACAGGTTTTAGTATTTCAAATACATCTTTCTTCTGTTTATTAATGTTGACCTTTAATGTGCCAAGGTCGCTTGGCTTAGTTACATTAATAACATTTCCATGTTCATCTATTTCACGTCCCTGGGCGTCAAGACGAAGAACATGAGCCTTGGTTGGTTTCTGAGGGATAGTAACGTCTGGTGTAGCAAACTGGGTGCTTTCTTCTGAATTTGAGGTAGAACTCTTATTTAACTGAGGAATTTTCTTCAGCTTCTCTAACAACGATTTCTGCATTTGTAAAGCCTTCTTAGCCTTTGCTAAGGCATCACTACAAGAGAGGCTTCCAAGTTTTCCAGCAGTTGTAGATGTCACAGCCACACTAGAAGGCACCACAGTCCACAGCAGGTGATCCCACGGCAACGCCGTTATGGAGTGAATCATTGTTGTCCAATCACCATTAGTAACTTCCTCCTTAACCCTAGCCTTATTATCATAATAATCGTCTTCTTTCTTCACAAATCTGCTACGTTCTTTCTTCGCTTCAGAAACCCTAATTCTCTTATCATCGAATTCCCGATCCTCACTATGTTCTCTATCTTTCCTCTTCTTATGTTCTCGATCTCTGTTTCGCCTATCGGAATTGTCACTCTCGTCCATGTTAGGGTTTGGGAGATAATGGCGTCTCTAGCCTCCCTTTCTATCGTATCCTTAATTGGATGGGATTTTGGTGTGTCAAAAAAGTTTTTTTTTTGGATATATATATAAAAGTTTGTTACGATATTTATTATTGATTGGGCTTTTTAAATTCCTATTGTTGTGGCTTTGTTTTTTTTTTTTGTTAAACCAGGTGTTCTCTTAATCTCTCGAATACTGTGGAAGCTAAACAGGCGGCAGACTCTCCCTAAGAGTTTTAAGGCTGGATTCGAACCAAGACATTGGTTAACCTAGAAGAGACTCGTTACATCTCATCTAAACGCTTTTGGGTAATTCTTATTATAATAGGGTTTGATTTTTTATTTTATTGAATTATTCAAATATTCAAATAATATTATAAAAAGTATAATAAATGATTATTAGATAACAATGATTTCAAAAAAAGATTATCATACCAGAATATATAACGAATCAAAAACTAATCACGAAAGGAAAGAACAAACTATTGTAAAACCAATTTGATTTCCTGACAAAAAAACCAATTTGATATTTCTTTTAGAAGTAAAACCAATTTGATTAACTAGGTATAAAAACAATACCAACGTAATATAAAGAAAATAAATATACCCTCAATTTCAATTCTTTTAGACTGATTTTTTCTCCTTAAAAAAATATACCCTCAATTTTCAATACAAATAACACACGTAACAACAAATAGATAAGAATAAATTCAAATATAAATATTAAAAAAATGTAACAAACACGATATGAATATATTTATGTTTTTTTTTCTTTCTTCCTTTATCATTTAAAAAGTGTAACAAACTATATGAGTATAATAAAGATTTTTCATCATCCCAATTATACCTTTAAACATTTTCTTTTATAATGAAGATTGTTTTTTTTTTTTTTTTGAATTCTTATAATAAAGATCGTTGTTGGTGTCATTAAAAAAGAATTTATATTAATTTTTTTTGTTATATTGTTGGTGTCTTTGAAATAGATAATCATGGTTAGTTTGATTTGTTATAACTTGAAAGCAACAAATATTTATATTTTTAGTTTTAATCAAATCAATATTTCATAAAAAAACACCGTTCATAATTTTCAAACGTTAGTGCAATAAAAATAGTGGAAAGACGAGAACGCAAGTGTCCGTCTTTACACCATTAGTTTTTTAAGAAAATGATTGCATATCATATATACAAAAGTTCTTAAGGCATCTGTAAAGCCTTATTTCTAAATAAGCGATAAATCACGCAATTATAATAAATAATTAAGAAATAGACGTCACGTATTCGAATAATTCACCAACTAGACATGCATAGAATATCTCAACATAAAACATCACAGCGGAATATCACATACACTTCAATAATATAGCCATGTCATCAAACTTAGGGAATACATCCAAATAATAATAAATCCCAACATAAGGTATATCTCAACAACAGATAAAATCCAAAACATAAAATAAACGTCGTCCTAGATCAGAGCCTCTCTAAGACGCGAAAAGCGAAATAAACGAAGGATGCTCTTGCAACCCTCCAGCCACTCACCAAGCAAAGCGAATCAACTAATCATGCACGCCGTCTACCCATTCATACAAATAGGTAAGCGGTCCACCACATACCACTTGGGGTTAGCTTCACATCAATCATAATCAGAAATTATAAACAGGATTAAACATTCATTATAGAATTATATATATAACACATCTTCATACATTCACCAAATCATCACCAATAAATCTTGCACAAGTACATAATTCATCAATTGCAAGTAATCACCAAGCACACTATTATACGTTTACACCCCAAGCACTTAACAATTATCAATCATGTTATTCTTATGCAATGCGCCTAGACACGACACCTATATACATGTGGTACCAAATCACCTCCGAGGCCGTCGCCCCTGATGCCAACTGAACATCATAATCACCCCGAATAATTAAATACAAAAGTATTCGTCACCAACATGTTATGATGCATGAACATATGACACAATCGACAACAATGCATATAACCTCAACAATCAACACCAACATTATTCGTTACATGCTTACACCAACGGCTCAACAACAATAGCATGTAGGACAACTCAACAACAACATATATGCACATAACATATATAAACACCAACAACATCATATTAATTCCACAACTTCACATAATTCTCACAATTCAATTAACGGAGAAAAATACGCCATATTATGACAATCATCATATTCAATCACCAAACCATCATTCATACAACCTTATATATTCATACCAAACCATTCATGAAAGAATTTCAAAGTAAACGAGTTCAATGAATATTTTCAACCAAGTTCATATAATAAATTTCACAACTTTAAACAATTGGGGTCAATGAACCAAAACAAAGCAAAACAATTCAATTACCTCAACCATGCATGCACACTAATCACTTTTGAGTGTAGGTGTACATACATATGCGTTTCACCGGCCAACTACCAAGAAATCTCATAATTCACAAAGTTCGTATCATATTGCCACTTTTTCAAAATGAAACTATTTTTCAAAGTTAGACAAGGTAGTTCCAAATGAATTCGATCAAAACCATTTTTAGTAATCACATATACATCATGCATACCTAGCCCTACATCATTTGTTTAAGAAAACACATTTCGGAAAGAACGGAGTTTCTTGGACATTTTCCAAACATTAAAACCAATTTATAAAAACCAAGTCCAAAAGAAACCTTTTAGGAAGTTCGGATTGGTCCCCAAGTGCACGAAACGAAAATCAAAAAGTTGCTGAACAGGACACTGCTCGCTTAAGCGAAGTCTGGTTCGCTTGAGCGACCAGGTTCCAGTAGCTTCTGGTCACCCTTCGCTTGGAGCTCGCTTACAGCTCGCTCAAGCGAACTGTGTCCAGAACCCACTAGTCACGTTCGCTTAGAGCTCGCTCTAGCGAACTGTGTCCAGAACCTACTGGGCATGCTCGCTTAGAGCTCGCTGATGGCTCGCTTAAGCGAACGCTCATCAGTTATGAGAAAAACCTTCGGGTTTCGAACCATTTTTCCCCCAAAATCCCAATTTTGATCTTCCCAAAACCTAAAACTCGTTCCAAATAATGTCTACAGGTCATATACATGAAAATACACTCAATGATGCATAAAACTTGAGATTAAAACATCATTTCATCAAAATTCAACAATTCACCAAACTTTCACAAATTTTCTACAACAACCACAATTCTCATCACCAATTCACAAATATGGATACCCATTGTACCAATTCATCAACAACATGTTCCAAAACATCAACAACAAATAATCATGAATTCACTCATAATTCAACAACCACGCTTCATTCTTCATCAATTTTACACAAAAACATAATATACCCACATGTATAACTTTTGGCATGCAAATTCATCATCAACAACACAATTATCAGTTAATACATATACACAATCATATCATCAACATCTAAGTATGAATTTCTACAATTAAACTCAAATAATCACTTATCCACATAATCACTTATTCAATTAAGCACTTATGAGAAATGGGTAGAAAAAGATTATACTTGAACACTATCCCCCTTACCTCTAACTCCAAGAATCCAAGCCTAGGCCTCACTTTAGCTCCTAGATTCTTCACCCTCTAGCTCTTCAATCCTCTTTCTCTTCAAATCCTCTCTTCCCCTTTCTCTAACCTTTCTCTCTACCTCTATCGTGTGTTGTGAAATGAATTGTTCTAACCCTAATTTCCTCATAAGAGTTGGGTTATATAGTCATACCACTAATGGGCCCAACTCTCCGAATGTTATATGGTCTCAAACTCTAATTAATCCAATTCTTTAGTTTCTATCTCACCAACGTAATATAATGAGTAACCACCGACTCTAATTTTAATTACCACAACATACTAACAACTTAATAAACAAATGGTCCTCACTTAAAACGCTACAATTAATCCTCAACCAAAATTATTAATTTACCATTGCTCACCAAAAGACCAAAATGTCCTTCTAACACGAAATCCCAGAATTTACACTTAAGGATAAATAATCACATACAAGCATATATAAACACACATAAAATAATTGAAAATAAAATAACGAAAAATCGGGATGTTACAACATCCACAATGGAGAACCTCAATCTTGAGGTCTTAAAGGGTCACACATGGATACATCATTTTTTTGTAATTTTTTAATAATAATACCTAATAGGTACTGAACCATTTCAATAGAGATACTCTGACTTTTTTGAGATGGTCAAACATCTTTTTGGAGCCAAAAAAGTTGTTGCGAATATCCTTTCTAATTTTGTTTTGCTATTTCTTTATTTTTTTAGAAAATGATCATATATCTTATATATAAAAGTTCTTAAGTCTAGTTTTTGAAGTAAAGATATTTGTTACAAATTTCCTAATTTTTTTGGAGCTATAAGTAGGGCTAATATTGTAATTTTATATCTAATATAACTAATTGAACCTAAATCCACTATCATGCATTAATTTGAAAATTGTTCTTTAAGAGGTAATTACATTTGTTGAAAATTTTATTTTATAAAAAATAATTATCCGAGACGTCACGGCCGTATCGTATCTTTACTCGCTGTGCTTCTTTTTTGGATCTGATACTTGTCGTGCTTCTTTCTTGGATCGATATAGTATAACACCAACAATATTTCTTTTGGATATAGTATAACATTGATGGTGCTCTTTTCGAGATATATTGTGTATGTAATTGATTAATCATCACTCTCTTAATCGTCAAAATTACTTATATCTATGTTGATGTGTTAGAAATTTAGGTCTTAATTCATAAAACATGTTCAATACACAATAAAAATATAGCGGAAGCAAATTTAATCATTGAACATGAATATAAACGGATCTACGACATGTTTGATTTATCAAGGATAGCAAGAATTAGGGTATTAGGAATACCTGGATAAAGCTTTGACACCGTAATCTGAAATACACAACGTAGGGTTAGCGGCGGCTAGTTTGGTTCTTCCTCAACCGGTACCTTTATGCCTCAAGCTCTCATCAGATGGGGAGAAGAGAATGTTTTGCCGTGTACGGTATATTGGGGACCATAGCCTCTTTTATATTGGATAGCCATTAGGGTTTCCCATTATTCCGTTAATGGGCTATCCGGACATCCACTCATTGAGTCCATATCAATTAATTAATTATTTAATTAATTATCCAATTAGAAACCTAATAGCCTTATTACTTAATTTGATCACTAATCAATTAAGGCTCACAATTGATAAATAGCTAATATAATTATTATTACGATATTTGCCCACATAATGATATTGGAATATAATTAAATAATAAAATATTCCAACAATCTCCCACTTGGGCTACATATCTTAATAATTATATCAGAATACTTTAGGCGCGCGTCCGAATGCTATTTATTTTTAGATTTCAACTTTACAATCTGGTCCACCTCATACATTAATAATGGGACCACCGCGGCTGTCGTCACTGACGTATAACGTGACGGAACCCCGACGACCACCATACCAATGCACTTGATGACATAGATCGATATGGATGAGTGGCATGGAAATTTCATGTAATGTGATCTCTAAATCATGCCTATTTCCAACTGATCCAATTGAAAACTTTAGTGAGATCAAACTGAAGTTTGCAAATTAAATATTTGCACAAAATGATACAGAAATGGTTATAACAAAATAACCTCATGAACTTTATTTCTGCAGAAAATCATAACATAAAGTCTGTATCAATACCAAAACAAAAGTATAGAACATAAAATAAAAGAGACTCCCACTAATCCAAGACATCCTTAATGACAACAACAATATAAAAGACCTTAGGTGTCATGTCTCTAATTAGTGGTATAGCTAGCATAAAGTTTGTCTCTACATGTTCTATCATTTTAACAACAATAATTTATAAGGTAATAAACCTTATAATTTTGTTATTGAATCTTTATTTGACTAACTTATGTCACTATATAACTTAAGTGGTCTTTCAATACCTTTAACTCTATGCAACCAAGTGACATAAATATTTACAGTCATTTCCTGAGTTAGGATGTCTTATTATATATAGACATCCAAAAGCCAGAGATTAACACACTAATGATCTCCAAATTGTTAGATCTCTGATGTGAGCATAAGTTCTCTTGTTCTCTTTAATAATTCTTAAGGTTGCCTTTTCAACAATTCAAACTTTGAATTGCTCATGTTTCTACCAAACAGTCTGATCATATATGTTATTTCCAAATACGTGTAATAAGATCATACATAAAAATTCTATAAGCAAAGCATATGAATATACTTAAATTTATGAAATCATAAATTTCCTAATGGGCAATATTTGGGACTGAAAATTTGAGACTGAAAAGTCTCTCTCGGAGACTAAAGTCACCCATAACTTATTATGTCAATTTATTTTCAACTTTATTGATATAACTCTTTTGCAATATCCCGAATAATACCTTGAGAAGAATCTCTAGTATTGAAATGCCTAATACAAAAGAGGTGTCCCCAGGATCTTTCATCACTAACTTTTGTTAGAGATTTCACTGGTATCACATAACAGACATATATCATTGTTGACTAAATAAAATAAAATTGACATATTAAACTAGGAATATAAATTTACTCCCACTGAGCTTACTAAATCCACAATTCTCCGTAATATTATCTCAAAACCAAATGAGACAATTACTTTATGAGAATTTGTGATAACAATAAAGAGACAAACTTCTTAACTCATAAATGGATTTCATGATTTTGCAAACTATTTACTTTGTATCAGTTGACACAAAACCTTTATTAAGTTGCACCGTATTGTATCATTAATGTCATCATTAATAAAACTATATTGAAATCCATCTTATGCAGCTCCAAAATTATAATAAGCAAACTAGTATCATGACTGTCCTAATAGAGTCTTTCAAATAAACTAAATAGAATTTCTCTTTCAGTCAATTCTTAATGACATTAGAAGCTCTAGTTCTTGAGGGTGTTGAGTTTGATCTATATGAATTAATTTCTTAACTTGATAGAGAGGAAGAACAAAAATATTTTCACGAGGATCCAAATATACTATAATAATAGTAACTATATGAATTAGTTTAGAACTGATTCTTCCTCATTCAATTTTGTTCTATTACCATATCTCTCCCCCAAACTCAATATCCTCAAGAAGACTTAACAATTTATGTCTCAAAATTTTCTTAATTTGAGGGACGAAAAAAACTTATAGTATTCAAAACCTTAAACAATATAGAATGTCACAAGTCATAACTGAATTGACTCTAATAATTGAACTTAAAAGACACGTTGAATCATCATTACAAAATAAAACTCAAAATATCTTGATTTATTCAAAGAGAAATTAAAACAAAAATTAATTCAAATAATGATTCACCAAATTATCTTTTAAATACAAAAAATAACCTAGTAATGACAATCTAAAAAAAAATAGTTTAAAAAATGAATAGAACCAACTTTATCGACTTTGTCTATTCTAAATTGATATATCTTTCAACATCATGGGACATAAGTCAGTCAAGACTACTTTTCTTTATTTTGCCCTTATCTTTTGAGGTATTTTCTGAATGAGCATTATTTTATTTTCTCTTGCTTCAACCTTTCCTTATTTGCACACTTTATGAATTGATCATTTAAATGATCATTTCTAACGGTAACAGTTATAAATTTAATTTGTGCAAAGAGAATATTAAATACTGAATTCTCTAACAAGTCATATGATAGTTGAAATTACTGAATTTTCGAACAAGTCATATGATAGTCGAAATTATAGTGTCTTAGCAAGATTAAATATTTACATAATGTGCTCTTAAAATTTTCTTTGCCTAATAATCTTAATGAAATACCCACTCTCCAATGAGAGCTTGTCTTTCTCTATATTGCTTTAAAAGCACTTTAATTTAAGCAAAGAAAATATGACAAAATATTTTTGTCATCTTAAATAACACCTCTAATACATATGATATTTTAGCTTTATGATTTCACGTGACCTATTGGATTTGGTGTACACTCACTAGTCAAACTTGATTCCCACATTAAATGCTGAATTTGTGAGAGAATGTGAGTTTCACCACCCTTATCTAAGGTCTAGATCCAAGAATAATGTTAATATTATTCTTTAATTCCTAAAAGTTAGAACTTTTAAGAGTTAAAAAATTTAACTCAAATTAGCAGATACATTATATTAGCTTAAAGAGAACATGAGCAGTAAAAACACTCACCAAAATACCTAACGCACCATCAATATCAAGTCTTTAAACAATAATATCAATTGCTAATGGTATTTTACAGCAATGATCAAACAATGACAATTTACTTTGACAAAGAATAAATTCTTATAATTGTTATATGTTTACTATTATATTTGTTTGAATGTAAACTCTTAAATATATAAATAAGTTTACACTCGCACAATATTATTACACATGTCAGTAAAATATTATAGAAATGTGCTTCTTTATTTGTAAATAAAAGACCTTAACAAGATACCAAACGCACCATTAAAACACAATCTTTGGATTGCTAAGAATTAATTGCAAGCGGTACTCTCAATGCAATGATCAAACATTGGTGATAAGTCCTGTCAAATAATAGTCACCTTTGGGCATCCTATTACCCACATGGATAATTACGTTATAATCACCACATATTTACCATCGCAGGTATGTAACTATTTGGCCAAGTTGTGCCTTCCTTTGGGCCGACGACAACTCGCATAAATAATTACACACTACATCTTTTGTAAGCTTAATTGAAATCAATTTACACAACAGAGGTTACTTGGGCAACATTATTGTTTCAACTGACTCAACTAATTTTACTAGACAATTTTAATATACATATTAAACGGGGTGATAAATCCTGTCAAATAATAGTCACCTTCGGGTATCATATTATTCACATGGAAAATTACTTTATAATCACCACACATTTACTATCATATGTATGTGACTATCCGGTCAAGTTGTGCCTTCCTTGGGGCCGACAACAACTCACATGGATAATTTCATACTACGCCTTTTGTAAGTTCAGTTGAATCAAATCTACGCAACAGAGGTTACTTTGGCAACATGTTGTTTCAACCAAAACAACCGCAATTACTAGACATTTCATAGTAAATTAAATGGGAATGGTCTTAAATTTACAAGGCACTACTGACATAATGTAGACCAAATTAGTTCTTTATGTCGTTGTGTAACTATTAGGCCACTCAACAACCCTTAAGTGTGAAGACAAATTCACAAAATTTTTAAAGAAGATGTAAGTCAAAAATCACACCAATGTGTGTATGACAATACATTTACATATATCGCATGAAAGCGACAACAACAAACATAGCATGAAATATATTCAAAATGCATGATAAGACAAAATATTATTGTAGAAAACTTAATAACGATAAACTCTAACATCATAATCATGCTATAAGAAAAATATTCAATTTCAAGCCAAATAAAAATTGACACTTTGCATGATCTAAAATATTATTGTACAAAACTTAATAACAATAAACTCAAATATGACAATCATGCTATAACCAAATATTCAATTTCAAATCAAATAAAAACTGAATCTTTATATTCCAAAAATATTCATGCTATAATAGATTCACATATGAGCTAAATGATTCTTTAAACAAAATAAAACATAATTCTAAAAGAAATGTTTTCCTAAATAAAGTAAATAAACTTTATAGGTTTATAATTAAACAAACAAAACTAGAATTAATATTTTCTAAAATTAAAGAATTCAATCCTTACTTTCTGTACTACCAAATTAATTCAAAAAATATTTTGAGATGTGTTATTAAGCACTATTCAAAAAATCAAACAACAAATTTCCACAAATGATATATGATGACCAAATATATATCAAGAATTGCCTAATATCTCAAAATAAACTTTAGGTACAAAATCTTTGTGAATCAAAACTAATTTCAAATAAAATTAAGCTATAAAATATGATAACAATATTTGAAAAAAAAATATTTTTTGCCAAAAGATTTAACATAAAATCAAATCACAAAAAAACAAAATAAAATTCAAATATTTATCAATTGAAACTAATTAAACCTTATATGAAGCAAATAAGCGATCAGCAGTCCATATTCATTAAACCATAACTAAACACAAAAGCCTTCATCAAAGAAAACAATGGACATTTATGAACAACTTCTCTTTCAAATAAAAAATTTCAAACCAATATTTCTATGATTTAAAAATTATACTGGATGGATCAACTATCAATAAAAATTGGCCCCATAATGTATTACCTTATAAATATAGGTTTCTAAATCACACCAAATTGAAATCATTAATGGTATGGCCGTATAAGATTAAAATTGGCCAATCCTTATCCTTAATCCATAAATACGTGAAACTCGTTTATACTTTCATCGATATACAATATTTTTCTTTTACAAATTTATCTTATTTTGCAAAATCACAAAACGATGGAAAAAAAAAACAGTCGCATGAATAGAACAAAACAATAAGAGCTCAATTAAAAAGAAGAAAGAAAACAAATTACTATATATTATTCATCGATTAAACGAGTTTCAACCGGATCGATGGGTTGCAGCAAAAGAAAATATTCATTAAGTCTGGAAGATAATAATCGAAAAACCCCAAAAAACCAAAATAGGGTTTACCCAAAATAAAATAAAATTGGAAGAACCAAAGTAAAACTCAAATTATGGATTCAAATATTCTTCACACCGGCGAGAGAGAAGAAGAAAAAAGCAATAAACAATTTATCATGCTTTCAAGTGAGCTATATAAGGAACGCCAAATTAAATTTTATAACGATTTCCAAAAGAGAAACATGTTATATATGGTCAACAAAACAAGATGCCACAAGAGTGTTAAACATTATATATACATGAAAACAGGTAGCTGTCAATTCACGCAACAACATTAGGAACGCTGCTCACAAAATTCAATTACGAACACCGGATGAACCATTATATCTTAAGTTACAAAAAGTAGGGTTCATCGAAATAAATTACGAAGAGTTTAAGCATGAAATACAACTCAAGGATTAACTTCAAATTATCTCAATAAATTAGACATGAAGACCGCTCTGATACCACTTGTTAGAAATTTAGGTCTTAATTCATAAAACATGTTCAATACACAATAAAAATATAGCGGAAGCAAATTTAATCATTGAACATGAATATAAACGGATCTACGACATGTTTGATTTATCAAGGATAGCAAGATTAGGGTATTAGGAATACCTGGATAAAGCTTTGACACCGTAATCTGAAATACACAACGTAGGGTTAGCGGCGGCTAGTTTGGTTCTTCCTCAACCGGTGCCTTTATGCCTCAAGCTCTCATCAGATGGGGAGAAGAGAATGTTTTGCCGTGTACGGTATATTGGGGACCATAGCCTCTTTTATATTGGATAGCGTTTCCCATTATCCACTCATTGAGTCCATATCAACTAATTAATTATTTAATTAATTATCCAATTAGAAACCTAATAGCCTTATTACTTAATTTGATCACTAATCAATTAAGGCTCACAATTGATAAATAGCTAATATAATTATTATTACGATATTTGCCCACATAATGATATTGGAATATAATTAAATAATAAAATATTCCAACATGATGTGCTACGAGCCTATGACTGGTTTCTTGCGTTTGTCAATATATTTGCATATTAAAAAAATGGTTATAATTATCTTGTACATTTAATTATATAATTTTTTATTAACGTATCTCAACCGTATCGTATCTTAATTTTTGAAATTTTTCTATATCGACATATCGGTGCCGTATCGTATTCATATCGTATCTTCTATATTGGTTTCACATAACACCACCTTCCTTCAAAAATATAAAATAACACAGCACCATAGTTTTTATTTTCATTTTTTATAAGCAAAATTTATTAATGACGAGCAAACTAGCACAAGATATGCTCCAAAATTGCAAACAAAGGTACAGATAAAATTGTCAACCATACAAAGTGAGACAAACACCCCACCAAATAACATCACTAGCCTATTTAGTATGTTTCAATGCCTACTTGCTACTGCTGCACCAATGAACAAAAATGCTTCCATTAATCACCAAAGTTTCATTTTGAGATTTCAATTTTATCAGAGACAAATTCAACTCAAGCTGCTCCTCTCTAACTAACAACCATTTGAGATAAGAAATAATCCATACTAGAATTCTAACAACAAAGACTCCTCACTTTCTTACACAAAAAAAAAAGACTCCTAACTTCTTCATCTCATCATCAATTGACAGTGACAAGTCTAAAACCATCAAACTCAAATGCATTGAAGACAAGGGATTGGATTAGTCCACCAATTTGAAAAATAGGGATTCTTATTTCTTCCTTCCCCACAAATAAACCATGACCATGACAATCGCATCATCCGGTCCAACCAAATGGATCATGTAGATGTTAGCCAAATGATGTGAGAGACTTTCTTTTCATTCTTTTCTTTGCAAAGG
This sequence comes from Medicago lupulina, assembly GCA_958299785.1. Taxonomy (NCBI): domain Eukaryota; kingdom Viridiplantae; phylum Streptophyta; class Magnoliopsida; order Fabales; family Fabaceae; genus Medicago; species Medicago lupulina. Next base: position 5,775,459 of record OY283146.1, on the reverse strand, counting down.
GAATGAAATAAAAGAAAATTATCAGTCAATTTTGTCCCCTAACCTGTAGCATTCTAATCCAACCATTTGAAAATACAATCCAAAATTATCCTCATCTTTGTGCAACTTGCGAATAAATGGCTTGTGGTTTCAATTTCGTCGAAGCAAAAAACACATCATTGTTGATGCACATCGCGAATAGCGCCTCTTCTCCACAATTCCACCCTCATTGGTAACCTGTCTTGAAGCAATCTCCGTCCAAACATACTTATCTTTGATGGCACAGCCATTTTTCCCATTCGTTACACAGCTGAGATGAAATCATCATCATAATCGTCGCGTACCTGCAAACTGCACTGCGGCAGGTAGAGGCCTCTAACAGTGAATCCGAAACCTGCCTCCTATTTCCAACAGAATGCATCTGCTACATCAGTCAGCAAGTGCACGCATGACAGTTTCATCAACAACTCTTCTTAAATCTGTTCTCTGTCTGGTTCAGAACATGCTGCCACCTCCATCTCCAATCTTCCACGCTTCCTTCCTGGTTTCTTTTTTTAGCTTGTTATATTCTTATCAGTGGCAAATGCCTCTAATAAAAAAGGATTTGATTTAATTAGGATCAGGCGTAAAAAAAGGATCTGATGATTAAATTTGCATACGATAAAACAGCATATATTAAAACAAACAAAGCAATATAAATAATAGAAGATCAAGGCATTGTTCTAATAAAGTTTGAAGCCAGAAGCCCAAAAACAATATGAAAGGTTGTTTATGCAACAAAGTTCCAAAAAAGGCTACATACACTAATAAAAGCTCCATTACACTAATAACAATAAAAATCACTAACTGCATTATTTTCATCTGTAGATGGCTTAGTGGCAGCTTGTGCATCATCATCGGCAAACATATCAAAATCATCGGAGTTCCCAGATATGCCTTCTTCTCTTGCCCTGACCAATTTCTCATATCCATATGCTTCACGCTCAAAAACCTCTTTATGTTCATGATAAACGTTGTATTCACCATTCTCCATAAGCTTCATAGTATCCTCAGTTAGCTGGTCAAATACAATCTTAGTCTCACCAGACATTTTTGTCTTTCTATCACCGCTGCCTTTTAACCTTCTCAAGCCTTGTAAGACTGTTTCTTCTGGTTCAAGAACACTTGCAATGCGCCTCTTCATGATTGCCACATCTTTAGAAGAAAGCTCTTGGACCTCCTCTTCATCATTTGTTGCCGTATAGCTTAATCCAGCATATCTAGGATCAACCTCAACATTATCAAGCCATGCATCTCTGACATATTCAACAAAGTTTCCTGATGCATCAAAATAACCTTCTTCCCTTTCTTTATCTAGGTTGAAAGGCTCAATCTGAATCCCGTCTTCAACAAAATTCTCATTTTCCTTGTATGTAACTTCAGCAACCTTCGAAATACCTCGGTTTTCGTCACTAAAAAGCTCAGCAGTAATTTGATTCCTCCGTTTCACCCGCTCTTTGACAGCAACAGCCGGATTCGACAAATCATTCACATCCTCCTCAGCAATTACTTTCTCCACTATTACATCAACTGGTTTCCCTTTCTTCCCCTCCGGAAACCTAACCCTCTTAGCTGGTGGATTTTTGGTGGAGTCGTCATTGTCTTCAGGAAGAGGGCGTTTACCACGGCTGCGAGATGAACCTTCACCTGACATTGAAGCTTCCGGCGGTTCAACACTTTCAGCTTCTACACAGACACGCACAAGTTTCCCTTATTTTCTCTCTTATTGTTGCCCTAATTTTAGCAATTTTGCCAAATTTCCCTCTTCATAAACCTAACTTTCCTAAATTAACACATTGTATGTTATTAATCACATATATTAAAGAGTAAATTACACTCCCCTCCCCTCAAAGATGCTTGAATTACACTCCCCTCCCCTCTTATGTTAAAATATACATTCCCCTCCCCTCTTATTCAAAACATATTAGAGAAAAATACATTTCCCTCCCCTAAGAAAAGCTTGAATTACATTCCCCTCCCCTCTTATGTTAAAATCTACACTTTACTCCCTCAATATATATTTTTTTATTTTTAATAATCTAGAAAAAAAATAATAATCTAATACACTTCGAAATTAACAGTATTGCAGGTCTATTTTAACATAATAAAAAATTGAATACATATTTTTTTGCTATTTTTTATTCACAATTTCATTAACATGTAGTTTTAAACCCTATTATAAAATATGAAACAAGTCAAAATAAAATTAAAATATGTGAAAATTACTAACGACAATAAACCATGGTTATTTAAAAGTTAATTTTAAACTCTAAATTATAAAATCAATAGCAAAATATTTAAATTTAATTATCATTAACATTTAAATTATAAAGAAATGAATTAATTTTTCTTAAAGGGTGGTTTAAAATTAATATATATCATAAAAATATTTATTTATGTTAAAATAGATTAAAGTGTAATGTATATTTAATTATCAAGGGAGGGGGTTGTAATTCAAGCATCTTATAAGGGAGGGGAGTGTAAATTTTATTTTTCAAGGGAGGAAATTGTATATTTTAACATAAGAGGGGAGGGGAGTGTATTACAAGCATCTTTGAGGGGAGGGGAGTGTAATTTACTCTATATTAAATCCTATTTAATTCGTAGAATTTTTCATGGCATAATTTTTGCTTGCTTGTAGTCAACTGATTTCCCTGTTGTTTTGGAAGTGATTAACTATCCTATTTAATTCCCGTAATTTTTTTGACGTAGTCAACTAATTTCCCTACTTCTGCGATTAACTTCAACTTATTTGCCTGCTTTGATGAAAATGATTTACTTCCAGTGATATTCTCCTTAATATTCACGTTTCCCTCATCTTTCCTCCCTTATCAGAACCAAAATATTATTTCTCTGAGGACAACAATATTCAAAACACATTTTCTACCTTTTAGTAACAATTACAGACTCAAATTAATTGTCTTTCTCTTCGCATCAATTTTCTTTTTCTCTTATACATCATGAAATTCAATATTGGTCACTTGCTAGCAATTAATTTATGAAATATTTGGCAATATGTTTAACTTTTTAGACCTATTGTTTAACCAATTATATACCAAATTTTTTATAATATCGAATAATCCACGACGTAAATAATTTAGAATATCTTAAACAGCTATAATAATTTCATGCTCACTTCAATCCCTTCATGTTTTTATGCTCACTTCAATCCCTTCCTGTTTTTATGGTAATTATAAAAAAAAATCGTAATTACTCTGATTCAATCAACTAAGAGATTTCATCCTCATCTTTTTTTTGTTGTTGTAGACAATGTGCTCCTTCCTCTATTTATGGCAGCAAAAAATCAAAAACCTAATCTTTATGATTGAATCAAGTAGTGGATTTCATCCACATTTCTTGCCTAATTAGTTGCAGGTGATATACACCTCTTCAAGATTGTTTTTGCCATTACCACTTTATTTTATTCAAATATTAAGACTTTGGAAGTCACTAATTCTGCGCCCCCTCCCTATTTACACTCCAATTCTAAAGTCAAACCAAGTGCCCCAACAAGAATATTAATTTCATATTTTTTGTATTAAAATTTATGCTAAAATGTTGGGCATTTCATTTATTCTGCGCCCCCTCCCTATTTACACGCCAATTATAAAGTCAAACCAAGTGCCCCAACAAAATAATAATTTCATATTTTCTGTATTAATCTTTATCCTAAAATGTTGGGCATTTTCTAATTTTATTCCACTTCAAGTGCATCAGTTTTGGAATTATCATTATAAGCAATACTCCTTATTTTAACCATCAAACTTTGCTCACACGTATTGCACCTTTGTTAAAGTAACATGAACGATGTACTAAAATTATGGAACAATACCAAGTAATTAACATTATGATTTGAGTTACGACAATTTTGACATTCAAGCGAACTACATTATTTTATTTCTGACGGTGAATATTAACTTCTTAAAATGACTCGTGAGTTAGCACGGATCAATGGTCTAATATGAAAAAAGAAACAAATTAGGTTTAGCTTTCAGAGTGAATTATATTTTGTTTGTTAGGTTTACACTAGCTATATTTATAGGGTTAAACTTCAAACTAAAGATTTTAAGCGATTTTAATGGGAGAGATCAAAAACTTAAATCCAATACGTTATTAATTAATAATATCTATCACTAAACAAATTTTTTGAAGATTGTCCAACAAAAAAAGTAAAACATTGGAGAACGCTAATAATTTTGGATAACAATAACAATGATTATCAAGATATATACTACGTAACAAATATTTACTACTTAAAAAAGAAAACAAATCTTATATATATATATATATATATATATATATATATATATATATATATATATATATATATATATATATAAATCAAAAATTAATCACCAAAGACAACGAACAAACACTATAGTAAAACCGATTTAATTAATTAAGTATAAAAAAAAATACCAATATAATATATTAATTTTCTAAATATTTGTATTTGGGATTTCGTTCTCGAAGGAGTTAATCCTAAACGTCCTTCATTCTCTTTTGATGTGACTTGTGTTAAATCCGTCAAATGAGTGGGATTGGATTAGTCTTTTCTAGAAACTTGCAGCACCATCAACCCAATAGGAGTTTCGTAGTCCGACAAAGGGCTTCGTTTGTTTGGCTACTCTCTAAGTGGACGAGCGAAGGATTGGCTCAACGCACTTCCAAGTGGCACCATAGCTAATTGGATATTCTTATATATGTTCAAGTATCTGATTCCCTTTATTTCTATATTTAATTAATTTTTTTAGTTATCATTTCCAATCCTAAAATTATCTATTACTTCCTTTGTTTCTTTATAAAATTATCTATTACTCTCTCAGTTTCTTTTTAAGTGTCGTTTGACCACAGATTTAACTTTCTTATTCAATTGTTGTTTTGGTATTTTAAGGGTATAATTTGTCAATTATACTCTTTCTATTTACTCTTGTCTTTTTCAATAAAAATAATAAATGTTGTCTATTTTGAAAATTAGTCTTTTTTTCTTTCTAAAAAAGTTTGTTTCTTGTTATCTTCAAATTTAAACTAAATTTTGTTAACTATAATAATGGTTTCATGAAGAGCTTAAATTCTATAAATAAATAAGATGGCTAACATTGTTTAAAATTTCAAATACAAAATAAAAAAAAACAAATTAGATAGTAAAAATAAATGAATGTTAAAAAAAAATAGTGGAAGACTCAATGGAACAAAAAGAAGAAGTGAAAGAAATAGTTGACAATTGTTTGTTATGGCCGGAAAAAAGAGTGTGTGTAAAAAAATACGAATTTGTTAGAGATAGAGATAATAACTAAAATTTGTTTGTTATGAGACAAAAATAACATATTAAATTTATCTGAAAGAGAAAGCGTGTGCAAAAAAAATAAAATTTGATGGATTAAAATGAAGGTATAATAGAAAGAAAAAAGATATTTCCCAAAATTCATTTTCTTAAATTAATATCACTATTCCAGAAACAACACTTAAAAAGTAACTAATGGAGTACTACTATAAGAAAATCGTACTCCAATATATTTCCATAATTATCGTCGGTTAAACATATAATCCTGTTAATTTAACTGGCTCAATCGTAATTTAAAAAAATAAAAAATAAATTTATTCATTTTTAAAAAATTTTAATTTTGTTTTAGGATAACTAGTTCCATATATACATATATTCTTTCTGCAAATTTATCACTTCCAAACCTAACTAATCCCCTATATTGTCATTTTGCAGGTTTATCACTTCCAATCCTAACTATCCGTTCTACTACTACTATAAGAAAATCAAACTACACCAAAATCTCATAATTATTCTAGATTAAACTCATAATCTTACTAATTTTACCCAGTATGGCCCAATGTTTACCAATTGAGACGCAATTACCCATTGAGGGTGCAATGTATTCTTTTATTAGTGATGCATTAACTCTTCACTCTTCATGTTAAAATTATTTGATCATTATGAGTTCTCATCTTTTATAATTCCTGCACTATGATTAACTTGATATTTTGGTTAGTTATGAAAGTATTCACTAACTAAAGAATGAGGCTATCTCCTCCTTCACAACATCAATCAAAGGTATGATATCTTATTGTCTAGTATGCTAACTGTGATCAATTCTCACTACAACATTACAAGTTTCTCGCATGGGTGAATGTCTGACCTAAAGCATTGATGGGACATGAGTAGGAAAGTGCACCCAATCGTACTCAAGTAATAAAGTATTAAGTTATCTTTTTCACAGAGATTGTCGTTCAACTCGGTAATTAAGAAATCCTTAAATCCCCTCTTCGTCTTTGTTGGAAATTAAATCGATTAATTATTAATTTATAACCTTACTTATATTGGGATTTCAGAAAGTAGAACATATATAACCCTGTTATGAATCAGTAGAAATTTATTTTAATATCCCAGCAATTCGACCATTTACAATTGTAGGGTTCCCTTAAGATGAGTTATAGGCCTAAATTAAACAATTCACTACCGTCTTGTTCCAATGGAATTCGGGTTGTCAATCCAACTTAGCTCCATCAAGTGAAATGGTATAAAAACGTACATATAAGAATTAAATCAGAGTTTAGATCATAAACTGAATAAAAAATTTATTAATGGAATCCAACATACAAGAAAGTGTTCATCGTGGAACTCTAATCAAAGAGATTTAGTTGCACATGGAAACATACATCATTACAAAACAATATAAAAACATACCCTATAAACAAGATGAAGATGGAGATCCTCCGTCTTTAACCTCCAGATGCTTGACTCTTGCCTTTAACCGCTAGATTTTTTAATGAATAAAATAGCGTACAAGGGCCTCTATTTATAGAGCCTGAAGTGAATAATTAGTTTGTAAACTCTAAAACTCATAAAATTGTGAGATACTTTTTAGTTTTTTCTTTAGAAAATTTTCAAAAGATTTAATTTGCTCCCTAAAATCTCAATTAACTTTTCAATATCAAAGTAATTTATATCTAGTAACCAAAAAAAAAAAGTAATTTATATCTTGTTGTATAGATTGCTACAAGGAGTACAGTGAAGGAAGTATAAATAAGCTTCGAAACAAGTTTATAAGAAGGAAATTATGTATCTTATAGTTTATAAGAAACAAGTATATTATCTAGGTACGCTCCAAGACTAAAAACATAAAACATTAAGTATCGTAATGGTAAAAATCATAACAAAATCATAATTAGGCAACATGTCTAATTAATGAGAACAAATTAAGATTACTTGCAGAATTGAAAGCATTAAGTATCATTGCTGAAAATACCAAGTTCTATATAAAACTAAATGATTATTGATTTAAGAACAGAGATATACTTATACAAAAACTGAACATGAAAATGCTTCTTTTATTAATTTCAAGGAATTTCATTGATACAAATCAAATAATTGAGAACATAGAGATACTCATAGTAAAAACTACAGAGAACAATGTTGCTTTTATCTCCCTAGTAATTTCTTTGATACAAAGCAAACATTTTGCTTTGATCATTAAGTATCTTGCTCAAACTATGATCTTGCCCTCTATCACATGATTTCTGATACACAATCTTCCTCCTCTTATGAATCTGGTTGAGTCTTCTATCCTCAAGTGCCCATTCTTCTTTCAAAGACTTCCACTTGTTCTCAAATACATCACCAAGCCTCACAGCAATTTTGTGAACAACATCCCTTTGAGGATAAAGCCATCCATGATAGAACACAAACCTCATATCCTCGGCAAACTCATCCGGTGTTGAATAAAATTTCAACTTGGCTTCAATATCTTTTAAACCAATTGCCTTCAATTTATCGGACGTCTTTGATGACTTGTTCTTCAAAAACTTGAGATCTAGAGGGTTTTTCAAAGCCCATCCATCTTTTCCGGTTATCATTCTGTTCACTATCACCCAACATTGCAGCCTTTTAGAACGCTCCATTGGGTTTTTCTTCTCTTTATTCATCATCAACTCCACACCACCGCCATTCTTCTTTAAGCCATATTCTTCAGTCCTTGGGTGATCTTTGACAGAAGGTGTGCTTGTATCATTAACCAAATTCTCGTTCTTCTTCTTGCAGCCAACATCCTTTGATTCTATTGGAAAAACCTTTAAGTTTTCTTTTCCAAAAGATTTTTTAGAGTACGAACAATCGGCAGTAGAAACAGTTGTTGTGTTGGAATGTTCTTTTCTGTTGTTCCGGTTGGTATCAACAACGTTGTTCTTCTTATGCTGAGACAAAGTTATTGTTGAATCAAGCCAATAGCCGGTGACAATTGGCTTTGCATGTTCTTCCATCTTTCTCCTCTTGCAAGCTGATCCTTGAGAATGATCATCCATGGAATCATCAATGAGTGAACTAGCATGCTTTTTAGGATAAGAAATCTTTATAATAAAACGTTTACGAGGTCCACTCATGATTTTGTGCTTAGGGGAACGGAAGTTATAGGAAACTTGAAATAGGGTGTTTTTTGCTCACTTTGAATTAGGTTTAGGTTATGAGAGTGTGTTGTGTATTTATAGATCAAATAATAAATAAAATCGGATCAAATCTTTAAAACTAAATATATTTTTTTAGGGGTTCAAAACTAATTCTTTTGAATAAATTGTATAACTAACTAATATGTTATCCTTATCTCGTAACAAACAATTGTTTGATACTCTTCTTTTCTCCAACAAATTCCTATATTTTTGTATACACTATATGTCTCTCTTGTAACAAATAATTGTCAACAATCTAAATATTATACACATCTTTTTAATATTGAAAGCAAAATAATAATTATCAATATTGATGTTGAAGATAACATCAATATTCATGGAACCATTAATATAGGTAAACTATTGTTTCATATTTAAAACTAACAAAAAAAAAACTTTTTCAAAAGAAAAAAAAAAACAAAGTTTAGTTTTCAAAAATTGATACATTAATTAGTTTTATTGAAAAAGATGAGAGTAATTGAGAATGTGTTTAATTGATAAATTGTACCCTTAAATTACCAAGACAATAGTGATAGAAACATTATACTCCCTCCGTTCCTTTTTAAGTGTCTTTTTAGAAAATTTCCATCAAAATAGCAAAATGTATTTTTTCACGTTTTCTTTCAATTATACCCTCCTTTTAATTCAACAATAAATTCATATTTTTTTGCACACACTTTATCTTTCCAATAAATTTTATATGTTATCTTTTTCTCGTAACAAACAGTTGTTAGTTATTATCTTTTTCTCCAACAAATTCCTATTTTTTTACGCGCTCTCTCTCTCAAAATAAACAATTGTCAATTTTTAAATATTCCGCACATCTTTTAAATTATTATAAGTCAATATAAAAATTGTTCCAACTTCACATTAATCAAAAACTAAGAAAAACTTTACTTCCTTCCAACTCCTTTAATCAAAGTTAAGACTTCAACTATGGCTTCAACCAATGCTAGATTCGCATTGTGCGATATCTTATTTATAGAATTTTTAAATTTATAGAATTGTTATTCATCTTATTTATAGAATTTTAACTCTTCTTTGAACCATTGTTTGTAACAAAATTTTGTTTAAATTTGAAGATAATAAGAAACAAACTTTGTTTAAAAAAAACAAACAAACTTTGTTTAAAAAAAACAAACTTTAGCTTTCCAAATAGAAAACATTAATTAGATTTATTGAAAAAGTTAAGAGTAATTGAAAAAGGGTATAATTGACAAATCATACCCTAAAAATACAAAAAAGACAGTTAAATAGGAACTAAAAATACACGCTAAAAAGACACTTAAAAAGGAACGGAGGGAGTATTCGTTTTCAAACGACACATAAAATGAAACGGAGGGAGTAACTACGAGTTATTTTATGCATGCCTGAAAATTCGTAACGCAAACTTTCAGGGATCTTATCTTACATCTTACATACAACATAATTAGGAAAACCAGCGATAATCAAACTCTTCTACTATTATTAGAAAATCGTACTTAGCAAAACTTTATAATTATCCTCGTTTAAACTTATACTCTTCTTAATTTCATGGACTCAATAACCGTCTTAAAATTGAAAAAACTAATTTATTCATATTTTGTTTCCTCTTGGAAGCTCATAATGTTTAATTTTGTGGACTCAATAATCGTCTTAATATTGCTTCCTCATTGGAAGCTCTTAGTGCTTGCCTTCCTCTTCAAGCTCTTCGTTCTGAATGAGAAATTATAAATGAGAGGTATTTATAAGGAGAGTTTTCACCTAAATTTGGGCTTAAAATCGGGCTTTTTCAAATATAAAGTAGCAAAAAGCAATTTTGGCTCGATTTTCCTATGCTCAGAAAGCATGCAGGGCTTCCAAGTGCATTTTATGCATGTTAGGGGCGTATGGCTCATGCTGGGGGAGCAGGTACATTTCTTAGTATGTTCGAATGCCTCACCCATGCTCGGGGATCCTCAGTGTGTTTTCCTATGCATAAATGTTTGTTTCTTCGTCTTTTTGGGTGTTAGCTTCCACATAAGATGTCTTGGGACTAGGGAACAAAATTCCTCCATTTGTAATGTCTTATGAGGCCTCTTGAATCTTCATTCATGATATTCCAAAAATATTCACAAGTCTTCAGATATCTTGTTTTGCCAATTTGCATGATTTCTTCGTGAATTAGATCTAAACACCCTAGAATTGCTATGTTTTGGGAAAAGTAGAATTACATGACTCAAATATAGAAAACATTGCAAATGTTTCAATATCATAGGCAATTGCTCAAAAACTCTTCTATTCTGGATGACAAACCCTACTGAAAATGACTAAAAAACATGTTTACAATAACGTAAGATGACATGTCATTATATACCAAAACAGAAGAAAAAAAATATGTACTATATTTATTTCCTTTTATTATTGAGTATAATTCTCTATCGCAAGCTCTTCTTAAATCCCTTGCGAGTTGTTTTATGCGTGGTGCATATTCAAGTACCTTGCTATTCAACTCCAACATCAATAAAACCAAGAGAGCTATTCGAAAAAGCAAGAGAAGAGAAGAAGTAGTTGTTCCACTTCCAAATTTGAGTGATTTCTCATCTAACAAAGAGATTGGAGACATGGAATGCATAACACTAGGAGATTACGGGAGACTCGACAACATTGACGAAGTCGCTCAAGGGTTTCAACTGGTGAATCCACTCCACTTTGACATCAAATATCCAGTTCTCTCCGCTCTAAGGGAGAACCAATTCTTAGGTAGGGTATTTGAAGATTGTAATGCTCATCTAACACACTTTTTAGAAAGAATGTGTATAAAAAAATACGAATTTGTTAGAGATAGAGATAATAACTAAAATTTGTTTGTTATGAGACAAAGATAACCTATTAAAATTTATTTGAAAGAGAAAGCGTGTGCAAAAAAAAAAAGATTTTATTGGTGGATTAAAATGAAGGTATAATAGAAAGAAAAAAGATATGTCCCAAAATTCACTTTCTTAATTTAATATTATTATTCCAAAAACAACACTTAAAACTAACTAATGGAGTACTACTATAAGAAAATCGTACTCCAGCATATTTTCATAATTATTCTCGATTAAACATATAGTCCTGTTAATTTAACTGGCTCAATCGTAATTTCAAAAAATAAAAAACTAATTTATTCATTTTTAAAAAATTTAATTCTTTTTTAGGATAACTAGTTCCATATATATCTTCTTTCTGCAAATTTATCACTTCCAAACCTAATATTGTCATTTTGCAGGTTTATCACTTCCAATCCCAAACTATTCGTTCTACTACTACTATAAGAAAATCTAACTACACCAAAATTTCATAATTATTCTAGACTAAATTCATAATCTTACTTATTTTATCCTACGAGGCCGCTTCTTTACCCAATATGGCCCAATGCTTACCAATTGAGACGCAATTACCCATTGAGGGAGCAATGTAGTCTTTTATTGGTGATGCATTAACTCTTCACTCTTCATGTTAAAATTATTTGATCATTATGAGTTCTTATATGTGTTTATAATTCTTGCACTATGATTAACTTGATATTTTGGTTAGTTATGAAAGTATTCACTAACTAAAGAATGAGGCTATCTCCTCCTTCACAACATCAATCAAACGTATGATATCTTATTGTCTAGTATGCTAACTGTTATCAATTCTCACTACAACATTACAAGTTTCTCGCATGGGTGAATGTCTGACCTAAAGCATTGATGGGGTATGTGTAGGAAAGTGCACCCAATCGTACTCAAGTAATAAAGTATTAAGTTATCTTCTCCATAGAGATTGTCGTTCAACTCGGTAATTAGGAAATCCTTAAATCTCATCTTCGTCTTTGTTGGAAATTAACTCGATTAATTATTAGTTTATAACTTTACTTATGTTGGGATTTCAAAAAGTAGAACATATATAACCCCGTGATGAATCTGTAAAAATTTATTTTAATATTCCAGCAATTCGACCATTTACAATTGTAGGGTTCCCTTAAGATGAGTTATAGCCCTAAATTAAACAATTCACTACCGTCTTGTTCCAATGGAATTCGAGTTGTCAATCCAACTTAGCTCCATCTAGTGATATGGTATAAAAACGTACATATACGAATTAAATTAGAGTTTAGAGAACATAAACTGAATAAAAAAAATATTAATGGAATCCAACATACAAGAAGGTGTTCATCGTAAAACCCTAATCAAAGAGATTTAGTTGCACATGGCAACATACATCATTACAAAGCAATATAAAAACATACCCTAAGAACAAGAGGAAGATGAAGAACCTCTGTTTTGAACCTCCAGATGTTTGACTCTTGCCTTACACCGTTAGATTTCTTAATGAATAAAATAGTGTGCAAAGGTCTTTATTTATAGTCTGAAGTGAATAATTGGTTTGTCAACTCTAAAACTCATAAAATTGTGATACTTTTTAGTTTTTTCTTTAGTAATTTTCAAAAGATTTAATTTGCTCCCTAAAATCTCAATTAACTTTTCAATATCAAAGTAATTTATATCTAGTAACCAAAAAAAAAGTAATTTATATCTTGTTGTATAGATTGCTACAAGGAGTACAGTGAAGGACGTATAAATAAGCTTCGAAACAATTTTATAAGAAGGAAACTATGTACCTTATAGTTTATAAGAAACAAGTATATTATCTAGGTACGCTCCAAGACTATAATTTCTTAACGTACCATGAAAATGCTTCTTTTATTAATTTCAAGGAATTTCATTGATACAAATCAAATAATTGAGAACATAGAGATACTCATAGGAAAAACTACAGAGAACAATGTTGCTTTTATCTCCCTAGTAATTTCTTTGATACAAAGCAAACATTTTGCTTTGATCATTAAGTATCTTGCTCAAACTATGATCTTGCCCTCTATCACATGATTTCTGATACACAATCTTCCTCCTCTTATGAATCTGGTTGAGTCTTCTATCCTCAAGTGCCCATTCTTCTTTCAAAGACTTCCACTTGTTCTCAAATACATCACCAAGCCTCACAGCAATTTTGTGAACAACATCCCTTTGAGGATAAAGCCATCCATGATAGAACACAAACCTCATATCCTCGGCAAACTCATCCGGTGTTGAATAAAATTTCAACTTGGCTTCAATATCTTTTAAACCAATTGCCTTCAATTTATCGGACGTCTTTGATGACTTGTTCTTCAAAAACTTGAGATCTAGAGGGTTTTTCAAAGCCCATCCATCTTTTCCGGTTATCATTCTGTTCACTATCACCCAACATTGCAGCCTTTTAGAACGCTCCATTGGGTTTTTCTTCTCTTTATTCATCATCAACTCCACACCACCGCCATTCTTCTTTAAGCCATATTCTTCAGTCCTTGGGTGATCTTTGACAGAAGGTGTGCTTGTATCATTAACCAAATTCTCGTTCTTCTTCTTGCAGCCAACATCCTTTGATTCTATTGGAAAAACCTTTAAGTTTTCTTTTCCAAAAGATTTTTTAGAGTACGAACAATCGGCAGTAGAAACAGTTGTTGTGTTGGAATGTTCTTTTCTGTTGTTCCGGTTGGTATCAACAACGTTGTTCTTCTTATGCTGAGACAAAGTTATTGTTGAATCAAGCCAATAGCCGGTGACAATTGGCTTTGCATGTTCTTCCATCTTTCTCCTCTTGCAAGCTGATCCTTGAGAATGATCATCCATGGAATCATCAATGAGTGAACTAGCATGCTTTTTAGGATAAGAAATCTTTATAATAAAACGTTTACGAGGTTCACTCATGATTTTGTGCTTAGGGGAACGGAAGTTATAGGAAACTTGAAATAGGGTGTTTTTTGCTCACTTTGAATTAGGTTTAGGTTATGAGAGTGTGTTGTGTATTTATAGATCAAATAATAAATAAATTCGGATCAAATCTTTAAAACTAAATATATTTTTTTAGGCGTTCAAAACTAAATCTTTTGAATAAATTGTATAACTAACTAATATGTTATCCTTCTCTCATAACAAACAAATGTTTGATACTCTCCTTTTCTCCAACAAATTCCTATAACTTTGTAAACACTATATGTTTCTCTTGTAACAAACAATTGTCAACAATCTAAATATTATACACATCTTTTTAATATGTAAAGCAAAATAATAATTATCAATATTGATGTTGAAGATAACATCAATATTCATGGAACCATTAATATAGGTAACAAACTATTGTTTCATATTTAAAGCTAACAAAAAAATAAACTTTTTCAAAAGAAAAAAAACAAAGTTTAGTTTTCAAAAATTGATACATTAATTAGTTTTATTGAAAAAGATGAGAGTAATTGAGAATGTGTTTAATTGACAAATTGTATCCTTAAATTACCAAAACAATAGTGATAGAAACATTATATTCGTTGTCAAACGACACTTAAAATGAAACGGAGGGAGTAACTACCAGTTATTTTATGCATGCCTGAAAATTCGTAACGCAAACTTTCAGGGATCTTATCTTACATCTTACATACAACATAATTAGGAAGACCAGTGATAATCAAACTCTTCTACTATTATTAGAAAATCGTACTTAACAAAACTTTATAATTATCTTCGGTTAAACTTATATTCTTCTTAATTTCATGGACTCAATAAACGTCTTAAAATTGAAAAAATAATTTATTCATATTTTGTTTCCTCTTGGAAGCTCCTAGTGTTTAATTATGTGGACTCAATAATCGTCTTAATATTGCTTCCTCATTGGAAGCTCTTAGTGCTTACCTTCCTCTTCAAGCTCTTCGTTCTGAATGAGAAATTATAAATGAGAGGTATTTATAGGGAGAGTTTTCACCTAAATTTGGGCTTAAAATCGGACTTTTTCAACTAAAAAGTAGCAAAAAGCAATTTTGGTTCGATTTTCCTATGCTCAGAAAGCATGCAGGGCTCCCAAGTGCATTTTATGCATGTTAGGGGAGTATGGCTCATGCTGGGGGAGCAGGTACATTTCTTAGTATGTTTGAATGCCTCACCCATGCTCGGGGATCCTCAGTGTGTTTTCCTATGCATAAATGTTTGTTTCTTCGTCTTTTTGGGTGTTAGCTTCCACATAAGATGTCTTGGGACTAGGGAACAAAATTCCTCCATTTGTAATGTCTTATGAGGCCTCTTGAATCTTCATTCATGATATTCCAAAAATATTCACAAGTCTTCAGGTATCTTGTTTTGCCAATTTGCATGATTTCTTCGTGAATTAGATCTAAACACCCTAGAATTGCTATGTTTCGGAAAAAGTAGAATTACATGACTCAAATATAGAAAACATTGCAAATGTTTCAATATCATAGGCAATTGCTCAAAAACTCCTCTATTCTGGATAACAAACCTACTAAAAATGACTGAAAAACATGCTTACAATAACGTAAGATGACATGTCATTTATATACCAAAACAGAAGAAAATCTGCACTATTTTTATTTCCTTTTGTTATTGGAGACATGGAATGCATAACACTAGGAGATTACGGGAGACTCAACAACATTGACGAAGTCGCTCAAGGGTTTCAACTGGTGAATCCACTCCACTTTGACATCAAATATTCAGTTCTCTCCGCTCTAAGGGAGAACCAATTCTTAGGTAGGGAATTTGAAGATTGTAATGCTTATCTAACACACTTTCTATAAAGAGTGTGTACAAAAAAATACGAATTTGTTAGAGAAAGAGATAATAACTAAAATTTGTTTGTTATGAGACAAAGATAACCTATTAAATTCATCTGAAAGAGAAAGCATGTGCAAAAAAAAAAAAGATTTTATTGGTGGATTAAAACGAAGGTATAATAGAAAGAAAAAGGATATGTCCCAAAATTCACTTTCTTAATTTAATATTATTATTCCAAAAACAATACTTATGATTTTGTGCTTAGGGGAGCGGAAGTTATAGGAAACTTGAAATAGGGTGTTTTTTGCTCACTTTGAATTAGGTTTAGGTTATGGGAGTGTGTTGTGTGTTTTTATAGATCAAATTAGACCATTGACCCGTTCTATCGCACGGGTCATACATAAGAATAAATAAAGTGCAAATATGAAAGTAAATACTTAACTTGATTCGAAATAATAGTATAATTCAAATCATAAAATAAATTGCCACAAACGTTTTTACTGTACGATATTAAAAAAATACATGACATTGACCCTGTTATGGTAACATACAAAAGAACAACGAAAGCGCAAACATGAATGCAGGAATATCAATTGAGAAAGAAGAAAAGGAAATATAATTTGTGAAGGAAGAAAATAAAATATTTGTGGAGGGATTTGTTTACCTAGGTAGGAAAGGTGGAAAAAAAAAAACAACAATATTTATTTCCAATTGAACAGGGATGTCGTTTTCAGGATGAAACTAAGGAGAAAAATTAAAAAATTGATAATTCAATATGATTTAATTTGCACAATCACTAGCTAATAAGAACAAAAGAAAAAACAAATTATTTAATTTCCAAAAAAAAATAGCAATTAATATTCCAACCAATCAGGGAAGGAGGATTTAGGGCAAAATTAGGTTAAAAAAAACGTACGGGTTAACTGTAAAGAATAATAGATTAATTTGCACAATCAATAGGTGATAAGAACAAAAGAAAAAACAAATCATTTAATTTCCACCAAAAAAAATAGCAATTAATATTCCAATCAATCAGGGAAGGAGGATTTAGGGCAAAATTAGGTTAAAAAAGCGTACGGGTTAACTTTTAAGAATAAGAGATTTGTGGAGGGATCTGTTTACCTAGG
This sequence comes from Medicago lupulina, assembly GCA_958299785.1. Taxonomy (NCBI): domain Eukaryota; kingdom Viridiplantae; phylum Streptophyta; class Magnoliopsida; order Fabales; family Fabaceae; genus Medicago; species Medicago lupulina. Next base: position 5,758,277 of record OY283146.1, on the reverse strand, counting down.
CAGGAAAGATGGAAAAAAAAAACAATGTTTATTTCCAATTTATTAGGGATGTTGTTTTCAGGATGAGACTTAGGAGAAAAATTAGGAAATTGATAATTCAACATGATTTAATTGGCACAATCAATAGTTGATAAGAACAAAAGAAAAAACAAATCTTTTAATTTCGAAAAAAATAGCAATTAATATTCCAACCAATCAGAGATGGAAGATTTAGGGCAAAATTAGGTTAAAAAATGCGTACGGGTTAACTTTAAAGAATAAGAGATAAGGCAAAATTAGGGTAAAAAATGCGTACGGGTTAACTTTAAAGAATAAGAGATAAGAGATCAGGGAATGAGGATTTATGGCAAAATTAGGTTAAAAAAAAAGCGTACGGGTTAACTTTAAAGAATAAGAGATAAGAACAAAAGAAAAAAAATCATTTAATTTCCAAAAAAAAATTAGCAATTAATATTTCAACCAATCAAGGAAGGAGGATTTAGGGCAAAATTAGGTTAAAAAAAGCATACGGGTTAACTTTAAAGAATAAGAGATAAGAGTTCAGGAAGGAGGATTTAGGGCAAAATTAGGTTAAAAAAAAGCGTACGGGTTAACTTTAAAGAATAAGAGATTTGCACAATCAATAACTGATAAGAACAAAAGAAAAAACAAATCATTTAATTTCCAAAAAAAAAATAGCAATTAATATTCCAACCAATCAGGGAAGGAGGATTTCGGGCAAAATTAGGTTAAAAAAAGCGTACGGGTTAACTTTAAAGAATAAGAGATAATAAAATCGGATCAAATCTTTAAAACTAGATTTTTTTTAGGGGTTCAAAACTAAATCTTTTGAATAAAGTGTATAACTAACTAATATGTTATATTTCTCTCATAACAAACAATTTTTTGATACTCTTCTTTTCTCCAACAAATTCCTATATTTTTATATACACATGTCTCTTGTAACAACCAATTGTCAACAATCTAAATATTATACACAACTTTTTAATATGTAAAGCAAAATAATAATTATCAATATTGATGTTGAAGATAACATCAATATTCATGGAACCATTAATAATATAGGTAACAAAAAAATTATAATTAAATGAACAAATCAAAAAAGTTTAAAAAATATATAAAAAATAACCTCTTGTTCTAGCCTGCCAAAAGAGTTTTGCTTGTCGGTCCATGACCCAAAAAATAGGCTCAGTCTACTAAGTCCAAAACTAAGTTATCCACATAGTCATACTATAGGGAGGTGTGCTAACACGGTGAGCCTCAAATCCAACGGAATCTAAAACGTCTCCTTTACACATTAATGTGTAACGCTCAACGATTATAAAATTTGCCATCTGTTGTAACCGTTGATCAACGACTATCAATCATCCATATGAGGATTCCCACTCCTCGTCAATAAATAAGGAATTTCCCAGTCCCTTCAAAGTACAATCTCCTAATCTTTTTACTAATTACTCTTGAGCGTTAGAGTGTCTTCTATCTGTGCACACCCCACTATTTTTCACATGATCAACTTAAATCACTTCTCATATCAAATTTGTATGACATGAACTTTGCATCAATTATAATAATTAACTAGGGTGTCTTCTTTTTTTTAAGAGAATACAGTATTATTTTGAAAATATAAGTTTATTAAAAAAATGATAGTTAAATCCTATTTGATTCTGCTAATCTTTTGAGAGTATATTTTGGGGTTGGATATTATTTGTTGAGTTATATACAAAATTTAATTAATAGGATGACCAAGTGAAATTCTTTTTTGACTAATGATGATCATGCGATTATTTTCCATCTAGCAAAGTAAATAAATTTGTATGACATGAACCTAGTTTGAAGCAATAGAAATAATAGAAGATCAAGGCTTTGTTCTAATAAAGTTTGAAGCCACAAGCCAGAAACAATATGAAAGGTTTTTTTTTTTTTAATGACAAAATATATTATATATAAATTGGGGATTAAAACTCAAGTATTACACCAAAAAGAAAAATAAAATTACACCAAAAACACCCAGAGAAAAATCAACAACACCGTCAATGATAAGTTGTTTCAAACGATCAGATTCGACCACCACTTAACTCCCGATGTGTTGGAGGAGACAACCGAAAGCCTAAAAGAACTGAGTCAAATAAACTGGCTCCCATCTCGAATCATAAGCGATCGGTCCACCAGACTCTCGACACAAATCACAAAGGCACCCCTCAACTCACGACCCAAATATGAAAGGTTGTTTATAAGCAACAAATTTCCAAAAAGGATATATACAGCACTCAAGATAGTTTCTTTTTAATACTAAGAAAAGCTCCATTACACTAATAACAATAAAAATCACCTCATAATACTATATATAACGGAGGAAATTACACAATCCAGTAAAAAAAAATACATACCGAAAGTAATTCATTAAAAAGCTCCATCACTCTTGCGACACAATGGACACGAGAGGGATGATTGATGACTGATGCATCTTTTAAGCCATTGAAAAATACACTCTATGAAAAACATGCAAACATTTGGTCATAACATGTTCTGACTTTAATCCATTAAAGAGTTCTTCCAAACAAATTGCACATTGGTCCGCAAAGTAACAAGATGAATGATCCATTCCAACCCTTTTCAACCTATCCACGACAATTAGGGCTTGCACATCATCATTGTCTTCAATATGTCATGTATTGACATCAAGCTTCACGTCTATCTCCCAGATATTCTGATCTTCGTCGTCATTAGCGACCATCTCCCTAGCATGTTGACCAATCTGGGGCACTATTTCTTTTGATATGTGAGAAAAAATAGGCAGAGAGGAAAAATAGTCATATAAGATGTTGTCTTCCCCATCTAATATTTCACAAGGAATTAACAAGGTTTGATTTATGGTGGTCTTACAGTCAAGGGTTGAGTTTGAGGCATTGGAATGCAAGGGAAAATTAACTTGGTTGTATAGGAAATTAATGCGGAAATAGGTACTAAAAGGATAACCCTTTGGGATTGTAAAGGTTGGTTCTTCGGTTGAACTTATTTTCAGGTTAAAATTATAATTCATATGAGTGATCGGTGTGAGAAAAAAAAACAAATTAGGTTTAGGTTTGGAGAGAAAAGAAACAAGCTAGCTTTAGCTTTGGAGAGTTATATTTAGTTTGTTAGGTTTACACTTATAGGGTTAAACTTCAAACTAAAGATTTTAGGCGATTTTAATGGGAGAAATCAAAAACTTAAAATCCATTACGTTTTTTTTTTTGTTTGAAGGAAAAATCCATTACGTTATTAACAATATCTATCACTAAGAGAAAAATATTGTAAGAATATCCAACAAAAAAAAATAAAACATTCTAGAACGCTGATAATTTTGGATAACAATCAAAATATATAACAACTCAAAAACTAATCACGAAAGACAAGTAACAAACTACTCAAGTAAAAGTGTAAAACATCCTTCAAAAAAACTAAGTAAAACCGATTTGATTAACTAAATATAAAAAAATAACAACATAAAAATAAAAACTAATCAAGAAAGACAAGTAACAAACTACTCTATTCAAGTCAAAGTGTCAAACCGATTTGATTTTTTTTTAGGGAAAGTCAAACCGATTTGATTAAGTATAAAAAATACTAACAAAATATATTAACATCCTGACTAATTATAAGTTTTAAGTATTTTTTTCCTTCAAAGGAAAAATTTAAGTACTTTTTGCCACTTGGTATTTTTCTAATCACACCACCATTCAGTTTTTTCAAATAGTTTGATTTGATTCGAATTCAAATATATCATCTCCAAGTTATTATTTTCAATTTAATTAAATAAAATCTTTTTTTTAGATAGGGTGTGCAAAGCAATTGCAATAGTGCAACACAAAAGAGACGCTTAAGTTACGATAGCAAGCTATTGTGGACTCTTATCTCAAAAATAAATCTAATATCTTGTGCGCATTTGGACACGTATCAGATATTAAATTGATAAAAACATATATAACACTTGATCTTAGCCAAAAGACCAAGAAATGTATAATTAAATAAAATTCAATAAAGTAGAAATTTGATTGGGAATATGAAAGTTCTTAAATTTTTCTACAACTCAACTTTTTTTTTAAACATTTTTGCCTTCGATTAAAAAGTCTGCTTCACAGAAGGATAACAAGCATCCCAACAACACTTGAATGAGATGATAAATGATCTCTTTCAATTTCTTTAGAGGTTCTAGACTCTAAGGAGGAGGTGTCTAATCTTGAGGAGATGGAAGTCGTGGAGTCACATGATTTATCTGAAAGGTTACCCTCTTTGTCTAGGGTCCAATCTAGTATGTGTTGGCAGAAGGTGAGACTGAATTGGTTATAGGAAGGTGATGCAAACACACAAAAAATTCACGGTGTTATGTCATCCAGACGGCGGAGTAATGCCATCCAGTTGATTCAAGTTAATGGTGTTCAAGTTAAGGGAGTCCAAAATATTTGAGGTGCAATTTTTAATCACTTTTCATCTCACTTTAAATCGGTTAATGTAGAGAGATCGGGAGTGGAGGGTTTAGAATTTTTCACCCTATCAGTCATGGAGGCTAATAATTTAATTCGGCCATTCACACTAGATGAGGTATAGTCGGCGATTTAGGAGTGTGACAGTTTCAAGAGTCCAGGGCCGGATGGTATTAGTTTTGGTTTCATTAAGCAGTTTTGGTCTGATTTGAAGGATGATTTTTTGAGATTTGTGAATGAATTTCATCGTAACGGCAAGTTAATGAAGGGGGTTAATTCCACGTTACTGCTCTTATTCCGAAGGTGGATAGTCCACAACTCATGAATGATTTTTGTCCCGTTTCTTTAGTGGAGTGTATGTATAATGTGCTGGCTAAGGTCCTCGCTAATAGACTTCGCGTTGTTATTACTAGTGTGGTGACAATTTCATAATCGGCATTTGTCAAAGGAAAGCAGATTTTGAACGGCATCCTTGTTGCTAATGAGGCTGTTGATGAAGCTCGCCGCTTAAAAAAAGAAATGTTCTTGTTTAAAGTGGATTTTGAAAAGGCTTACGACTCGGTGGACCTGAACTATCTGGATGTTGTTATGTCAAAAATGAATTTTCCGACTCTGTGGCAGAAGTGGATATTGGAATGTGTTGGTAAAGCCACAACTTCTGTTTTGGTAAATGGGAGTCCAACAGAGGAATTTCTAATGGAAAGGGGCCTTCGACAAGGTGACCCTCTTTCGTTGTTCCTCTTTTTGTTAGCAGCAGAAGATTTTAATGTGTTGATGAAGTCGTTGGTTGAGTCAGATTTGTATCATGGTTATGTTGTGGGGCGAGATAATGGTGTGTTTGTGTCCCATCTTCAGTTCGCAGATGATACATTGTTACTTGGTGATAAGAGCTGGGCTAATGTGCATTCTATAAAAGCAATGTTCACTATTTTTAAGCAGGTGTCAGGGTTGAAAGTAAATGTGTTTACATCATTTCGCACATATCCACATCATTCTCATAATGACTTGAGCGTTGGAGTGCTAACGTGCTTAGAAACACATTTCTCCTCTGCCGTGAAGGATCATCGTCCACCGCAACGGAGCATCAAGCACAACCGCATTCTTTTCATAATCTTCATTGGAAATGTGATTTTTTTTGGGTACTAGGTAAATGTGATTTGAGGTTGGACTAATATAAATTTTTTGCTTATCCAAAATAAAAAAAGTCACTATTGTTAGACCTTAAATATTTTTTTTGAAATGCTTAGATATATTGTTTTACTCTATTACTATTAGGTGACTTGTAAAAACTCAAGCATTTCCTGGCACTTCATAATCGGTAAAAAGTAATTCTATAACCTTGAGTATGCTGCAAATTATGGAGAATCAAATTCTTGAGCATGGTTATTACTCAAAAGTGAGAGCACGTAAATCATTGCTTTAAGCCCACCAATAAGAAAAGTTATTAAATTAATTTATAACAAGAAAACGAAAAACAAAAAAACACGTAGTACGGAGACAAACAAATAAATATAATAAAATTTGCTATCAACTTCACTTACTATCAAAAATTATTGGGACGACCTTATTTTTGAGATATCTGATTTGGCTTTGTTGTATTTGGATTCTATGGAATGAGCGGAATCATAGACTCTTCTCTAATGATGCTAAATCCGCTATGCAGCTTTCGGAAAAGGTAAAAATTACTTCCCTTCGGTGGTTGAAAGCTAAAAAAAATGTATGTTTTCCTTTTGATTACTATATGTGGCCGCAGCAAGCCCTGGTTTATCTAGGGATTGGCTGATCGTTATTTCCTCTTTGGTTTTATCAGGATTGTATGTTGTAACTTTGTTGTGCTTCTTTAGGCACTCCTTGTGCTAATGAGCAGAATTTTTTTCAATGTGTTAATATATCTCATTTTGACTTGTTCTAAAAAATATATATTATTTTTAAATAAATGAACAAATCAAAAAAGTTTAAAAAATATATAAAAATAACCTTTTGTAATTCTAAACTGCCCAAAGAGCCTTGCTTGTCGGTCCATGACCCAAAAACTAAGGAGGTGTGCTGACAACGGTGAGCCTCAAATCCAGTGGAATCTAAAACGTCTCCTTTACACATTAATGTGTAACACTCAACGATTATAAAATTTGTCATATGTAATCGTCTATCAACGACTATCAATCATCCATATGAGGATTCCCACTCCTCGTCAATAAATGAGGAATTTCCCAGTTCTCAAAAGTACAATCTCCTCATCTTTTTACTAATTACTCTTGAGCGTTAGAGTGTCTTCTGTCTGTGCACACTCCACTATTTTTCACATGATCACCTTAGATCACTTCTCATATCAAATTTGTATGACATGAACTTTGGATCAATTATAATAATTAACTAGGGCGTTTTTTTTTTTTTTAAGAGAATACGGTGTTATTTTGAAAATATAAGTTTATTAAAAAAAATGTTAGATAAATCCTATTTGATTCTGCTAATCTTTTCAGAGTATATTTTGGGGTTGGATATTACATGTTTTGAGTTATGTACAAAATTTAATTAATATATGATGACCAAGCGAAATTCTTTTCTGACTAATGATGATCATGCGATTATTTTCCATCTAGCAAATTAAATAAATTTGTATGACATGAACCTAGTTTGAAGCAATAGAAATAATAGAAGATCAAGGCGTTGTTCTAATAAAGTTTGAAGCCAGAAGCCCAGAAACAATATGAAAGGTTGTTTGTTTAAGCAACAAATTTCCAAAAAGGGCTACATACAGGACTCAAGATAGTTTATTTTTAATACTAAGAAAAGCTCCATTACACTAATAACGATAAAAATCACCTCATAATACTATATATATTACAAGAAAATTACACAATCCAGTCAAAAAATACATAAGGAAAATAATTCATTCAAAAGCTCCATCACTCTTGCGACACAATGGACACGAGAGGGATGATTGACGATGGAAGCATCTTTTAAGCCATTGAAAAATACACTCTTTATGAAAAACATGCAAACATTTGGTCACAACATGTTCTGACTTTGATCCATTGAAGAGCTCTTCCAAACAAATTGCACACTGGTCCGTAGAGTAACAAGATGAATGATCCATTCCAACCCTTTTCAACCTATCCACGACAATTAGGGCTTGCACAACATCATTGTCTTCAATATACCATGTATTGACATCAAGCTTCACGTCTATCCCCCAGATATTCTGATCTTTGTCATCATTAGCGATCATCTCCCTAGCATGTTGACCAATTTGGGGCACTATTTCTTTTGATATGTGAGAAAAAATAGGCAGTGAGGAAAAATAGTTATATAAGATGTTGTCTTCCCCATCTAATAGTTTGGGATTGCAGAGAGGAATCAAAAAGGTTCGATTTATGGTGGTCTTACAGTCAAGGATTGAGTTTGAGGCATTGGAATGCAAGGGAAAATTAACTTGGTCGTAATGGAAATTAATGTGGAAAAAGTTACTAAAAGGATAATCTTTTGGGATTGTAAAGGTTGGTTCTTCGATTGAACTTATTTTCAGGCTAAAGTTATAATTCATGATGAGTGATCGGTTAGTTTTTTTTCTTTTGGAGAGTAATATGAAAAGAAACAGATTAGGTTTTAGCTTTGGAGAGAAAAGAAAGAAACTAGGTTTAGGGTTTAGCTTTGGAAAGTTGTATTTAGTTTGTTAGGTTTATGCTATTTATAGAGTTAAACTTCAAACTAAAGATTTTAGGCGATTTTAATGGGAGAAATCAAAAAAATATTTTAAGATTATCCAACAAAAAAAATAAAACATTCTAGAACACTGATAATTTTGGAATTTGGATAACAATCAAAATATATAACAACTCAAAAACTAATCACGAAAGACAAATAACAAACTACTCAAGGAAAACTGATTTGATCCTTAAAAAAAAAAAAGTAAAACTGATTTGTTCTTAAAAAAAGTAAAACTGATTTGATTAACTAGGTATAAAAAAAAAACAACATAATAAAAACTAATCACGAAAAACAAACTAATCACGAAGGATAAATAACAAACTATTCTACTCAAGTCAATCCGATTTGATCCACTAGGTATACAAAAATACCAACAAAATGTATAAATCTCTTGACTGATTATGAAATTTAATTACTTTTTGCCACTTGGTATTTTTCTAATCTGCCCCATCATTCAGTTTTTTCAAATAGTTTGATTTGATTCGGAATTGGGTATGTATGTTACGGATTAAAATAAGTGATTTTGACCTCAAATAATTTAGAAATTATTTTTTAGAGATTTAATAAAACATCAAAATCTATTTTTGTGTTTGTTTACCCTTATAAAAATCTATTTTTGTGTTTGTTTACTATTAATTTGTGACTCCTTTTGTAACTGGTTATACAAATTCTCTAGCATTTGTTGCTTCACTTCAAATATGAATGTTGATTATATGCTATTTAGTATGGTCTTGAGGTGATTTGGAGTAATGATGTTAGATTCGTCATTTGTGAATTAAACTACATATCTACCTTAAGTTTGATTGATGATAAAGTGCAGCCAACACTATCTGAATGCTATTGTCATCAATAACATTCAAAGGTTTATGGATTATCCTTGAGTTTTGACTTTCCATCATTAATAAGGGAGTGGAATAATTGTGGATTGGCTAGGTAAATGTGATTCGAGGTTGGACTAGTGCGATGTGGCTCGGAGTAGATCTACAACTTCTTTTGTGATGGGTACCACAAAAAATTGCTCTCTCTCTCTCTCTCTCTCTCTCTCTCTCTCTCTCTCTCTCTCTCTCTCTCTCTCTCCATCTCCATTAATCTAAAGCAACCATAACTCATCATAACCATAAACAGTTACAGCAGAAAATAACATTTCAAACATCATAACGACATAATTTCCAAAATCTCAGATACATCACATAGTGAACTCATTGGTTCCTCGAATATAAATCCGTAAAGTAAGTAAAACTGTTGACATCCTAATTAGAGCACTGCAACCTAAGACTCCAAAAATAATAGCGTAGAAAATATGAATAGGCATCAAGTCGTCCTCAACCTACACGTGTACACCATACAGGCGACCAAAAAGCCACTGCAGGGTAATATATACGTTCAACTTAAAGAAGATACGAACTCGAGCATAGTATTTAAGATTCAAACATTCTATATAAGTACACATGTTCATTTCCTATAATACTATCAACACATATAATCTCTTTTAATCAATTAAATAAATACATCAACTTTCAATTCATCATCACAAGATATAACAATTATTCACATTGTCACTTTATCATCAAATTGAATACATATCGTTCACACCTCATCACCATCACCAAATACCACATGAACGCACATAGTCATGTACACATCTTCACATAGATTCACATAATCAAATCACGACTCTCACATAGACTCGTATGCATGTGATGTTCTATTTCGACTTTATATGCATGTGGTACCAAATGTTGGATATCAGAGTTATGTTACCGAGTGATCCCCCTTCTTTAAATAATTGGATAATCGAAGGTATATTACCGATTAATCCACCCATTTTTAAAAACCATTCTTTAAATAAGACTGACCATGATGCATGGATACATGTAAAGACTCGACAATGCACGACTCCACATAGTTTATGTTACATGATCACTTCATCATATAACATAACATGACAACAACACTCCAAACATCGTCAAATCAATACATCCATACATTAACAATTCATTTCATCATCAACAAAATCAATACATATTAACAATTCATTTCATCATCAACATTTATTCCCTTCATAACTCAACATCGTCATAATATTCACATCATCATGTTTATCACACCAACATCATTTTTATCATCAATACAACATCACTTCAATTAGCCGATTTGCATCTTAGACGATTCACCATTTACACTTAGTTAATCAATATTTCATTCACGTATCAATAACCAATTCAAACATTATTCATCATCATTATCATATAAGCAATCACAAGCTAACATGCCATAATTAATCATTTCACAAAGTCCGCCTATTTTCATCCTAAGTTCGTCTATTTTCATGCATTACACATAAGCTAAGTTCACCTCCATGTTTGCATGCAATAACAACATGTTTTTATAACTTTTCACATATTCAAAATAACCACAATAAATGGAGCATGAAATTCAACTTAATTCAACAGAAATTTCATGAAAATGCAAGAACTCACATAATCCAAAACCACACAATTGTTCATACGTTCTAGATGGTGAAAACCTTCTAAGCTTCAATCTACCTCTTCACTTAAGAAGGAACACCTTAATATTAAGTTGAAGGTGCTCCATATTAAGTTGAACCTTCTAAGCTTCATATTAAGTTGAATTATGTGTGGTAAGAGGGAACACCTTAAGAATGAACCTTCTAAGCTTCATATTAAGTTGAATTATGTGTGGTAAGAGGGAACACCTTAATCCAATTAAATTGAAGGTGCTCCATTAATCCAATTAAGCTTCCCTCTTACCTCTTAATCCAATTAAGCTAACCTTCTGAGCTTCAATCTACCTCTTCACTTCAATCCTCCAAGCTTTCTCTTCTCTTCCCCTTTAGATCTTCTTTCTCTCATCACTTGCTCTATTTCTCTCTCTTATGCCTCTATGTGTAAACTTACCAAATGATTTCTCAACCCTAATTTGTGAAGACTATCACTCTTATATATCCTCACTGTAACACCCCGTTTCCCAAAACAACGTTTAATAAAGAATATATAATCAGAGTTCAACAAATACGGGCATGTCACACTACTTTTCAAAATTTGTTAAATAGAAAATAAAACTATTTAACTTCAACAACTTTAATCTCATAAATAATTGCAGCGGAAAAATTCTTTCAACATAATAAATCTTCTTCAACAAAATCTTGGCACAAAGGCCTCAACAATAAAATGATATCCAACATAATTAAGGTTCAACAACATTATTTAAAAATTCGATACATAAAGGAATGAAAGAATCAAGACAATGTTTCCCATCCCGTTACGTATCAGAGCCCTAGGACACTTGAGCCGACATCCTACAAGTCTCCATTACCTGCACTTGCCCACAAGGCGGCAATTCCAACAGAAGGGGTGAGAAACACATTCAATAATAATAATATATAATTCATCAAATCGATGAAACAACAACAAATTATACCACTGATAAGTGCTCAAAAGTGGTATATTTTATGTGATGATTCAGGCATTTTAGTGACTTGTTTTGCAAGTTGACTAAGGAAAAGCTATGATTTGTTGTAATTTCACCTTTTATGCTTTACATGCCTCATTCTCTTCAATTTGTGCAGGAAGGAGACAAGCAAGGACCCAGAATTTGGCTGAGTCAGGCAAATCTCGCTTGGAGCGACTTCATCTCGCTTAAGCGAGATTCGGACAGAGAGCACCTTTGGATTTCGCTTTTTGCTCGCTGATATCTCGCTCCTGAAGAAAGGTGATCTCGCTTAAGCGAGATAATTTCGCTTACGCGAGATTTGGACAGAGAGCACCTGAACATCTCGCTTTTTGCTCGCGTACATCTCGCTCTTGAAGAAAGGCAATCTCGCTTACGCGAGAAAATTTTGCTTAAGCGAGATTTGGACAGAATGCAACCTGGGCATCTCGCTTTTATCTCGCGTCCACTGCGCTCATCAAAACACAGAATCTCGCGTGAAGCGACTTCATCTCGCTTACGCGAGATTTGGACAGAATGCATCAGGAGTATCTCGCTTTCATCACGCTTCCATCTCGCTTCAAGCGAATTTCATCTTGCAACAGGATAGGGATCTTGTGTCGACTCTTCATTGGCCAGATTCAGATTTTTAAGCATTTCGCTTAAGCGAAGTACATTTCGCTTAAGCGAGATTTGACGAATTCAGACAATATAAATAGTTTTCTCTTTTCTTTCCAAGAACCAACTTACTGTTTTATTGAACATTTTCTGGTTTTAGAGAGAGTTTAGGGTATTTCTAGAGAGAGAAACAAAGAGCAAGGTAGTTAGGAGTAGATTCAAGCCAAGATTTGTTGAGACATCATGGATCTTGTCATTGAATCTTCATCTCTTCTCCAACTTTTGCAAAGCTAGCATAGACATATCTAGCTACCTCTACTCTTGTGATTTTGAGGTATTCAAACAAGCTATTATGTAATCATTTGATCTTTTAATATATGGTTCTAGCTATTTATTCAATATTGTTGTTATTCTTGCTTTCAATGTTTATTGAGATTTAAAATGTTATGGATACATGCTTTTAAACCTAGAAATAGAATAGCAATCTATCTTAAGTTATCACTCTAGACATAGATGTTAATATTTGATAATCACTTGTAATCAAGAACTTAATGCTTTTGGGTAATTTAATCGGTTGGGAAATCGTCGATTAAACTACCCAATCGACTTCGTGATCGTTCAAATATTTGGGAAATCGATGTTTAAACGGTTCCGTGGAAATCACAATATCATTTGGACACGAATGATATTAATGAGTGATTGTGATAATATCATTTAAAGAGCTAGAATCCATTAATCGATCGGAAGATTGCAGTTGTTACACTTGGTTGATATCTCTGATCACAAGCGAAATAACCCTATCTCTTCTCGTTTTACTTTTATGTCGAATAGAAAATAGTTTTACACAAACAAACAAATTATACCCAAACCCTTAACATGATAAATGGCGTTTAAATGCTTATGATATACGCAACTCTCTGTGGATACGACCCTATTATACTCACGTATAGTTAGGTAAATGACATGTAAAAATCTTACATCAACCACAAGTATCAACAAGTTCATATATGTATGTATACATATACATATATATATATATATATATATATATATATATATAGCAACAACAACGTTATCAACATCAACGACATTTAGCAAGATACAACAACAATAAACAATCAACAACAACAATATCAACAACATCAACAAATCATCACATATAACGAAAACATCTCAAACATTCACAAGTACATCATAACATCACAAATACTTCAACACGCCATAAATACATCAACAAGTCACAATTACACCATCACGAATACATCATCACTTTGCAAATTACATCATCACTTCACAATTACATCATCACTTCACAAACGACACGACTATGCAACAACGACTCCGACAATGCACCGACGACAATAACTAATGCAATATGCATGTGGTACCATTTTACGCGCGTTGAATGACAAGCATTCCAGGGCATGAGCCCTCAACAATTGGATGGTTAAAGCATCCCAGGGCATAAGCCCTCAACGGGTGAATGACTAGCATTCCAGGGCATAAGCCCTCAACAGTTGAACGATAAAGCGTTCCAGGGATAAGCCCTCAACATTTGAATGATTAACATTCCAGGGCATGAGCCCCCAACGATGCATGAGTATGAAAGACTCGTGGTGTATATCAGCATACAACCCAACAACAACAACAACAACAACGACGACGACATCTGTGATGGAAGACTCATGGTGTATATCAGCATACAACCCAACAACAACAACAACAACAACGACAACGACAACCACAACTGTGCCTAATATATTTATGACACACTCCCCAACTTAGACAACACGACTCAACGGCATCAACAACGGAAATCAACGACATAGCATATATAATCATATTTATTTATATATACATGCGTTCACATAGCTTCACTTTCATTTATAATATTCGCTTCATAAACAAGGTTAAATAAATCAAGAAAACATTTTTCAAAAGGAAATCAAATTTTATTAAACAAGTCATAAGTTAAATACTCATAAAACACTTCAATTTAACCTCTCATACTTAAGTTTGAAGTTTGGGAACTAACCATAGGTTTTGGAATAACTTGGAATAAGTTATGCTAAGTTTTCTTAAAGTTTTTTGAAGACCTACTTGGACTATTTTTATCATAACTCGAGATTTACAAAACATTTTCGAGTCAAACCAGTGCCATTAGAAAGCTAACTCAATTATCTACAACTTTCATGTTTACACCTAAGACCAATTATGTACCAATCAATACCAGTTTTTATTTCAAATTCGGACAAAGTTGTGCTGAAATTCATAAAAATTCACTGTGACCTATGTTCAGTAATTTGACCATAACTCAAGTTCTATAAATCATTTTGACGTCAGACCAACGGCATTAGAAAGATAACATTCATACCTACAACTTTTGTGTTTACACCGAAAGCTAGTTCGAAACAGAAACTGATGCAAAAGACGCAACAACATGGAACAGGGTATGCTGTCAAAGGTAGCTCTCGGGAAAACTCTATTTTTCACTCAAAAACCCAAATTTCATCTACCCAAATCCCAAATTTGATAGAGAACAATGTTTACAAGTTCTATATACAACATAACAATCAAAACAACACAGAAACATGCATTAAACAACACAATTCATCACATCATATCAATTATCATAAACTTTCTAAACCCTAAACCTAGAACACAATTTCATCAACAATCAAAATTATATATACATATTATTGAAGGAATCCCACCCTTACCTTAGATTATGATTCCTGAATTAAGTTGCGTTCTTCTATCTTCTTCTAGCCTCTTCTCTTGGTTCTAAGTTTTCTCCTCTTCTTCTCTCAAAAACTCACTTTCTCTCTTTTTTTTTCAAATGTACGTAAAACTCTTTCTGACTCTCCTTTTCTTTTTATTGTAAACTATAACCCTCTCTTATTTCCTTAACTCCCACTTATTCCTCATAATTATACTTAATTCCCTTTAAACCAAATAATACTATTTTCTACCTTTTTATTAAATAAATAAAATAATCAAACAACATTTATTTAAATAAAACACAACACCATGAATCATATAATAAATTATCATCACACCAAATATCACACAATTCATACCAAGTCATATATTTCACATAAAATCATATCTAAATCATATATGTCAAATATAGTCATATAAAATCATATAAAAATACTCAAACATCAACTAAATATAATTAAATAAAAATGGGGCGTTACACTCACCAATTAGGTTCGGTTCACTTATCTCTCATTAAACTTAGTCATTACTCTTACTCATAAAAATAACAATGCTCATTTTACTTCACTTAAATCCTATTTTTACTATTTACCTATATTCTATTAATTACCTAAGGTTACTACTAACCACATTAAATATTCCTCCGCTTCTAGATTACTAAAATGCCATTTGCTCTCAAATTACCAAAATACACTTATATTCTTCAATTTATAATAAAAACCAACTAACCCAATAATTCAGATACATCAAACAAACAAATAATTAATCAAACAATTAAAATAGTAATATCCTAAAAATCAGGATGTTACAAAATCTGTTGCCTTTATATTTTCTATTCCCATCACTCTTTCACTTGAAATATACGTGTTTCCCTCTACAAGGATCGGCCCACGCGCTAATATTCATGCCATCCCCTATTCGCCACCTTTGACCTCCTCTAACTATTATCTGTGAAGCAAAGATACTATAAAGAGAGAAATAGGTTTCATTTTTGTATTTGTAGTCTAAATTTATTTTTTTAAAAGTTACTCTTATTAATGTATGGAGTACACTCTCCTTGATACAATGAGTTCAAGAATTCTCTCGTTAATAAAATGTTCAACCTTTCTTTTCCTATGAAATTGTAAACAAATAAGTGACACTTGCGGACAACATAACTCGAGTTAAGTTATCCATCAACTAAATCCATACACTTAACAACACGAATTGCCCAAAAAACAATGTAGATGGCCATTTTTAGAGATTTTGGGATTTTTGTCACGTTATGAGCATGTGGTCTTATGTCAACGTTGTCAACTTTTAATGTATATTGTCAGGGTTAAAAAAAATTAACTTATAATTGCATGCCACGTAGAGGACACTTCCTAATTCTAGAAATTTTGGCAGAGGTGGCGCTAAATTTCAAAAGTATGATAGAGGTATAACTAAAAAAGCCTAAAAATCTGGAACTTTTCAATCTTATTTTACTGAATTCATATTTTTTTTATTCCTCTCAAAGATTTTGCATCCAGATTTTTGGGGTCATTTCTTTGTTTTACGTGTTGTAAAGTAAAATTACATTTAATTTACAACACTTTATTAAAGACTGTGGAGTTGAAAAAGAGAAAATAATGTAAAAAATTATAGAGAAAAGTTGAATGGCATCTTTATTTCAATATTTAATCTCTACCAAATGTAGTATTTAAACCCAATATTGCTCATTCATTTTCCATATTCCTCTTGCCAAATTCTTCAAACCCTTTGCCATACTATCTGCAGATGCTAAATCCTTTAGACTCCCTATTGTGTAAGTCAATGATTGTTTTTCCTTCATGGGCTGTTTTTACTGTTCTTCTCTTTTTGTATATTCAAATTTTATATCCATCCAATTTCTTGAATCTTCTGTCTCTAATCTCAGGATTCCAAAGCCAAAGTTAGGGACTAGAGGAACCAACAACATTGAAGAGCCACCAATTCTTGCATCTTCTTTGCATGGTTTTAAAATCAACATGAAATAAGTGCCAATATTTGATCTTTGTCTAAAAAAGAGGTTCATTAACGCAAGTTCTACACAATTGTTGTCATTATTTTTGTACTCGTAGTGATGATGTGTATTTGTACAGATATTTCCGGCCTTTGAGTTGAGTGCAGGTAAAGTTGGCTGCACCTTCATAAGAGAGTTTCTCAATGTGTTCGACCAACAGCTCCTTCAATGCATTCTAATCCCTCATAGACAGTTTTATTGAAGGTCTAATTATCTGCACTGATTTCATTTGATAATAGTTTAGTCCTCATCAATGAAAGTAGTAATATAATAATTTGCTAATAGGTGTATAATTATTGTTCATAAATAATATAATATACTATGCTTTTGTTTCATTATTTTTACTCTTAACTCATTGTTGAACTTTTGCTTCTTCTTGCTCCACAAAATTAAAACCAGATTCTTATCTTTCATTGATTCAGAGAAATCAGCACACTCCATTAGTCGATTAAAACAACTATACTACAAAGAAAAGTTTGGATTATTAATGTTTGTTATGCAATCTGACCAAAATATATTTCTTTAAACAAAACATCACTATTTATGTGACCCCCTTTGAAATAAAAGTGGGAAGATATGCAATGAACAAACCAAATGGGCCATAATGATTCAAGATTGTAATCTTTATTATAAACATTTGGGTTGTTAAAAATTTGAAGTACATGTGTCATTCTATAATTCTAGATCTCATTAATGGCTATTAAACTAATCTACATCATCACTTTTTAAAATTGTTTCATTTAACAAGATTAATGGAAATTATAGCCTATTAACATTTCAAATACAGTGGTCAACTTTCTAATATTAATTTCTCATTAATATTTATTAAGAATTTTAAATTTCAAAATAATCTCTCCTAATTTATGTCTTTTATTGCTATATATTATACCTTGATTTCTCTCAGTTTTGTTCATTCCATTGATCACGCTCTTTTCGTTTTTGGCCGCTTCCTCTTTGTTAAGCTTCACTGCTTTAATATTTCTCTCTCAGTCTTCAATTCTCTATATCAATAATCCTCATTTAAGATTTATTTGTTGTGAAAAGTTATATATGCGATGAAGGTATGGAACACATATTTTGTCAATAAAAAGTTATCTATGCGATGAAGATATAGAACACATATTTTGTCAATCATGTCAATCTCTATTATAAACATTTCCCTTATTTTATTTTGATAGTACATGTGGCAGCCTTATATTGAAAGGTGCATTTAATGGATTATGATTCATTTGTTTTTTTATCAACCAATCATAATTGATTATGATTCATTTTTTTTTATCAACCAATCATAAAATGGATATGACTCATTTGCTTTTTAAGACCCAATCAAAATTGATTATGACTCATTTCTAAACTAATATATGATTTTTTTTTCCCTATATATAGACAAATTGTTTTTCATCATTTCCATCTTCCTCTTCCTCCCATAAAAAAATGTATTTTGTGTGTTTTTTAAAGCATGATAGTTTAATCGGTGGTAGATTGTGGGGTTGATTTGATTTTTTATTTGTATCTAATTACTAATTGCAAATTTTTAATGCTATTTTTTTGAAATATGTATTTTCTTCGGTCAAATTTATTTTGTATCATCTCAAACACATATGTCTACCCATTGTTCTCTCTCACAACCTGATCCTATCTAGCTCTATCTCTCGCACATTCCTCCTTAATCAATATGTAATTTCACATTGATTTGGATGTTGAAAGATATTTTATATAATGTTATTCGTAAATACTTATTCTGTTGTATTTGGATTGTATACATCTTGATGTTTTTATTTTGTGATGTTGGTATCATGCTATCAACAATTATCATGTGATATGGGATGCGCTCTTTTACAAACTAATTTGTTTGGTATTAAAAAAAAAATCCAGCCTTTAAAGTTTAAACTGATTCTAGAAAAGAAATGTGAATATTGAATATTTTTTTGACAAAAGAATATGAATAATTACTATCATGATGACAACGACAATCATTCGAAAATGATGACATCAATGATACTTACTATTGTAAATAACCAAAATAAAAAAAATTACACATGTCACTCTTTTATTCTTAATCTCAGTAATTCCATCCATATCAGCCAAATTTATTTGCTTACTTTGATCAGCTCAATTTTTCATAGCATGATTCACATAGAATATGGTTAATTTAGATGAAATTGCTTCACTCACAATTGAATACAATTGAATTGTATTGATTTGCTATAAAAGTGAATCATGATTTAATTGAATAAAAGAATAGTAGTAACACCTAATAACGTGAACAAGTTAAAAACTAAATTTAATTAGGTAAAAAGCAATCAGGTTACTAATTAAAAGTAAATGATACCATGTAATCAATTTTAATTAATGTGAATAAGTGTACTAAAAACAAAAACGTTATTTCTTTCATTGTTAAAAAAAAACGTTTCATCAACCTTTAAAGTTTTGGACAAATTTACCTAAAAAAGTTGTCATTAAATTTTGAAATTTTATATTTTTATATTTTAAAATAATTATATTTTTTATGTCATTAGAATTGGGTTGATCTTATTTTATAATTTAAAATGATTATATCTTTGTGTCATTTGAATTGAGTTGATCCTATAAATATTAAAATTTGTCGTTTAATAGATCAGACGAATTTATTTTAATTTTTTTGAAATTGGTGAGACAGAAAAACGTTCTTTAAATAATATCCTTTTTTTATGGGTTTAAATAATATCCTTGATTTTAGCCCTGATTTAAATGAAATAAAAAATATTAAAATATATTCCAAAGAAAAAATATGTGCTATCAAAATTCAAATAATTGAGGATACTTAGAAAAAAGCTATTGAATATTTTAAAAAAATTAATACAAAAAAAAAATCTTATTTAATACATTTATGGCTAATTTTATAAAGGATAATGTACACGATATAATTCACTAATGATCATTGCATTTTAATGATCATTGAGGTATAACATTTAATGTTGTTATTGAAAAAAATCACAATAAATTTCTTTTTGGTAAAAAAAGTTATGGTGAGAGTGTTGATTTAGTCTAATGTAGAAAAGACTTTAGAGATAAAAGAGCATTCACAAATATATTTATATTTACTTATCTCCAAAGATACTACCAGAGCCCAAAACTCAGAATCTCAAAATTCAAAGTTTGTCCTTCTGCTACTAGATTAAACCCGTAAGTTGGAAATTGCAGTGAACTAGAAAATAGATTTTTATTTCAAATCAATCATGACAAATGAAATATCCTTTATACCTAAATCATCTCTCATCTTGATTTTTTACGAAAATAAATTGTTCGTTTAATTGTTCATGCTAATTGGGATTGCTCAGTCAAACATATTGTCCAAAAATTGTTGGTAATTTTATGGGTTTTTTGAAGGAGTTGAAAAATGACACCACATATTGAACCAAAACCTTAAGTCATAAGGTATATTGATCATCTCACTTATATGTTGTTTAACATTTACTTTAGCATCCAGTGTGGAACTTTAACTCAAACTTGACACATTAACATCTAACTCTTAAGTTTGAGACTCTCTACGACCGTGATATAGATACATAACCAAATAATGTTTGATGGTGGTTTTATACAAAAAGTTTTTTTGCTTTCTTTATGAGAAACAAAGAATTAAACAAATGACATCCAAAAACGAAGAAAACAATTCATCATAATGTTAGTACTTTCGCGGGAGTGTAAATTAAGTTGGATAATCACATTATACAAAAAGCAACTACTAGATTAAACTAGAAAGAAAAATAAAACAGTTGTGAAGAAAAAAAATTGAACATGTGAGAAACGTTAAGGTGAAAAAATGTAGTTTGTGTTTTGTCCCTTAGAGTATAGAAAATAGATTGAATTATTGGTAATTATGTGGTTTTGTTGAAGGAGTTGAAGATTTTTGGGTAATTATTACCAAAAAATTAGACTTGATTAAAAACATGTCACATCATTTTAAAATATCTAATAAACATGTATTTTGTAAACTCATCATAGCATATGTGCATTTTTCAATGTCACACCCCATCATAGACCAGATGTGAAGGAGTTTAAAAAAGTAGAGGTTGAATACAAAAATAGAATGAAAGTGAATGACATCCAAAAACGAAGTTTTACAGTAAAAAATGGTTAATTAAGTAAATGTTCCTTAAAAATATGATTTTTTTTTAATCACTTGAAAAGTAATTGCATTTTTTAATCGTTGCAACATTTTTCTTTGGCATTTTTAGGGACCAAAAAACGTTAATGGAAAATTTTACAAGGGATAAGAATGCTGATAAAAAACTTAACAATGACTAAAAATGTTCACGATTTTTTTTACAAGAGTTATAAATTATTTTTGTATGGACTGAAAATGAAATTTAGGATATTTATAGGAAACATTTACTTAATTAACTCTACAAAAAAAATAACAAATGACATTCAAACATCAGTTAAATAGATCATCATAAAGTTGGGACTACGGAGGAAGCCTACATTGAGTCAGAACATCATATTATGGTAAAAGCAATCACACAGGTGAGATTGACACCACATCTTCACTTAAAATGTCTAATAAACATGTATTTTGTCAACTGAGCATAAAATATATATAGATTTTTCTATTTTCAGATTCCAACAAAAACCAAAAATTAAGTAATTTGAAATAATAAAAGTTGACTAAAAAGATAGTGGCAAACTGAATCTACAATATAAACAAATCAATCACCTTTCATTCTATAGTACACGTGACATTGTTATAGTCTAATTATCATTAATGCTTATCTCATTTAAATTTCTATCAAAGTCAACACAATACTTGATGTTAGAAGCAATGGCATCATAGGAGAACATATTCAATGTTAGGGATTTGAAATTCTCTACTCTCCTTAGTCATTAATATGATTAATTGTCGCATATTTGAAATTCTCTACTCTCCTTAATCATATATTAAATGTTTTTATTGAAATTATTCATTTGGTTTTGCGTTTTAAATAGCCATTTCAAAATGTATGAAATTTAGTAATGGAAAATTAGCATCGATTGCCTTTTCAAATTAGCAGCTGGAGTCATAGTTTCAGAATGTAATGCATCTAACGTAGAAGATCATGGAGTAAATTACAATCAATCAGAACTCATATTACTATTCTTTCCACATTCTCATTGCCAAAAGATATTCTCTCCACATTCTCATATTTCAATTCGTCCCCTTCCAAATCCTCTTCTGAATAGATGTACGATACATTTGATTTTATTTGAGGTTCTTTTTTCAATCAATCTGAAATATATATATATATATATATATATATATATATATATATATATATATATATATGCACTGATTTGTTAATACTAAATTACTTCTTGAATTTGTACCAAATTTTTTGTTTCGACTCTAATTGTTCAAAAGGAGTTATCTATTATTGGTACAAATCATAATTTATGTGATTCTCTTTTCCTATCTGATGATCAATGTTAAGATCTAGAACAAAGGGGCAACTAAGCTTAGCACTATGTTCAAATATCGATCAAGTTATTTGGAGTACTCAATTGCTATTAAAAAAAGTTAAAATCGTTTAATAATTTATATTTATTTAAAGTTTAAAAGTGTTTTATACGTTAAAAGATGTATGACGATTTTTCTCATAATTTGAAATCATTGTCAAATTTAGATCCGTGAACATAGCTCAGTTTGTTATATGCAGTGGTTGAGGTTTGAACCCCGAAAACCTCAAGGGTAGGGTGAATTCTAGTCACTAGGCAACTTGAAGAAAAATAATCATTCTCAAATTAAACATTTTTTTCATACAATATTATTCATAAAAAGATATATCATAATGATAAAAATCTTTTATAAATGAGTGAGATTTATACAAACTTTATACAAGACATAGGATTACAATATTAATCAAAGTAAACACATCCATGATGTCACATAATTTCATGTAAGAGGACCTCAAATTCTACCTACGATCCATCTCTATGATGTTACATAATTCTACAATTCATCTCTATGATGTTACATAATTAAGAGATAATTAACACAATATATTATCTTCATTAAAAATATTCATATTCCACATTAACGTGTAAGTCAATGCCCATTAACTTAAAATTGAAATTAACTATCTATCATTAATTTATATTTTGAAGAAGTTTCTATAAAAAAAAAAAAAAAATTGTTACAAGTCTCTATCATTAATTGCATTGCATTGTTTGAGTGTTGAAATCGGTAGTATTTTTTATCTACGTTAAATCAAAATTCAATTTTTTTTATCATGACTTCTCACATAAAAATAAATGTTCCTATTTTTTTTTCTAGGGGAGAAATGTTTCTCTTTATTATCTCTTTGATCATAAACAGCTATATATATAATATTTAATTATACATGTTTGATCACAAAAAATTTCTATTTTGAAATATAATTTCTGTAAAAAATATTATAGAGACAATCATTCTAAGATGTTGGTAAAGATAAGTGTCTATAATATAAATATTTGAATCTCTTTCTATTCATTAGTATACATGGATTTTTTTCACTATCATTATTATTTTCTCAATCATCATTAATGCTAGAGTAAGGAAACTAATTTAAATGTTTGCTCCAATCAAATGATACATAAACAGTTTTTTTTAGGGATGTATGTCAAACAGATGACACCTCAGATAAATACTTTTATTCATATTATCACATTTTCTTTTTTCAATAGAACAATATCACATTGAATGCTAGAGTAATGGAGAGTAACTAAAATAATTGAGTATTATATTTTAGATGTATCCCTTCACATTCAATTGTCTTGGGGTTAGTCAAACCGTGTGATGACAATTGAATGTGAAAGAATTCATCATTGGCCTCTCAAATAATTCTTTGAAATTGTAATTCAAATTCAAATATTTCAAATATTATTCATACCGTCAAAACATTCAATGAAAATATCTTCAAATTCAAACACTCATATCATCATACAATAAATAAAAATCAAGCATTCAATAAGAATATTTCCATATTCAATGTTATTCAAAGATCTAGAGAGCCAATCATTTGTAAGAACATTCTTTATTTGTAAATATATTTACTTCATAAAGAATGTTCTTACAATCATTTTTACAAACTTCATACAAGATATTTATGTATTTGGGAAAAAAAATGCCTCCAACAAAAAGTGGCAAAAAAATTACTCTCAGTCAATCTTTAAACAAATAAAATTACGAAACTCCAAGTTCTAAATGAATACATTAGATTTATTTGGTAAGAAAGAAAAAAAAAACTTTGTTTTGTTTTTGAGTTGGGATGGAAAAAGACGGGGAGGACTTTAGGAAAAAATTAGAGGATATTCTCATGAGGGAAATGTTTTGAGGTTTTTTTTTTCATACTATAAAATCATCCTCATTTGGAGGAATTAACAAATTGTGTTGGATGAAGATTTTTGAGGGTTTGTATAAATTCTTTAAATTTAATCTAATATTCTTAAGAAATGCAAGAAGAAATGAATTCTTTGTATGAGAATCACACATAGTACTAATATACTATTTTTTAGGGAATATACTAATGTACTTCTTTTTTCCCTTTACATGTTTCACATCAACTTTTCTCTATGGGAAAATTTAAAGTTAAATCCTTATTAAAGCTTTATAGGATAGTTTCTATTCCTTTTTAGTAGTGTACACACAATTAAGGTGGATTACATTTAATAAGAAAGATGATTGAGAGCTCAAAACTAAAGAAAATGGAATTGTGAAGGTCTACTAAAGACCGTCACAAGTTCTTTGAGACATCCTCAATATGAGTATGTGAAGATAAGTGATAGAGGAGAGGCTAAGCACCACCAAGAGGCTGTTGCAAATTTTGATTAAAAAAAAGTGGTTGAAAGCCATGCAAGAAGAAATGAAGGTCTAAAGCTTTATAGGATAGTTTCTATTCCTTTCTAGAAGTGTAGACACAATTAAGGTGGATTATATTTAATAAGAAAGATGCTTGAGAGCTAAAAACTAAAGAAAATGGAGTTGCGAAGTTCTGCTAGAGACCGTCACAAGTTTCTCCAAGATATCCTCAGTATAAGCATGTGAAGATAAGTGATAGCGGAGAGTCTAAGCACCACCAAGAGGCTATTGCAAATATTGATTAAAAAAAGTGGTTGAATGCTATGTAAAAAGAAATTAATTCTTTGTATGAGAATCACACATAATACTATATAAGGACCATTGTTACGCGATGGATTTAACAACACGATATGGGAGAAAGAGAGATAATAATGTGATCCAGAGGCATACATAGAGGATTGTAATTAACCATCACTAAAATATTTAGTGCAAGTAACCTTCTTTAGAACACTGTAATTATGAATATAAATAAGATGGATTTGGTTAAATATTTATCTCTATTTAATGTTGTACATTTGACCACTTATGACCATTTTGTTAATATCTCCAAATTCTAATATAATTATGCTATTGTTTTGTATTTGCATGGACTAATGATGGTGCAACATATGGACACGGTTTGTTGTTTTGTCTACATCAAACATTATACTTAGTATGAGAAATGCTAACATGTGTCCTTAAAGCACATGTTAAGATACCATAGATAGAAATTTTGCATTGAAAAATATGTCAATTTATTTCACAAAATATTGAAATTTATTTTTTCTCAATAAATATTTGCTTTTTTATAGAAATTTTAATATGTGTTTGACACAAGTTAACATGGCCCTTTTAGTACTGTTTTTTTATTTAATAAATATTTCAACCATTTTTTTAAATCATCACATGATGTTTTTCTTTAGTAGTAAAAGCTTAGGAGTTTAAGATGTATTATTTTTCATTTAAATATAATTATGCCATTTAATAATTACTTTGCTGAAGGAGCACTGTTATACAATGCAAAGTAATTTGTCGTGAAAAATCACGAATCCTGATGAGCTAAACAATGGTAGGATATAATTTCTAGAATTGGTGGAATAAAAGTCGTAGTTGTGGCATAAGTTTGGTCAACGTAGTTAAAACATACGTTGTGAATGTGTCGTGGAAAAAACATTCGCTATCTTAAGCATTACCCCTTTATTGAAGTACTCCCCCCGTTTCAAAATAAATGTCGTTTAAGGTTTTTACACACATATTAAGAAATGTATTAATTAAAAGAAAGAGAAATGTTATTTTACCAAATTATCCTAATCAACTATTGATTTGTTTTTCGTTAAAGAAAAAATAATACTTTGAAAGTAGTGTATATAGTATTAATTGAAGGGTATAATTGAAAAGAAAAAATTATTATTGCATTGGAAACTGAAAGCGACATTCATTCTGAAACAATTTTTTTTACTAAAATGACACTCATTTTAAAATGGAGGGAGTATGATAGATAATTTTTTGTTGAAGTTACAATTAATTTGCGGTATGAGTGATACTTATTTGAGTTGGTTATAATACAATAATAATTCTTAAATAATTAATCAAAGGGATTGAGAAAGAATAGTTTAGCTCAATTTTTCTTTTTATTTTAAAAATCCAATGAAAACAAGGATATACATATGAAATATTTTATAGGGACATTGTCTTTGTTAATTTAACTCAATTTATGGGGACATTGCATGTAAAATGCAAAAGATGTGATCCAAACCCAAATTAACCACTTATTTACTTTATGAGGTACATTTTTAACCAATCGTCTACTTGACAAAAAAAATAATTTTCCTATCTTTATGGCCGGAATAACCATCAAATAATTTCCATTGATTAAATACTTCACAAAATACATTGTGCGTTTATTTTAAAATTATATTACAATGGCCCATGTTAACAAAAGTTATAAATAAAAAAAAAAATTGAAAAAATGACAATAGTTACCCGTGCTTGGCACGGGCTCCATACTAGTACTATATAATACCTTCTTTCTCTTCCTTATTTATCTTTAGGTTTTTTTATTTTAATTTTAAGGTTGTTTTTTTTGTTTATTTTAGATGTTCTTATTTTGTGAATGCATTATTTAATGCTATAAGTAATTATGCCGAACTGTGTGGAAACAATCCTATTGTGACCAGGACTCTGTTTCCAAATTGAAGAAAATATTGAAGAGTTTGAATTTTGCTTTCTCATGTCTATAACTCAGTATAATCATTGTACTGAAAATGGGTATTAACCCCATGCATTCTTTAGACATATTCAAACACTTTCTTTTTTCATTCTCTATGCTTTTAGAAGGATTTGGATATCTTAAAAGAGAAAAAGAGGTATTAGATAGAAAAGAAAACTTACATGTTTTTGTTTCTACTCACAACTCCTTTCAGAACTATTTCTTCTTTAGCTTCCCAAAATAAAAACCAGCTCCATTGCTAACAAATAAACAAAGAAAAACATATTGTCAATGGTGGGCATCATTTTCCCTTTTTCCACAATTTGAGCCACTTATTTTCTTGCACCATAAGCTAAAAAGAAAAATTACAATATATACATACATACATGATTTATAAAAGGGAAAAAAAATATTTTGACAAGGAAAAAGAATAGGATCAAGTAGACTTGACATATAATTTTTTTTTTCTTTCTGAAGTGCAGAATCTAAGGGTGATAGGAAGCATTGAAACAATATAACGGTTCATCGTAATTAAGGGGAAACTAATTATTGAAGACTTATATGAAGGATAGCTAATTCTATTATGAATTTTAGCAAATTTTGTGTCAATGCATTGTTATTGATGAAAAGAATTTCAAGGTTTTGTGTGAATATTTGATTGTGGTACACCGTCACAGAAGAAATAAGAATGTTAAAGTGCCCATGTCAAAAACATGTATTGAAAAGGACTTTTAGGATAAATTTAAAGATTAGGACTTTTATTGGCTCACGTGGGAAATCCCTTAAAATCTAGAGTTTTCAAGAAAAAGCCATGAAACAAAGGATTGAAGTCAACATTTTTGAAAGAAAAAAAAAAAGAGCCTAAAAACATGGCTTTAATAGCCGCACCTATAGGATAGAGTTGCCTAAGATTAACAATTTGATAGGTGAATGACATGGATGATTCAAAAAACTATGTTTCTTTAAAATTGTATTTGTGTAGGAGTTCAAAGAATGGCACAGTATGAAGGTCCAACATCAGCCTAAGATTTGGCTGAGGGGAAATACACAACAATGAGCAACTACCACCAATAGAATAAAATAATTAACAAGGCATAATTCATGTATAATGAAACGCCCTACTTTGATCAAAGAAAGTGCAAAAATAAAATTTGTTAGATGAATGGAATGCATGATTCATAAAACTGTTTCTTTTTCAATTGTATTTGTGCATTAGTTCAGAGTAATTTAATGTTTAATCATTGTTGTGAAAATTAGATTTTGAAAACCCTTTCCCTCCCCCTACTATATTTCGTCCCCCCACCCCATTACACAATCAGCAACCAAATTGTTCAAAGAATGGCACAATGAGATTGTCCAGCATCAATGGGATAGCAAGCATGCCATTACAAAAAACCCCAGCATTGAAGGTTTATCAATACAAGAGTTATTAAGGCTACTTGCAAAAAATCGAAGAATGTTTGGTATCATGGTGGCTTAAGAATGTTTAGTATCCACAAAGTATGGTTAAAAGAAACTTAAGAAGGAAAATAATGATTATACACAATTTCAAAACACAGTCATCCCTTATAAAGCAGTAGCTCCATCTTAAACTATTGTCTTCACACAATCATAAATGCCTCTGTCATGTTTTTTGGTTCCCTAATGGGAGGGAGGAGTGAGATTGAGATAATGTTAGATATCACATTAAGTGGTTATTAAGTAACATTTGGCAAACAACATACACATGTTCATGCTTTTTTCTCTTTTCTCTTATAAAAGCCACATAACAAGTGACAAAATGTGAATACCTTAGAATTCTTTTTCTTAAGACATTTGTTCTCTACCATAACCAACTAATCTATTTCACTGCAAATTGATACCATGAGAAAAATAAAACATTGGCTTTCAACATACATGCCATAAAAAAAATTATTTTTTGACACAAAATGAACATGAAATATAACTTGGGGGAAATCATTCATGACCAATATAGGTTACACATTAAGAAGAATTTAATATACAAAACTATACACATCATCCTCACACTTAGCCATGTTTGGATTTTTTTTCACGTTTACAACTAAAAAAATCCAGAAAAACTTTAAAATACAAAAATAGGAATAAAATAATTATAGAAAACCTAAATGCTTCATAAACAGATTTGAATGAGAGGAAAACAAGGATGTACAAAACGATCTAGAGTAAGAAAAGTGAAATACTTTGGATTACCTTTTTTAGCTCAGTTTGATATGTTTCATCCATGAATTTGTAGCTGATGGAGGATACGAATCAAGGTGGGAGTTGTTGGAAATTCGCTAAAAAGAGATGACCCATGATGACATGCTGTCATTACGTAATTTTTTAGACTTATTCTGACATTTTGATAGAGTTCATAAGCAATTTGAAGTGCCCAGGGGTGTTAAAAGCAAGAATTAATGAAGAACTGAAAGCAACAAATCGTGTCACGATTTTGTAAGCCGTGACGCGATTTCCGTGGCAGAATGGAATGTTGGTGAGAAGACTAAAATCGTGATACGATTTTATAAATCGTGACGCGATTTTATGAATGATCTGGAACACGGATTAGGGTTTAAGGCAAATCATGGCGCGATTTAAACTACCGTGACGCGATTTTAACTTGCAAAAATATTTCCTATTTAATCAGAAGTTGGGTTCAGAAACAAGGGTTACGATTTTGGAGAGCTAAAGTGCGATTTTAACACCCAGAAGACTGCATAGGGGCGATTTCCATCATCTCTAAGCCAGTTCATGTATGTTTTAATTCTTCCATTGATTATGCTATTTGTAAACACCATTATGAGTAGCTAAATCTCTTAGAGATTGGATCCGAGATGAATCTATGTAAACCCTATTGATTTTATGTTGTTGTGATGAAACTCTATTTTACATTAATGATATTCTAGTCTTTATTCAATTTAATTGTTCTTAATGCTTTTCATATCTTGATCACATATGAACATGATTTCGTGAGAATGAATGACTATTGACCATAGCTTTTAACTTAGACCTAATTAAATTGTTCTAATAAACATGGTTAGTCTAGGAATGGATAATTGTTTATTAGTGATATAAGGTTAACGTGCTTAAACCTTCAAGAATTATTAGCCCACCTAAGGAATTAGGGGCTGTAGTTTAAGAGGAAGGTCCTAACTCAAGGGATTGATTAGGACTAATTTGTTAACTATCGTAGGGCTAGCAAATCATTGAATGGAATAGAGTACAGTAACCAATTAGGGGAAACATAGAGGATTCGACAATCTAATCTCATCTCTCTCCATATTTTCATAACAAACTTTATCTCTTGTTATTTGTTTTAAAAACAAACCAAATCTTCTGCCTAGTGGCAAAACAAACATAATCTTTATACATCCTATTGCGTAATAAAGTTAACTTATTGCAATTAAAAACAATCCTTGTGGGAACGATATTTTTACTACTTCGATAGTTTTTGGTACACTTGCCAAATTTCTATCAAGTTTTTGGCGCCGTTGCCGGGGATTGTTGATTTATTTCAATAAGGCAATTTAGTTATAATTTAGGATTTCTGCAATTTATTTTCTGTTTTTAAATTTTCGTTACTTTAATTTGTGCAGTGCTACTAAGGTATTTTGCTGTTTATGCGAGGTCGACAAAGCAAGGACGATTTACAATTCGATCTGGAGATAGAAAGGACTGCAAGAGCCAATCGGAAAGTTGTTCGGTTGTCAAAGTCAGTCCCACCAATCGAAAAAGGGCGGTCACCGAGTCCGCCACCGTCTGAATCCTTGAAGTCTATCTCTCCTAAACCAAGTATCATGGGAGACGCCGAACCGAGACCTAAGTTGGGAGACTACGGGCTAGCTACTCACCGTGGTCAACTGACACACACCTTCCGTCCTGCCAACCCTGCTGCTTTTCACATCAAGAGCACCGTTCTGAATGGGTTGAGAGATAAGCAATTTGATGGCACTGAAGCCATGAGCCCACATGAGCACCTGAGTCGGTTTGCAGAGACTTGTGAATTCTGCGTACCTCCAGCTACTGTTACTGATAGCCAGAAGAAGCTGCGGTTATTTCCTTTCACCTTAACAGGAAGAGCTAGAGATTGGTTGCTAACCTTACCAAGTGGTACCATTCAAACATGGGAGGAGCTCGAGCTGAAGTTCCTAGAGAAGTACTTTCCTATGTCCAAATATTGGGAGAAGAAGATGGAGATTCAAAATTTCAAGCAAGGGGAGACTGAATCTTTATATGATGCATGGGAGAGATTTACATTAATGCTGAAGAGGTGCCCAAATCATGAACTTTCTGAGAAGCAATACCTCCAAATCTTCACCGAAGGCTTGATACATAACATTAGAATGTTCTTAGATGCCTCAGCTGGAGATAGTCTTAAAAACAAGACCGATCATGAAGTCGAAGCCTTAATTGAAAGCATGGCTCAAAACGAGTACCGTGATAATGCGGAGAAGAAGAAAAGAGGAGTATACGGGGTCAGCGACACTACATCTATTCTAGCTAACCAGGCAGCCATGAACAAGCAAATTGAAGCTCTAACTAAGGAGTTCCAAGGGTTCACCATGGCCAACAAGCAACAAGTAGCGACTGTTAAATGTGATTTATGTGGAGAAGGACATGCAAATGGTGAGTGTGTACCGGAAGGATTTAGTGAGAAATTTGTAAACTATGTGAATTTTCAAAGGCAAAATCCTTACTACAATCCCGGGTTTAACAAGCATCCCAACTTGAGTTATTCTAACAACAACACTCTAAACCCTCTACTTCCAAATCCTCAACAACAACAACAACAACAACCGAGAAAGCCTTCAGCTCTTGAAGAAACAATGGTGAATTTCATGAAGATGACTCAAAGTAACTTTGAAGAGATGAAGAAGAGCCAAGAAGCTGATAGAAAGAACAATGAAGCTTCAAGGAAGCTGCTCGAAACTCAAATCGGGCAAATGGCTAAACAATTGGCTGAACAAAGCAAGGGAGGATTCTCAGGTAATACTAAGGATAACCCGAAAAATGAAACATGCAATGTTATTGAACTTAGGAGCAAAAAGGTGCTCACACCTTTAGTTCCAAAAGTTAAGAAAACAGTTGATGATGTTGTGACGGAGGAGGTAGAAATAGATGGTGAAGTTGAAAAAGAAATAGAGGGAGTAGTTGAAAAAGAAAGTGATCAAGGAGAAGTTGAAAAAGAAAAGAAGGAAAAATCAGAGGGAGAAAAAAGTGAGAGATTAGTAGATGAAGACTCTATCTTGAGGAAGTCTAGGAGCCAAATTTTGAAAGATGGTGATAAACCGCAAGTTGTACCATCTTATGTAAAGCTTCCATACCCTCATCTAGCTAAAAAGAAAAAGAAAGAGGAGGGCCAATTCAAAAAGTTCATGGAACTTTTCTCACAACTTCAGGTGAATATTCCTTTTAGTGAAACCCTTGATCAAATGCCCGTTTATGCAAAGTTTATGAAGGAGTTATTTGTAACGCCCACGTTCGTTTTAGTATTTATTTAAATCGAGTTTAGGTGATTATATTATATTTATATAATATATAAGTGTTTTAATGTGTTTTGATGTGTTTTGATGTGTTTTAATATATTTTGGATGATTTGGTGATAAGATATAATGTTAAGGATAAGGTTAAGAGACTTATTTTATTGTTAAATAAAATAAGATTTGAAAAGAAAATAAAATATTTAGTTATGGGTTAGTTTTGGATTTTAGAGAGTTATGTGGGAGAAAGAGTAAATAAGATAAGATTTGTTGGCAGTATAAATAAGGAAAATTAGGTTAGAGTCAGTAACGCTTTCAGAACTTTTGGGAAACAGAAAGAGAGAGGCCGCACGCGTGAGAAGAGAAGAGAAGGGTGTGCTGCGATTTCTGCTTCTAACCAGGTAAGGGTGAGATTCATGATTAAGTAATATTGATTAGCATAATTCTGATAGCAATTAACAAGGATTAGGATTGGTTTAAGGGAAGGAGAAAACTAGGTCAAAACCTTATAAATTGATGATTTAACGGTTGGAATAGGGTTAATTGATGTAGAAAGTGTTCCTAGACCTTAGAATATGTTTAGGATGAATTCTGGAATCAATAACAGGCTTAGAACCATGAGAAATTGTGAGATTTTGAGAGTATAGCAGTTCTGGCCGCAGCGAAATTCATCGCTCGCCACGGCGAGCAGTGATCCTCGCCTCGCGAGTGATGAGCCTCATCGCTCGCCACGGCGAGTACTTATCCTCGCCTCGCGAGTTGCCTCTGGCAGCTCGCCATAGCGAGCACTTCCCTTCGCCTCGCGAGTTGCTCCTGGCAGCTCGCCACGGCGAGCTTACCCACTCGCCTCGCGAACACTACCAGCCTTTGGAAGTTGTGAGGGTTGTGTGATCTGTTCCGTGTGATTTTGATTTGGAGGTGTTCCCCGAGTGTTTTATAGACCTAGTAGTAATGTTGAGAGTCCTGTGCAGAGCTGTACCAGGTTTGGATTGTTTAGTGAGCAAGGAATTAAATAATAAACCTTATGCTAAATTGTTAAAGTTTATATTGCCTTGAAATGTGATTGATATAATGATATCATTCTGTTCTTGTGATTTGTATTATGCTGCTGATGTTATTAAACTGAACCGTTATGATATATGTATATGTTATATATGCAATGATAAGTTGTTGTTTAACTCCAATTTCTTGGATGCATGTCGATAAGGTGATTAAGGATAAATGTTATTTGAGTTGAGTCCATGCATAGCATACATTGAGCTTAGTCCTCACCATGATAGGAGCTTTGTCCTCCGCACGTTATTTAGGAGCTTTGTCCTCCGCACGTTTTAAAAGTATATTAATACTTATGATGAAGTTTGGTACCACATGCATATAAGGAGTCTAAGAGCATTGTCGCATGGTCATATTTATGATGTCATGTTGTTGATGAAGAATGAATAAATGATTAAGTGATAAGTGTTATTTATTTATGCTACTTGCTTAAAGACGATATGAAATTGATTATGTGATTACGTGTTATATGTTATTAAATGATGCAAGAATGCTATTAATGTTTGATGTTAATTGTTATTCCGTATTATGTTGAATAGTATTATTTTGTTATGAATTCTCACCCCTTCTGCTGGAATTGCCGCCTTGTGGGCAAGTGCAGGTGATCGTGCTTAGAGTTGCAGTTGCTTCGTGAGTGGCCTTGCCTCACTGTGTCGTCTAGGTCGCTCTGATACGTAACGGGATGGGGTCATTTTATATGCATGCTTCACTCCTTTACGTGATTATTTTATGATATGTTGCAATAATGAAACTAACTCTTTTGAGATATTTTTATGGGGCCTGCGTGCCAAACGTTTATGATTTATAAATATTTTCCGCTGCAATATTTTGAAGTTATTTAGTTAATTTATTAATTAACTGTTTTTCGGATTAAGTTTTTATGTGACATCCCGTTGTTGTGTTGCATACTCTGTTAATGTTTTTAAGAAATTTTTATGTTGGGAAAACGGGGTGTTACATTATTAACCGGAAGAAGTAAACCAAAAGATGACGAGAACATAGCTCTTTCAGAAAACTGTAGTGCTATCATCCAAAACAAACTTCCACCAAAGATGAAAGATCCAGGTGCCTTTACTATTCCTTGTTCTATTGGATCGGTGAAGGTTGGTAGAGCTTTATGTGACTTAGGGGCAAGTATCAACTTGATGCCTCTATCTATGATGAAGAAGCTTGGATGTGGTGAACCAAAACCAACAAGAATGACCCTCACTTTAGCTGATCGGTCCATCTCTTATCCATTTGGTGTTCTAGAAGATGTGCTCGTAAAGGTTAATGAGTTAGTATTTCCCGCTGACTTTGTTATCATGGATATGGCTGAAGATGATGAGACACCACACATTCTAGGAAGACCTTTCCTTGCAACTGGTCGTGCTTTAATTGATGTCGAATTGGGGCAGCTTATGTTGAGATTCCATAATGAACAAGTTGTGTTTAATATCTTTGAAGCCATGAAACATCGAGCTGAAAATCCCAAGTGCTATCGGATTGACGTTGTTGATGAAATCGTTGAAGACAATTCTCGTGAACCTCAACCAACACAACCTATGGAGAAAGCAATCGTGAATTCTATAGAGAGTTGTGACAATGATGAAGATCTTGAGGTGAAGGAATGTGTCAAGCAATTGGAGGCAAGCAAACAAGAAGTGGAATCGAAAAAAATAGAAAAATTACTTCTTGACAAGTATGAGGGAACGCCTACTTTGGGTGTTGAAGAGGAAAAGAAACCTGAATTAAAAGAACTTCCTTCTCACTTAAAGTATGTCTTCTTAAGCAAAGACGCCTCTAAACCAGCAATCATCAGCAGCACCTTGACACCTTTAGAAGAAGAAAAATTGATGAGGGTGTTAAGGGAGAATGAAGGAGCATTGGGATGGAAAATTTCTGATTTGAAGGGTATTAGTCTAGCTTATTGCATGCATAAAATTCATATGGAGGCTGAATACAAACCGGTTGTTCAACCTCAACGAAGACTGAACCCCACAATGAAAGAAGTTGTAAAGAAAGAGGTGCTGAAGCTTCTGGATGCAGGTATGATTTACCCTATCTCTGATAGCTCTTGGGTAAGTCCAGTTCATGTGGTACCTAAGAAAGGTGGAATGACGGTGGTGGCTAACGAGAAAAATGAATTGATACCCACCCGTACCGTCACTGGTTGGAGGATGTGCATAGATTACCGGAGGTTAAATACCGCAACAAGGAAGGATCACTTCCCGTTACCATTCATGGATCAAATGATAGAGAGGTTGGCTGGCCAAGCCTTTTATTGCTTTTTGGATGGGTATTCGGGGTATAATCAAATTGCGGTGGCTCCGGAAGATCAAGAGAAAACTGCCTTCACTTGTCCGTTTGGTATCTTTGCATATAGGAGAATGCCCTTTGGGCTGTGTAATGCGCCGGCGACCTTTCAAAGGTGTATGCTCTCCATCTTCTCTGACATGATAGAGAAGAACATCGAGGTATTTATGGACGACTTTTCTGTTTTTGGTAAGTCTTTTGATCAATGTTTAGTCCACCTAGATGCCGTCCTTAAAAGATGCACCGAAACTAACCTTATTTTAAATTGGGAAAAATGCCATTTTATGGTAAACGAGGGTATAGTTTTGGGGCATAAGATAAGTGCTAAAGGCATAGAGGTGGATCAAGCAAAAATAGAGGTTATCGAGAAACTTCCTCCTCCTATTAATGTTAAAGGGGTGAGGAGTTTCTTGGGGCATGCCGGCTTTTGTCGGCGTTTCATAAAGGATTTTTCAAAGATTTCAAAGCCCCTTTGTAACCTCTTAGTCAAAGAAAACGATTTCAATTTTGATGATGAATGCTTAAATGCTTTTTCTTTGATTAAAACCAAGTTGGTTACTGCACCAATAATCATTGCACCCGATTGGGATTTACCTTTTGAATTAATGTGTGATGCAAGTGATTATGCTGTTGGTGCAGTTTTAGGCCAACGAAAGAACAAATTTTTCCATGCAATTTATTACGCAAGCAAAGTTTTGAATGAAAATCAAGTGAATTATTCTACAACTGAGAAAGAATTGCTTGCAGTAATATTTGCCTTGGAAAAATTTCGTTCTTATCTAATCGGCTCCAAAGTCATTGTTTTTACAGATCATGCAGCCCTAAAGTACCTGTTGAAAAAAGGAGATTCCAAGCCTCGGCTGTTGAGGTGGATCCTGTTGTTACAAGAATTTGATCTTGAGATTCGTGACAAAAAGGGAGTTGAGAATGTGGTGGCTGATCACCTCTCCCGGTTGGAGAATAAGGAGGTGACGAAGAAGGAAAAGGCCATCATGGTCGAGTTCCCGGATGAGCAACTGTTCCCTGTTGGTGAAAGGCCTTGGTTTGCCGACATGGCGAACTACAAGGCCGGTAACATAGTGCCGGATGACTTGAACTCGGCCCAAAAGAAGAAGTTCTTCAAGGATTCAAACCACTATCTGTGGGATGATCCTTATATGTTTAAGGTAAGCACTTACGGTTTGATTAGACGTTGTGTTGCAGGTGAATAGTTAAATAGTATCATGTGGCACTGCCATAGCTCAGCTTATGGGGGCCACCATAGTGGAGAAAGAACCGCTGCAAAAATCTTGCAAAGTGGCTTCTGGTGGCCCACATTGTTCAAGGACTGCCAAGACTTTGTGCGGCGGTGTGACAAATGCCAACGAACAGGTAACATTTCTAAGAGGAATGAGATGCCCCTAACAGGAATACTTGAAATAGAACCATTCGATTGTTGGGGCATTGATTTTATGGGGCCTTTCCCTTCCTCTTACTCTTATCTTCATATTCTAGTTTGTGTCGATTATGTTACTAAATGGGTTGAAGCGATACCATGTGTTGCTAATGATGCCAGAACGGTCGTCAATTTTCTCCACAAAAATATTTTCACTAGGTTTGGAACCCCTAGAGTCTTGATCAGTGATGGGGGGAAGCACTTTTGCAACAATCTTCTTAAAAATGTGCTAAAAAAAGTATAACATCAGGCACAAAGTTGCAACTCCCTATCACCCACAAACTAGTGGTCAAGTAGAGGTTTCAAACCGTCAGCTGAAACAGATACTAGAGAAGACAGTTGCGTCTAATAGAAAGGATTGGTCTAGGAAGTTAGACGACGC
This sequence comes from Medicago lupulina, assembly GCA_958299785.1. Lineage (NCBI taxonomy): Eukaryota > Viridiplantae > Streptophyta > Magnoliopsida > Fabales > Fabaceae > Medicago > Medicago lupulina. The sequence goes on along the minus strand of OY283146.1, from coordinate 5,720,609 downwards.
ACTGTGGGCATATAGGACGGCCTTTAAGACTCATATAGGGCTCTCACCTTATCAATTAGTCTATGGGAAGGCCTGTCATCTTCCAGTCGAGCTAGAACATAAAGCATATTGGGCCATTAAGGCCCTAAATTTTGATCAGGTAGCCGCTGGTAAGAAAAGACTCTTGAAACTAAACGAACTTGAAGAGATGAGGCTTAGAGCGTATGAAAATGCGCTCATCTATAAGGCCAGGACTAAAAGGTATCATGACAAAAACTTAGTATCTAAGGAAATTAACTCTGGACAACTAGTTCTGTTATATAATTCCAGGTTGAAGCTGTTTCCTAGAAAGCTCAAGTCAAAGTGGTCGGGACCTTTTTTGGTCAAGAGTGTGTCACCTTATGGAGCTGTTGAGCTAATCACACCGGAGGGTGACAGAAGTTTCAAGGTTAATGGGCAGAGAGTTAAGCCATATCTGGGTGGCGACCTACCAAAAGCAAGGGTAAGACTGGTACTAAAGGACCTTTAAAGGTCCGTAGTAGTCAAGCTAGTGACGGTAAAGAAGCGCTGGGTGGGAGGTAACCCACCAATTTTTATCCTTCAGGTATTTTTAATTTTGTCCTCTCTTTTATTTTATTGTCATCAATATAAAAAAATACAAAAAAAATAAATAAAATTTATGAGGCAGGAAATTTTTTTTGAAAAAGCCAAGTGCAAGCCCTGCCAACATAGTTGTGACACAATACTGATGTTGTGACACAACTATGCCTTCAAAACTTTTGATTCACAAGAAGGTAAAGTTTAGGAGTAAACTTCAATTTTTCATTCTGCCTTCAAAATCGCGCCACGCCAGTTACAATCGCGACACGATTTTGAAGTCAAAATCCCTAAACTTTGACCTTAAGAAATCGTGTTACGCCTCTAAAAATCGTGACACGATTTCACTCAAAATTTTCAAATTTGGTTCTGGTCCCAAAATCGCGTTACGGCACACAAATCGTAGCACGATTTCGGAGCAATTTTCAAAAATAAAACCTTTACAAGTAAATCGCGTCACGGTATAACCCAATCGTGACACGATTTTGCCCGCGCCTATAAATACCCAGCCAGTTTCAAAACCTTCCCACAGCCTTTTTCCTACTGTTACTCTGCCAAAATTTTCCCTCAAACCCTAACCACGAAATTCATCCCTTTTCTACCCTAATTTCACCATCTTAACACTCTCCAACCCCAATTCAACATACAAACTTTCACCCCCTCACCAATTTTCAACTCCCCACACAAAAATTCAACCAAAACTTTCACTTTCCCCACAACTTTTAACCTCCACAAACCATCACCATGGCACCCAAAAACCCAACTAGAACAGCCAAAGGAAAGAAGAAAGCCACCAATCCAACCGACCCTAACAAGAGACAAAAACCAAACCCCATACCCCCAACCAACGTGGAACAGTTTGTTTCAGAGGAGGCACGAGCCAGGTTTGAGAAAAGTAGGAGTTTTGAAGTTGTGGGAGAGAGGAAGTTTGATGTGGTGAATTTAACAAAGTATCCGGTTTTTGAAACAATGATCAGAGAGCGAGGATGGGAAGAGCTGAATAACATGGTGCAAGACTCAAATAATAAGTCAATTATCATGGAGTTCTATGCCAATGCTCGGTATTCCGAGACTAAATATCAAGCATACATCCGGGGCAAAACAATCGATTATAGCCCGGATGCTATTAATCATCTATTGGGTCTGACACCACCGGAAGAATGCGAGGTGCAGAAGCTGACAAGGGAAGTGAAGGATATGCTTCAGAGTGAATGGGCTGAGCTGATTGCTAAGCTATGTCGCCCAGGGGCGACCTTGAAGAGCGCTAAGATGCTCACCTATGCTGATTTTTTGCCCGTTCCGAAGGCATGGGCTTCTTTTGTTATCCAGACCCTCGAGAGAACATCTTGTACTTCGGAGATTCCTCTCAAAAGAGTCTTCACTGTGTCCGCAATCTTGGACCATAAACCTGTCAATGTTGGTGAACTAATAGCCAACAACATTCATATGATTGCCACTGGGAAGAAAACTGTGTTAGGGCATGGGAGCATCATCAATTGGTTGTGTGAGAAGGAGTTGGTGCAGCCGTTTGAGGGTGACTTGTACACTCCCACTATCAAGCCTATTACCGACAAAACCATGGATGTGTTTGTGAAGAAATATGAGGATTTTCTGAGGGCAAGAAGAGAAGGGCATGCACCTGAGGAACCACCACAACAGCAGCCTCCCCACATGGCACAAGGCGTGGGAAGCCAGCAGGGTCCTTACCCACCTATCCACCCCACAATGCTGGAGTACATGTTCACTTCAGCCAACTGGATGAATGAGACTTCTGATCAACTTTGGGTCAACCGTCCTCGGTTCTCACCAGAGTTTGCTGCTGAAGCTCAGCTGCATAGGAGAGCTATCACCGGTTCCTATGAGAGGTTTGACAACTCCCGGGAACGCATGAATGAGTATTTTTCTCATCAGGAGCGATATGCTGCAAACATGAAGAAAGAAATTGCTGATGATTTCGATGCGGGAGAAAGAAGAGCGGGTGATAACTTCTTTGAGGGGTTGCAAGAGGAAGAGGGCAACCCGAGCACTTGGACTAATGAGGAGGATATGCGTGATGACTGAGCTACTGATGGCTTAGTCTTTGATTTTCTGCTCTTTGTTTTGTTTTCTTTTATTGTACTTTTCCATTTTAGTACTTTCTTTTTATTTCGTAGTAACTATGTCAGAGTCTTTGGAACTTAATGTCCCCTGTGATGTAATGAAACTACCTTTGTTTATTATTGACGAATTTGTTTGTTGAATTGACTTTTTCCAGTTTAGTAACAATTTTGTGATCAAGCGGTATTCCAAAAGTTCATATGGAGGAGTGACTTGTGATTCAAGGCGAAGTGTGCGGCAGTAAAGATAGGTAGTCACAACTCCCAGAAATCTACACTGTAAGGATTCATGGCCAAAATTTTATTTTTCCAATTTTACTTATATAGAGTGTTCCATGTTGCTACATTTCTAGAACTTGCACTGTTTCTTTTCTATTGATTGATCATTGTCAAATATACACTGAGGCGAAAGTGCTTGGTCCTGTGAGCCTTTGAAGCCTACCCTGATTATTGTTGAAATTCTCCTTTTCTTAGCCAATTTGAGCCGGTAGGTTTAGAACTTTTTGTTCGGTGACAAACTACATTACAAACTTAGAGACTTTTAGGATTTATCCCATATTGTTTTTCTGAGTTAGGCATGCTAGAATGTTGCTAAAAAATTAAGTTTGGGGTTGCTTTTGGAATTTGCAACCAATTAAGTTTGGGGTGAGGTAACTAGAGAACAAAGAACTTGAAAAAAAGGAAAAAGATGAAAATATATACACTAAAAATGGTGTATCAAAAAAGATGAGAAGAATAGAATGAAAAAGGGACAAGACATTGAAAATCCGAGTAAACTAAAAAAAAAAACTCGAATGTCCCAATAGTTAGAAATGTTCTCTAGCCCCGTCTTGAAAGGAATTGTGTTCATAGGTGAAAGATGATTGAATTATGTTTTAACTTGTGTAGGAATGCCTAACTCGAATTTTGTGTAGCCTACTTATCTAAATATCATCCCACCTTCACCTAAGCCCCGTTATAACCCTAAAAGACCTCAAAGTGTATATTGACAATTGATTTTGATTGATGATTAGAAACTTTTCAAGCCTATGGTAATATGTAGATTTACATGTCGACTGTGTGTGAACCCTTTTCATATTGTTGAGTGGAGTTGTGTATGGTGGATGCGAACAAGTCAAACTAGCTCACTTTTAGCTAGTAAGGTGATGAACTTTTTGGTAACCGCTGCTTGATCAGGTACTTGTTATTTTACTGTCGACTGTCAATACTTCAAATAAATTCCTTGAGGACAAGGAATGGTTCAAGTTTGGGGTTGTGATGACATGTTGTCATTACGTAATTTTTTAGACTTATTCTGACATTTTGATAGAGTTCATAAGCAATTTGAAGTGCCCAGGGGTGTTAAAAGCAAGAATTAATGAAGAACTGAAAGCAATAAATCGTGTCACGATTTTGTAAGCCGTGACGCAATTTTCGTGGCAGAATGGAATGTTGGTGAGAAGACTAAAATCGTGATACGATTTTATAAATCGTGACGCGATTTTATGAAGGATCTGGAACACGGATTAGGGTTTAAGGCAAATCGTGGCGCGATTTAAACTACCGTGACGCGATTTTAACTTGCAAAAATATTTCCTATTTAATCAGAAGTTGGGTTCAGAAACAAGGGTTACGATTTTGGAGAGCTAAAGTGCAATTTTAACACCCAGAAGACTGCATAGGGGCGATTTCCATCATCTCTAAGCCAGTTCATGTATGTTTTAATTCTTCCATTGATTATGCTATTTGTAAACACCATTATGAGTAGCTAAATCTCTTAGAGATTGGATCCGAGATGAATCAATGTAAACCCTATTGATTTTATGTTGCTGTGATGAAACTCTATTTTACATTAATGATATTCTAGTCTTTATTCAATTTAATTGTTCTTAATGCTTTTCATATCTTGATCACATATGAACATGATTTCGTGAGAATGAATGACTATTGACCATAGCTTTTAACTTAGACCTAATTAAATTGTTCTAATAAACATGGTTAGTCTAGGAATGGATAATCGTTTATTAGTGATATAAGGTTAACGTGCTTAAACCTTCAAGAATTATTAGACCACCTAAGGAATTAGGGGCTGTAGTTTAAGAGGAGGGTCCTAACTCAAGGGATTGATTAGGACTAATTTGTTAACTATCGTAGGGCTAGCAAATCATTGAATGGAATAGAGTACAGTAACCAATTAGGGGAAACATAGAGGATTCGACGATCTAATCTCATCTCTCTCCATATTTTCATAACAAACTTTATCTCTTGTTATTTGTTTTAAAAACAAACCAAATCTTCTGCCTAGTGGCAAAACAAACATAATCTTTATACATCCTATTGCGTAACAAAGTTAACTTATTGCAATTAAAAACAATCCTTGTGGGAACGATATTTTTACTACTTCGATAGTTTTTGGTACACTTGCCAAATTTCTATCAACCCATTTTTTTGATCTTCTCTTTTATTGATTTTGTTTCGATAGAAAGATAGAGAATGTTGAGGAGATAAATAAAACATGTTTTTTTTGTCTATGGATGCCAATCTCGGTGGTGGTGGAAGAAGAAAGGTGGTGGTGGCGGCAGTTGAGGGAAGGAGAGGGAGAGAGCGCTCAGTGTGAGCGTTTCAGAAGAATGAATGAAAGTTAGAGTGATAGGAGAGGGCTCGGGCTTGATGAAAGAGTTTAGGCTTGGCCCAATTCTATTTAGTTATGGGTATATGCCTAACAGGATGAAGACATTTTTATTCATTTTGATTCTCTTCCCCAACAGAAGTTTTGGTGAAGATTGAGTGCCATGTGAATATGTTGGTCATCAGACACGATGTTATAGTGTATCCCCAACAGGACTGTGAAAAAAGTCATTCGTGAAAGCCACATAAAGATTATCTTAGAATTGTTGGACACTCTCAAAACCTATGAGTGAGATATTGTCACTTATGTAAGAAATCATGATAGCAAAAAAAAAAATATCGGTGAAGGATGGTATAAGTTTACGAGTGATAGCAGTTTGAGTGTTGGTGACGTGTTGATTTTTGATGTATCTTAGATTTTCTTTCTGTTTGAGTTGTTCCTTCTAAGATATCTCACTGATCTGATGAATTGTTATTGTGGTTTCTAATTTTTAGTGTTGTTCTTCTTAAAAAAAAATGTTGGTTTCAGTTTGATCTTTTGTTTTCATGTCTTTTGTTGGTAGGAGGACTACTTTATTATAATGTTTGTCTTATAGCACATATGATCTTTGTTTATTTTATTATTTTCATCGTTATGTTTGAATCATGTAGTGTTACCATTTTGGAAGCATTATGGGTTTAATGAAGGGGTGTTTGCCTAAAATGAAGTGTAATCAACATTATGTTAAAAGTTACAGTTTTATTGTTCCATTTATGTTTGTACAATGTTGTTGTTTTGGTATATCATTTAATTTAGAAAATTTGTGATGTTAATATTGTCGTCAACTTTTATAGTTATGTTTGTAAACTATGATACATATACATCGATACGAACATTAGACATGATGTTAACATTGGTGTTTCGACAAATTCTTTTAATTTAAAATAATAACGTTGTTCAGTTTAATCATTGATACAAGTATTGTGTAGATGTCGGACATGGATAGACGACTGCTTGGTATAGAGACACGTTTATACAAGTGAAAATGGTTTCAATTCACACATGACATGGACTTTGAAGTGTGATCTGTTAGTTCAAATTTGACAAACTAACATCGATTGCATACTAATATGTATCACTATCATGTCAGTGATAGACATTGAGACACGGTTGTCCGTTGATGAGATATGTGTTATACACACATTGAGGTTTTATTGTCCTTTTGTCAATATACGCGTTGCCAAGCATTTAAGTACGATTGTCTATTATTGTGACATGTGTAGTCCAAAGATAAGACACTAGTACACAAACAAGAGAGAAATAGAATAGGAGTTAGGGCTTGTAAAAAAAAAAGAATAGGAGTTAGGTGCGTGATTAGAGGCCATTAAAATCACCGTTATTCACAGTGCCATCCGCGGCGTCTTTACTCAACACCGTTACGTATGGTAACACGCAAAAGATTCTAACCTTCTACTACACCACTCCTATCATCACCGTTGATCTATCAAATATATGGTCCCCACAGTATACATCAAACAAATAGACGTTGTAAAGAGTACATACACCGTCACACCATGCAGCTTAGCGCATAGAATAAAACATGTAGGGGCACACACGAGAATAGAGTAGACTGTAGAGGCACGGTTGATAGAAACATTAATGAAAGACAGTTGTAAATAATTAAAGGTCCCATTTTTGGCGCTTACACCATGTGAGTGCCTCTGCTCTTGTCTGTCCTATAGTAACCCTTTTTCTCTCACAAAACAAAACAAAATAGTAAATTATGAATTTACCCCTTAAAATTTTAGAAGTACAATATATATTTTTATTGAAATAGCAAAATATTATTAACCAACAAACTCGTGCAAGAAGCACTAATAAGCTCGGGTAAAAAATAAAATAAATACAAAGGGAAATCGGATACCGCAAAAACACCGGCTCGAACAAAAACCCCTTAAAAACCACCCAAAAAACAAAATAATCCCTGGTCCTAATGGGGTTATTTAAAAATTAAAAATGGGAAATGTTGATTTTGGTATCAAGCAATAGAAAAATGATATTCGTACAACCATTTTTTGACAATTTTGCTGACAACTTTATCTCTCATATTTACATTAGTATGTTTTAACTTTCTCTCTCTATTATTTTGGTTTTCGTGTCAATACCTATTTTTTTTTTTATAAATTTATGGTTGTCCCAAAAGTTGTCACCAAAATGATTGTTCAAATAACACATCTCAAAGCAATAAACTAAAAACAGTGATTTAAATGATGAGAGAAATGTTAGCGACACATATTTTAACACATATTTTTTAACACACTCTCTTTGATTGGTTAAAATTTATATAACATCCATCAAATTTACATGGGATCCACATAATTTGATGAAAACCATGTGAATTTAACCAATCAAATAGATTGTGTTGGAAAGTGTATGTTAGAAAGTGTTTTGCTAGCATTTCTGTAAATGGTGAATCCTTTGGAGAATTCGAATTTGATTTTTGGATAAACAATTTTTTATCAAATTTTTAACTAAATAAATACTATAAAATTATTTATTTGAAATAATGCATTCAATATGAAAAGGTTTTTTATTCTCTTTTTACCTACTTATTTTCCTTGAAAGATCATTTATCCTACTTAGCTTGTGTACTTAGCGCAAGGGTTAACACGACACTTTAAATTTTAGTATTAGACATAAATGACCTTAATTTTGAATTAGGTTGGACAATTAGACACTAGATGCTTTTGTTGACTTATATTAAATTTATTGTCAATTTTTTTTTTTAAATTGGGTATTATTCACGCACGCAACTGCGGAGACTACTTCTTCGAGTTTAGTGGAACTTAAATAGGCAGCAAACTCTCTTTAAGAGTTTTAACGTTGATGCATGCTGAAGATTGAATTCGAACTCAAGACTTTAGTTAAGCTAGAAGAGACATGTGTCATCTCATCTAAACGTTCTCAAGTAATTTATTGTCAATTTAATCTTTGAACGAAATATTACCTACTATCTCATATCTTTTTTTTATTGATCAGTAGTCTGGTGGTTAGATATTCACCTCATAAAGTAAATAAATAGATGTCCAAAATTTAAACTCTGACTCCTTATATATTATGCAATGCCTATATCGATTGAGTTATACTTACTCAAAAACTTATATATTTCTTTATAAAAGAATATATGTCAAAAAAATTGATGTATTTGATCCACAATATAGATTAAATACATAAATTTTATTTTACTCATACATCTAATGCAAAAAAGATAAAAAGAAGTATCAATAAATTAATATCTTCTTTTTTTTTACAAAATAAATTAATATCTTTTGTAACTTAATTTTTTAATTACATTATTTACTCTCAAACTACTCCTAACAAGTTATCAAAAGATTCAAACTTAGATTTATTCCGTCTTTTTTGTAGATTTTAGGATAAAAATGTTCTAGCCTTACAATTTCAGGGACATATTAGTAATTTACTCGAAAAACAAGAAAATAAAAATATCATAACTTCACTCTTTCTTGTTCTTCTTCTTTCTCATGGCTTCCTCTACTCTCCTCAACCTCACTCGCACCCTTCTCCTTTGTCTCCTCCTCACCCTCCTCAACATCCACGTTGATGCACAGATCGAAGAACAAACCTTGAACCTCGTCTCAGACACTCTTGAATGGCCAACAACAATGTCATCCCTTTACAATGACCTAGATGAAGACAATGAAGAAGACACGGACAGTGACTTCAGTAGAAGATCCTTGTTCTGGAGTAGAGTGAAGTACTACATCTCTTACGGTGCACTTTCTGCTAACAGAATCCCATGTCCACCTCGTTCTGGTAGATCTTACTACACTCATAAATGTTATGAAGCTAGAGGCCCTGTTCATCCTTACTATAGAGGTTGTTCTGCTATCACACGCTGCAGGAGGTGAAATGGGTTGAATTTTTTTTTTCTTTTCAATTTTATTCTCAGATTTGAAAAATTTATGTAAGTTTGTTGTTTTAGCTTTATTTATGAAATTAATTAAGGTTTTATTAGTTGTGCTAATTTTGTGTTAGCACTTACTAGTATATTGTGTAATGTTTGGTCATAGAATTGACTTTAAGCTTGGATTTATTTAGTGTGTGTATGACTATGATGGGTTCTTTTTATGGATTTAAATTAGTACTAGTACTTTATGCACTACAGATATGGATGTGTTTACCTTTTCTGTATAAATCAAAAAACATAATGATTATGAAAATAGTCTTTGAAGACTCAAAGTCTCAAACATCCAAGATATATAAAAAAAAAAAAATAGAGAAAATGATGTGATAATTGTGATATATTGATGATGTGATAGAAAAGGAGAGATAGAGATAAAACTATTTTTTTTTTTAAACAGATAAAGATAAAACTAATTGTTCAATGAGTTGAAAAAATTGAGATGTATTTTATTTCGGTCTAAAGTCAAACCCGATTCATAGCTTGCGGGATAAAGACGGGTTCACATGATGGATCGGTTTGTTATTTCAAAAATGATGGATCGGGTTATGTACACGCCTAGTTAATTAATTGATAAAAGTTGTATCTTGTTGCTCAAAAAAAAGTTGTATCTTGTTTTAAAAAGGTTATGTTATTGATTCATTGTTGAATATTACGTTAAATTTGAACAAACTCTTTCTTTTTAGACGAATATCTAAAACTCTTTGTCACTAACTTGTAGATTTTCAATAAGTAAAGAAAAACGTGTTAGTTTTCAAAAGTTTATATAGAAGATAAATAATGATTTTTTAAAACAAAATAAATATCAACCTTAAACTTAATTAAAAATTTATATAGAGCTCAATGAAGATTATTTATGCAAAAATTGTGATTTCAGAGGCCATCATAAAAGTATTGAGTATAGAGCCTTTCTATAATAAAAAAAAGTATTGAGCCTATAGTTAATTAAATAAATATTAATTGATAGTTACAAAAAATTTTTTTGAAGAAAGTTACAATTATTACGTCCTAAACAAGATTATGGACCCATTTGCTACGGATTAAAAAAAATGATTTTGACATAGGAAAATATAATATTATTTTTTAGAGATTTTATTAAAAATTAGAATTTATTTTGCGTTTGTTTACCGTAATAAAAATCACATTTTTAAAAAAAAAAAGATAATTTAGTTTGTTTGGATACAACCATATAAAATCTATTTTTTGGTACAAAATTAATTCAATTTTTTGACCGATATTTTCTCTCTCCTTTAAAAAAAATCTATTTTTGAGAAGATACTCTTAATGACATCTTAAAAAGTTGTAAAACAACAAATGCAATATCTTAAAAGTGATTTTTTTTTCCTTAAAAAAGCTATAACAAAACATTTCAAAGTTAAAATAGATTTTTTTTTTTTTTACAAAATGATGTTTCTAAAATTCCTAAACAAACACTTAAAAATGATAAAAGCAATTTTTTTAAAAAAGAAAATATATTTTTTCCTAAAAGAAATGGGGCTAGAGGAAAATTTATATATAGTACTATGCTCTTTCAAAAAAAAAAATATATAGTACTATGTTTTTTTTTGGTTTAAGTTAGCAAACCCCATATATATAAGGTGTGTTAGGATACACTCACTAGTTTTTATTAAGGTGTGTTTTAACAAAAATATAACTAAAAAGTTGTTAAATACACCTTAAAGTGAATGTTGCTAAATCACACCTTAAAATGGGTTTTGCTAAAAGTAATCCATAAAGATGTCTTTTAGCAACCCACACCTCACTTCATATTACTAAATATGTTATATATTTCCATGTGTGACATATCACTATCAATTCTATTTTAAAATTTTGTATTAATTACATAAACTTTTTTCAAAAATATAGGATTGGGTATTTTATTTGGGCTGGTTTTACTATATGTATACCGTACATATAAAGAAGATAGAGGATTTTCGAAAGATTTTGAGCTAGCTGGCTTTTCTTTTATTCTAATTATACCATTAAATAAATTTTTAAAGTAATGTTATATTGTTGGTGTTATTAAAAAAGATAAGAATTTTTGTTATATTTGTTATATTATTGTTTTCATTAAAAAAGATAAATATGGTTTGCTGAATTTGTTACATTCGAAAGTCACAAATATTTATACTTATAATTTTAATCTATATAACAAAATTGATTTAAATATCGTTTATAATTTACGCGCAAAATTTCTATAAAATATCATTTATAATCTACACGCGTTAGCCCAATAAAAAGAGAGGAAAGACGACTATCTACATGTGTTACCTCAATAAAAAGAGCGGAAAGACGAGTCTAGTATTTATAAGAATACATGGTTTTTGGGGCATTTTTTCACTTTCAATTATACCCTTAAACAAACTTGACGATAAAAATGTTATTATGTTGGTGTCATTGAAAAAGATAAGAAATTATGGTATATTTGTTTTTTTTTTAACAAGCAAAAATGGATTATATTAACACTGCTATAGCAATATCCTCAGTACAAGATATGCCGAAAAAACTACTAAAGAAAACAAGCAGTTCACACCAAACACAAACAATGTCTATCCAATGCCTAAACACGACAAAGGACTTGACCACCACAAATGTTCACCAAATACAAAGCTAGCATTTTTGGCTTTCAACCACCACAAAGAATAATATTTTACTTTGTCTAATAGCTGATCTATATAGCATGCTTTCTGTTTAAATAATCTATTGTTTCGTTCATTCCATAAAATCCAAGCATTAAGAAGCCAAATCAGTTGAAGAAAAGACCTCTGCGATTTCAAACCACCTGTATAATTAGTAAAATGAATAAAGTGATCTGAAATATCTTGATGGTCAACACCATCGAAACCAATCCAAAACCGCACTAAAGGCCATAAAGACCCAAAGCAAGTACACGACAAAAACACGTGACGAGCATCCTCCACCTGACCGCATCCATAAACATACAAGCTCGCACCTGTATCAATTACTCCACGCGCCCTCAAATTAAATTTAGTAGGAAGGCGATCACGGAGCAACCGCCAAGCAAAAATAGACACTTTTAGGGAAACCTGTTTATGCAAAATTAAATCGACATCATGCAAAACTTGTGGATTATTCTGAGCTGTGAGCATATCATACATACCACGAACAGAGTAACCTCCAAAATTATCCGGAATTCACTGCCACACATCATAAGAAAGAGGCTGCAAAGAAACATCAAAAAGTAACAATGTACACTCCTTTAGTAACTCCTCCTCCCAAACTCGCAACCTCCAACGCCACTGCCTATTTGTTATATTGTTGATATCATCGAAAGATATAAGTATTGTTTGTTAGAATATGAATTTTCAAAATATCTATTAAATATTCATAACAACCAAATAGTTTTCATCTAAGTGAATTTTTGGATATGTTGCTTATATCACACTTGCTCCAAAATAATGAACTAAGGTAAATCTTAAAAAAATATTGGAAAAATATATATGATATGAATATCCATCTATCATGAATTGAATTGTGTCATCTTGTTTACAGCTTAATAGGCTTATCGTCAATTGATGGATTAGTTTTCTCAATATTAAGGAAAAATAATAAGTAGCTGAAAATGTGAATCTGGAGTTCAAATAAATCATTTGAAAGGAAATAAATTATTGTCTCGTCTTGTCCACAAGATATTATTCATATGCAAAGTTGGAAAAAATAAATCAAATATCAGTTGCAAATGCCTAAACAAAATAAATGTCCATGGTAGATAATCTAATATTGAAAACGAGTCTCAACCATGCATGAAGTGTGGTGGACCAATCAGTTTCAACTACATAAAAAAATTCTCAAACAATAAAAGGAGCCAAACGAAAAGATAACCCAAATGAAGATGTGTAAATTCTAAAGGAGTCATCTGATATAGTTGATTTTTAAGTTTCAAAAGAACTGGACAGGTACCTGAAATGTATGAAAATAAAGAGATCTCGATAAGTTATGTCATGAATGGAATGCGATGTAACCAAAATGAAAGTCAACATTGACAATATTTTTCTATAGCGCTATATGTGATAAGTGATAATGAGGATCATGAATCAAAGTCTATAAAAGATTATAGATAAAGAAATTATTTTCAAATGAATAGAGACAATTCCAGTGAAACCAAACCTGCTTTGTAAAGTTGATTTTTTGGACATGCAGACCACACACTTGAAGATGTGAAGTTAATTAGATATAAATTATTATTTGCGCAAAATATTGCAACACATCTTTCATAGAGTTAATCTTGATATTGGTGAGAATATGAAACTCTATGAAGGAGTTAATCTTCGTGAAACATTGAGAGAAAAAAAAATATCATATGTCCATTTTAAAGATTTGGAAATGAATTTTTTTTTTTACAAGAAAATGAATTTGTTATAATAGACTTTATGATGATGAAATAAATATTATTAGAACTCCTGAATAGATTTAAAAATATATTTGATTATAGAAAAGTTTGAAATAAATAAACGCAAAATGTTTGCTTGAAATTGCAAATTTAATTATGTAAATGAGATTTTGTGCATCAAGACCCTTATATAGTTATTGTACTGGACAAATATAGTTGATTTTTTTTATAGAGAAAATATAGTTGATTATTATATAATAGATATTTCCCTCAAAAAAAATATATTATATACTAGATATTTTTACTCTTATAATAGATATTTTTACTCTTAACAACTCAATCTTTTTAAAATTTGAATATAATATGAACCATAATCATAGGAAATTTAAAAACTGATTACTATCTCGTATTTATAAAAGTTAACCTGTGACGCAGCATTAACCCTAGATTTAACCTAATTTTTTCACGTGACTTTACTATATTAACTCTAGATTTAATTTATGCAAAATGTCATCTCTTATTTCTAAAAGTTAACCTGTGACGCAGTATTAACCCTAGATTTAACCTAAATTTTCGCGTTACTTTACTATATTAATCATGTATTTAATTTATGCAATATGTCATCTCTTATTTCTAAAAGTTAACCCGTGACGCAGTATTAACCCTATATTTAACCTAATTTTTCGTGTGACTTTACTATATTAACTCTAGATTTAATTTATGCAAAATGTCATCTCTTATTTCTAAAAGTTAACCCGTGACGCAATATTAACCCTAGATTTAACCTAATTTTTTCGCATGACTTTACTATATTAACCCTAGATTTAATTTATGCAAAATGTCATCTCTAATTTTAACCTAATTTTTCCCTCCACACTTTTGCATTTAATGTTTATCTAAAGTAAACTAAAATTATGTTCCTAATTATAAGCTGTTTTTTTTTTAAAGGAATAACCGTTAACCCGTCTCGCTATACTTAACTTAATCTCTTACTTATAAATCTTAACTCGTCTCGCTATACTTAACCTATTATGTTACGTTACTTATAAATGTTAATTCATCTCGCTATACTTAACTTAATTTTAAATTAATTTTCCCCCACACTTTTGCATTTAATGTTTATCTAAAGTAAAATAAAATTATGTTCCTAATTATATGCTCTCTTTTTTTTGAAATCTCTTACTTATAAATGTTAACCCGTCTCGCTATACTTAACTTAATTTTAACATAATTTTTCCCTCCACACTTTTGCATTTAATGTTTATCTAAAGTAAAATAAAATTATGTTCCTAATTGTATGATGATTTTTTAGAAAGGAATAACCGTTAACTCGTCTCGCTATACTTAACATAATCTCTTACTTATAAATGATAAACGTCCTGCTATATGTAACCTATTATGTTACGTTACGGTATCAAGGACGATGTCATGGAAAAATATGTTATGGTACAGTACCAACGTCTATGCTTCTTAATATTATGAAATATTATATGACAATCATGACATTTATCTAAACTATTTTGCTACCTATTACCGTCAAATATTACTTTCCATACGCACGGGTTGATGGTCTAGTTATGGTGTTATTCTATAACAAATTTTCCTTTACCACATATATTCATTTTCAAAAGATTATAAAAATGTATGTTGCTAGTATAATATAATGCTATATTTATTATCACTTTCCTAAGAGATTAATTTAATTAGTAAAAAGAAAAAGATTACTTCAATATTGAAACCGTGTTCAAACTTTGCATAGATGGTTGTAGAGGATTATTGATGGAACTGATTTTTTAATAAAGGATAAAAAAATTATTTTGTTAATCAATAAGGAGTTTGTTCCACAAAAGGAGGAGGTGGAATCCTATATGATTTTAAACTACCATAATTATCCTTAATCTTCAATGTTTCTCTTATAAATAAGAGGCAACTCCTCGAAACTTGTTTTATACGCAGCATTAAATTTCATCCTCCAAAAAACCTATCGTAACACACCAAACCTCCTAAAAGCCTAGTAACACACCAAACCGTAACACGATCATGAATTGGGTTCGTGGTCATTCACTTGGCAGTGGAAGCTTCGCCACTGTCTATTTAGCACAACACCCTACAGACTCAGCTACTTTTCCATCTCTCACAGCCGTCAAAACCTGCAATCTTGACGACTCATATTCTCTCCAAAACGAGAAACAAATACTCGATCGTTTAGGATCATCCCCATATATTATCAAGTGTTTTGGCCAAGACAAAACTGTTGAAAACGATAAGGAGTGTTATAATATTTTTCTAGAATACGCCAGCGGTGGAACTCTCTCCGATCAACTCGAGAAACATGGTGGTAAGCTCCCGGAGAACCTCGTCCGTCGTTATACGAGGTCTATTGTTGAAGGACTCAAGTATATTCACAGAAAAGGGTTTGTTCATTGTGATTTGAAGTTGCCCAACATTCTTGCATTCGAGAACGGAAACATTAAGATTTCAGATTTCGGTCTTGCTAAAGAGACAGGGGTAGAACAAGGTGAAAAGTGGCAACCAAGAGGAACTCCGATGATTATGTCACCAGAAGCTGTGAATGATAGTGTCTATGAATCGCCAGCGGATATATGGGCTCTTGGTTGCGCCGTGGTGGAGATGCTTACCGGAGAACCCGCATGGAATGAGTCAGATATGTTGATGTTGACGATTCGAATTGGAGTTGGAGAAGAATCACCAATAATTCCAGACGAATTATCACAAGAAGGGAAAGATTTCCTTCAAAAGTGTTTCATTAAGGATCCTTTGAGAAGATGGACAGCAGATATGCTTTTCAAACATCCGTTTATCTCCGATGTTGAAACTGTTTCAGTTGTAAAAGAGTCGCCATTGTCTTCACCTTCTCCAAAAACTTACTTCAATATGCTCATTGTGTTCCTTCTACTTGTACGACATTGCCTCCTATTTCAAAGGAATGGATGAATAAAACATAAATCATGTTGGTTCATTCTTCTTCTTTTTTTATTAAGCTAGAAATAGTAGATTACACATGAGGCTACAGTTAATTGATTGATGGATAAATTGTCCACTATTCTTCGAATGTAATCTAGAATTCTGTTATTATTTGTTTTCATCAATATATTTCTTTTTGTGTTCATTGTAGTTTTTATTTTTTACTCCTTAATTTGCACGAGAACTTCCATTTGTTTGTTTTTATCACATGTTCCTTTTCTGTTCTTTGTGGTTTTCTATTCCAAGAGATGATTACGAGTGGATTCTTGAGAGTCGTAGGGCATTCTTAAAACAATGTCTTTTTTTCCTGTCAAAAACTTATGCAATGAACTGTGGTGCGTGCTAGCTACTCCTACCTTTTTGTTCCTTGAGAACCATGTATGACTAATGCATAATGGATAGAGTTGAGAGAAAGCTATAAAGTGTCTCCGTGATAAGTTGAGTAATATTATCTAAACATCTTTTTTTTTTGGCTAAACTGCAGATTTGACCCCCTAACTTTGACAATGGTGCGATTTTGACCCTCTATTAAAAAAAATGAATATTTTGCCCCCTATGTTTTGACCCCTTTGCAAAAGTGACCTTTTGGTCAATTTTGACCGAGTCAACGCCTAAGTGGCAGCCACGTGTGTAATTACTAAATTAAAAAAAAATAAAAAATCTACATAATCATTTTCAAAATTAAATAAATTTTTAAAAAAATGATATATTAAAAAAAATAGAAAAGCAAAAAAAAAGGAAAAAAAAAGTGAATTCTTCTTTCATCTTCCGTTACACTTCCATCTTCTCTCTTCATCTCCTTCACTACCGCCGTCGCCACCCTTCCTATCATCTCCTCCGCCGCCTTCCAAGGGTGTTGTTGTTTCCGCACTGGAGGTAAGACGACAACGTCGGATTCCGATGGTGGCAACAACATAACAACATAGAAGGTGGATCCAGCAAAAGCAGGGAAACTCGAAAGTTTATCCTATAGAGGTTTAATTGAGGGACTGTGTGAGTAAAAAAGATGAGTTTTTTCAATTTGTTTCTCACTCTTGTTGTGCTTCTCTCTGCAAATGGTGAATCCAGTAGTAAAGGTGAAACCTTTGCTGTAACCTCCTTGTTGTGTCCTAATTTAGAGTGACCCTTTTGTTTTTTACTCATTTATTGTTGTTGTTGTTTGTGAAGAAGCATGATCTTAGTGGTAGTTTTGTTGAGTTGGAATTGGATTTGATCTTACTTGCTTCATCTTCAAAGTCTAGGAGGTTTTCATAATTGGTCTGTTTTTGTTTTGGGGAAATCTAAGAGACTGTTATTGTTGTTCTTGTGTTTAATGTTAATTATGCTTTTAAAGGAGTTTCTGAGATGGAAGGGAGATGAATCTGATGGGAAGAAGAATGGCAGTGGTGGTGGTGGTTTGTGGGTGTTAAAGGGTTGAAGATGAATTCACTTTTTTTTTCTTTTTTTTTTCCTGTTCTATTTTTACATTTTTTCTCTTTCTATTAATTTTAATTTTTCATTTTTTTAATTTATTTAATTTCGATTTTTTTTTTTTAATTTAGTAATTACACACGTGGCTGCCACTTAGGCGTTGACTCGGTCAAAATTGACCAAAAGGTCACTTTTGCAAAGGGGTCAAAACATAGGGGGCAAAATATTCATTTTTTTTAATAGGGGGTCAAAATCGCACCATTGTCAAAGTTAGAGGGTCATATCTGCAGTTTAGCCTTTTTTTTTATATGTGGATGGACAATGTATTATTATATAGGACTCGAGATTCCAATCAAGACATCTCACTTATTTAATATATAATGATGACCGACCTTTATAAAAAAAAAAGTTTGCTTGAATAAGAGATTTTAATCAAATTGGATGGATCATGGATATATGATTAAGTTTGAGTTGATTTTTTTTTTTTTTTAAGTTAAAATCTTATCAACATACGATAACTTTTTTTGAGAGGACATACGATAACTCTGTAAATATTTATTTATTTTGACCATTTCATTAGGTGATCATTGTTTTATTTTTGGACGGAAATTAAGTGATCGTTATCAAGAGATTATTCTTATTTATTTGTTTAGGAGTAAATTTTTGAATTTGAGTTTTTTAGATTATCATAAGATAAAGATTTTTTCTACATACTAATAAAATAAAATAAAAATATGTAGAAGAATAATCCTTAAGTTCTATTAAAAAACAATATAGGTATATGCCTTAAACTTGATTCAAAATTTGAAAAGAACTTAAAGAATATTATTCATGCAGATGTAATGATTTCGAATGCTTCACAGAAGAGTTTTGAGCTTAAAATCAATCAATAATAAATAATGCTTATAATCACACTCATAATTAAAAGAGTAATATACTTCAATGGAAACGTGCTTGAACTTTCCATATAACTATAAGGTAGGAAATAAGAATCTTGAAAACATAGGGGAATATCTTATGAATAAACCGACTGAAGAATGAAACTTTGGATAAACAACTATGCAAGCAAAAAGAAGAAACAACTATCATTTAACTTTTGTCAAAAAAACTATTATTTTCCTTTAACTTAAACACACAAATACATAAACCAATAGTTAGGTTGTTGTTGGGGTGTGCCATTCAACTCTAAGAACAAAATTGTGGTAGTCAATCCCATTGAGTGTTTGAATAGCACTCTGAGCAGCTTCCTTGCTAGCAAAGTTAACAAAGGCAAAACGGCCACTAAGGCCAGTGTGTTGAGCAATAGCAACATCGGCACTGATGACATGACCAAAAGGCTGGAAAAGTTTAAGCAAATCATGGTTCCTTGCCTCGGGCGGTAGGTTGCCTACGACCACAAGAAAAGAATTCTTGTTATTGTCATCGGATGACGAGTAGTCATCTCTTTCACAAAAGCCCTCAGATATGGAGCTACAAACATACCCGCAATCGGAGGTGTATAATCAACTCGAATAACGGGATGATAAACATTATTATGACAACAACTTCTTGGACGAGGTAGTGCAAGACTGTCATCAAACTCAAAGTCATTGCCGAAACCTGTAGTGTGTAGACAATACATATCATTAGATTGATAGACATGAAAATCAAATTATGATTGCAAAATAGTGAAAAACTTATGTTGAAAAAACTTAAAAGCGTAATCCTTACTGTCATGTGCAAACCACCATGAGGGATCGCGAACAGGAGGTTTGACCCCGACGTCTCCACACCGTGACTTTACCGGTTCCCTCTCAATCGGTGCCATCTTTCCAAGCTCTTCTTATCTACGATCGGAAAATTGGGTTTTTTTTGTTTCGTGCGTTACTTGTGGTATGCAATGGATGAATATAAGTGATTCACCTTGTTATGCTATTTATAAAGGAGGATTAGGTATTTTATTTGGGCTAGATTTACTATATATTTATAAGAATACATTTGAGGTACATTTTTGTGGGTGTAATTGAAAAAGATAAGAAGTTATGATATTAGTTGTTACGATATAAAAGTGTAAAATATTTATTAAATATTTTATTTTAGTTTTTAATTAATTTAGAATATATTATATAGCATAAATATCTCAACAAACTAATTATTATATTTAAATTTTTCTAATTTTAATTTAATCATAATTCAAATTTAAATATTTTATATAATCATAATTCAAATTTATTTAATATTATAAATTTATTTTACTTTTCATGTATGCATGTTACTCCATGCTAAGATTAAATGTTCATTTTCAATCAAATCTTCTTTTAGTTGCGCTAACGCTTGTAATTATATACAGTGCTTTTTTTTATAAGAATGAAATTTTTTATGAAATTTTGATTTTGATTAAAAAAACAAAAATTAGATGTTTGAGAATATAATATAAATCTTTATCTTCCTACTGACAACAACAATATAATATTATTATAAGAAAATTTGTTCAAGAGTATAATTGAAATAATGAAAAAAGTCAGCCCAAAATTACCTATTTTCTTTATATATATAGTAGAGAATAGATACCAGAGTTAGACCGACACTTTGTGCTCATCTGTCATCTTCTTATTGTGTTAATGCGTAATAAATTATGAATGATAGTTTTTATTAAATTTGATTAAAATTATAGTTATAAATAATAGATATTTTTCTTTCAAAAAGAATAGATATTTTATACTTTTATATTATAACAAACTATACTTATTTATTTCAATGTTACCAACAATATTATAACAAATATAATATGAATTCTTATCTTTTTGAACGACATCAACAAAATAGCATTATTATGATCAAATTTGCTTAAAGGTGTAGTTTTTTTTGTTACAAAGCTAAATTTAAGGGTATAGTTGAAAAGAAAAAAAGTTAAAACGATTTACTTTCGTATAGAATAGTATACATATATTATAGATATATAATATTGATTGATTGATTTTGTTTGATATAAATAGAATACACCTTCCTAAAAAAAAAGAGAATACACCCCTTTTTTGTTAGATTTTTATTGGTCAATTTTACTCGCTACTTACTATTAAAATAACTGAATGAGCCTAAGAAGAGATAAAGATTTTTTTCTGCAGACTAATAAAATATGTAGGGGAATATTCCTTAAGTTCTATTCAAAAACAAAATAGGTATGAGCCTTAAACTTAATTCAAAATTTAAAAAGAACTTAAAAATGTTATTCGTGCAGATATAATGATTTCAGAGGCTTCGCAGAAGTGTTTTGAGCTTAAAATCAATAATAAAAATACTCCTAACAAAAGAGTAATATACTTTGAACTTTTCATGTATGGTAGGAATCTTCAATACATAGAGGAATATCTTATGAACAACTATGCAAAAAAAAAAAAAAAGAACAAACAAAACAACTATCAATTTTCCATAAAAAAAAAAAAAAAAAAAAAAAAAAAAAAAAAACTATCAATTTCCTTAGGTTGTTGTTCTTGGTGTATGCCATTCAACTCTAAGGACGAAATTGTGGTAGTCTATCCCATTGAGTCTTTCAATAGCACTTTGAGCAGCTTCCTTGGTGCCAAAGTTAACGAAGCCAAGACGGGCACTACAACCAGAGTTTTGATCAACTGCAACATCGGCACTGATGACATGACCAAAAGGCTGGAAAAGCTGAAGCAAATCAGGGTTCCTTGTCTCGGACGGGAGGTTGCTTACGACCACCAGAAAAGAATTCTTGTTCTTGTCATCATCGGATGACCAAGTAGTCATCTCTTCCACAAAAGCCTTCAGGTATGGAGATATAAACATACCAGCAATAGGAGGTATATAATCAATACGAAAAAGGGGACTATAAACAGTATGACTACAACTTCTTGGACATGGAAAACTGTCATCAAACTCAAGCTCATTGCCGAAACCTGTAGACAATACATATCGTTAGATTACAAAATAGTGAAAAACTTGTATCGGAGATAAATTATAGAAAAAACATAAAAGCGAAATCCTTATTGTCATCATATGAAAACCACCATGAGGGATCGTCAACAGGAGGAATATCCATAGTGCCCATGCAGTCTTCACACCATGACTTCATCGGTTCCCTCTCAATCGGTGTCATATTTCCAAGCTCTTCTTATCTTCGATGGAGAATTGAGTTTTTTTCTTGCGTGCGTTACTTGTGGTATGGAACGTGTTAGGAAATAACAGGGCCTCAGGGTCTTTTTCAGAAACTGCTCCACCTGAACAATTTCTCTTTAAATGCTCAAACATTCCACACTTCCAACACGACATATTCTTTGCATGAATCTTCTTCCCATTAGCCCCACTTCTAGTTAACAACATTGAGCTTGATGAAGTGCTTTCATCACTTTTCATCCTCCTTTCTTCAGAAATAATTTTAGTTGCAACTTCTTCAAAACTCAAACTTTCCTTCCCATACATCAAAACAGGTTTGAGATGAACATAAGAAGATGGAAGGGACAAAATGAACCTTAAAGCTTTATCTTCATCATCAATCTTAACTTCAATTTATTCTAACTCAGAAACAATATTATTCAAAGTACTAAGATGATCAGAGATTTTTGTACCCTCATCCATGCGCAAATTGTGGAATTGCTCCTTCAGCAACAACCGATTTGAGATGCCCTTTGCCTGATACAACCCTTCGAGCTTTTCCCAGAGCTCCTTGGTTGATGACAGATTATGCACATTCGCAAGAACATTCTTTGCAAAACACAGACGAATTGCACTTGCAGCCCTCAAATCTAGTTCCTCCCACTTATCGGCCTCCATCTTGGAAGTGTTTCCTTTCAACGCCTTGTGTAAACCTGATTGTATCAGCACATCCTTGACTTGTACTTTCCACAAGCCAAAGTTGATTCTTCCATCAAACTTCTCTATGTCAAACTTCATTGCACTTGAATAAGACATAGCAGTTGCACAGTACCACCCCTCGTATGCAAACCACCACGAGGGATAGCGAACAGGAGGTTTATCCATAGTGCCGACACCGTCTCCACGCCGTTTCATCTCCGGTTCCCACTCAATCGGTGTCATCTTTCCTAGCTCTTCTTATCTACGATCAGAGAATTGAGTTTTTTTTCTTGTGTGCGTTACTTGTGGTATCAAATGGATATGGGTGTAACCTATTCACCTTGTTCTGCTATTTATAAATGGGGATTGGGTATTTTTTTGGGCTTGGTTGTCTTTTTCGGTTTCACTTATACTCTTAAATTGGTGACGTTTAAAAAGATATTGTTTGTTATAGTGTGAAAGTACAAAAATATCTATTAGATATTATATTTCAGTTTTTAATTAATTTAGAATAGATTTACGTCAAAAAAAAATTAGAGTAGATTATATAGCATGAATATCTCAACAAACTACTCATTATATGTCTTCGTGAGCAGCAGCCTAGCTCAGTTACTGGGAGGTATAATGTATAATATATGTAAGGTTAGTGGTTCAAACCTCGGCCACAAAAAAAAAAACTACTTATTATATTTTAAATTTTCTAATTTTTATTTAATAATAATTCAAATTTAAATAATATTATATATTTATTATATTTTTCATATGTGCGTGTCACTCCCATGCTAATTGGTATAATTGAATGTTCATTTTCAATCAAATAATATTTTTTTATTATAACATACTGGCAAAAAGACGAGCATTCATGTGTCCGTCTTTATGATTTTGTATTGCGCTAACGTTGGTAATTATGAACATTTTTTTTTAAGGCCAATGTTTTTATGAAATTTTGATTTTAATTAAAAAAAATAGAGATGAGATGTTTGAGAATTTCAAAGTATAACAAACTCAATAAATTATGTTTATCTTTTTCAATGACATCCACAATATAGCAAATATGATATAAATCATTATATTTTCTAATGACACCAATAAAATAATATTATTATAGAAAAATTTGTTGAAGGGTATAATTCGAAATATGAAAAAAGACAGACCAAAATCACATATTTTCTTTATATATAGTAGAGAATAGATAATAGTGTTAAACCGACACCTTGTGCTCGTCTGCCCTCTCTTCATATTGCGTTAATGCGTATAAATTATGAATCGTAACTGTTATGAAATTTTCATTAAAATTATAGGTATAAACATAAATAATAGATATTTTTCTTTTAAAAAAATTGATATTTTGTATTATCATATTGTAACAAATTATACTTATATTTTTCAATAATACCAACAATATAATAATATAACAAATATAATATAAAATCTTTTTTTTTTAATGACAGCAATAAAATAGCATCTTATGGTCAAATTTGCTTAAAAGCATAATTAGAATGAGAAAAAATCAACTTAAAACGATCTACTATTTACATAGTATATATAATAGTATAGATATATATGATATATATTATTGATTGATTGATTTTGTTTGGTATATATACCAATATATAAATAGAATACGTCATTCAAAAAATTGAATAGAATACACCCCTTTTTTTTGGTTGGATTTCTATTGGTCAATTTTACTCTCTACTTACTAAAATAACATATTTATTTAAAAACAATGTAACCAATTCTCTCAAATACCACTATACAAAGGAAATACATCTTTTTTTCTTCGCTGGACTTGTATTGGTCAATTTTACCCTCTACTTACTAGCTATCAAAATGACATGATGTTAAAAAATGTAACAGATTCTTTTAAAAAAATTAAGAAACAAGACAAAGATAATCTATACCAATATCTATAACAATATATAAATGGAATAATGTTCCCTTAACAAATAAGGATGACTAACTTATATAAATATATATATTTTGTTTGAACAAGAGATTTTAATCAAAAGTGAATGGATCATGAATAGGGTTGGGAATAGGCCAGGTCAGGTCAGGCTTTGATAAGCCTGAGCCTAGCCTACAAAAAGTTTTGCAAGCTTGAGCCTGGTCTATGGCCTATCATAGGCCTATTTTTTTCCTGGTCTGGCTATTTAAAAGTCTGGCCTGACCTGGAAGCCTATTTACAGGCCTACTTTATATAAAAGTCATTAAATATTAAATTTTATCTACTTTTAAATAGGCATAATTGGCCTTAAAACCTATTTCACTATAAAGCCTCTCTATCACTATAAGGCCTTAAAAGCCTATTTCACTATAAGGTCTTAAAGCTTATTTAAAAAGTCTATTATTTGAGTTGTTTTCATGATTTTTATGTTTAATATAAATTATATATTAATATAAAAAAATAAATTTTAATAATATGCATAAATAGGCCGGCCTATCAGGCTTCGTAGGCTTTTTTTGATAGCCTAAGCCTGACCTATTTACTTAAATAGGCTTTTTCAAAAGCCTAAACCTAGCCTGACCTATTTACTTTCCATATATGGTAGGAAATAGGAATCTTCAAAACATAGAGGAATATCTGAAGTTTGAAACATAGAGGATAAATTTCAATTGTCAAAAAAGAACAAAAGATAAAACTTCAAAGTACAGTCAACAACCATCCAATTATCCGAATCATCAAATTCAACTGTATAAAAATTAACAGTTACCCGTCAAAAAAAAACTAATTATTAATCAGTTAGTTATTGATCTGCAATTAATTAGGATTAGAATCTTCTAAATAAAAATTATTATCTTCGAAACGGTACGGTTGAAATTGAGAATCAATATAAAGATATTTTTCCAATTAAAAAACACGCTTTCTTCGCCTTATATATACACGTGTTTCAAATATTTCCTATTCTTAGCCACCATCTTAAATTTCTTTGCTAGGTCTTTGAATTGAATTATCAACATAAATTTTTCTCATATATAAACTTCCCAAATATTTGTTTCCTTATTAACACAAGACGCGACTCTTCAAGGTTTCTCTCATACTACTATTTTATTCCTTCCTCCAACAAAATAGAGTAACACACCAAACCAAACCAAAAACCTCAAAGTAACAAAACATGAACTGGGTTCGAGGTAAGATGCTAGGTTGCGGCACCTTCGCCACCGTCAACTTAGCCACACACCCACAGAATTCCGATACCTTTCCGTCTCTCACCGCCGTCAAAACCTCTGATACTTACGGCTCCCATTTTCTCGTAAACGAGAAACAAATACTTGATAGTTTAGGATCATCCCCACATATTATCAAGTGTTTTGGTCAAGATGAAACTTTCGAAAACGGTGAAGAGTGTTGTAATATTTTTCTAGAATATGCTGCCGGTGGTACTCTCTCCGACCAACTCAAGAATCATGGTGGTAAGTTGCCGGAGAATCTTTTTCGGCGTTACACTAGGTCTGTCGTTCAAGGACTCAATCATGTTCATGAAAATGGTTTTGTTCACTGCGATGTGAAGCTGCAAAACATTCTTGTATTTGAGGATGGCGAAGTTAAGATTTCGGATTTTGGCCTTGCTAAGGAGAAAGGTTTAAAACATGGTGGAAAATTGGAATGCAGGGGAACTCCGTTGTATATGTCGCCAGAAGCAGTGAATGAGAGTGTTTATGAATCGCCGGCAGATATATGGGCTCTTGGTTGCGCTGTTGTGGAGATGGTTACGGGTAAACCTGCATGGAATGTAAGTAGCGGTTCAAATATGTGGTCATTGTTAATTCGAATTGGGGGAGAAGACGAATCACCATTGATTCCAGATGAATTATCACAAGTCGGAAAAGATTTTCTCGAAAAATGTTTCATTAAGGATCCTTTGAAAAGATGGACTACACAGATGCTTTTGAAACATGAGTTTATCTCAGGTGATGAAACTGTTTCATTGCTGAAAGAGTTGCCATTGTTAATATCACCGTCTCCGAGAACTCACTTCGATTTTCCTCATTGGGCTTCTTCTAGTGTTAGGACTTTGCCTCCTGATGCAAAGGAATTATGTGAACTGAAATTTGAGCAAGGTTTTTGTTCACCAGACGAGAGGCTTCAACAACTAGTCACAGATCAAAGACCGTTAGATTGGTCAGAATCCGATGCTTGGTGTTTTGTTCGGTCAAATTAAAATTTTGTTAATTCCCCTTTTGTTTTTTAAGCTAGAACAGTCATAATATAAAGATTCATTGTTTTGACGCCGCATTGGCGAGTGTATATACCGAAATTGATTTGTTCTTTTATGTTCATTGATGTTTTTTATTTACTTTTTTAATTTATGTTCTAGTTTTCTAGCAATGATTATGAATGAACTTTGGCAGCATTTCAGAAACAATATATATGAATTGTTCCTAAAACATTAAAATGTTAACCAGAAGGATAAAGATTTCAAGAGGTATATATTATGCCCTTGACATTACTAGTACTCTATGAACTGCAGAAATGGATGCGCTTGCTTTTGTGTCACTTTCACTAAACAGAGATAAATGATATTTTGGGCATCAGTTCTCCAAGGTGATACTAACATCAATAAAATTCAGATGCAAAAGAAAACAGAGATTACTTCAATGCAATGCAATCGTGTTTAAACTTTAAACTTTCCATAGATGGTAGGAAATAGGAATATTCAAAGTGTAGAAAAATATCTCATGGCAGAATTGAAATTTTTACAATCAAGTCATTGATCTCAAGTAATGTGTTCCACCTAAAAAGAAATCCTTCGAGAAAACCTCAGTTTAATTCATAGGTGAACTATTCATTGTCGGATTGTACAAACAAAAAATATACTAAAACATATAATAGATGAAGCATATTCTCATTATTTATTTTTTCTAACCCACAGTAATAATTTATTTTTTCAATTTCCCTCTCTTCACTCACAAAAACCACATAGACTGCACTAATGTGGCAGAAGATGATCAAGTTCTTAGTTAGCATGGTGGGATTTGAATTATTTTAATGCTTATTGAAGCTCCATCCTCAAAGATGGTTTTACTTGGCGAGTGGGCTTCAAGAACTCTTCCTTCTAGTTTAGCCATCAAACTTCTTTCTACCCCTTGTGGACTATAATCCCTTTTATGCATGTTAATGATCTTGCTCTAAAAATAGTCGATGTTTGTGACTCATCTCCTCTATACTCAATTGTCTCAAGCCATCATTGATGAAATCATTAATTTAAATCTTCACTTCAACTCCAAAGTTGAAGATACTTTCATTTGTTCTGAAAATACTAAATAGAGCAATGGTTTTTAAGCGTATAATTGTCAATTTTATATAAGGTCTTGGATCTGGTGCCTCCATCTCCTAAAAAGGACCAAGTTCCTTGTTTAGTTGGCTTGCAATCATCGTGTGTCAATCATGTCATTACTACACAACGTAACTTGGATCCCAATGGTCTTTGTACTTGGTGTAATGCTCATGATGAGTCTTTCCTTCAATTTATTAGAGACTATTTAGCCTCTAGAAATCTTTGTCATGCCCTTAATTTCTCAAATATTGACTTCCTTGGCTAAGAATGGCTTATCTTCGCTCAACTCTAACACTTTGTCCACATTTGTTTCGTGGTCTTCGAATAATTTTAATGCTTATTGCTTCTCCAACTCACCAATTCTTCATTATGGTCTTACCATGGAAGATCCCAATATGATTTTCACTTCCATCTCTTGCTTCCCTATAACTCTCAATTAGTGACCCAAGATGATATATGGGTTAAATGGAACTCCTCCAATCAAGCCATTAGAACTAAATTTGGGGTTTTGCTTCATCGCCTTTCCTAGAATCAGATCTCAAGTTTCTCGGGGCTCATTGCAGAATCCTCCGAAATTCTTAAGTCGAATTTCATGGCACCTATCATGGGCTTTTATTTGCTAAGCAATTGAATCACCATTATGTAATTTGCTTCAAAGGCTCTCTTCATTGCATTTTGACATCCTCCATGATCCAACTCGAAGATTCCACAAATTTGCTACTTTGATCCAAGATATTAAAGATTTACTTCATCGATATTGGCATATCGGCATCGCCTACATTCTTTGAGTATGAAACAGATTTGTTGATGTTTTTGCTAAATTATGTGCTTCCTCTAGCATAGATTACATTATCCATCTTTCCCGTGCGCTCCACTTTATGGAAACTAGACTTCGTTGAGTGTAGTTTCTGATCTTTTTTCTTTACTTTTATTTTTTATTTCTTTAGCCTTGTAAACAAAAAATATATATAAACTATGTCATTACGTGTCCATTAAGCATGGTTGAAATAGAAATGCAATATTCAATTTAGCTTATGTTTGTTCCCTCAAAAAAAAATAGCTTATGTTTGTAAAGACTAATTTTTTTAACTTATAAATTCATATGATAAATTTTGTCAAAAAAAATTCATATCGCAAAATTAAATATGTGTAGAGACTAACAAAAAAAAGGAGACTAACAACCCAAAGAAGAAACAACTAAAAACTAACTAAAATTAAATAGTAACAAGTGTAGAGAAAATGAATTCAGAGGAATCATCATCTAAAATAATCTTCAAACTCATACAGAAGAATGTTGTGAAGGATGCCTATATTCATAATGTTCATTACCTCATGATATATAACATTTTTTTCCCACTAGTTTATAGTATGTTTTTAAAATGTTACTTTAAGTAATGTTTGAGTTTATAGTGTTTTCATTTTTATCGTTATTATTTTTACTAAAAACTTATTTTTACCCGTTATTATAATTTAAAATAAAAATAAGAGTGATAAGTGTATGCGTACCAAAGATCAACAAACGTCACCACTACATACAAGAAATATATATATATATATATATATATATATATATATATATATATATATATATATATATATATATATATATATCAACAAACAAAACTCAGTCAAACAAAATATGTACTTGCATAAGAAAATACGCAAATAAAAAATAAAATAAAACTTAGACGAACAGCAACTGATTTTTTTTAAAGGAGAAACTGATTTTTTTGACAATTGCAGAAACTAATTTAATTATAAAAAAAAAAGTCTATATTTGATTGGTAAATTCAAAATTACCAACTTCTAAATTCTTTTTTAGGAGAATTTCTAACTATTTGTTATGGGATCTTCTGAATATCTTATTCATTAAAGTAACATTAATATAAACTCTTTTAATAAAAACAATATACGGTTGTTAGCTAATTGAAACACTAATTTTCTCATACTAATTTTCCCCTCTTTAGTGAGACTCGAACTCAAAACCCTTAACTTTTATCGGTCTATCCTTCTTTCAGATTTGAATTCATGACCTTCAACTTTTTATCTCAAATTAGTTGAATTACTCATCTCCACCTCTTTTGAAGGCGTTAGTGGGCTCAAACTCGGTACTTTCAGCTTTAATGTGTTTTTTTAATCACTTAATCATATTTAACATTAAGGTTTTCTAACGAGCAATTTTTAAGGATTCTTAATTAAGAAAATGTTAATAAAAAAGTTAAATAGTTTAATTTTGGCTTAAACGCACGATTCACCCCTAAGTTTGCAAAAGTAGCGATTTTAGCCCCTTTAAAAAAAAGACAAAAGTGCACATGTTCTTTTGACCTCTAATTTAAGGGAAATATGCTTTTTTGACCCCTTATCTTTGCAAAAAGTTGCGATTATGACCCATATGGCGGCTTCTCAGCAACTTTGCAACGTTTAGGGGTTAAATTTACATTTTTTTTGTTAGAGGGTCAAAATCACAACTTTTAAAAGTTAAGGTGTCAAAAATGCACTTAAGTCTTTAATTTTCAATGCATTGAATTCTTCAATTTAGGTAAAAAAAATAAAATCTATAGGTTGTTAAATATTACTCTTAGGACCCTCATTACCATTTTGCTTAACATTATTGTTAATATTAGAGTAAATTACAATCTTCTTCCCTTTTGAAAGATGTTTGAATTACATTCAACTTCTCTCTTATGTTAAAATATACAATATATTCCCCTCTTATGCAAAACATATATTTTTTTAACAAGCAAAACATATTAGAAAATATTTCACTCATCACCTTTGAAAGAAGCTTGAATTACATTTCTCATTCTTATGTTAAAATCTACAATATCATCCCTTAATAAGTTTTTTGATTTCTAGTAATCTATAAAAAAAAAAAAAAATCAAATACACTCCGAAAAAAAATAGTATTGTGGGTCCACCTTAATATAATTAAAATTCAAATTCATATTTTTTTCTCTATTTTTTATTCACAATTTTATTAACATCTAGTTTTAAACTCTATTATAAATTATAAAACAACACAAAATAAAATTAAAATGAGTGAAAAATTACTAAAGTTGATAAAATATGATTATTTAAAAATGAATTTTATATTCTAAGTTATAAAATTAATAACAAAATATTTAAATTTAATCATCATTGACATTTAAATTACAAATAAATGATTTTTTTTAAATGGCATTTTAAAATTAATAGATATCGTTAAAATAGATTAAATTGTAGTGCATATTATTTGTAATTCAAGCATCTCATGCAAAAGGAGAGTTTAAGTCTTATTTTTTTAAGGAAGAAGAGTGTATATTTTAACTTATATCGGAGATGAGTGTAATTTAAGTTTTTTTAGAAGAGATAAGTATAATTTACTCTTAATATTATCATGAAATAGATTAATATAGAAAATCAAATTAATAAAGAGTTTAATTATGGTGGGTTGACCGTCCAAAATAATTTTGCTCACACGATCAATCAAAACATTTTTGAATTACTACGTCAATTAAAAACATAGCAATAATTTAATTGATGTGGTAATTAAAAATGTTTTAATTAATTATGTGTGCAAAATTGTTTTGGACGGTCACCTCACCACCATTAAATTCATTAAGAAAAAGGATAGAATAGTCTCTTTTTTAATAGTCCAAGTCTATATTAATATTAAGAGTAAATTACACTCCCCTCCCCTCAAAGATACTTGAATTACACTCCCCTCCCCTCTTATGTTAAAATATACACTCCCCTCCCCTCTTATTTAAAATATATTAGAAAATATTTCACTCCCCTCCCCTAAGAGAAGCTTGAATTACATTCCCCTCCCCTCTTATGTTAAAATCTACACTTTAATCCCTCAATATTTTTTTTATTTCTAATAATCTAACACACTTTGAAAAAAAATAGTATTGCGGGTCTATTTTAATATAATCAAAATTTGAATACATATTTTTCTTTATTTTTTATTCACAATTCCATTATCATATAGTTTTAAACCCTATACAAAATATGAAACAACCCAAAATAAAATAAAAATATATGAAAAATTACTAAATACAATAAAGCATGGTTATTTAAAAGTTAGTTTTATACTATAAAATATGAAATTAATAGCAAAATATTTAAATTTAATTATCATTGATATTTAAATTATAAAGAAATGAATTTATTTTTCTTAAATGGTGGTTCAAAATTATTATATATCATAAAAATATTTATTTAAGTTATAATAGATTAAAGTGTAGTGCATATTTAATTATTAAGGGAGAGGATTGTAATTCAAGCATCTTATAGGGAAGGGGGGTATACATTTTTCTTTTCAAGGGAGGGGAGTGTATATTTAAACATATGAGGGGAGGGGAGTGTAATTCAAGCATCTTTGAGGGGAGGGGAGTGTAATTTACTCTAATATTAATTAAGTATATTTAAGGACGTACCTAACAAAGGAAGGGGGTTGTAGCAAGACGTCAATATAACGCGCGTTTGTTCCTTAATCACTCCTTATGAATGAAATGAATTCATCATTTGTTCCTTAATCTGCTTTTTTTCTCTTCCTTCACCAAATCCATATCCTTCTTTCTGTTGCTATCTGCAACTGCTCTTCTCTCAGTCACAGACTTTTTACCTTCAAGAACAAAAAGTCTGTGACTCAATTCTTCTCTAACCAAAAAAACAAAAAAACAAAAAAAAAAAACTCCTCTAATCACAAAAGCAGAATGAAGGTAAGACAAATATAATGTCTATGCATCTTCTACTAATCATATTATTGCATTCATTAATTGTATTTATATCTACATTAATCATACTTTTCTTATTTCGATTAATTTCTCTTATACATTAATCATTTTCTCTCTGCCTATTGTTTTTAATTCATACAATGTTTCGTTTTCTTCAGAGATTACAAAGCAACATTCATCTCCAAATCTTTGTCTTAATCGTCATTTGTTTCTTCACATATTCATCCAGCTTGAAGGTTAATTTTTTAATTTTCGATATTTACTATTTTGTTATTTTTGTCGTTTGTTGTTTCTAACCATGTACGAGGTAGCAGATCGGAGAAACATGCGGTTCATGTGATGCTGGTCTTACATGTCAAACATGTCCTGCAAATGGAAATACACGACCCAGATGTAGCAGGATACAATCTTCAAACCCCATTAACAAAGTAAATATTTTTTTTCTAAATTCTAATTGAATTTTTAATTAATTTATGTTCCATTTTTTTATTTTTGTTTTTTTTATGATAATGTGAAGGTGAAAGGTTTACCGTTTAATCGGTATTCATGGTTAACGACGCATAATTCGTTTGCTTTGGCTGGTGCAAGATCAGCCACTGGTT
Source organism: Medicago lupulina (assembly GCA_958299785.1). Classification (NCBI taxonomy): domain Eukaryota; kingdom Viridiplantae; phylum Streptophyta; class Magnoliopsida; order Fabales; family Fabaceae; genus Medicago; species Medicago lupulina. The sequence continues at coordinate 5,687,226 of OY283146.1, read as the reverse complement.
CTATTATCCTTGCACCTATGAACCAGGATGACACTATTGCTGATCAACTCAAAGTAAGATTTGCTTTCCCTTTGCATATTTTTATTATTATTATGGTAGATTATAATATAATGTTGTAGCATATGAATGTGATTAGTCAGTCTATCGGAATTTGTATCAAAAGATGTTTTAGTACTTTAGTATGTGAATGTGATGTGAATAAAGAACAAAGATTGAATATTGAAATTGAGGTTCCAGCTCAACTAGTTTTGATTTATTAGTAAAAATTATTTGGCGTCTCTTATGTGACAACTAAGAAATGGTCTATGGTCTTTTTTAATGTTGTAACAATTTTTTTTCGGTCCTGTATGTTTTGGTTTCACTTCTAAACGACTAAAATTGATTCTACTTGTAGCTATAGATTGGAGCTTTTGAGTTTAAAATTGATTCTAACACTCAAATTTGTTGTTTGGTTCACTTTTAAGTAATATATCCTAACATAAATCATTTTAGTTTCAACTCATTTTTATCCAGAATTAATTTTACTGAGTCAATTTATTCAAAGTCATTTTTATACAACCAAACGTACACTTCTACCTTTCTAGTTTCTACAGTCAAACAAACGCAATAGGCTTGATAAAATATGGAAGTTCATGCATACACGGGATTGATCCTTCTCTTCCTGTGGGCCATTTTTTATTAATTATTCCCGTGGACCTTCTTTAATATGATGCATTGTAGTATATAGTATAAAATTAGTTCGTATATGTTTTGATGTCATAAAGCTTAATAAAATAATTTGCACCAAAAAATTTATTATGTAATGTCTCTTTACATCAGTTTATAGATCTGAAGATACTTACTTAAAGGGGTAAATGTTGACCACATAATTGAAGTGGGTGTAGTGTAGATGGCACGGTTGAAATAAAATTAGTGATAGTTAATAGTAGTAAATAAATAAATAATTGGAAATTGGAAAGAATCTAAACGCTACTAGTTGTTGGATTAGTTGGTGTACTAAAGCTATAAAGTAATACGAAATTAACATAGAATAATTTAATTTTGGATAAAAGAAAGCTCATGATGAACAACCTTGAAAGCACACATCTTACTTGTTAAGGAAAATATATTTGTTCAATGGGAATCATGTGCAACTACACAATAATTCATGTATGCAGTAGTTGTCTCATGTTTTATTTAGAGAAAGAAAAAAAAAAAGGGAAACAACCACTATAAAATTATATTACTTGTAAAAGCAAAACACTACTAACATGCCTTTTTCAATTATCTTTTTATTAATGAGAGAACCATATTTTAAGTTTAGATGCTGATGTGATGAATGAATTAGTCATAGTCACATTTTTTATGATAGAATAAATCAGTCACAATTACAACATGATACGGTACTCCATTTGAATAATTCACACATTAGATCAGCAATTTTATAAACCAAAGAAAACAATTTTGTATTCTGATCTGGAGATGAATTTATACTGAAACATCTCATTTATTGACAATTTGATCAATTTTGAACTATGAACTCTATTTATACATATGAGTTCATATAAAAGTGATAAAGATAACTAACTTAACTAACTCTTCACTTTGTAGTTCACTTATCTATGTATCTATTGTGTATCTTAACAGAATGGTGTTCGAGGATTTATGTTAGATATGTATGATTTTCAAAACGACGTATGGTTGTGTCATTCTACTGGAGGCAAATGTTTCAACTTCAGTTCATTCGTAAGTGTGTGGCTCTACTATCTGCTTATATTATTACTTCATCAATCATTAATGACATACCATAAACTTTCGTCTGTTTGGTTGATTTTGTAACGTCCATTTGTCTGTGTCTATCAATGATCTGCAGATACCTGCAGTAAACGCGCTTAGAGACATGCGTTCATTTCTGGACGCAAATCCATCTGAAATAATCACCATCTTCATTGAGGATTATGTTAGAGCTCCTGCAGCCCTAACTAAGGTCTTCCAAGCTTCAGGGATTAACAAGTACTTGTTCCCGGTTGGTCGGTTACCCAAGAACGGTAGCGATTGGCCTATTGTCGATGACATGATCCTGAACAATCAACGATTTATCGCATTCTCCTCGAGATCTTCCAAGGAAGCAGCTGAAGGCATTCCTTTCGTGTGGAAATACGTCGTAGAAACCCAATGTGAGTAATTGCATGCCTCAAAAACATGTTTTAACTACTTGCACTTATTTTTGTCATGTGACGTGACGCAATGTATATAAAAGATAGATGAAGACGTTGTCATGTGATGCATGTGCAGTAAATAAGTGAATTGTGTTTTATAAATAGTATGATACGACTATGGAAGCTAATGAACTATGATTGTATATGTTTGAGAATTTTAGATGGAGATGAAGGTATGCAACCAGGTTCTTGTCCGAATCGAAATGAATCGCCACCGATGAACACAAAATCTAGGTCATTAGTTCTGATGAACTTTTTTCATACTGCACCGAATCGTTCTCGGGCCTGTGCCGACAATTCAGCTCCATTACTTAGCATGATGAAGACTTGCCATGAAGCAGCCGGCAACCGATGGCCCAATTTCATCGCTGTTGATTATTATCTGGTAGTTATATAGTATTTGTCTAAATTTTCATCAAATCATTAATCGCAAAGGTTAATTTATACTGATGATTTGTTAATTATGATTATGATGTTATAGAGGAGTGATGGTGGAGGAGTACCAGAAGCTGTTGATGCAGCAAACGGTCGTCTCACTTGTGGATGTGAAAGCATTGCTTATTGCAAGGTTTGATTTCTGCATCCCAAAATGACTAAACAATAGCATATGCTGCATATTCATTGGAAACATTTTACCATAAACTTTACCTTATTGTATTTAACTGTTTACTACTATATGTTCAGGCAAATGGTACGTTTGGTTCATGTGATGTCCCTCCAATTTCTCCACCTCCACCTGCTTCAGAAGCTGCACCAAATGGAAACCAAAAGTCTCCTAATAATAATCAAGCAAGCAATGCATGTAGTGGTAGAACAGCTATGATGATGCAATTGGTTGTGTTAACTTTGGTCACCACAACTTTCTTAGCATGGTTATAAAATGCTTCTAGTTTTGCAGTGTTGTTAATCATGTGAAAATATGTATATGTATGTTGTATGTTGTACACATTGAGTCATTTGATTCCTAGTGTTATTGTATGGAATCTGAGTCCTTTTTTCATCACTCGGCACTTTATGGTTGTGTTTTGACTTTTGGTCTGTTGAATGATTCACAACTATTGGTTGCATACTTACATAGGCATAAGCTGTTTTTGGTTTAAGTTCAATTTATTGCCGACAAGTTACTTAAGTGAACTACCAAATTTGAGCTGGAGCAAGCCATGACAAAAATGTCTTTTCAGGTTATGCAACTTAGATCTAGTGAAGATTTGTGAGATGAGGTAGGCATCAATTGTGGGGGCTTCATATTTCTCACATGACAAAAGTTGAATGGTGGCCACTTATGAGATACCTTATAAAGATGAATCGATTTATGGAACTCTCATTATACAGCTGTCAGAGGTTCTTTGTGTTAAAAAAAAAAAGAAGCTGTCATGGTCTTTCTAAATCACAACATAAATTCCCCACTGAGTGACACATGGAGCTAATGGACCACTGTATTGAAGTGAAGATAATTTGTTTTCTAGTGGCAACTATTTAACATGAATGTGTTGTTGTTATGTGTCTCACTTGTATGCATCATAGTAGTAATTGTCCATCAAGAAGAAAAAAAAGTGTGCGCATCATCTATGGCTGCTGCATTGTGTAGGGCGGTTCATGGTTCGGTTCAGGAATTGAACCATTATAACAGTAAAACGGAAACTTTTTTGGTTTGTCTTGAACCGGTATAAAGATTCGGTACACTGGTTCTGTGTTTTGAACTGAACCAAAACTACCTTTACAAAAAAACCTAAGTGTATTTCTCTGAAGGTTCGATTCAGATTTGGCTGTGGCATGTAGAGAATCCAAGTCCAAAAAAACTGCATTAGCTTTTAATGTGATGTATGCATATATGTACATCTCAACTCCAGTTACTTGATGTAAGTTACTGGCTTCTCTATGTTTTAGTCATACAATAAAATGTTCAAGACTTCAAAGAGATCAAAACAGTCATTTATTGGATGAATTGAACCATATGACTATAATTTACATGACCAGCCTATAGCTAGAATACAATCATCCCCTCAAAAAAAAGACATGGGACAGAGAAAATGAAGAAATCTCAATGCGGAGTTATGCGAGTATACGCTGGGGTATAGAAGGTTCCAACAATCTAAAGCAAAAAGCACGTTTGTGTTGGCCTTTTGCAGTGACAGGTTGTAAAAGGAGGAGAGTAGCACAAGTTCTTTGTTGTCATTAAAGAGACAGCTATGCAAATTTATTGCTTCTCTGCTTCATGATTTGAACTTGTCTCATTAGTACACTTCTCATTTTCAAGCATACCATCATCAATTGATACAGTGGCCTCCTCTTTCGATCTACCCTCTATACTGGTGGTAGGTGAACTTCCTACGCCTGGATCCCTTCTAACTCGACGGTCCTATATCAATAAAGTTAAAATCGTACACTGTCAGTGGGAACATAAGAAATAGAAAACCAGGGATGCAAAGTAATGCTATTTCTTTATCGTGTTGGAAGTGATCCTTCTAACTTTGGTTTCATTTATTAAACTTCGATGGGGGGACCAGTCAGTTGGTGCGCAATGAACAACACTTGAATTTATATTAGTTCATGATCAAATATAAAGCTTGTAGATAAGCTAAGGACCACACATGGAAAAGAAGTTACTGCTAGCTATCAGCATAAATGAATCCGAATATCCATTTAGGTGTTGAGATATTTAGCCACATGATTTCTATATTGAAGAGGCTTTCATAACAATAATTCACTCATAAACTATGATACACACTAGTACCAGCAACTTAAATCAAGACACAAAATTAGAAACTAAATTTATCGGTGAATAGAAATTTGATAAATTGGTAATTTAATTTAGCGGGCAAGTGATCGCTTGTCATCCAGGCTTTATTGAAAATTAATGATATGAATCCTTTTAGCTGTCATATTTCAGATTAACATCTCAATTAATAAAAGGAACTGTATATCCACATGCTATGCTTCCTTATTCATTAACTATTACTATACTAAGGTTGAATTAATTGAAGCAGAAATGATGTTACCTCTTTGTAAGGTGAATCTTCAGCTTCAAGCATGTGTATTACATGCCCCATTTTAGGCCGCTTTTGTGCATTAGGGTCAGTGCAGCGTAAGGCTACAAGAAGAGCTCGCTTTAATGCCCTCGAAGTTGGTTTCTCTGGAAGCTTTGGATCCAACACTCCCTCTGGATTTCTGTTACTGACCATCTTCTTGAGCCACTCCACTAAATTCACCTGAAAATCTCGATTTTTCAGATTCGAACATAATAAACAATAACAGTGAGGTTCACAGTAGTGAAAAAATAAACCAAACCGAACCTCGTCTGCAGGACGACTATACTCGACTGGATTTCTGCCAGTAATCACTTCCATAATAAGAATTCCAAAACTATATACATCACTTCTTTCATTCAACATTCCAGTACTTGCATACTCAGGAGCTACATATCTGAGGAAATAAAAAAAAATACGTACAAATTATTTTCAACTCAAAATTCATGCATAGTTCTTCTAAGTTTTAATAGGACAGATAAAAGACGAAGGAGAATGTACAAACCCAAATGTACCCATGACCCGGGTTGTAATATAGCTGCTATCAGGGCTAAGGAGTTTGGCAAGACCAAAGTCAGAAACCTTTGAATTCCACTGCTTACTAAGCAAAATGTTGCTTGATTTAATATCGCGATGAACAACTTTAGGTTCCAGCCCTTCGTGAAGATAAGTCAATCTGTCGAAAATTAGTATCAGGAAAACCATTTCTTCCCAACAAATCCAAGATTGAACAATATAAAATGGAGAAAAATAACATCAAATGATGTTGCTGTTGCTTAGTGTTTTACCCTTTCGCCGTTCCAAGAATAATGTTCATTCGAATTTCCCAAGTTAAAGGACTACAAGGTCCAACATCACCATGTAACCATTGCTCCAAGTTACCATTGTCAACAAACTCATACACTAACATTCTGTTAAGAGAACAAAAACACCCCATCAGTTTATACTTATAATTATGATACTTGCATAAGCATAATATAGTAATAATGCAGAAATTAAAAGCATATAAATTAAATTAAACTAAATAGAACAACACTGGTACTACCTATGAGCTCCTTCAGCACAATAACCAAGCAACCTCACTAGATTCTTATGACGAACTCTTCCTATAGCTTCCACCTCAACCTTAAACTCTCTTTCAGCTTGTCCCCTAACATCATCCATTAAATTACACAAACCAAAGTTAGTTAAGCTTATTTCCAATGTAGAAGACCTTAAAATCTCCCTCTGGTTCCGGGGAAAAAAACTCTGGTAATCCAGAGTTCGGTCACGAGGTAATTAAGTCTAGCCAAGTATGGATAATAATTAAAGAAACGAACCTATTATTGAGCAAATTCTTAATAGCAATATTAGTATTATCCTTCAAAATACCATGATAAACAATTCCATAACCACCTTCACCAATAACATTATCAGGTGAAAATTCATTAGTAGCATCTTCCAATTCTCTTAAAGTATACCAATGACCCCAACCCAAATGAGAAACTTGAGGAATAACCGCATTAACTTGATCCAACGGTCGAGATTCTCGTTCTCCACTATGTTCAACAGAGCCACGATGTTCAGGGTAAGATATTCTATGATTCTTTCCTATCTCAAACTGAATTCTCTTGTAGCTTAAAGGAGCAGTTTCTTCTTCTGGGTGGTTTTGTTCGGAAGGTGGGTCGGGTTGAGGAAACGGGTCGGGTTGAGGTGGAACATCGAGGGTGATTTCAGGAACATCTTTGGAGATGTTTGGGATGGTTGTTTTTGTTTTTGTTTTTGTTTTGGTTTTTTTGGAGTTGTTGTGTTTGAAAGCAAGGTAGATAGAGATGAAGAAGAGGAGGAGAACGATGATGACACCGACAATGATGCCGAGGATGACGTAGAGACGGAGACCGAAGATTGAGGTTTGGTTTGAGAGTTGGTCGTTCATTGTGTTTGTGTTTGTGTTTGTGTCGGTGTTGTGCATTCTACGAAGAAAAATGAAGAATGCTCTGTTTTTTGAAGAACAGAGTCATGCGTGTGTGTGTGTGTGGTTAGAGAAAGAAACAGAGTTGAATTGAAAAACGTGTGAATGGATGAGAGATGAAAGAAGAAGAAGAAGAAGAAGAAGAGGAGGGGAAGGAGGCAGTGGCAGCTGGCATGGTGGGGTCTGTTGGTGGTGGTGAATCAATTGCAGTGTGTTTTGTTGTCTTTGAAGTGAGTGAGTGGAGCTACTGTTTGTGTGGTTTAGTTTAACTAGAGTAGATTCTTTGTTTGAAAAATGCTACTTGCATTATTACTCAAATCTAGTAATCTATACTTTCCTCTACAATGGGTCATAAGTGCTTTGATTAGTCAAACAATAAAAGATGTACTACTCATAAGTGCTTGTTTGGACCCAAATTCCATTTTGGACATTAAAGTAAAGTCGGTTATCACAAAAATTATGTTAATTTGTTTTGAATATGATTTTAAAAAATCTAGATTATGATACACAATGTATGTGAATATTTAGAGTTGTTAAATTGGTTTTGATTTATCAGATCAATCATCAGTTTGCATTTAATCATAAGTCAGACGGTAAGAAAACAGACATAAAATAAAATGAAAGTGATTATGATTGTTTGTCCTTGAATTTGTAATCATCACTCGATTTGATCCTTGATAGGAATAAGTGAATTGAGAGAGATTTGGATCATCTTGCTCTCCTTGTTCTCTCCTTCATTCTTCATCGGATTGTATATATCTCTATAAATTTTAGATAGAAGATCAGGTGCCGTTTAGCCTGGGAAAGGCCTGTTTTCCCACCATGGGAAAGCTAATTTTTAACCATTGAATTAAGTAGGGAACATAATTTTATCATGGTCCTTCGACACTAAATTTTTTCCACATCATCTTCCATCACCACCCTTCTCCCCTTCCTTTGTGCCTTATCCTCATCTGTAACCATGGCTTTTTATCACACCTCCATCCATCTTTTCAGTGCTAGAGTTCCATCAACTTCCATATGAAAAAACCACAACATATACAATGCTTACTTCAATAGAGTTTGTGGTTTTTCTATCAATATCAAAAGAATCATTGGAACAAACCAGCAGGTGTGACAGTTAATTCCAGAAAATCCATAACACACATGATTATTCGAATATTATGAACACTCCAGATTCATCACCATCATCTTCAACATCCCTGAAAACAAAACCCCGAAATGCAACTCTAAGAAAACAATCTGAAAAAAAACCAACATCAAATGACTCGAATCTAGAAAACTCCCACTCTAAATCTAGATTCAACCTCATGGATTAAAAATCTCATGTTTGCATTCACATAGAGACAATGATATATAAGGATTTGAAAAACATTATTAATCCATTTTTTCAAAACCAATTTCGATCACCGTCTAAGTTAAACATGGTGGTGGTGGTAGTTATGATGATTTTGTTTGGAAAGAGAGGATAGGAGAAGGTAGAGAAAGAGAGTGAGAAATCTGGTTGTGAGGTTGAAGAGAATTGGAGAAAAATCTAATGTTGAGGGAGCATGATAAGAGTGTGTTTTTCATTTGATCTAATGGTTAAAAATTAACTTTCCCGTGGTGGAAAAAACTAGCCTTTCCCAGGCTAAACGGCACCAGAAGATCAATATATAGGAAAGAATGATAAAAATAAGATAAAGAGAGATAGACATAGATTGGAGAATGCGGGAGTAAGAGAGAACAAGGGGAATGAGAGGATCTAATTTGAATGGAGGGAGGAGTTTGCTATTTCAAAAAATTCAATAATAAAAAGAGGACATATTTTTTGGCCCGATCCACCACACCAATATTTAACACGGCCTATCCATTGAGCTTCGAACTGACGTTAAAAATATTAAAAAACTAAGTCTCTGCTTAAAAAATAAATAAATTGAGCTAGCATGTTTAAAAAAGAGGGCATGCTAACAAGTGTCCATATCGCACTAGTTAAGCAGTAAAAGAAAAGACAAAGTTGACGTTAAAAATACCACTTTTTAAGTTTCAAAAAATAAAATACACAATTTTCTAAATAACATTTTCTTTTATAATACAATGAGTTAACATTTCCCTAAAAAATAAATGGTCCAAACAAAAAACAAGTTCCACTCTTATTAACCCACTCATCATTGTGTTTGTGTGTGCTCTCAATTCTTTGCGAAATAACAAGAGAGAAAGAGTTGTGACTCTTAGAGAGCGAAAGAACATTTACATGTAGTATACTAATAAGAATGTCTAAATGACACTCGTTAACATTTCGATCTTTTTTTAATAACCAAAAATAATAAATAAATAATTATATTGACTATAAAAGACACTAACAATTAGAGTCAACATATAAGAATCAGCAACTGAATATTGTTGATTTTTCATTTGTTTAGGAAAATTGCTTGATATCATACATTTTTTATAGTGTTTTTCTAAAAATATATTATATTCTTGTTTCTTTTAGGGACTACTCTATTATTGTTAGATTGCTTGATTGCAAATTGTAACACATAACAAGATATAATCATTAAATAATAGTGTAGTATGAAGGGGGTGATGACGTAGGTGATGTAGTTGCTATGGATTGTTCGTGATGAAAATACAAAAGTTGGTGATGGGTCATTGTCTAAAATCTAATGTACGAGAAGACATTGGCATTGCCCGTGAGTTTCATAGTGAAAATACGGAAGTTGATGATGAGCCACGGTCTCGTAAAGCGATTTTGTGGTGGTTCAACTTATAGGATTAACTATTGAGTGTACATTTAATGAGGGGTAAATTTGTAATAAATGATAATGTTTTTTAGAAAACAGGGAAAGAATAGAGTCCAAATACTTCAAATATGAAGTCGTATGGATAATCTAGAGATACTCTTGATCACCTATGATTTTTTTTTTTTTGAGGGATCACCTAAGAAATGTTAGAATTATTTGTCAAAACATTTGTCTGGATACTTACGTGACACCTTTTAGAATCGATGAGACAATGTTGTGAGCTGTCTTTTAATAAATCATAATTAAATGCCATTTTTATTTTTATGAACGACGGTAATGAGGAAAAAGATACTTAAATAGACAGATTCTAATTTAAAAATATAATAATTATTAGGTTGGACGTTGTGATCGAAGTTTAAACTTCAACTTTTATATTTATGTATACGAGTTTCTAATAAATATTGTCATTTTGTCTATCTACCAAAAAAAGTCAACATTAGATAAAAATATTTAGGTTATTAATGATGTTTTTTGTTTTTTTAGAGGATGGTCATTTTGTTGGTATCGTAGTTTTTTTAGGGGATGGTCATTTTGTTGGTATCCTAACATCTTGATGGAAATATATTATGATTTATACAAACTCTACACTATGTTTTAGTCGCAAATATTTTTTTTTTTTAAATTGTGATCTTTACAATTATATATTATTGAAGAGTTATTGCTACATATTTCTTTCATGTATGTGACTCAAAACCAATGCTGCTAATTATGTCAAATTTTGGCACTATTTCGAGCAACCCGCGACACTATTTGGCGTATTTGGTTACATGACACGCGGTAGGAATTGCTAAGTCTATACTCCAAGTAATTATCTCCGACCGATGCAATATATATAACAACTGTGATGCATTGATGTGTGTATTTGTTAATTTCTTACACTTGTTTTCTATCTATCTCTCTTTTATTACATCATCCGCTTATCACATTCATCACACAACTTCTTCTTATCTCTTTCTCCCGCAATGTATACACTCCAAAGGTACGGAAAAGGATTGTCTCCCGTGAATCTTTCTCTTGTGAAGTAATCTCAACCATTTATTATTTTTAATAACAGTTAGGCCACCTCAACCCTTCATTCAATTTTTTTTTACAAGATCCCTCATTCATTTCCTTTCATTCTTTCCTCACAATAATCCCTTTCTCGCTCACAATTTCACAAATCCATCTCAATCCACCTTCCTCCCAACCCCATCTCAAGGCGATGGATTACAATGATTTCTTTTCTTAACCCTTCTCTATTTTCCACTTTCCTTCAAACCCTTTAGGAATAGAAGAGTGTTATTTGAACAACCAATTTGGTGACAACTTATTCGACAACCATGATTTACAAAAGCAAAAGTAGTATTGGTACAGAAATCATAACAATAGAGAGATAAAGTAAAAAATAATGTGAGTATAAGAGAAAAAACTGTCATAAAAGTTGTCACCAAATGGATGTTCAAATATTATTTCTCTTAAGAACAATACCATCAAATTCCAACTACTGTTATTGGAAGGAAATCATTTGAACAAATTTTTATGGTATTATTCCTAATGATATATGAAATTTGAATACTAATTTTCAATATTTTCTTAATCTTGGTTGAACAAATTTTACTGGTGTTGTTCCTCGTGGATTTGGAAAGTTAAAGGAATCTCAATATTTTTTTTGTTTGATTGTTTACGATGAGATTGATGAATTGTAGAATTTAAGTATCTGGATGTGTCATTTGCCTACGAGTTTGCCCTAGTTGAACAAATATAATATAAACATCAGGTAGCCCGCACATATCGGTTTTCCATCGCCTATCCCCTGTATCCAGATGTATCTGAAAAGTATTAGATAATTGTTTTTGAAAAAAATAAAATTTAATCTTCGGATACTCTCCTGATACATATCGAAAAGATATCGATATCAGTGCAGGATACACAGAGGACACGGTACGTCATCCATTTTAAAGTATCTGGACTTCATAGCTCTCCTTTAATAGATTAAGCATTATCAATTCAAATCGAAAACATTTGAGATTCTTATTTTTTGTTGCCGGACAAAAGGATCTTATAATCTACCAAAGTCTTTTTAGTACGCATGACAAATGAGGAATATAATCTACCTTTTTTGTTGCCAGACAAAAGGATCTTATAATCTACCATATACATATAAATGAAGAATTCTTTTATAATCACAAATATAAATAAATAGTGTTTGGACTAGGCACGACAACAAAATCCATACCCGCCTGAACCAAAACCAATTTGACGGGTTTTCTCTGTTTTTACTGCGTCTGGGTATGGGTATGAGTTTTCCCCGATTTCAAAATATGGGTATGGGACGGGTAACAAGTATATAGGTACCCATCCCGAACCCATACTCATACCTGTCCCAAATGTAAAAAAAACTACTTTATCTTGATACGTCATGTTATTCTGTTTGATAATTGTCATGTTAATAAAAATCACCATTGATATTTAAAGGACCAACTAAATCATTCCGTCTAAAAAAATGTTAAAGTAAACGTATTGTTGGATAATGTATTACAACGTTGCTCTTGGGGATGCAATTTTTTTTTTAGTTTTTATTAAAAAAATTATACAATGCGGGGACGGAGATGAAATTTAATTTCTCATCCCCGTTGGGTATGGGTAGGGTAACGAGTAAGTATATGAGAATTGAATATAAGAACGGGAAATGTAAAACTCATCCCCACTCCGCCCCATTGCTATGCCTAGTTTGGACACACATTAAATTTTTTTCTTTTGATGATTAAAAAAAATTGATCATAAAATAATTTAGTATTTTAATTTTTTTTTTATGCATGTGTGATCAAATACTATTCATTTGTGTTCATGACTATGGAAGAATGCTTATATATATATATAATTTTTGTTTTGTTTTGTTGTTTGTCAATAAATAATAAATCACAAACGCTTGAACAAAAAAAAAAACAAGTAAATCACAAGTGCTTTTGTTTCAAAGCGCGCCAAAATGGACACATTTTCCCGCGCTATGCTCAAAATGTAAAAACCCTCGTCGCCGCATCATCGTCTCATTTATTTCTGATTCTGAAATTTCTAAAATCTCATTCAGTCAGTCACCAAAGTCAGTTAGAGAGAGAGATAGCAATGGCGGACGACGACGGTTCAAGCAGGAAGCGAAGACCAACGCGAGGCCCTGACGCCACCGCACGCAGCCAAGCCTTAGAGCTTCTCCGATCCCGCAGATCCAACGGTCCCCGATCCACCACCACACCACAAATCCGACTCGAAAACCCTATCTACGACACAATCCCCGAGGAAGAATACACCGCCTTAGTCGCCAGCCGCCGCGAAAATTCCCGTTCATTCATCGTCGATGACGATGGATTCGGTTACAACGACGAAGGTGAAGAAGAGGATTGGTCTAAAGCTGGTTTCTCCCTCTCATCCGATGAAGAATTCGACGGTGAATCGGAGAAACCTAAACGGAAGAAAGAGAAAGATGCTTCACAAGTCAAGCGTCCTTCTGTTTCTTCTACTGCTGCTAAATTATCAGCTGCTGCTGCTATGATGGGCGGATCGAGAGTTTCGTCGATGTTTACTTCCGGTGTTTTTAAGAAGAGTAGAGATGATAAGGTTTGTGAGAGTATTGTTGATGATGTTCTTAAGGAGTTTGCGCCAGATGAGAATGATAAAATTAGTCGGAGAAAGGTTCAATCGAATTCGTCTTCTGTTGTTAATGATGCACGGATCAAGGCTAAACCAAAGCCCTCTTCTGAATCTGTATTAGGTTCTTATGCGAGTGAAAATTTTGCGAAAATTGGTAATGGTGGAAATGGTGAAATTGAATCTGTTAGGGTTAATAAGGATAAGGATAATGGATCTAGGTTAGGGTTAGAGGAAAAGAGTGAAGTAGAAGTGAATGAGAGTTTGGGAAATTGCGAGGGAGGAATGGTGGTGGAAGATAATGAATGTGGTAATGGGGATTTAGTTGAAGAGAAAGCGGCGAAGGTGAAAGATGAAGAAATGGAAGTGAAACCTGTTGTGAAAAAGGAGGGTTTTACTTTGAATGCGAAAGTTAGTGAAGAAGTGGTGGATCCCAAGTTGTGTGCTACGGCTGGATGGCAGGCGGCTAGGAGTGGTGGAGGTGGAGGTGGGGAGGTAGATGTTGCTGATATGAATAATCAACAACAGGTGGAGTTTAATTTGGAGCCGGAGGGGTCGTTGCCTTTTTACATACTTGATGCTTATGAGGAGTATTATGGAGCTAATATGGGTACTCTTTATTTGTTTGGCAAGGTAAATTTTTGGTTTTGAATTTAAGTGTTCTGTTAATTTGAATAATTTTAGTTTTCAAGTTCTTATATCATTATAATTTTTGTTGGTTCCCTTGAGAAGATTGTGACATTTTATGACTTCTCCTGTAGATATGTGTTTGAAGTAATACTTGTTAGTTATTTGATATAAAGTGAGCAAGATTTTATTTTTTACATTCACAGATTGTCTATCATATGGTGTTATGTGGATCGTGGATAATATCAGCTTGTTCAAATTCCGCTATGTAACAATGCTATAAAGCCCCGCAATAGCTGCTATGACACAATGTTTTGTACTAAATAGCATATCACATAGCAATAGCGATTTATTAAAATTCTGATATGCAATAGCACTACAGCGCAACCATAGCCGTTATTTAACAACACTGTTCCTAATACCCATTGTTAGTGAGCAAGAATATAATTAAAGTAGGAACCTTTTTGTTCAAGATGATGCAAGATACTGCGTGTGTTTTTATTCACCTATAACATGTTAGTTTTCTGGCGCCAAGGTCTCATCAACATTGCTAGTTGTTGAAGCATATTGTGAAGTTGAATTTTTTAGCTTTGTTTTTGGGACTTGGCCAACCGAAAGCCAGGTTGCATTAAACAGTCAGTTTATAATTTCTGCCAATTAGTATAACTTGAATAAAGAAAATGATTTTGACTATTAGTTTTCTTTGTTGATAATTAGGTCAAAACAGGGACTTTGTATCAGAGTTGCTGTATTGTTGTGAAGAACATGCAGAGGTGTGTCTATGCAATTCCAAGTCATCCTTTGCATTCCAACAGTGAGATGATACAGCTTGAGAAAGATGTCCAAGAGTCTCGAATTTCTCCTGCAGATTTCCGTAAAAAGCTGCAAGTAAGTTTTTACTTTCTTTGACATCATCATTTATATAATTTTTGTTCTTATGTTATGTTAGTTTGAATTTCTTGCCTAATTTCTGTTGGCTAGAGTTGATAAAGTCTATTTTGTCCAACCTCTCTTTAAAATTGTAGGTCGCAGTATCTGATACAAAGAATGAGATAGCAAAACATCTGGTGGATCTGGGCGTTTCTTCCTTTAGCATGGCACCTGTCAAGGTTTGCTGCTTAACAAATTCTGATGCCACAAATCATAAATGGGTTATGTGATGCCTTTGTGCCACATATATTTCTTGTTCGTCTTTCTAATTTGACCCTGTGCTCATTTTGCAGAGGAAATATGCATTTGAAAGGACAGACATTCCTGCAGGTGAAAATTATGTGGTGAAAATAAATTATCCGTTCAAGGTACATGTTAAATCTATTAACATACTCAATTTAATTTAAAAATGTCAAAGTATGTCTTTCATTATTTCCCGACAAGCTTGTTACCTGTGTATAATTTGTTTCAATGTTTACAACATTTTAACCATTACAGGATACAGCACTTCCAGTAGACCTCAAAGGAGAAAGTTTCTGTGCTCTTCTTGGAGCTCGAAACAGGTATTGCCATCCTTTGATGTTTTTGGTTATAACAAAAGTATGCAATATCAAAGGAAGATTATTCAATCAGCCTTTCTGAAACTTTGAAACTCTATATTTTTCGGGTGTGTTTATTTTGTCTGCCATAGTACTTAAAAAATCTGTTTCAATGAAGCATTTTCTGTTCAGTAATTCCAAGCTTTCCAAAATGATTTATTGGGCTAAAATTCCCAAACTTGTGTTGAAAAGTGTCCTTAAATTGAACATTAATTTCTGTCCGAAAAACAGATGAACTGACTGTATCCCCACATGCAGTGCACTTGAGCTATTTCTGATTAAAAGAAAGATTAAGGGGCCTAATTGGCTACAAGTTTCAAACTTTTCTACCTGCTCAGCATCCCAAAGGGTGAGATTTTATTATCCACATCTATTATGAGTAACGTATATGATATAGCTTATTTCTATACAAAGGCCTCCTTTTCTTTTTTGAAGTCTTAGCAGCTTCTTTTGCTTACAGGTTAGCTGGTGCAAATTTGAAGTGATTGTTGACTCTCCTAAAGACATCAGGGTTTCTTCTTCATCTTCTTCAAAAATCACTCGAGTTATTCCCCCTGTGGTTGTCACAACAATAAACTTGAAGACCACCATAAATGAAAAACAGAACATAAATGAAATTGTATCTGCATCTGTTGTCAGTTGCAATATGGTTAAGGTTGTTTACATTTCTTTTATTAGTGTTTAGATTTCTAGCCATCACTTCTCACAGTGCATTGATATATCTGAACATGCGTACCAGCCCTTCTGCGTAGATATTTCTATATGCAAATCTATTTTTCAGGAAGGCTTGATTTACTGTCAATATGCTTCTTGAGTCTGTTATGGCTGGCGAAGTTATCATTGCTTTGGCACTTCTATATGCTATTTCTTTTCACGTGATAAGAATACTGAGATCTACATACATACATTTCAAACTAATATTTGAATAGATTTGGTATCTTTTGATTGGTAATGATGCATACTTGGTGAATAAACTACCAAACTAGTGTTCACTAACAACTTTTACAAACACATTTACTTTCTTAAAACCCACAATCTTTTATTCAGTTAATGTGGCTATTGACTCAATTTAATCTCATGTTCTCTTGTTGTAACATGAACTTATGCCAATACAGAGCTTTAAGCTTCAGGCAATTATACTCAGTTTTATATGTTTAAATATTCAGGCTGATGTAGTATTGTTTGTTGTAAGGAATATTCAACAAACCAGAAGAATACATATTTAATTATTTCTTTTGAACCTTTCACGATATGTTTGAATTTATGATGATTGCATATATACTAAATTCTTAATATCTTGGCCCTAAAAAAATTCTTAATAATCTAATATACTTCTGCTTACAGAGTCAAATAATTGGCTTGACTGCTTGTGCATAATCATCTGAGCTGATACATTAGGCACTAGGCTGAATTTTTCATTGTATTCCTTGAAGCTTAAAACAAATTAATACATGAACTTAATTCCTGTAAAGATTTTGTGTGTAAATACTTTGACAGCTTGAATATTATTATCAATTTTAAAGATACGTACTAGTTTTTCTATACTATATAAGCGTAGTTAAAGTTGTTTTCTATACTATATAAGTGTAGTTAAAGTTGAAATATGATCAGTAGTAACCTTTCCTGTTTGACTTTTTAGATTGACACTCCTATGCTGGCTTCAGAGTGGAAGAGACCTGGAATGCTGACCCATTTTACTGTTATTCGCAAACTTGATGGGAATATATTTCCAATGGGATTCAATACGGAGGTCACAGACAGAAACATAAAAGCTGGGTCAAATGTTCTGTGTGTTGAAAGCAGGTGGAAACTTAAAGATTTGTTAATAGTTTCAGCATTTTACTTTTATGCACAGCCACACGTCGTCCTTTGAATTCAAATACTATTCTATTGGTAAATAGCAATATGTTTCTTGAATATCATATGCTTGCTTCCAGGATTGACCCATTTATTTACTTTGTTTTCAGTGAAAGAGCTTTGTTAAATCGTCTAATGTTACAATTACACAAGATGGACAGTGACGTTCTTGTTGGACATAATATTTCTGGATTCGACCTCGATGTTCTTCTTCACAGATCTCAGGTAGGAATTTGGCTGCTTCTCTGTAACATTTTCTTGTCCAATTATATGACCTTTCTCATTGAATAGAAATTAACTGAATTTTGTCTAAAAGGAAAAAGAAATTAACTCAATTGTTTCTTTCAGTTTATAGCTTCTTTCAGTTTATAGCCTTTTTAAATATTCTTTGTTTTCAAATGGATGATATCTCGATGATAAACAGTTGGTTCAAATTGTTTGGACTAGGCTGAAGGTAGTATGAAAATCACGTAAGACCAAAGATTATGATGGATATACCGGGAAGGTAGCTAATTGAATATGCAACTTCAGACAATTATTAAATTAAGTATTATAGGACTTATCAGATTCTTTTCATCATATATTCAACTTGCATTTTACACTACGAAGAAGATGCTGCACCTTCAAGCCATATGAAACCTTGTGCAGGCTTGTAGAGTACCAAGCAGCATGTGGTCTAAACTGGGCCGTCTCAACCGTTCTACGATGCCTAAGCTCGATAGAAGAGGCAAAACATTTGGTTTTGGAGCTGATCCTGCTATCATGTCTTGTGTTGCCGGTCGGCTTCTGTGTGATACATATTTATGTTCTCGTGACCTATTAAAGGAGGTAAAATATTTGTTGAGAGAGGAGTACTAGGAACACTCTTTTTTCAACACTCACTCATTTATTGGGTGAAATTGATGTGGGTCCCACACTTTGAAAATGGGTTCCACATAAAGTGGTGAGATTCATATGGATTTCATCCCATAAATGACTGATTGTTAGAGAGAGTGTTGTTAGCATTTCTCTTGTTGAGAAATCTTGCCAAGCAGGAATTTCGGTTTTGCTTTTTATTTCTTACTAACCACCTTGCTTTTTATTTCTTACTAACTACCTTCATTGGTTCTTCCAGGTTAGCTATTCTTTAACCCACCTTGCAAAAACACAGCTAAACCAGTCTCGGAAGGAAGTTGCTCCACATGAAGTTCCAAAAATGTTCCAAACTGCAAAATCCCTGATGGAGCTAGTAGGTGCCACTGTCCCAGAACAGTTTTATCTCCCTTTTTTTTTTTTTTTTTTTTCTTTATCAAAAAGTAATCAATGAGCTATTGGAGGTGCTCATTCTGCAGGTTAAACTTGGGTTGCTTTTCCAATGATTGACATTTCATTGTTATGGAACTTTCTGTCATTTCTGATTTACTGCACATGGAACTTTTTTTCATTTCTGATTTTCTGCATCACAAAATCTAGATACATTATGCAGTATTAAACTTGGGTTGCTTTTCCAGTGGTTAGCATTTCATTGTTATGGAACTTTTTTTCATTTCTGATTTTCTGCATCACAACATCTAGATACATTATGCAATAAGCTGCACTCATAGATATAAAAGTATCACAGTTGTCATGGTTGTTGATGTTGGCACTTTATTTTCTCTTGCCTTGCTTTGTACTATTGTTGATGTCAGCAGTAGCTTGAAGCCTTGAACTTGATAATGCATCTGGCCAATTATTATCATTTAAGTTGCTGAAACTTCAAAGTGATAAGGTGTTGGAAGTAGTTTATAGTTATTCTTCAGAGTCTAATGACTATCATGTACAGTGAAGAATTTACGTTGGTTAAGTAAGGGATCTTCTTAACTAATTGTTTTGAAAAATTGGTGTCGGTTGTGCAACTTATTACTTCCATTTGACATCCTTGATTAATCAAACATGATAAATAATATATTAAATGCTTTCATTTGAGATACTTGATTAATCAAACATGAATTCTCTTAAATGTTTCTATCCTGGTTTTTATAGTATTCTTGATTTGGTCAGATTGAATATGGTGAAACGGATGCATGGTTGTCTATGGAACTCATGTTTTATTTGAGTGTCCTTCCTCTCACACACAAGTTGACTAATATAAGTGGCAATCTATGGGGAAAAACTCTTCAGGTGAGCCCTTGCAGCATATATTTGCTGCCTTAATTTGGTATTGTATACGATGTAGCAGTTAGAGGTCGACATCTACTGTTTTCTATTTCAGGGTGCCCGGGCACAGAGGGTGGAGTATCTTTTGTTGCATGAATTCCATAAAAAGAAATATATTGTTCCAGACAAGTTTTCTAATTCCGCAAAAGAAACAAAATTGACGAAGCGCAGAGTAACTCATGGTGTCGATGATGGCAACTTTGATGATGCAGATATCAATGATGCAAACTATCATAATGATGCTTCTGAAAGTGATCATAAGAAAAACAAAAAGGCTGCTTCCTATGCTGGAGGGCTGGTTTTAGAGCCAAAGAAGGGTCTATATGACAAATACATATTACTTCTGGACTTCAACAGTCTATACCCTTCCATCATTCAGGTTGATAATATTCTCTTTCAAAATGTGCTTCTGGTTCCTGTGACACTTTCACTCTCCTTTGGCATTTTGGCTATTTTATTTACTCATCTGCTTCACCTCTATGGTGTAATTTATGGCAGTTTCTTCTTTTGCAACTTACTGAACTGCATTGCAGGAATATAATATCTGCTTCACAACTGTTGAAAGATCTTCAGATGAATCTTTTCCTCGTCTGCCATCTAGTAAAACAACTGGAGTCTTGCCAGAGGTAGAAAGCACGGACACAAACAAAGATTATCTCTAAAATAATTTTGTATTATATGACTTCTCAGATTCTTTTGAACTTCAAGTTTGATATGTCCAACTGCTGCCGTCTTATCGTGTTTGATGACAGCTTTCACAATTCGGTTGTCTTTTCTCGTGTTTCGTGTTTGGAAATGATATTTTGAGATTTACAGTTTTGTTGTTTGGATAATTGTGCATGAAATTATATTTTCTTGAGTTGTCTCCATCTTTTTTTTTTCCATCTTAGCTGATGTTCTTAGTCTTGTGACCAGCTTTTTAGTGAGAATTTGTAGAACTTCGTGTTTGAAATACCACAAAATTAGGAATGGATTCAAAATCTAGTTGCCATGATTGTTACAATGGTCATAAAAGGTGGTGAAAAATTAACCAGAGAAAGACTATTTATAACAACATCTCTATTTTACTATTTTCTAGTACCATGGCAGATGTTTTTCTGCATCGAAATGGGATTTGACCATCTTTTATACTATGTATTACCTCACTATTTCAAGTAGAGAATACAATTGAATCAGATAGAAACAAAGAAAGACACTTCACGGTATAGCACTATAAGTAAGGTAAAACCATGGCTGTCTTGGTTAGAGTTGGAGAGGTCAGAGGGACATGTTTTAGAAATTTCACCTACAAATAGCGAGTTGTAATTCACATTCATGATTTTGGGCCAAGAGAGATGATAAAGAACCCTAAAATTTTAATCTTTTCTTGTAACTTCTCAAACAAAGCAATTTATGATAAACATTTTATATTCTCTAAATGCCGTTTTAGAATTCTCTCAGAATGCACCTCTGTTGATTACATTGACCAAGAATGGCACAATCAAGGTCCTTGAATATTTATTTGAAAGGATTTACATCGGTCAAAATAATGTCTTTTTTATTTTTATTTTTTATAACATGTCTGTTTTGCATTCATTTTTTAATGCATTAAAAATTTGAGATACTTTGTAACCTATATATGGTAATTTTCTTCCCCCTCCCGAAGATTGCAGATATTAGTTGCATATGTTCATTTTTTTTATTTGTTTGTTGTGCTAGTTGCTGAAAAAGCTGGTTAATTGGAGGCGAGACGTAAAGAAATTGATGAAAGCTGCATCTGGTCTTAAACGTCAGCAGCTGGACATTCAGCAGCAAGCACTGAAGCTTACCGCCAACAGGTTTTTACCTTTGTTTTTCCTAGCCGCTAGTACCGAGTGCTCAAAATTGACGTTTTATTCTTCCTTCTGCAATATAAAAATGTTATGGTGTATGATGCAGTATGTATGGATGCCTTGGATTTTCCAATTCAAGATTTTATGCAAAACCACTGGCTGAGCTCATTACCCTACAAGTAAGAAGAATATGCTGGCTTGTTTCTGCAAAACCAGTCATTATTCATTACCATACTCTCAATATAGTCCCAGACATGTTCATTTTGACTTACATGTTTGATGTCATACAGGGAAGGGAGATACTGCAAAGTACTGTTGATCTTGTTCAAAATAACTTGAATTTAGAGGTTATTTCTACTACACTGTTTCTTGAAGTATTGTATGATTTTTTTATGTATACGAGGTCATTTGATTTGACTGGTTGTGTGTGGTATTAGCTCTTAATTATTGTACTGTCTTATAGGTGATCTATGGTGATACTGATTCAATAATGGTTTACAGTGGGCTAGATGATATTGCAAAAGCAACTTCAATATCTAAGAAAGTTATTCAAGAGGTAAGAATTGACTATTAGCTGTGTTAAGTTCCTTTGAACCTATATGATGAACTCGTGGTGATTGGGTTGATATTTACCTCAACTTTCTTTTCTTTTGCAGCATAGTATGTTAGAGCCAAAGTTTTCCAGCCTTTTATCCCCCCATGAAATAGACTACATTTATTGATTTTTTCTAGACTTAAAATTTTAAAGAGCATTTGATGTTTAAAATGTTTGTATTTCCTGTTTATTGCCATCGGCGAGTTTGCTATTACAGATAATTTTGGCATGTTTCAAGAATATATGTTTACAGTTAATTTTTACCATATTGTAGTTTTCGTTTTTGATCTAATGATCTGTGATTTCTCCTTTAATTTGTCATTAGGTCAATAAGAAATATCGGTGCTTAGAAATTGATCTTGATGGTTTGTATAAGAGGATGCTACTTCTCAAGAAAAAGAAATATGCAGCTGTTAAGGTGCAGTTTAAAGATGGCACACCATATGAGGTATGTCTATCTTATTATTTTGAATTATCTAACATTTTAGAAAAACATGCGAGTAGGATTAACATATGGTGCAGGTTATTGAACGCAAAGGTCTTGATATTGTCCGCCGTGACTGGAGCTTGTTAGCAAAAGATTTAGGAGATTTTTGCTTGACTCAAATTTTGTCGGGAGGGTATGTTACCATTGCACACTCTGGCTATTCTGGATGCAATATTTACTCATTTATGTGGTAAGTTAATATTGCCCTGTGCTTACAGGTCATGTGAAGATGTCGTCGAATCAATTCACAACTCTCTCATGAAGGTAAATTGTGATGTCTTACAGCATCAGATATTTGCTTTTAGTAACCTACCATATGATTTGTGAATTTAAAAGGAAGAAACTTCTTGGATCTTTGGGCTCAAATGCAATAGCATGGTGGTTTGTTGCCCAGATGCCTTGATGCATATCCAAATTTGATTGGGTTGTCATTAGCAGATGGCACTTCGTATATTGGTCTAATTATTAATCATAGGAAAGGCGTTGGAGTTTGTAGGAGATTTTGTTCTAGTAGATTTTTCCCTACCTTCTAATTTTTCATAAAATTGCAGTATGGGGTTTATTTTTCCAGCCAACCATTGAATGCTAGTTTTAATACAGGTACAAGAAGAAATGAGGAACGGACAAGTAGCATTGGAAAAATACGTCATCACAAAGACATTGACTAAACCACCCGAAGCATATCCTGATGCCAAAAACCAGCCACATGTTCTTGTAAGTACAGTCTATTTTTATTTTATTTTACTTAATGATCCGATCTGTGTTTTATTTTTTTCTGATCTGCTCAATTCTGAAGATAGCTATCTTGATTAACATACAGGTGGCACAAAGATTGAAGCAACAAGGTTACACATCTGGTTGCTCTGTTGGCGACACAATCCCTTATGTAATTTGCTGTGAGCAGGTTTGTCATTTAGTGCTCTCAATTGAAGTACAACTGGGATAACTTTGAAATATGTTGCATTGGGTATTTGAAGTTTAGTCATACAAAGTTTTGCTTTGTATTTAATTATTATTATTATTATAATGTTCTTTGAGTAGGGTGGTAGTTCAGGCAGTACGACTGGAATTGCTCTACGTGCCAGACATCCGGATGAATTGAAACGAGAACAGGGGACATGGCTAATTGATATTGATTACTATTTGTCACAACAGGTGCCTTGTAGTTTAGTACCTAATTTTATATGTGTGTGTGTGTGTGTGTGTGTGATTACTAAGTACTGTACTGATCTGCTCAAGTATTTTCTTTTCCCCTCGCAGATTCATCCTGTGATATCACGTCTTTGTGCATCAATTCAGGGCACAAGCCCTGAAAGACTGGCTGATTGTTTAGGGCTTGACACATCAAAGGTAAAACTTCTTGGTTTGTGTCAGCATTCAGAGGCAGCTAATTTATTTTATTTATTTTTTATATCAACTGTTCTTTTGCATTGGCATTTGCAGTTTCAACATAAATCAAGTGAAGCAAGTGATGATCCTACAAGCTCACTTTTATTTGCTGGTGATGACGAGGAGAGGTACATCTTGTTTCCAAAATTTGAGTTAATTGTTATGATGTTAATTTTGACATGGGGCTGCTTTCTGCGGCTTTCTTTTTGTTGACCTATTACTACTTAGCTATTTTTTTGTGGAGATTCAAGTTATAGTAGTTATAAATTCTGTTTTGAAGTTTTTGAGCTTCTTTATCTATTTGTATTTCCAGATTCATTTTGATTATAGGTTTCTCTAGCTGTAAATAATTAACTGATTAGATTGATATAAAATTAAATGCAGGTATCGGGGATGTGAGTCGTTGGTCTTGTCATGCCCCAGCTGCTCTAGTGTATTTGACTGCCCTCCTGTGTTTAAATCTATATGTATGCTGGGAAATGAAAAGCCAACCAGCTCAGGCGTGGAGGAATCTGACTACAATTTCTGGCGCAAGCTTTGTTGTCCCAAATGCTTTGAAAATGGTGTTGGTAGAATTTCTGCTGCAATGATAGCCAATCAGGTATTATTAATTTAAGGTTAAGGCTTCTCTAAAAATGTGTTCAGCTGCCATTTCAGCTATATGAAGGTTTTTACGCAGATATCACATCATGGATCTTAGCAGATTATCAGGCTGACATTTAATAACATGATTGTATTGATTTAGCATAGAATAGTATTACTGATCATCTGCTTATTGCTTCATGTCAGGTCAAACGGCAAGCAGAGAAGTTTGTTTTAATGTATTATAGAGGTTTACTAATGGTAAGTCACCTCTCTAAAGTATATTGTGAATATTAATAGCCTGCAAAATTAGATGTTGCTGTGCTTATCTGTTTTTGTACCCAGTGTGATGATGAAACGTGTAAGCATACAACTCGAAGTGTCAGCTTTCGTTTGGTCGGTGATTCTGAGCGAGGAACTGTTTGTCCAAATTATCCTCGCTGCAACGGGCATCTTAATAGAAAGGTTTCACTCCACAAACCTGTTAAATATGAACATCTTTTTCATATGTATGATCTATAATAGTTACGTTTTAATGCATTGGTTTTTTTGAATTAACTAACGAAATATTTCTTTGATTTTTCAGTACACTGAAGCGGACTTGTACAAGCAGCTCTCATATTTTTGTCATGTGTTTGATACTGTTTGTTATATAGAAAAGGTATGTCACTGGGATGCTAGGACATGCTTAATGGAGATAATATTTTAAAAAACCTGATGTAAACCTGTAAATTTATAAAAAAATTGTTAATCATATTATCGAAGTTAAATAAATGAATAGCAATCAATTGATTATTCAGCTTGATTAATCACTACTTATTTTTGCTGCTTCATGTTTTTATTACTTCAGATGGAGGCAAAGTCTAGGATACCGATGGAGAAGGAGTTGATCAAAATCAGGCCAATAGTTGATCTTGCTGCATCAACAATACAAAAGATCAGGGACCGTTGTGCCTTTGGGTGGGTGAAGCTGCAGGATCTAGTTGTGGCGCTTTAATTTGCCGGTTTGAATCCACACCAGCAAGGGGGTTGTAGCTTGCAAGCGAAGTTATGGTCTTATTATAAAGAATGTGAAGTGTTACATCCTTGGTTCATTAAAGCAGAAATGATTTTTGTTCTCGATTGTGTAATTATCCGCAGAACAATACAAATATTTGTAAATATGTTTTATCCACACCGTGATTACTAATTGGTCTACATAAGAAGCAAACCATGTCAAAGTAGTGGACATAAGTTAACAACTTATCCAAATTTACATGTGTTTCATGAATACGTGTACACACTCATTGGGTGCCAGATACAAGATTTTCTAAGAAAAAACAGGGACGCATATGCTAATATGAATTTTAAAGTACATAAAAATAGGAGTAACTAAATTTTAAAAAATGCCTTTCATTTTTTTTTGAAGGACATGTCTTTCATAATCATCACATGAAAGAAATAGGAAATAGAAAACCTCAATGAACGTAGAATAACAAATCAAATTCAGTATTTACACTTGCCAGTGTGGCATCAATACAATGAATGTATCCAGCCCACTAATACTATTCCTAGCTTACTCTTCAGCAAAATACAATTAAGTAAAAACCTCATATGGTCCCAATTTGTCTAAAAACACCTTAATAGCCCCAAAATTAGAAATTCCAAAATAACAATAAATTAGGACTCACACAACTCGCATTAGGAGGCAGAGTCACACAACTCTAAATTAGGAGGCAGAGTCGTTAGGTTGAAGAAGACCAATGCGAAAAATCGAAGTGTGTCCGTGGAGATGGGAATGGCAATGATGACTCGTTAATATTTAACTCTTTCATCAACGAAACATTTTCATCATCGCAATCGCAAATGAAACTATGAAAGGGTGTTTTAAAAGCATATTTGCACTCCATCTCTTCAAATGATCTCTAACAAAACACTTTTCAAGAAAATCTTTCCCTTCTTCTGATAATTCATTTGGAATCAACGGTATTTCTTCTCCCAGTCCAATATGAGCCAAAAACCACCACATATTTGTCTTGCAGCTTACATTCCATGGAGATTTTCCACTAACCATCTCCACAACGGCACATCCAAGAGCCCATATATCTACTGGCGATTCATAAACACACCCACTCACTGCTTCCGGCGACATATACATCGTAGTTCCCCTACATTCCCATTTTTAACCCTTGAAACCTTTCTCCTTAGCCAGACCGAAATCCGAAATCTTAACTTCGCCATAATCAAATACAAGAATATTTGGCAGCTTCAAATCACAATGAACAAAGTCTTTGTCGTGAATATGTTTGAGTCCTTCAACGACGGACCTTGTGTAACGACAAGCGAGATTCTCCGGTAACTTATCAAGTGGCAGATTTGTTGACCAAAAGAGTTGCAATCGAAGTGTTTAAGAAACTGAGATATTTAATGTGAATCGAATCATTGACTAACATGAATTAAGGTGGTATGTTGAGAAATGAGTAATTCAAGTTAGTTAGAGTCGATGACTTGATGTGCAAGTAACCGTAGTTAGTTTCAAAGTTCAATTTTTAGTTAGTTAGTTACAACCCTTTTGGTTGAGATCCAATTGTGTGTGGATTTGTGCAAGTGTATAAATACCTAGTGATGATCAATAATAATTATATAATACTCTCTCTATTCTCTTCTTTCAATCCTTTCATCTATCTGTTTCTTTCAAAATCTCAACACACTGTGTGCGCGCGTGCGCAATCAAGAATTGTGTTGTTCTAACAGACACATCATTATCTTGTAAGCATTCAAAATATGTTGATCAAGTTTAAAACTCTTAACATACATATTCTGTAACACATGAGGAAAACTGTTGGCATCTTCCTACATCTACTGTGATAAGTTAGTTCTATAATCAATATTACATGTAACCTAATAAAAAAGTGCAAAAAGCAGGCCATTTCCTTAACAGCCAAGATAATTTATCGCGTATGATTCTTGACAGAATAATGATTACTCCAACATGTATATACTCCGACTGTACGAAATTCTATTGTAATTCTTTTAGCCCAAATCACAAAGAGCAATGCCATTTTATTTTTCTAGTTACTGCAGCTCCCCAACAGGTGCCTCGTTGAGCCACAAGTGATGAATGAAGTCATACAATTTTGCACTAACACTAACCTGGCCAAAGTTTGAAGTAAAAATATCAAAAAAAATTGTTTAAAATGAAAATTACAGAAAAATTTAAAGCTACAGACCTTGTATGGAGTTGGATTAAGTCTCCTCATGTGATCAGGTCGCATTTGTTCAAGTTGCTTGATGCATCTTTCTCTTATGTCTTTCAAAGGTGGTAAGGTTTCACTCTTTTTACCTTCAATAAATAAAAAGCATGTTATAAAAGAAAAACAATTGTTTTACTGTCAGCTACACTCACTGCGTATATCAGAATTACTGATAAATGCATGTAAAGTTACAATAAGCTTCTGTTTATCTATATGTCAATTAAGCCCTAGTTTTTACCTTTCCCTCAAAAAAAAAAAAAGTCCTAGTTTTTACCTGAACTCCCATCACAGTAACATTTTAGAAGCTCCTCAACATGCTGTGGCACTACATATGCTCTCTTAGATTCTTGAAAGGGATGGCGACACAATATTCTTTGTCCTACCTACAGTAGTAAAGCAAAGTCAAATATGTGCAACATTTATAAGGAATTGATTTCAGAAAAATTCATTTTACAAATAATTGATTGAAACAGTAATGATTAAATTTAAAATTTTAAAAAATAGTGGTAGTTAATCGATATAATTGTCTCTTATCCTTTTAAAGACACTCTCAGTTTAGAGATTAATCCCATGATTAAATTACACGGACGTGACTGGTAATCTTAACTACCCAAC
This sequence comes from Medicago lupulina, assembly GCA_958299785.1. Classification (NCBI taxonomy): domain Eukaryota; kingdom Viridiplantae; phylum Streptophyta; class Magnoliopsida; order Fabales; family Fabaceae; genus Medicago; species Medicago lupulina. The sequence continues at coordinate 5,658,747 of OY283146.1, read as the reverse complement.
ATAATGGCAAATTGACGTGGATTAAGCATGTGTGTGGTTGTGCGTCACATTGGACACATAATTGATTTTGGAGATGCTACTACATAGTAGCTTTCACATTGTATGCAAAAAAAATTACAGAAGTGACAATGCAGACGTGAGTTTAGAAGCACCAACGCATAATCAAACGAGTTCAAAATTTATTAATCCATTTGAAGAGGGTCACACAAACCAAGTCAAAAACTACCTTTGGAGGGGGTTCATTTTCTCTAGTCATTATGTCAACCAAGGGGTAAGTTTCTTTCCCATACAATCTATAAATTCGCTTCTTACAAGGAATAGAGACCTGCAAAACAGAAGAAAAAAATGACAGAAAGATTATTGATTTATAATTAAATGCGAATAGACGATTCCATTTGTGTTAGATGTGTTCAAACCTTTGAGACATCTTCAGAAAGTTTGATACGAGGATGATTGTCTATCTCAACAAGCTTGAAAACAACGCCTAAAGCTGCTTGAGCGTAGCATGTAACCAGATATGTTCCAATTCCATAGGCATCAACCTCATGACCCTACAGGTAAAAATCCAATCCAATACAAAAAAAGTAGGATATTATGAGAAACTAAATGTAACTGTTAATGTTACATTTAAAATTAGTATATTCAAGCAATTAAAATTAGTATAATGAATAACCAAGAAATAATTTTCTATAATTTTGAGTATTAAGAAAAAAGCTATAAGTTTCAGTATCAAACTAAAATTCACCTGTTTATTTAAAGCATCTAATGTTTCCTCATTAAGGTCATTACTAGCTGTGATACTCATCTTCCCGAAACCGGGTAATCCAAATTCCTCCTCAATGGAACGAAAGAACTTCCTTGATTCACAAGACAAATATGCAAGGTCACCAGAGTCCAATCTAATACCAACTGCTTTGTATCTGCATAGGTAAAGGATTCTCAACATAAGAAAGATTTGCATCAAAAAACAGGTATACCATAGAAAGACTACTAAGGATACGCGGAAAAAAAATATACACTTTCAGCAATAAGGAAGCAGCTCACAGAAGCAAAATGAGAAAGAAAGCGAAAGAGTTCAAATAGCTACGTAAACCATATAATCAAGTGATATTGGTAAACATGAAAAACATCTTGGCATACCCTAGATCACTGAGAGCTAATGCAACAGCACAAAAGTTAGGAATTCCACTTCTCATGACCTGTCAAGAGACACAAATCTAATTAAATCCACAAACAGATAAAAGAAAGTTTTTTGATCTTAACCCTCCGGTTAAGAATTAAGAAATACTGAAAGAATATTGCAATGAATTCTTCAATTAATGGCTTCTTGTATAAGTTGCAATTAACTTCTGCATCTCAATTTTTTTAATTGCCATTTCATTTAATTTCTCCATGAATATAGGACTTTCTATAAGTGAAGAACCATAAATTTCTTTTAATTGAGAAGCTCCCATAAGCTAGAAGCTAATCTAAACTGGGCCTAAGCCACAACCATTGGACATTGCAGGTTATAGTCTTGCAAAGACTTTGTGTTTATTGTAAGAAATATAAAGTAACTAATATAATATTGAATACTTACATCATAAGTGTCTACAAGGGCAAGAAAGTTATCAGGAAATGCCAATGCATATGATATGAATGCTGTCAGCTCACTTTGATTCGTCTCAGAAAAAATGCCACATAGCGAATTTGACCACTGCATAGTGGAAACACAACACAAATCATACATATATGCAATAAGAATGGTCACATAGGGAAGAAATTGGGGAGTGTAACAAGTTTATAATAGGCTTACAAGGGACAAACAATATAGTGATGCCTAATCCATAACAAAATTCAATGTAGAAATCTAAGTACATAACAGCCTTAACTTGATAAGAAATGTGAGTTCTAAGTTACTAATAAGTAAAAACCTCATACGGTCCTAAATTTCTTTAAAACACCTTAATAGCCCTAAAGTTACCAATTCCAAAATAACAATAAATTCTCATAAACCTAATAATCCTTGTATGTTGTATTCATATTTTATATCCTGCTATTTATATCCCATGTTCCATCAGATAATAATAGTTTACAACTTTGACATAAATTAAAGTTTCCATCTTTCATGATAAGACAATCCTAATAGGTATACCATCAACAATTCGATAGAACATCATTGTCGTCATGTGGTTATAGAAGTAAGTGCTATCAGGATTACGTCAAACTAAATCCGTAGTCCCCCCAAAAAATTCAGCTAAGTACCACAAGAATATATCATTATGGATGCTACCTTAATTTTGTTCAGCCAATTTTGAACCAAAACAACAAAATCTTTACATGTACTTGAACCATCTTTTTTAGGCAGCGATTTGTCTGCAATGTCCCCAAGGCTCTGCAGGATATACAAAAGTAAGCAAACAAGATGACTCAGATCATAATATCGTAATAAAGCATAACATAATCAATCAGATAAGAATACGAATCTACAAATTCTGCACTGCTGTTTTATTATTTATAATAGGAGGGGATATACCCTATCTTCCCACTAATTAGCATGTCTCGTCACTATTTACTGAACTATTTCTTCCATTGGAAAATTCGAACTTTCCTTTGAAAAACATAGTAATTGGAAATAGTTAATTAGATTTTTTTTGTCCCCTTTGGCATTTTGAATGGAATGGAAAGATCAAACAAAAAATTTTCCCTTTAAACTATATATGGTTATCTATTACAAACGAAACGACGAGCGTAACTCAATGAAATAATCTTCATAGATATTTTCTAAATATATCAATTTTTTTTTATTAAATAGTTGAAAACTCACCATATATGAGCTAACGAAGGCATGGGAGTGAGTGCCACGAAGGGGGATACCGAATAACCTTCCTGCTGCAACATTGCTAGAATGTGCCACATGAAAAGACAAGCTATTATACAAATGCAACAAGAAGATATTAAAGTTTACTAAAGCAAAACAAAATGTTAAAGGATGTCATGAAAATTTGACGATTATGGCACGATAAATATGCTGATATATTAATCAAGATGAGTTGGCAATCAATGTTTGAGCCCTACTCTTTATTCCAGCAAGTCTGCCTCTTCTCTAATTTACTCTTTCAAAACCAGATTTCCATGATTTCTTGCAACAGGATGCATTAATACATACGACTGAATACGGCATGTGCTAACAGATATTAATCGCTTCCAATGAATTTATTTATATCCTACCACACTCCAAGTTATGTGATCCAGGATTTACTAAAACTTTCTGAACAAAACCCAAAAGAATCTAGATTTTTGGAAGCGATTTAACCTAACTTAATTACAAAGTAAAAACTAATAGGGCCTAGTTTACCTAGCCATCATGCCATAATCATGCCTTGCCATCTTAAATTGAAAGCAACTAAATATTCTCGAATCTTTGCAAGGTATTAAAAAATCTTGTTAGAAATATTTTAAATTGAAACCAATACTAACACGGCAGAATATCGGCACTGTAAAAAGCATAGTCCATAAAAAATCTGAAGCCAGATTACTTCTAGATATACACATAATATTATCAAAATGTCCTTCGTATTACCGTGACAAACAAACCGGAATTGAAGTTGTTTAATAGATAATACCTTGTTCCATCAAATCCTCCAATATAACAGTACTTTGATGCACTTACTCCGCCATCAGGCCCCTGCATTAAAATAACATTCTTTTGATGAATATTGAGAAACGGAAGTTTTCCTTACGGAACTCATCATTTGTTTTAAGTAAGAATTAGTAACCTGAGCTCTTCGTAGTCCAAACTCGAGTAAATTTTTAGATTTCCCAGCAACAAAACGGTGCCTTGCAGCATTAGTAGCAACTAACGATGCATAATTAATTAGATTGACAAAAGGTGTTTCCAGCAATTGAACAACCTGAAAAATAGAAACATCGATTCAACATAAGATGTGGATAGTCCTTGAGAGAAATAAGACTAAAAGTAATAAGTGTAAGAACTAATAGAGAGTATATAACGGTAGGCAAGTACTCACTGCAACTGGACCTTCAATTCTCATCAGGGGAACCTTAGGAAAAACAACAGTTCCTTCGGGAATAGCATACACCTCAACATCAGAACAGTCGATTCCTCTAAGATAGTCAAAGAAACCCTCCTATGATTTAAATTTCATCAATAATTACCAATTCAAGTTATACTTTGAAGGGATAAACTATTATGAAAATGCTAGCAGCATCAAACTTTGCAAAAATTACACTTAAAAATATCACCATCCATATTTTGTGCCCAAGCTATTTGCAAAGAAACACAATAAAAATTAAATTTAGATGAGTCGGGCCTAAATCTTAGCAAAATTGCATGTTTCAGATAATTATGGGTTTGTTTGGATTGAATTATTTTAGCTTATCTGCCGTCATAAGCACTTGCATGAGAAAACTTATGGAAACAACTTATTTCCACAAACTCTCAAAGATTGCTTATGAACACAACTTATAGATTATATGAAAACAATTTGACTTTATTTTATTATTTGTTATAGCAATCGCTTATACATAATCACTTACAAGATAAAAGTTTATGCAATAAGCGCTTAATTACTTTGTTTACCCAAACCTATGAAGGACGAACACGGTCATGACATGGACACCAACACGTCGACAACGATAATAATTTGAGAAAATGACATAATTCAATGTAATCACATCTGCCGGGGCTATAGCGATCCAAACAGGTCCTATATCAATCTGTTACTTTTGTTTTAATCCCCTAAGTAACAGCTAATATCTTACTACACATGCCGTCTTTATTACAATTACATAATATCTTGTCATTTGAAAATTTCTATAGACTTCAATTCAGTTATTTGGAGAGTTTAAACCACCCTTCCAAACACATAATGAAACATGAAGCACGGACACTCCTCGGATTAGGGGTGTCCCGTCGTGTCTGACACGACACCAACACTTGTAATTACACTGAATTATGTGATTTTTTTTCAAATTATTAGTTGTGTCGGCGTGTGACAGTGTCCGGTGTCTGTATCCGTACTTCATATTGAAACCACAAAATAACATGTAAGTAAGATAATGGTTTAGTTAGCTACCTCGCATGAAGCAGGTAAATTATCCTTAAGAAAATGAATCTCATCCTCAGATATCTTGTAATTAGAAATGAACCTTACACATTCTTCTAAACCAGCGAAGATTGTATACTCCCCTCCAAATGGATTCTTACGAAAATATAAATCAAACCTGAAAAATAAAAACATCATTATTATTATTATAAATTAAACCGAATCTCATTTTCTTGTATTATTATAAACCAAAACCACGTATGAAAATTCACATCACAAAATAAAACATTATTAGAATTCAATAACAATAATAAGTAAATCATGTAACGAATGAAAAATATAATAGTTTTAATAATTTGGATGAAAATGATGAATGATGATGATGACTTACACAGCACGTTCTTGATGTTTGTGAGCTTTCCAGTATGCATAAGCCATTGTGAATTGATAGTGATCTGTGAGTAGAGGTGTTACCATTGGATTTGTGGGTCCAGGTATCACCCTAGAGGGTTTGATGGAACCATTTGAATCCATTGTTGTTGGGTTGGTGTTCTTCTTCTTCAAAGCAAAGAAGAAGAAAAACGAAGTTTCAGTGTGAAGAAAGCGTGAGCTCACGCGCGTACAAACAAAAAAAGGTGACAGAACACGTTAGGGTTTCTTTTGTAAAAATGTTTGGATTGGGCAATGATTTCTGTTGGTACTTTTGTTTGTTTGTAGTAATATTATGTCTTTTGTAACACGAAAGGGTTTCTTCAGGACAGGTTTCTAGAAGTCACCACGGACTTAATGCATTGATCTCTTGCGATGGTTAAATTAAGATCAGACGATTTAAATATTTATTAAAGTTTCTTTTTAATTTAAAATGAATTAAAATTTCATTTAAATTTCTCAAAAAAAAAAAAATATTAAAATTTGGATCATCTGTTCTTTATCTAGCCAATATTGAGAATGTGTTCAATGTGATAAGTTTACGAGTTCATTTTTTTTTCTTTTTTTAAGAAACTTGACCGCATAAATCTGATTTGTTTCATTTCCAAGAAAGTTTGGACGGTGAAAAATTGGATGATTCTCCAAATCCCCACTAAGAGTGATAAAATGGATCGATCAGATGGTAACGAGATGAATCAAAACAATCCATTAATTCAATAACAATCCACTAAAAATTCTTTCAGATTCAATCCAATACATCCGTTAAACATAAAATTCATTCAATCCATTCATTATTATATTTTCAATAGATGGATATTCATACAACCCATCTATTAAAGTATATTAAAAAATGATAGATTTTTCATTTAAATAAATTTTTATTTTTATTTTAAAATATATTTCTTTTAGAGGAATGAATTGATGCTCAAACCCACCACAATTTCTTTTTTATGTAGCCTAGTAGATAGACTCGTACTCTATAAGTGTGGAAAAGTGGTGAAATCAGAGGTTCAAACCTTAGCTCTTATATATCAATTGTGAATGAAATTTACCAACTGAGTTGCACTTTCGGGACTCCCAACTCCTATTTTTTTATTGGGCTCGAAGTAGTATTTCCAAATTTTTAAAAAATAGTTAATTATTATAATTTTTCAAATAAATTTATATTAAAAATTTAATATTTTTTGTCTCTTAAGCTTGTGTTTAGCACAATTTAATTTGCTGCCGTTTTTTATAACAATAAAATATCAAAAAATTGCACTAAAAAAGTTTTTTTTTTAATGGACCGTCCCACCAACTTATCAGTCCGCCAATAAGCGAAGTATGGTGTTATTTTGGACTCAGCCACTTCAATTGACTCAATCCGTCTCGTCCTGCCTTAGACGGATTTAAGCGGGACAAGTCTAAACAGAGCAAGCAAATACCACTTTGCCATCTGTATGAAATTGTCACCCATGGTCCCCATCTCATTTGTTTGCCTCTTCTAAATTAAATATGGCTTTGCTACTTTCTTCACTTCAAATGACCATTTTTATTTGGACCATCCTAACAATTTCTCTGAAGGCAATACCTAAAAGATTCATTTTGACCTTCCACAATTTTCTCATGGTCTAATTAGTTCTTAACAAAAAAATAATATCAAATTAATTCCTAAAATTTTCATACTAGACAAACTAGTCTATCTATTGTAATGAATCAGAGACTAATTTGTACTCAAAAATATCATGGATTAGTTTGGGTATTATTTTTTGTCAATGACTAAATTAGATTGCGTAAAAATTGTGAGTAGGGGTGGGAATAAGTCAGGCCGTCCGTCAGGGGCCTATGACTCGACCTACTAAAAACCCGGTTCGGCCTAACTCGTTTAATAAATGGATCAAGTTTAAGCTTTTTAAAAAACCTATTAATTTAAATAGGTCGGGCTTAGGCTTATAAAAAAGTCTATCAGACCGACCCGTATATGAGTATATTACATTTTTCCATTATTATATATATATATATATATATATATATATATATATATATATATATATATAACAATTACTTATCCTTCAAATGCTTAAGGTCATGTATGGTTATTAGATTAAGTTCGAAATCATTGTTGTTATCAGACATGATTATTCTTGAGTTTATATCTATCTATAAATTTTACAATTGTGTTTTATTAGTTTAATTTTTATCTAATTAATGTTTATCTCTATATTAAGTATGTTGCACAAATTGAAAGGAAAAAAATTGATGAACTTTGAAATTTGTAACACAAAGTAAGCTTTTAGACAGGCTAATAGGTCAGGTTAGACTTTTAAAAAGGTCATACCAGACTTAAAATAAAGCCTTTGACAGGTAAAAGGCCAAGACTTAGACCTTAATTTTTTCAACTAGGCCTAGCCTAAAGCAAAGCCCTACTCGGCCCGACTCATTCCCACCTCTAATTGTGAGGTATCAAAATGGATCTTCACTTTATATTTTATATTTGAAACAACAACTTTCAAAGTCAATATCCTGTTTTTTTTAAAATTTTGTCTCTCTCTTCAATTCTCAAGTTTTATGATTGAAATGTTCCAATTGAGAAAACTGACAACAAAAAAATCAATGGAGAGAATCCATTCTAATATTTAAAAGGAAAACATTTTAATGAGATTAAAAAAGTGCTAATTTAAACGATGAATACTCCTTCAATTAATATTTTTTTTCTTATAATTGAGATCCTAGGTGAATGCATTTAAATTAAAATAAAAAATTAATAGATTAATGCAGTATTCCAAGTTATTTTCTCAAAAAGGCATCCAATAACATTCAATAATATTCATTTTGTGTTTCCTATAAAAAAAAACATTTTTTTGTTAGTTTTAGATTTTTTAGATCAATTTGAATATGAACATTTTTTAGTACAACTACACTAGCACTAGAAGTCTTTTGACTAAATATAGAGTTTTTTATATGAAAAAAAAAAAACTTGATTTAAAATTTTAAACATTTTATTTATCTTTTTTTTTGGGAAAGAATTTATTTATCTTGTTTTTAGATGAAAAAGTCATTTATTTTTTTAAAACAACAACATTACTATTAGACCATCTCCAATGGAAGGGTCTTAAACATTTAAGATCCGGTACCTATTAGGTACCCCATTGTGGGGAACTTTTTTTAGAGTCTTATAAGACTTGGGATCTTATTTAAGGCCCCCAACTTTATGCGGGACCTACACTCTTTTAATATTAAAAAATTGAAATATAGTTATATAAAGTTATTGATAGTTTATTAGTGGGTCCTATTTAAGAACTTTGTGTGAGATTTAGGTTGGAGGGATTGAGTGTTTATTAGGTACTACTATTAAAAAATTATAAATTAGTGATGTGTACATGTGAGACCTATTTAGGTACCCAAAAGTAGGTGTCTCCATTGTGGATGCTCTTAGAGACTCAGTGATATTCTATCTGAAAGCATTTCTCAAACAGCCCACTTCTTGTACCAAGAAAAAAAAAAAGCATTTCCTAAACAAATTATCAACCAAACTTCCATCAACATTATAAGGATAGAAACTTCTTCATAATTAGAATGCAAATAGATCTATTTCTTTACACTCCATTATTTTGCATTACCAGATGAGATGGATTATTCAGCTAACTTTGCAACATTTATAGCATAATCCCATAACAATGAATTGATACATTTTAAAAGTAGAGCATAATCTTTGATGCAACGAACCAGGAAGAACGTTTCTCGAATGTGTCATCCATCCTATTCTTAATTAACTTTAACTAATATTCTCCATCCATACATGAATATTTGGCACTTGATCAGGATTAAGATGGAAGTGTACCTAGCTACTGATTTCTCGAGTTATGAGGCAAATTGGTCATCAAATTGTTAAATCTTATGGTCGGTGTCATTAATGACAACAAAAAAAGTGTCGAAAGTAATAATCGGTCAATGTTGTATGACCATAAGAGGAGGACGCCACGTCTCTTTCTAAAATCTTAAGATACTAGACATGTAAAATAAAAAACGGCTCATATATCTAATGTCTAGTGTTTTATTCTAAACAAAATTTAGGTAGCTTTTATTCGTGTAGCACTTAAGTCAGTCACACTTAAAACTCAACAAGAATAAATGTTGACACATGATTGGATTTCTTGAAAGAAATATTGAGAAAAATATAAACATAAATGAGAAATGTCATCGATCATCTATGCATGTGTGCATGATTTTTACCAAGTTGAGGGCTGACATTGATTGTTTCATTGGGGTATGCATGATTTGCAGTTATTTTTGTTTGCTTCCGATGGATACTCCAATATACTACCAAAATAAAAAAACAATAAACTCTAGAATTAGTACAAATATTTGTTAATAATCCAAAATTTTGTAGAAAACTAATTTTGTTAAAAGTGCACACATGCATCATTGCCTGCTAAAGAAGATGAATTGCCAATTATATCCACAACTCAAAATGAATGTTGTCTCGGTTGATAAGAAGTTGATACATATCTCGCAAGGATATGAGTTCAACTCATACTCCATTTGAACACAACTCATGTTAAAAATGTGAAGACTTCCTTAATAGATGATTTGTAAATATCGTTGTTACCATTTGTTGAGCAATTCGTTAATGTGAGAGCAACTGATCTAACTTTTTGCTATTTTAAAAAGAAAAATTTTATCACCACAATCTATAAACATTAGCGTGTGGACTATGGCGTGTGATGATTTCTAAAAACTGCTACTGTGTACACTATCTCGTGTTTCGAACAAGGTGACAAAATCTCGTTTTCTTACATGCATGAACCCAAAAGCTGGTCGATGCAACTACTTCCACAAACAATAAAGATAAAAAAACAATAATCTTGGTCAAGATTTTCAGCATTAATTCTTTTACAAGTTCCGATTTTTTGTCTGCATCTAACAAGACAATAGCATCCCATAAAGTCTTCCCAACTACTTAGACAAATGTTATTTTGACATCATTTTTTTTGTCCGACACATCAATAAACATTATCTTAAGCTGAAATACCCAGCACAACAATTAGTAGTTATAATGTCTGCATACATTATAGATAATTTACTAACTTCAGAATTTGGGTATGTAAACTCATCCCCCCAAGTCAAATAGGCCAGAGGATTGTTACCACTTACCAACACCACAAAATGCTTAAGGGATTCCTATGTGTATGAGGCAAGTAAAATTAAAAATACGTATTTTGAAGAGCGACAAACTTCAAAATCTGATATATTTTTTTGTCATCTAATACCATTTACCTACTTAACTGCGATGTAAATATAATGTTGGGCTCGCTATTTCTCATGACCACTCCTGACTGATCTCTTCCGGCAACACAAGTTTGCAAAGTATTGTTAGTAGTAGGTGTAGCCATTGCGCCCGACTGAAATTCTTTGACAACTGAAGTTATGAAACAAGGAGCATGAGATTTTTGTATAAGAATGGAACAGTTACATTGAGTTGGAAAACCAGAAACATACGCACCTTGAGAACCGCCTAATAGATTGGTAAAAGAATTTATTGCATTCAATTGCTGGTGCTGCAACAAGTCTTCGCCATGCATTGCCTTCACAAATCAAGACAAAACATGTAACAATGACTAACATTATACATTCAAAATTTAACTACATACGGCGTTCCAGTTTGTAGGATTGGCTTACCTCTGAAGATCGTTGGAGACGTTTTTTCTGTGCCGGGATTCCAGATTCCACCCCAAAAGAAGTTTCTGTGTTGTTAATATACGAAGGATAGGAAGACATTGATGGCTGACTCGGCAGTGTGTTTTTGTTAGGTAGATTGGATGCATAGAGTAAGGGGTTGTCTTGGGGATGAGGCAGAGTAGATGTCATGTTTAAAGGGGTAGAACCGTTTCCTTCACTCAACTCCGTACTCATCCGAGACAAAGGCAGAGAATGTAAGCCTTCATGAAAGTACATAGGATGCAAACTCAATCCATTTCTCAATGACAACATCTGAAATATCATCATAAAGGTCACATACAGTTCAGGAATTAAGCTACCTTCAATAGCAAATTCAATCTAACAATGCCAATTTTCAAAGTATATTTTAAAAAACATAATAAACTTTAATTGCACAGGTATCTAAGTATGAGTATGACTAAAGAAAATATCGGCATGCTTTGAGGACCAATAAGTATCATTACTTATGAACAATATTATTTTGAAACTTAATTACTATGCCGTCGTTTCATTCCATAATGAAGATAATCAAAATTTCGGTTACTTTCCATAACCAATAATTAAATAGTTATAATGTTAATTCGGTGTGTTGGTTTGCATTTGTTCACTGTCCTAGATTTAAACCAACAAAAATACTAGATTCATTCTCTGTAATAACACAACGATATTCCAATTTGCATGATTGAAAAGTGACAAACATTTCATGTTTAATTCAAATAATTTTCTAATTTAGTTATTATGTACATCTTCACCGAAACTCAATGTGCATTAACAGTTTCAACAGCACCTGACCCAACACTTACTTATATATGCAATTAGCAATAACAAAAGAACTGACTAGCTAATTCAGTAGGTCATCATAGTAGCAAAGATAGACAATAGTCCATCAAATGTTGGTAATTCTCTGGATCATAAAATCTCCAATTATAATCAATATTAATCTATGTAGCACTGGCGTTTCAAATTGAACAGATGTTTGGTGTCCGACATGTGTCAATGTCAGACACCGAGAGAAGTAGTTAGAATCAATTACTTCCATCTTCACAAATTAGTTTCAGTGCCTTGTAAGACACTAGCGTATGTGTGAATACTTCATAGATGTTTAATATTGATCACAGTATTGATGGGTGGGACCTATGTAAAAAGTGAAAAGTGGAAATGCTGGGTTTAATTAGTTGAGGATGAATGAAGCTCCCAACCTCCCAAAATAGGACAAAAGTGCAGTAAATAAAAGAGATATACAAACCTGTACTTGGAGCTGAAGCTGTTTAAGGTATTCAATAGCTTCATCTAGCATTGAAGCTTTATCAGTCTGTTACACACATGGAAATAATCCACTACATTAAGAATAGCTCTAAATTAAAAAAAACACACCCTTTAAACTAAGGTCTAAGAAATTTATGCACCTTGTTAGAATTTGGAATTAGATTTTGTAAAGCCTTCATTTTCTCATTGATCCTACTCCTTCTTCTCTGCTCAACAAGTCCAAGAAAAATCCACAAGGAAAATTACATAACCACAAATAAAATTGAGATCAAGAAACATCAATTAACAAACCTTTTCAGACAAATTATGAACTTCTGCTGCTCTACTTCTTTTTGAAGAACTCCTAGAAGCACCAACTGACTTTGTTGGAACTTCTTCAATCAATGCTTCGACACCCTCCTGCAAAAGATGCAATTTTTAACCCCAAAATCAAAATCCAAACAAAACGACAAACCCATCAAAATAAAATTTTTAGTACAAAGATCCACACTAGAAACAGACCAAGAATCAAAGTTATGTTCTTTTTAGGACACACAACAATCTTAGTTAACAACTTGAGTCAGAGACATAGCCAAAATACACATACAAACAATAAATTACTATGTTTTATTGCTTGCATTAAAAACCAAGAACCTATTCCAAGACATTGAGTAAAAAATTAAAAAAACAAAAAGTATCTTTATTTTATGATAGTACTCTTAACAAAATATAGAAACTAGCTATCCCACAAGAGAAAAACAACAAAGACATGAACACATAAAAAGAAAGTTTGAAACTTGAAGAGTAGAAAATAGTAATAATAATACAATACCTCACTTTCACAGTCATATTCATCAGTGTCATTACCACTGAGTCCTCCTCCAACAGAAGAGGAAGCATGGTTTGGTCTGGAAGTTGAATCAAGGGCTGAGATCTTTCCATCTTGAAGTGGGTTTGAGTTGACGGATCCAGCAGGCATGGAAGAAGATGAAGATGAACGAAGGAGAATTTGATGAAGAAAAAGAGAGATTTCGTCTTGTGAAGAAGACATGTTGTTTATGTTTTGATTATGTTCCATTTGTTTTCTCTCTCTTGGTTTTGGTGTGAAAATATTGAATATGGTTGTGGAGTTTTGAGAGTTACGAGAAAGTTAGTTTGGTTGGGTTAGGTTAGTTAACGTGCGGTGCGGTGTTGTGTTGTTTGTGTGAATAGCATGAATGAACATTGAACACTGAACATAGATAGTACTCTTAGTAATGTTGCACAGTTACTACTAATGCATTATGCAACAACTATAACTAGTTGATGATACTTTCACAAATCCATGGAGTGGAATGGGAAGAGAACGACATGGACATGGTATGGAGGAAAGATTTGTGTGCGGGTTTTGTACTATATCATTTCACGCCACATACTATCACCTACGGCTCACGCGCCACAATAAATATCCTTTTTCACCTTTTTTTTTCTTTTCAAGAAAAGTTCAAGATAAGTGATATCAACGCTCTCTTTTCATTCTTATGAATCAAATCATTGTAACCGCATACATTTGAAACGAGTCTTACGTAACATGATGGGACTCACATGAATTTAATAAAAAAGTGAGGGTTAAAAGAAAAAGTTGAAAAATAAAAGTTATTAGCATTTTTCAAAGTTTAAATGAGTTGAATCTCAAACACTCACATGAGTTGGAGTAAAGTTCATGACTCAAAAATATTTGTTGACTCCCTTTTTACTTACTATCAATCTATTACTAAACTTTTTTTTTTGTCAGTAGTTAAAATGATAAAAATCATCTTAAATTCAAACACACAATTGTAAAGTCATGTGATCGAATCCGTATCGGATATTACAAACTTTTCATCAAACTCTTTTAACAAATTAAGATAAGATTAACAATAATATTTTTGAATAACAAATATAAAGTAGGTTGATCATAAATTTGAGTATCACAATATCTTACTCTTGATATATTATTTTATATTTAAATTTGTTGCATGGAGGTTTTTTTTAGAGAAATTCTCATTTCCATGGATTTTTTTTTTTAAGGAATGGAAAAAATTATTTATAATTTCTTATTGATATTAGTTTCCAGTTTCCATCCCTCACAGGTCAATAACTTTTAAGTTAATGATAATTGTGAGTATATTAATATTAAGAGTAATTAAGTGAAAAAGTTATTTTACTTTGTACATAATTTTAATGGTTATATTTCATCTGTCCCTCAACATATGATTTAGTTGACAATATACATTATTGACTTAACAAACTTTGACTATATTTTTCTACTAATTCACAAAGATAAATAATATCATGTAAGATGTTGGATTCGTCTCGATGAATATTTTTAAAATATTAAATTTTCATAATTTTTTTTAGTAGATAATTGAAGATATCAAAGATAAAACATATATATTGGTACGTGTGTCGGAGTCAATTAAGTGATCTAATATGGAATAGAGGGAGTATCTAAGATGAATAAATGAAGAATTTAGAATTCAAACCTCAAACCCTATCTATATAATGTAATATGTCTATATCAAATAAATTGGAGAAATGTTAAAAAGTGCCCTTGGGGCATTGGATAAAGAAACAAAAATAAAAATGATGCGTTGGAAAGTGATGAAAAGTGGGTAAGTCAACTTGTAAAAAATTTAGTTACTAAAACACTTTAGTTACTTTAACTAGTATTCTAAAACACTTGTTAATAAAACCCAATAAATTATACTCTTGAAAACATTTTGACTCTTTAATTTATGCATTTTTCATAGATTGAAATGATTAAATGAGTTAAGAGATTGTGCAGTGTTTTGACAGAAAACTAAAACCTAGTATAGTTAAGAAGAACAAAGGAATCGTTAATATAAGACGGGAAAATGATGGATGAGTAACTATTTTTAACCTTAAGAACCACAAATAAACAGTCTTGCTACTGTTCTTCCTCTTGTTGTTGCTGTTTTGCTTCTAATCGTGTCCTGTTTCTGCCATGTCAGTCGAGTAGACTGAAGCTGCACGCTCTACACTACGTGTCGTATAGCACATGAGGCACATCATCGTCTTCTCTTTTGCTTTAGTGTAGTGGCACATCTTAATTTAATGTTTAAACTCGAAATCATACACTCATGCTAAAAAGAAGTCATTTCCTTATTATTTAAACCAAAGTTTACAGAACAATCACTGTTTTTTAAGTATATGCTTTGCTAGTGGTTAATTATCTGTTTACCGTTATTGCCAAGCACTGTAACAAACATTCTCCCCCTAGCAGTTAGTTAAATACTAGAAAATTTAAATGTTTAGGGAGTCCAAAACTATAATAATGGAGAAAATTGAGAGATAAAAAAATGGGGCTCTTGTTAATAATCTTTTGCACATGAGAAAATTCGATTAAAAGAGAAGAAATCACATTGTTCGTCTTTATTAAAGAATATTGGTATTTGATGAAAGAGGAGGCGTCGATTATGTTTAATGAATTCTATTAAAATCGGTATATTTCAAAAAGTTTAATGTCATACCCCCTTTGTTCTTAGACTAAAATTGTTTCGCTTAATATAAGTCACTTTTTAAATTATTAGATACATTTATTATTGATTTTCCAAATAAACCCTTTAATTGATACCAATAAGGGACTTGAAATGGGAAAAGTTGGAATTTAACACAAATCTATTTTGTGACGTTGATTTTCAAGGTGGCTTCCCCCTTCAAATTGATGGAATTTAGACCGATCGCTTTTTTAAGTTGTTTGTACAAAATTCTTGCCAAAGTGTTAGCTAGTGGTATGCAAAGTTTAATTCCTTCTATGCAATCGGCTTTTTTACAAGGCCGTAACTTGGTGGAAGGGATAATGGTGGTAAATAAAGTTTTAAATTTGGTAAAAAGAGTGGGAAAGAGGTGTATGGTGTTCAAAGTCTATTTTAAAAAGGCTTATGATTTGGTAGATTGAGGTTTTCTAGAGCATATACTTTTTAGATTTGGGTTCAATGAAAATTAGATAGGTTGGACGAGAGCTTGTGTTTTCAATGGTGATATGTCTAAAATAATATTTTTTTTAATAATGTTTTTAGTTCTAGAGAATCGCCAAATTAAAACCACAAATGTTTCAAAATTCATATATTATACTGAAAATTGTGTACAAATAATATTGATATTTTAACAAAAAAACAAGCTAAACAAGCATGTTACAACCCTATCCCTTCTAACGTTAAACAAAAGTATATTAAAAAAGTGGTTGTGCTAACAAGTATTATGTGGACCCTCTTTAAACCTTTTAAAGGAAACATATACTCCATTAGTCCATTAACCGTCTCTGATCTCATTGTCAACCATGGTAAGAGTCTACGACAGAACATTCAACTCTACATACATACTGCTTCTGTTTCTGATTTAAACTCCAACTCATATGCTTACCCTTTGCATTTTGATTATTAATTAGACGTGAAAGAATGGAGAAAAAAGGACTAAATAATGACCAAACCCGATAAAATGATGCTCTACTATTATTTTTAGTTTTTTCTCTTTGCATTTTTACTTTAATTATTTTATAATCATGGTTGTTTAAAAGTTGTTTGTAACCAACATCAAAATTAGACTGTTTATCTTGTGATTTAATTAGCAACTAGAATATTAGTATTTTTTTATCCTTAAAAAAAAAATATATATTCCTTCATTATTATTTGTAGATGAGTTGGATTTCGAAGAAGGGTAAGAATTAGACATACCTCAAAATTTATACAACGTTTTAAAAATATTTATAGGCTATCCACCAACAAGATTTTTAGACCGACAACGAAAGCCTACATTCTTACAAGGTATAAACTAACTTTATATCAATCATATTAACTTACATTGATGTAACTAGAATAATATTAATATTGTTTTATTAGTCTCTTTGATTGTCATGATGTATAGAATAAACATCGATGAGATAACTAAATTTATTTATTTTTGACAAAAATAAACGATATTCATTCATTTAAATTGATAGAGTACATCGATACAATACAAATCCAAATTCGCCAAAAACTAAAAAGATGAATTTGTGAACAAACTCACATCATCCATGTTAATAACATAATACGACAAAGTACATATGCCTACAAATATGACTATATTAAAGTCTCCGAAATATTCATGTCTCCGGATCTGCAGCGTTGACGACGCCAAAGTCATTGTCATTGATCGGATCTACACCTGCTCGAAGCTAATCTTTCAACCTGAATCAAATAAACACCGCACTAAGACGGGAAATAAAAAACACACCGTACAAAGACGGAAAATCAAAACAAACAAAGTCGTTTAGAGACGACAAAATCACAAAAACAAACGAAAGAAAACAGAAAATATATGAAATCACTTATTCAAGTATGATATAATGAAAAACAACTCGGAGGGGTATTTTTGAGTCAAAATTAACCCTAAATCACCCCTCTGACAAAAAGAAGAAATGGGGTGACGGAGGGTTTGAGAAGGAGAGGAGAAAGAGAGAACTTGTAATTTTTAAAACAAATGTGTTGATTGATTAGCAAATCATTAAACAAAAAATTTATTTGAGATAACCAAATTTGTTAAAAATAGAGTAAGATAAAAAAAATGATAAAAATATTTCAGATGCAAACATATGATTTCTCACAAAGTCTCTTTCTTATTATTTCTTAATGTTTCCAATGTTTTCCTAAATGAAAAAAAAAAAAACGATGTAAATAGGTTATTGCACCCCATATTAAACTAATCTTTAGCTTTAGTTCAAGAACTTAAAATATCACAAAGTGTTATCCTTATGACAACTAGGTCGTGTAAAATACTCTAGAATGTATCAACTAACTTTCTTTGTACGTTCACCTTGGTATTTATCTAATCCATTATCATCCCTTTGATAGCATTGCATTGCATGGAAGAAGAAAAAAGGTATAGACAAAGTCAAAAAATGAGGACGGTGAGGTCAGAGACAGATATGATCATCAGATCAAACGTCTCACTCTCTGCCTCTATCATTTTCTTTGTTCGACCCAACCCAACAACGTCACCTTAACCCGACACATATTTATGTTTGACTAGTAATTCTTGTTATTCATACTAGTACGTGGCTAACTATTATTGGAATGGAAAAACGACTATTATTGATGTAGAAAAATATCTAATGCATAATATGGTATAAAGTCTGTCCTACCAAGATGGACCACCACAGTATCTGCGTCAATGTCATAAACGTCACGTAGTAAATCGATCACGATCATATATACACGCCAAGTAACATCTACCATCACTGGTCAAACACCATTGTCTATATCATGCCTTCTTGTTTGGCATGCAAAAGTGATGAAAACAATGTAGTAACTAGTAAGGAAAATATTTAATGGATAGTGATATGATATCTATTCAACACTTTGAGAGAAAATTAAAGAATATTGATATGTGAATTGTGATAGGTTAGTGATATGATATGAAGATGAGCTGAGTATATGATGAGAGAGTTTGATAGGTTTTTCCCCAAGCTTAAATTGGATTTTTGTTGATGTTATTACCTTATTGATATGAGATTTCTTACATGGTTTAATAGAAATTAATCTTCGTCAAAAAACGGCGAAACATTAGATATAGGTCCTCCTCTTCTTGACGAATTTTAAGTTAGAATATTTTTTATTTGTTGTTCAATAATAAGGTTATATAGTTTTTTTTTTTGTTCCATAAATATAACTTAGAGATATTATTTATAGAGGTCGGGTTCGAAACTCAGATTCCTCCTTCTCTGCATTTTAAAAAGTGTGTGATTTAGATTTAGACTACTTGAATTATTTTTTTATAGTTTGTTTGAGAAGAAAGTTGTATAATTTTTTATTTTTATTTTTTTTTACAAAAAGTTGTATAGTTATTATTATATCATATATTCACCACACTAAATACTTTTTGTTTTATTCCCACTATTCCTTTTCTCTCCTCTCGGTTCTTCCCTGTGACATCCATATCCACCTTTGCAGTTGCAGCAATGAAAAAATTCTAGAATATTTTTTTTACAGTCGCTGATTAATAATGATAGCTCATCAAAATAGATTCGTTTTAATAATTTTCTCAAATTGCTTTCCAGTGTTGAACAATACTATCACTAATTGGTTTATGGTGGTTAATTAGGTAGATAAGTTGATTCATTTTGCTCCCTGATAGCCATGGGAGTGGTTTTGGGAGTTCAGCCAAATTTTGTTCTTTGGGTTTTGGTGTTGGCCTTTGTTTTTGCTGTGTTTATGTACTAACTTAATAGTACAATTTTAGTTATCTATATGTGTCACAATTTTTAGTCCTCTTATTTTTAAACAACAATGACATATGTCACCTCATATTTTGTAACACTTTGTTTATGCCTAAAAATAATTAACATGTTAACCAAAATCGTTAAACATGTAAATTTTGAGTCAAACGAGTTTTTCTCAACCGATTAAATATTAAAAGAGTGTAAACATAGTTGGGTGTGAGTTTGTTGAATCTATCTCACGTTTATTGAGGTCCTTAAAGGTCTCGAGGATGTTAGAGTTGGACAATAGTCAGTAGGACTTGACAATTTAACATTTTACTCATGTTCATTATTTGTAGCACCATTGATTGAAGTAGCTATGAGCACATAAGCACGTCTTGAGGAGGCAACAAACATCTGGATTGAAAAATAGAGAAATAGCATGAAAAAGTGAAGATCAAGTCGAACATGGGGTGTCATGTACCCCCAATAATTGGAGAATTCATGCACTACCTACATAATTAGCCGAGCAAGGCTAAGTTATATACATTACGATGTTTTGGCCAATCAGACTAGTGTTTTCCTTTAAATTTTGGACTGATTTTCTAAACACAAACATGTTATTTTATACAATGTTATCTTTGTACCATTCTTTCCTTATCTTTCATTTATGTATTTCTTAGTTAAACAACTCAAAAAACATAAAAATACAATACTTAACACTCTTTGGAGTTAAGGAATCCATAGCGAGTGAACATAATTCCTTCGCCAGGCAATCACTTTAAGAAAGAAATCATATTTGTGAGTTATTGACTGATATCTTGACTAAATTTTACATTCGAAAACTACTTATTAAACACATCATTTTATCTCTATATTAATTTCTTCAAATAAGATGATCAACCTATCACAATTACCATATCACTCTGTCCATCTATTTCTTTCTTAAGATGTATAGACTAATATAAAGTGTCCATCAAACATTTTATATTTTAAATATATAAATTTATCAAACAATGTAAATAAACACTTTTTTCAAGTGAGATGTTTACGTCACAAATTTAGCTGATGCCATGACACTATTTAGGTGAACTCTTAAGCATCTTCAATGCAAAAACTACAATGTAATTCTTAGCTCTGTTTTTGTGAACCCAAATATTCTACATTGATTTTAAGAACTTTTTTTTGTCAATGTAAAAATTATATATGTAAAAATTTGATTGACAAAAATACATCAATATTATGGTCATGCAAATACACACTACATGAATTAACATCGATCAAAATAAATCACATCTCTGATGGGGTTACCAAGGCGGGAGAGGATCCTCTCTAGTGAGAAATTCTCTAGTTTTATCCCGTCATTGAATCTCACCATTAATTACATTATCTCTCCTTTTTTAATATTAAAACATAATATCTCACCTCTTTAATAGATGGTCGGGATCACACATGAGGGAAATGTCATTTGAGACAATCCCCTCCCTACGAAGGCAACTCCTATCTACATTAAGAATAGCGTAAACTTGATTGGAGTTGTTCCATTTAACCCATACCTTGTCACGCGTTATCGGCTGAGAACTAGAGAAATAAGAGAGGAAGGTTGGGGTCGTGTTGTGTGCTTCCATGTTAAGGTGATGATGTGGGATTGCAAAATTAGAGAAACAATAAGAATTACGATTACAACATGACCACCAAATTCATGCGACAAACGTGTCAAAGTTGATCAAAGATAAGCCACTCTTGATCCATCTCATCAGATTCATGTCGAAAAAGAGTTCATCATTTGAGAAACCAAGGGAATGCCAGAGATTTCTAGAGCTCTAACAAACTCTAATACACTGGACGAAAGACTTATCATGAGCATTGCATCGAGTTCAAAGGCCATTTGAGCCAAGTTTTGATGATGCGGTAATGACTAGGGACGAAATTATAGAGGCACCGTATCAAAGAACATGTAGTAAGAGTAACATGCATGCTTGTATGCTTTAAAAGTCGGGTGAAATCAATCTTGGTAATGTAGTAACTATTGGTATTTTCAGACCAAATGAACTTATTTTGTAAAAAATAAAAAATTCACATGTGTTTTTTTTTATTTTAAAGTAATCGCTTTTGAAAGTTTGATTCCATTGGCTACAAATTCTTAACAAAATGAGAATATAAAATAATTTAAAAATTACTTCAAACGAGAAGTTGTTTTGATAGTTACTCCTAAAATTTAATTTATATAATCAATTAATTTTAAAGAAGTGATATTTAAAAATGTGATATGATTTGATTCCCATGATATTGTTAGGCTGAACACTTTCACTTGAGTTAAAACCAAGACATTGCAGTTGTGTGTAAGTTTTAGATAATATTTGTCATTCCGTCTAAAAAAACACAACAATTTTTACTTGGTTTTATATAAATTTAAAAATTAATTTCTAAATTATAATATTATTAAACATCAAAATCATTTGTTTTTTATAAAAATTTAATTTATATATCAATGGTGTAATTTTTTTTAATAAGAAGTGTTAATATGTTAGTTATTATCTTGTTCAAAAAAAAAAGTTAGTTATTACTATTATATTAGTATTTTTGTCCTTTTGTAAAATGGACATTCACCCATATTATCTTTGTACATAGTATACGAAGAAATAATTTATGAAAATATTAACCTTAACGATTATTGTTTAATTTTTTTTATATTTTTTTATTTATGAAAACATCATTTTATTAGTGAGAACATTTTTTTAAAAGAAAAATTTCCTTCTCTTCTCTCCATCTGAGACCTTAGCCGTCGATCCTTTCTTTTTCTTCTCCATCGACGAGGGGTGATTTAGGGTCAATTTTGACCCAAAATAACTCTTTTGAGTTGTTTTTCCTTCTATCCTAATTAAATAAGTGATTTTCACGTATTTTCAGTTTTCTTTAGTTTGTTTTTGTGATTCCATCGTCTCTGCAAGACTCTATTTGTTTTGATTTCCCGTCTTTGTGCGGTGTATTTTTTATTTTCCGTCTTAGTGCATAGTTTATTTGATTCAGGGTAAAAGATTATTTTTGAACAAGTGTAGATCCGATCAATGACTTTTGTGTCGTCAACGTTGTAGATCTGGAGACATAATATTCCAGAGACTTTAATATAGTCATATTTGTAGGCATAAATACTTTTTTGTTTTATGTTATTAACATGGATTCTGTGAGTTTTATTCGTAGATTTATACTGTTTGTTTCTAGCGATTTTAAATTTGTATTATATTGATGTATCTTATCAATTTGAATAAATGAATATCATTTATTTATTTGTGTAAAAAAAACAATTTTTTCTTGAAACTTATTTTTAGAACTTATGTATAAGATAAAACTTTATTATTTTCATAAACTATTTTAATCAAACGGATTGATTGTCGGATTACTTCTGATTAGAAATTTAATCATTTGAAATGAAAGCTAGGTATAAATAAGTGCCTTAATGACATTATTTAAACAACTTCCAAACAAAAATTATGTCTTGAAAATACAAGTTCAACACATATTAAAGTCGTATCGTACAATTTTCAATACAAAAGTAACTACTTATAGATGTTTAAACAATACCATTAGAATACTTGTTAATATTTTCGTATAAACAATTACTTGACTTAAATTTCTAGCTACTAATAATGTAAGAAAGTTACTTCAGAAGAATTATGATCAGATTAATAATTAAGAAAACAAGAACAACAATTGTGTCAACCCCATAGCGTCAACACCACGTTGCTTGTAACTTGTATGTCTCTCTTCCTCTTTCTATTTCTCTAATTTTCTCTTTTTCTTAATTCTTAAACCCTAACCCTAATTTTATTCAATTCAAATTTGGGGGTTTTGTTTTTAAATCAAGTGATTATTCAATTCACAGTTTTGTGATGTTGCTATGGTTATGAATTGATTATAATAACTTCTTTCTTGCTGTTAATTTCTGTTTTCTTTTATAAAATTAATTCGTTTTTTTTTTCCTTCTTCTTTGAATTAATGAATTTGAGTCTGTGATTAATAATAATGATGATGATAAAGGGTTCCAAGAATCTGAGACTTTTTTAATTTTGGATAAAAAAAAGGAAAAAGAAAAAAGAAAGAGGAAGATTTTAGTTGTGACAATGGATTTTTTTTTACGGATTGTTGTTAGATACACCCAACGGTCACTATTATAAGCAAAACTTTGCATTTTAGATTCATTCAATTAATGATGTATATAGTTTTATTATAGATCACATGATCATTTAATGAATGAATCTAAAATACAAAGTTTTGCTTATAATAGTGACCGAGGGTGTACGCCTTTAGTACAAAATATTGCGGCGCCGTAACATTGTTGCGTAGCGGAATTCGGTATATAGAGGATTGTTAAAATTCGGCCACAATTAAGTGGTATAGCGCTGTTATAGCTGTTATTCAACAACATTGGCTGTTACTTTTTAATGTTACGATTTAACTTTTAGCATTAATAATGAGCTGAGGTTTAAGCTGGTCAAGTGAAATTTAAATAGGGGCTCTGTTATTTTGAGTAGATTTGTCTTCTTTGATTTTCTTTCTCATGTTCATCCTGAATTGTTTATTAATTTGATCTTATTTGTTTGTTAATTTGAATTGCTAGGAAGTTGGTGATGAAAAAATATAAAGCTTCCTGCCACCAAATATGTTGAAATCGGAGACTCCAGGAAACTATTGGTGAGTTTTATTTTTCTTCTCTAAATTTTAAGGTTTCTCCTCCCACTTTGCGTTTAGTTTCTTAACTTCAATTATAATTCTTCGATGAGAGTAATAAGAAGATTATAAGTGAATAAATGATTGTTTGTAGCAATGGAAGACATTAACAAACAGATTGAAGAGGACCCGCTTCTTGCATTTGTGAAGCTTCTTACTGAAGTGCAAAGTTATTCCATTAGAACTTTACTTCAAGAATTGAAGACTTTGATGGACTCATCATCAGACCTTGACCATCTTGTATCTAACCACGAGTCCAAATTGAAGTTGATTTCTCTTTTTCATGAACTGAATCAACATCGAAGACTCTTACCTTCTGATGTGAAAGAGTTTGTTGAGATAGTGCAGAATTTCTTCAATGTCAACATTATTAGACAAGACACTTCTCAACAAGTACTAAAGAAGCACAACCAACTTCTTGATTCGAAAACTGATCTTATGAACAAGCTTAGGAGTGCAAAGAGTTCACAAACCCAAATTGATAGTGAATCTTCAACCGCAAATGGTCAGATACACAAACTCTCTTTACAAATTGATGATATTGTGAAACAAAGAGATGATTTGAAATCAGCAGTGAACAAATGTGATGTTCAGAAGGAGAAGTTGATGGCTAAATGCACTGAATGGGCACAACAAAGTAAAGAGTTAATTTCTGATTGTGATTCCTTAGTACTTGTTGAGAAGTGTCATGTCTGATAATGTTGTCATTGAAGAAGTTCTGCACTATCTCCACAAACTCCTTCACATCAGAAGGTAAGAGTCCTCAATGCCGATTCAGTCCATGAAAAAGAGAATCAACTTCAATTTGGACTCGTGGTTAGATACAAGATGGTCAAGGTCTGATGATGAGTCCATCAAAGTCTTCAATTCTTGAAGTAAAGTTCTAATGGAATAACTTTGCACTCCAGTAAGAAGCGTCTCGAATGCAAGAAGCGGGTCCTCTTCAATTTGTTTGTTAATGTCTTCCATTGCTATAAACAATCATTTATTCACTTATAATCTTCTTATTACTCTCATGGAAGAATAAAACTTAAACGCAAAGTGGGAGGAGAAACCTTAAAATTTAGAGAATAAAAATAAAACTCACCAATAGTTTCTTGGGAGTCTCCAATTTCAACATATTTGATGGCAGGAAGCTTTATATTGACGTTTGAAGAAGAGGGTATGCATATTTTTTCAATGGAAATTGATATCGGAGCGAATGACAATATGCATGCCCTCATAAGCCAGCTTCCAATTCCTATTGATGTAGAGGACAAACAAGACAGAATTTGATTCAACCAGGAGGGGACAGATTCTCAAGAAATTCACTGAGCCAACAGCTGATCAACAGAAGCAAACCACATCCTCAAATAAAATAAATGATGTTGTTTCCTTGATTGATTTGTCCACCCATGATCAAATAACCGAACATATTTGAAGTCTGAAAAAGCAATCCACTCAGGTTAATACACCACCTTCCTGTGTTTTTAATTACATTGATCTGTTTAGGCATTGATATCTTCCTCTTCCTTTAAGCATTTGATTTATGATAATTCATGTTGTGTAAGCATTTGGTTTTATGATAATTCATGTTTTGTAAGCATTTGGTTTATAACATAGGAATTTTAACGCATTATGAAGTTGTGTCTTTCTAAGCCATATACAAGTTGACACTTTTTTGTAACAGAGTTCAACTGCAGGCGACAACAACACATGTCAATAACTTCTGTCAGTAATAATTAGTTAGATGTTTGATTCCTTTTATATAACTATCAGTCCGATCAATAGTAGTCTGCCATAAACAGTTGTCTTTATTTATTAGTATTATTGATATTTTTTGGTCCCTTCCTAGTATGTTATTTAAAAAGAAATTGAATATTCATTATTGTCTTATTTGTCATGCATGATTTCAAAAGTGTAGGTTGTAGTTGCGGAAAGTATCTCTATTAGAGAAGTGTTATCTGTTGACAATCAACTGACAGTGAAGAAGCAGTTTCTGGACATCATTCCAGAGGAGAATTACCCTGCTGAATACTCTTATAGATCAAGAGTAAGTTTAAAGTTTAAAGTGTTACGCCAAGTTTGATGTCCACTCTATTATGTCTGTATTTAATAGATTAGCTTTCTCTTGATGTCAATTCTATTTCAGATTCAACAACAAAATTTCCTGTGGTTTCAGGTTATTCTTCTATTTCAGAAGATTGAAGGAGCAGATGTATGCATATTTACAATGTATGTCCTGGAGTTTGGCTCGGAATGTGGCAATCCAAATCAACGCTGCATATATATTTCATATCTCGATTCTGTCAATCATTTTACGCCTCAAAGACAGACTGCGAGCAGAGAAGCTCTTCTTACATTTGTTTACCATGTGATGTTGGTAATTTGATTTTTAAACTTTGTTGCTTGTTTCTTTGCTTTAACTTGATACTTAATCCTTCCTTGTATTTATGCTTTATTTT
Organism: Medicago lupulina; assembly: GCA_958299785.1. Classification (NCBI taxonomy): domain Eukaryota; kingdom Viridiplantae; phylum Streptophyta; class Magnoliopsida; order Fabales; family Fabaceae; genus Medicago; species Medicago lupulina. Next base: position 5,631,937 of record OY283146.1, on the reverse strand, counting down.
TTCTATCATCAGATTGGGTACCTTGACTTCTGTAAGAAACGAGGTTTTGCAACTTGCAACATACATGTTCTCCTAAACAAGGGGATGATTACATTCTATATTGCCATCCAAAAACTCAGAAGACCTCGAAGGATGATAAGCTACGGGAGTGGTCAGTCTCTTTTTTTTTGTCCTCTATGTATGCGCACATGTGTGTTGAATTTTCATGAGCTTGTGTAACCATTGAGTATTTATATTCTTTGTTTGTGCAGGTATCTTTCAATGCTAACAAAGGCTACTAAAGAAAATGTATTTGTTGGTTTAACGAACATATATGATCATTTATTTGTTTCTACTGAAACACGGTACTCCAAGGTAACAAACTGCTCGTCTGCTGTACTTTGATGGAGACTGCTGGTCTGCTGCTGCTACGGATCAAGCCGAGATCATGCAAATACATTGAAGAAAGTAGTGAAAAGTAGATCTTTAAAGGCCATGGGATATGTCAATCCTCCCAAAGGCAAAGCAAAAGACATTCTGCCGATGGAAAATGTATGTCAACCTTCTCTTTTAACTTCATCTAATTGACAGGGAAGTTTGAATTGGTTATTAGAATATTGGATTCCATGCCGCATTAACGTATTTGGTACTCAGTGACTCTCGATTGGACGGTCCAAAAAAAAATTTAACTTAAAATTTAAAAATCCAAGCATAAATCAATTCTCCGAATGCGTGATTTTAAAAAATGCATATTGAACTTGATTGGACCGTCCAATCTTTCATAGAATGGCCACCAATGTCCCAAATGCGACTATGCGAGTAGCCCAACTGCAGTAGAGCCAAATCTGGTTATTAATGGCTTGTTAGTACCACAGCCATATTGAGGTATTATTTAGTCCTTAAACCATCAAATTTTAGTTTAATTGTAGAAGCAAAGGTTAAATCAAGTTCATGATTTAAGATGTTAACAATTTTACATTCATAAAACTGCGAAGTGTTTATTTTTTCCATCCAATTATTATTCCCGTTATCAACTTATACCTTAGTTTATCCAAAATAGTAAACCCCTAATGTTTTATGGTTTCACCCTTTCTTTGTTATCAAAATAAAAGTTTACTATTCTTTACTCATTGGAAAGTTATTCGCTCATGCAAATTATTATTTTAATTTCCCATTCCGTCGTTATTCTATTACTTTTACTGTAGATTTGAGTCTGTCAACTTTTCTTCTATAGCACGAGTTTGAGAAAAGGAGGGGAAGACTGATTTTTCATTTCCAAATTAAAGAAATTTTAAAATGTTTCTGAAGTCAATGAAAAGGGTGATTGAAATATTACATGATCATTTATCACTTCATTCTTCCAATTATCTTAAAAATTTCAAATTTATATCAAGATATAGGATTATCCTTTCAAATATACCCTTAGTTTTCAATTCCAAACTGATATGCTATTTATCCAATGAGATATATGCTTTTATACTCAAGTGAATATGTTACAATGTTCTTAACTTCTTATGTATGAGATTTTAAGTTATATGTCCGTGTAATCTGATCTTTCTTCCTTTTTTTTCTTTCTCAACCAATATCTATTAGCTTGGCCAAATTATATTGCCTATGAAGCAAAACTTCATTGTATAGCACACTTTGCAGTATTCATGCATGCACTGCTGTGAACCAATAGTGTCTGGAAAGCGATGGTTTTGTGCCAAATGCAAGAAATTTCAAGAGTGTGAAAGGTGATGATTCTCTTCTCTCATTAAAGACAACTTAAAATGAATACATATTTGAACTATTTTTTCATACTAGAACTATTGATAGCTAGACATACTTTTTTCTCTTCAGAGTGCACTTTGCATCTGGTCTCTGCTTTCTTTGTTCATGTAAAATGTGGTGAGCTAGAAATTTGAAATGATCATCCCTTTGATTCTTCTATTTGGGTTATGCTAGGAACTGAATTATAGAACACATCAAATATGAGATATAAGTGTGTTGATTTTCTTAATGATTTGGTGTTATTTTCTTCCTTTAAAAAATGAACAAAATACAAATTGAAGTTTGATTATGCAACGATAGATTTTAATAATAAAAAGGACTTTTGTCATATCGCTGACGCATACACTTCAGTTAAAAACTGACGTTCATACACTTAGTAAGGTAACAGTCTAAACCTGAAGTTAAGTTCATATGATTTTCTCATCATGAGTAGTTCCATGCAAATTAGTATAATCTTTGAATTTTATGCCGATTTCAGGTCTTTGTGGATGATATCCCTTACAACACTAAACAGAATGATATCATACTTGAGAATAAATTATTTGAAAATAGAAGTAACTTTCTGAGCTTCTGCCAGAAGAATCGGTTTCAGTTTGACACACCCCACCACGCCAAGTATTCCTCAACGATGATCCTCTATCATCTAAAGAATACTATTCTGCCGACAGTTTGAAAAGTACGTGATATTTGTTGTGCACAAAATGTATTACATCAGAGCTGTAAATGTCAGATTTGTCCAGAATATAAGGAGAGAGATGCTGATTCCTATCAACACAAGTTGAATCAAGACATGTTAAATCAGAAATCGGTGCTGGTAAGAACATAGTTAGCTCTTGGGCTTTACTGTTTTCTTTAATTGTTTGTTACGGATTGTTGTTCAAATTTTCGCTTTTATAAATTCTATATTCCCTCTTTCCTTGTCACAACATGCTTACTTACTGACTTACACTGATGGTGAATTGCTGAGCGTTTTGAAGCATGCATCTCAATGCCGAACCATGCTCTCATCTCATCCATACTGTTCTCAAATCAAGAAGATGTTCTCTCATGCCAGCAAGTGCAAAATTCGAGTGAATCGGGGCTGCTAGCATTGTAAAAAAGATATGGTTTATATAATACTAATGCCAGCATTGCAAAGACTTGGAATGTAGCATACCACGGTGCAGGTGTGTTATTAGTAGAATTATACGCTACCAACAGAATTTGAGAGAATTTTTGATATTCTACTTTCTGAATTGTTCTTTGGCTAAAACTATGCACAAATACTTATTCGTTTTATATTTATGTCAATTGTGCAGGGATTTGAAGAAGCATATAGAATCGAAAGTGGCGCAGAAGTCGTTGATCAATGAATCTTTGTGAATGTATAGAGTTCCCAGTAAACAACAATACAGCTTTCAAATAGTTAGTGATTAGCCTTATCAAAATCGTTGATTTAATAGTCATTTTTTATCAGCTTTGGTGAAGCGTATTAAATTTCGTCGAAGCTACGTGTATGTCAAAAAACAGTTCTCAATGAATCTGTATATAATTTTGATTATGTATTTACATATATTAGGATTGCAATAGCCTTACTTTATTATCTCTTAAAATAAGAGATTCAGTTTTGTATTGTTCTGAGTCTATATATATATATATATTCAATGGTTGAGAGCTAAGCTCCAACTATTCAGTCCAAGTCTCTTTTATTTTAGACTTAGAAACATACTCTCTCCAGTCACATTTATAAGCAAAAAACAACTTTTTAAGTTCCTTAAATAACTAATGTATCCGGTCATAAATATAGGTCAAATACATTGGTTATTTAATGTATCTAAAAAATTGTTTTTTTTGCATATAAATGTGACCGGATGGAGTATATATGATTTTTTTGATCTCACTTGTCTCACTTTTTTTCATTGCTTCTACTTTTCTACATCAATTTAAATTTTTGAAGTGCCACATTGATGCCTTTGAATTCATGAATAGTTTAGAGAAATGTTATTTGAACGATCAAAATATAGAAATTGAAACAATAGTGAGTATGAGAGATAGTACAAATAACTTTTAAACCAAACACCCCCCAATTAAAGCCAAATGAATCTAAAAAATCAAGTTATACGGGCGTCGAGTTATCCACAACGGTGAGGTAGATATTTTTATTGTGGTGCAAGAAATTTCGGTGTTTAAAGTGAAAAGTGATTATGAAAGCACTCTTTTAATACTTATTTTTCAATTATTGAAGGCCTTTCTAATTGGATTTGCATGATAGAAAGTCATTCCAAACATTTTATATTTAAACTTTCTATTTGAATCAGTTGAAGATGCGCGAGTTAAAGAAACTCACTTAATATTGCCCAGAGGATTCGCCGTATTATTTCATTTACCAATTCTACTTATACAAGTTAAGCATAACAACAATTCAAATATTTGATGCACTCTAATAAACTAACAAATTAAAATTTCCAAAATATAATTGGAAAGTTGCAATGGTTAACTAGATATCTTTTAAAGAAAAGGTGTAATGTTTAACAACGTGAACAAACTCTTCCAAATGGTTGTTTCTCTTTACAAAAAGATACTCCCTACATCTCAAATTGTGTGTCGTTTTAGGGAAAAAATTGTCTTAAACTATACGTCGCTTTACAATACCAATGCAACATTAATGTTACTTTTCTTATTATAACCTTGACTATTTATTACTCTCTCTTCTTTCAATTCTTTTATTTATCTTTCCTAACTATATTATTTATGAAGGACAATTTTGTAAAACAACTCGTAATATCTTTTTTCCATACAATATTAATTGCATTTCTTAATATATGTGAAATGTCCAAAACGTCATACAATTTGGGACGAAGAGAGTATAAGTTTCACTATAAAAACAGATACAGTCACATTTTTGTGAGTTAAAATTCTGTCATAAATAATACTAAATCATTTATTTTCTTCCTCTAGTGTACGAGAAAGATTGACATAACTTTATTCTGTAAACTATCATTGATCGATACACTTGGTATAAATCTATAGTATCTTGAATGAGATTCGTCATTTAGCCTTTTGCATTGATTGACATAACTAGTGGGGGCGAATCGAATCTAAAGAATAATGTGTCCCACACAAACTTTGGAATTTATATGCACTCTTCATCTTATTCATCTTCATTTTCTTCTTGATAAAGGTATTACATCAGACACCCAACACACGTTCTAACAGAGTTATCATAGTAAATCCTATTGAAATATTTCTAAAAAGTGGTGCGACATATCTGGACTTAGTGTTTAACATATTTTGGCCATAACAGTGGTAGCCAAGGCCAACCATGAAACATCTCTTAGCTTTCAGCTTCTTAGTGGTGCATGCAAAATATATATATATATATATATATATATATATATATATATATATATATATATATATATATATATATATGCTACTTTAAGAAAAGTGATACTCAACAAACTAAAAGAGAGAATGAATGGATTTGAGAAACCCTGTAATATATGAAAGCACCAAAACATAGAAACAAGTAAAAGAAATCCAAGCAAGTTTCATGCATTTACTTCAAAATATTTTAACGATTATTGATACGGTATAATTTTTAATGATGCAGTAACAAAAATGTACAGTTGCATTATTGATTTGTTGAACATTAAATAAGTTATACACACCTAAATGTCTGCATGTTGATTCAAGGTGAAGGCCATATGGTATATAAGTGCTTCAACACTGCTTGTGTGGTTGGAACAACACATTTATATATTGACATCTATTTTTCAATTTATTGTGAGACTTTTAATTCACCCTTAAAACACCAACAATCTCCACTCAAGTAAACCCTCCCTCGTCTGTATAAACTCTCCCTCAAATGGAGGAATTTTATTCATCCACATACACTTTTTTTTTCTCTTTCAAATCATCAACTCTAATACTAATGTTGGATTTTGAGGGGAATCTATAATCATAGTGGGTTTTGAACAATCACACAATTCCACACCATATATTTACCCAATATCTCAAGTGGGTTTTGAGACTCTTATTCAAATTTAATTTACCAATAGAAATGAAGGTACTTCAAGATTACTAGTTTAAGTAACAAAAGTTATCACATAAGATATAGCTATATAAAAAAACGGTTTACATATAAAAAAAAGAGATGGGCAATATTAAGTGAGTTTCTTTAACTCACGTATCTTCAACTGATTCAAATAGAAAGTTAAAATATAAAATATTTAGAATGACTTTCTATCATGCAAATCCAATTAAAAAAGCCTTCAATAATTGAATAAAAATAAAAAGCAAAATAGGCTAAAAATCACCAGCCCAAGATACCAGCTTAATACCCATGACAGAAGTAAGTTTTGAAGCAACATATAAACAATTATTCATCTTCATCATAAATCTTCAGAGCTATCTCCTTACAGATTGGACAAACATTCTTCCCCTCCAACCATTGGCTGATGCAGTCAAGATGATATATGAGACTTGAATATACGCATGTATTAGGATTATTTTAATATTTAATTCAACCAATCCTTACCATATTTTATAGCTTCTTACCTGCATGCACACCATAACAACGACCATATATCAATACTACCATGGACATATGATACTATCATAACGTCAAGTGATATCAAGATTTTAATAATAATTTGATAAAATGAACATATTTAAATGTAGATGAATGTCGTGTTGCTGGAGTGTAACATAGTTAAAATATGTTAGTAATATAAACTGACGTAGTGTCCTGTTGCTAGACTCTATTCTTTGCTTTAAAAAATATAATCATCTGAGAGTTGGTGTGTGTTGGGAAAAGTATAATTATAACTCTCGTATATATCCAGTAACATTTTTGAAAAAAATAGTTCTTTGATTATTTTACATTCAATAGCTTTGGAAATTAAAAAATTAATTATAATTATAACTCTCTTTTAGAGTCAAAAATATTATTGTAACTGGATGTAAAATATTCTTTTTAATTAAAATATGTTATACTATCAAGTATCTAAAAAATAATATTTTTTATTTTGGAAAAAAGTCTTTTTTAAACAAAATAAATTGTTTTTAGATATTTTAAAAAAAATGTGAATTCAAAAAGAAGATCTGAATGACCTGCAAATAAATGGTTTTTAGATACTGTTACCTATACACATATAATAGATTTGAGCGAGTATGAGGGGTCGTTTGGATTTTCTTATTTTTAAGCTTATGAAAAATAATATAACTTATGCAAATAACTAAGCTTTTATGTTAATTCATAACTTTTTACTATCAAAAATTGTATATTCATAAGTTGTTTTTTATTTTATTATTATTATTGTAAACTACCTTGACAAACTTATGAATAATACATGAAAACTTATTTGCATAAGCTATTTTAATAAGTGAATTAAAGCGGGACCTAATAGTAGGTGTGCTGAAATTTCAAACATGAAATATGTGTGTGAATATAAGAATATTAAATTTATTTTCACAAAGTAACCCATTTTCTATAACATCAAAATCACACGGACAAAATAAAAAGATACACAAAAGACTAAGGTTTTGAAAATAAGATTTTTCAACGAATCAATCAGTTGATTAAAAAATCAAACTGAAAGATAGTTCAAATCACATGTTCGTATAAACAAGATAAAAAAAAAAGTTCAAATCAAACCCAACCCTGAAACACACAAGTGAACAAAATAATTAGTTTCATACGGGGCATGATAGTTCAAGAATACACACCTAAATAGATCTGAGTAGGTACAAGAAGTGATGGATGTTAAAAACCAGAGTTGATGATCACTACCGCTTAATATCGCACTGATAATTTCTTTATAGCATGAAAATGAAAAATGACACTGTAGAGAGCTTCAATTTGTAGAGAAAATTTGAAGGTTCTCTATCGAGGCTGAGAGATTATTTTTAATTTATGTCTAATATTATTATTTTTTGAATAAATTTATGTCTAATATTTTGTCACTGAGAGAGCTTCAATTTCATTGCAATAGACTGGAAATAGCTGGCTGACTAATATTTTGTCACAATGTGTCCCCGTCAGTTATCAACAATCTCTCTTGATAAAACCTTTTTTGTTGTTATTTTCTCATATAAGTATAACTGATACCATTTTTAATAGTGTAGGAAACAATAATCACATCATATAAATCAATATATATATATATATAAAAGCACTTATTGTTTTAGAATATTAACATGCATGAAATAATATCTTGAATAAAAAGAATATAATTTTTTTTTATGTACAAAAGATATAAGATTCAATTTTTTTATATGAAATTTACCTATTTACTATAACTCCTTTTCTCCTTATTTATAAAACTTGTTGATTATGACTCATATATACACAAAGTGCTAAACTGAACCACAATACTATATATATATATATATATATATATATATATATATATATATATATATATATATATATATATATATATACAGTTGTAACGATGTAAATCCTAACTCATCATAGAAATAAAATGGAACTATATAGATGCTTTATAGTCGCAATGATAGACACCATTGGTTGAATTTCAGTTTTTCTAATAAACAAAACTATGTCACCTAAATTGACACCGAGTAGAATTGAACTTCAAACATTAAGAGCAATACACCTCAAAGTCCAAAATGTGCACCATCGTATATCAATCCAAATGAGTTATATTAATTTTATGTTATTGTTAGATGTTCTAACAAAACACATGCAACAAACCAAATGTTACTCATGCAATAAATCAAGTGTCTTGTCATGAATACATGCAACAAGTCAAGTGTCAACAGGAATACAAACAACAAGTCAAGTGTTACTCACGAGGAATGCATGCAACAAACTAAGTGTCAAGAGGAATACATGCAACAAGTCAAGTGTCACCCATGCAATAAACCAAGTGTCATGACTCATGAGGAATACATGCAAAAAGCCAAGTGTCAAAAATGAATACATGCAGCAAGTCAAATGTTACCCATGCAATAAACCAAGTGTAGTGACTCAAGAAAAATACATACAACAAGCCATGTGTCAAAAGGAATGCATTCAACAAATTAAGTGTTATCCATGCAACAAACCAAATGTCAAGAAGAACACATGCAACAATCAAGTGTTACCCATGCAATAACCAAAATGGCATGATGAATGTATTCAACAACCCAATTGTTATCCATGAAGTAAACCAAGTGTCAAAAGGTTTACATGCAACAACCCAAATGTTATTCATGTAATAAAACATATATCTTTCTTCTGCCCTCATGAATCCCAACCCCTTTTCTTTTTCATGAACTCACCAAAACCTCCACTCTCTATCATCTCATTTTTTTTCTTCTAAAAAGGGCGTCTGTAAAACCCGTAATTTTGAAAATAAATATTAATAATATAATATTATGTTCCCACATCTATTTTAATCTATGATCAAATAATACATTCAACGATAAATTTAAATCGCCACTCTAATATTTTAATGTTTTTTCCGTTTTAGCAACCCGTGATAAAACTTTAGAAATTTTTCTGAAACACAACTTTCAGTCTCTCAACAAACGATAATTTGGCCGCGCATAAATTTTAAACGAACCCCTTTAATTCGATTTTTTTTGTATATTCATAAAATATAGTAAAAATAATTTCCCATAATTTTTTTTTTCATTGGAACACATCATATAGCATATGCGGGTAAAAAGTTTTCTTGACGATAAAAATAATTCCGTATATTTTACCAGTATCATGTATCGTTGTCGTTGTCAGTTACATTCATTTGTGAAGAAAATTAACTGACGTGATATAAACATAAATAGAGTAAGCATTTGTGAAGAGTTAACAGTTTCATTTTTAAATGAGACCCGTATTTTAAGAGTAAAGAAAGAAGAGATGGGTAATCAATACTTTAACAAAATTTATTTTGATTAAGGGTTTGTCGAACATAATTAGTACCTTTGTTTTTTGTTTTTGTTTTAAGGTATAATTAGTATCTTGGGTCTTATCTCGTTTTACACCCAAGATCGCTTAGATGAGATGGAACGGGAGTATACAAATAAATATTCTAAATTTAGTAAAACAAAATGCAAACTATCGAAGAAACTTGAAATTATCCATTCAAATTAAATTATTGGTAAAAGAGATTGTTGAAAAAGAAGATAAATATACACTAAATAAAAAGATAGAACTTGACCAAATAAAAAAAAAAAGAGTAAGAGTTTTTCTACCAAAAAGAAAAGAAGAAGATATTTATTGTAAATTACATTCAGCCTTTAATATTAAAGAATTTGATTGTTGATCAATATTCTAACTAGGTTAGTTTGCACGCATTGTTTGTGTAATACTTTTTACATTGACAATCAGCCACTATTCACTATTTGTATGATTTTTAAGGTAAATATGATTAAAGATAAAAAATAATAATGATTCAAGAATGTGATTCACCATTAATATAAAAAAAAAAAAAAATGCACCACAAATGCATATGAATATAATGATATTTCTTTCTTCTTTAGAAAGATAACCAAATCAATTAAAACAGGCCCATATCCAGGGCAAGAATGTTTGCCAAAATGATCTATATCCTCTCTTGAGAGAGTCATTAGACTGAGAATTATATTCTAGGGCCATGAAAATCCCCAGATTCTCTGTTGTTATAGTATCTTGAAATCCATCCATTTAAAATTAAAACCATAGCCGTAGCTGCAATAAATTCACCATCCTTGTTTGTAATAACAAATACATAAAAACGGTTCTTTCTTGCATCCAAATTCCATATATCAAGGAATTAGCCATCTCAATTATGTACTATTTACTAACTGTCATAATAAAAAAGCTAAATTAAGAGCCCTTAAATCTATGAAGCTTAATCCATACGTAACTTTGTTATACAAAGCTTTTTCCAGTTTGTTGAATGGATTTCAAGCTAAATATTCTTGCTGCGCCACCAAAATTTGGATATCATACTTTCTATATTATTGCGTAGCCCTTTTGGTAAAAGCAAACAAGTCAGAATATATGTAGGAATAACTTGGAGCAACTATCTTTATATATGGGTTTAATAAGAACGAAGTTGGTTCAGATACAATATATATATCTTTGAGATATTGATGGTAACGACACAAGAAAAACAATGTGTCCGCTAACAAGTTGTTTAAGTGTCCGCTAAAGAATATGTACGTTGGTAACGCAAGTTGTTGCAAGCAGGAAACGACTATCTGCGGAACATGACTAAATTTGTTGCTTCTAAACACAAGCCAACTAAATAAATTATTGGGCAAAGGATGATGGAAGATTTGAAACAATAGAGAAGGAAAATAATTTGATGCATGTCGTATTACTATTGCAGTCTTTGGAGCCAAGCAAGTTCATATAGTAAATAAAAGCCTAATTAACAACTTAAACTCGACGACTTATAAACACCTTCATTTTTTGAAAAAGAAGAGTACCATGAGTACTCAATCAAAAACCTGCAATGAACGTTTATTTTTTATGAAATGTGAGACTCTTCCTCACGTTTATATAGTAACAAGGTATTTCAAATTCATCATCGTTGCAATGTAAAAGATGATAAAAAATCTTTTGTAACAAAAGTTATCACATAAAAAAAAAGAGAGGGGATCACATAAGGTAACAATATATAAAGAGGTGAACAATATAAGTGATTTTTTTTTTAACTCACTTATCATGCAACTAATTCAAACGGCACAGTAAAATGTGTAATGTTTGGAATGTCATTCAACCATGTAAACCTAATTGTCATAATATAAAGTGTTCAATAATTGAAAAAGATAAAGCAGGATAGACTAAAAAACACATAACAAAAGAGTTTTGAGGCAACTTGTAAAGTAAGCAATTATCCATCTACGTTTTCTTCCTCATCTTCATCAATTTGTAGCGCTAGCTGCTTGCAGATTGGACATACATTCTTCAACTCCAACCATTGTTTTATGCAGTCAAGATGAAAGATATGCATACAATCAAGTTTACCAATTCTCTCGTCCTCCGCATAGTCCTCCTAATAAACATGAAAAATGACGATTACGAGACTCGAACATCCTCATCTTTTAGGATTTTGATATTTAGTTCAACTATCCTTACAAAATCAGCTTGTTAAAATATAAGAGCCACTTCGTCAAAAACAATAAAATATAGGTGTGACTTTTTCTAATAAAAAAAATTATTAAGATTTTTTTCAATGTGGGACTTTGATTTTCTCAATACATGTTCCCTAAAGAGTTTCATGTGCTAATAGAAAAATACCACAAACTACCTAAATAGTTTCATGTTCTATTAGAAAAATCACAAACTAAATTAATTACTAACAAATAAATGTGAAATCAAATTTTGAGGTAATAGAAATGACATTTCAAAAAGAAAGAAACAGGTAAATCAATGCTTTCCCATCTATTACTAAAAAAGAGAAAAACAATCTCTTATACATGCTAATGTAAAAAGTTGAATCACATACAAAAATAAGAAATATATAAAATATAACTTAAGAGTGACATAATAAGAGATGGATTTTTTTTCCCAAGTAAATTGTGTTGACCTAAATCTTGAAATTTCATGTGTTTGATTACACTCAATTAACTAATGAATGAAACATGTAGTTGGCCTCACCTGACATATGGTACATGTTTGATTCTGAGTACTTGTTTCCTCAAGATTAATCCGATAAGCTTCCTGATGAATGTACCTGAAGATTTCTTGTTCTGTCAGTCCTGTCTCGATACTCTCCCATTGATCACCCTCATCTGTATCGACACTCTCCCATTGATCACCCTCAAGTGCCGAAATTATCTATATGTTAATTTAATTCATTACATTCAATTGAATATGATCTTCTAATCATAATTAATCCAAACTCTAGCTAACTACTTGTTTATGAAATTGAGCAAAAAAATATTTTATATATATATATATATATATATATATATATATATATATATATATATATATATATAAGTTTTACCTCGAACGGCCAGTCATCTGAATCATTCATTTGATCCAAGAGTTCTTGAGAGTCCAATAGATTTAGCACAATTGAGCAGTCAAGTAACAACAAGTCCTGTGTGACATATTTGCAAAATAAATGAAAGTAAAGTGATGTGAATTTTCTATAGTAAAGAATATTCTCTTCTTTCCCAACCACTAAAGACTTTAAATCAATAAAAAAGACGTTGCGAAGAAAAAGTATATAATTTGAGTGAAAATTTAATTACCTCTATACGCGCAGAGCCACCATTGCGAAGATGATGTATGGTGTTAAAAATCTGATACATTTCATACCCAAATGTTAAAGTCATATTTGACTCATGAATGCAAAATTAATCAACAGAAGACATAGATGTGTAGATAGAAATCTAACAAACTTAATTATATGAATACAACTAACACATATAAACATTTTTTTCCAACCTATTTCTTGCCTGTTGTTGGACTCCTAACAATTAAATAAGGTAACCAGTTTTTTTTAAGAAGAAACATATCAATCAAGATAGATTTCTAGGATGAATTTCTATCAAGTTAATTATAATTTATATCAATACAACACACTTATCATCATTTCTAATTCATTGCAATATTAAATCTCCACTTCCATACATATGGCAACACATTATATAAATACAAATTAAATACTATCACTTATTAACTTCAACTAAGAATTAATCATGGAAAATAAATCAAGAATATTTGAAAGTGAAGCACATTATTAACACTAAATTCATCTATACTAATGAACAACCAAAAATAATCACATTAATTAAGAAAGTATATATACCTCATCCCTGAGAGCGTTCCTATCTTCCCTAAGTTCATTAGAAGTTGAAATGAAAATGCGGTTATTACCGCCAGGACGAGATGGATTCTGTGATCTTGCCAATGTTGGATTGTTCTGCATGTACTCACCAGTTTGTTCAACAGTACTAAACCTTGATCTAGGAGGAGGTGGTTGTCGTGGTGGTACAAAACTACTAGGCATCCGGCCAAGATTAATAGTCGGAGCACTAAATCGATTCACACTAAATTGGCCTCCTGGCAACAACCTTATATGTTGTTGAACATTTATCATGTTTTCAGCATATGCTTCATCCATTCGTTGTTCATGAATAAGATCAAAAATGTCCAAGTTATTGTTATTATTCTGCCCCCGGTCTGTTCTTAGAGAAGAAGAACCTCCTGCTCCAGGAGAAGGATCGTGTCTTCCTATGTTGAAGTTTGTTCTAGGATGCTCTTGACGACGTAATATGCTAGGAAAATCAAGAGGCTCAGTGAAAAAATCAGAATGAGGTGCATTACGATATGGAATTGGACGATCATCTTCAAAAAGACCTATTGGACCACGAGGAGGACTATAAAGTGGAGACCAAGTAGCAGAAGTAGTAGCATTAGTACTTGGTCCTGCACGTGCAAGAGCAGCTTCGTTCATCATGTTGTCAAAGTCCCTCCAAAATGTTGATGAAGATGATGAGGACATGTTGACGTTGTCTTGATGATCATGAAAAGGACGAGGAAGAGTGCGTCTTCTACTAGAACTTTCATTACCTTGAGCAGAAGTTTCACCTCTATTTAATGCATTTGGTGATCTGCTTCTCTTAAACAATAAATTAGCACGACGTGGATCATCGTTGCTAGGACCAACAATGTCGGTGGTGGCGGTGTTGTTAACTCCACGGTAGAATGATGAAATCAGATTAGCATTACTACTATTTCCTGCAGCAGCTCGACTTCTTTGGTAGTCATACCCTACAGCAGGTCCAACTCCAGTTTCTCTAGTCGGGGTGGACGATGCACGAGCTAGTCCTCCATTGATGAAGTGCGAATTAGTGTTGTTGTTGTTGCTGCCGCCGCCCCCCAAAGTATTGTAACTAGTAGGAATCATGCCAAGAGACGAACCAAATAATCTTGGAGGAGAAGAGGAGGAAGAAGCAGCATGATTATCTGAAGAATTGAATAACCTCGTATATCTTAATTCCCTTGCTTCGCGAACTGGGCTTCTCTCCTCACTGTTTAGCCAATTTCCTAAACGAAATTGATGTGCCATTCTAGCTTGTTACCTGCATGTAGGCCACAATAACAGTTATATATATACACATATATCAACGCAAACATGTGATATTGTCATAGCGCTAACGATGATACGTGGACACCAATAATAATTTAATAAAATTAATGTAATCACATATATAAATTTATATGACTGTCGTGTTGAACACTGATATGTCATTGAATATTTTTGATCTGAAGTATATAAAAACATGATATCATTTGTGTCTATCCTCTTGCATGATGATGATTTTAAAAATCCAGAATAAAAATATTGTTTTTGGATTATAATTTTTTTTGACTTAGTTCTCTGATTATAATGAGAATAAGTATAAGAGTACGTGTGCATAAAATTTCCAACATACAATATGTGTAAATCTAAGAATTTTAAATTTATTTTCACAAGTAAAAGTCCAAATTGTAGAACATCAAAATCACACACAAAGTATATTCGTGGAAAAAAAAAATTAAGGGTTTGGAAATAAGATTAATTGGCCAATCAATTAGCTGATGAAGAAACCAAAGAAGAAGGGGCATAACAAAACATAAACACATGCACATATACACAAGATTAAAAATAATAGATTAACACATGCATAAACCAAATCCAACCTTAAAACACATAAATGAAAAGAATCAGGTGGTCGTGTGACACATGATATACGTACACTATTGTAATATTATTATATTCATGTCCAATAATTGATTTCATAGATGAATATGATAGTTAAAGATTATATACCTAAGTAAATGAGTGGATACGAGAGTTTGTTGATGTTGAAGACCAAAAGTTGGTGAGTACTAGAGAGATCTTCAATATAATGAGAAAAATTGAGGGTCTGTATCAATTTCATTTTTAGTTAATTTTTTAATATTTTATAGAAATTCAATTTCATTGCATATATACACAGCTGGCTGATGACTAATATTTTATCACAATGCATCCCCCGTAATAATAAAAAATCTCACTATAGTAAAAAAAAAATTCCCTTGACCAAAAAACTACTTTTTAATTTCTCAAATAACCATTGCCTTCTTTAATATTAGGAAATGGTAAAAAAATAAATCTTTACAAAAAAATACTTTTTTATTTCCTTTTTAATATTAGGAAAAAAATTGACAAAAAACAATATTAGAAAAAAATAATCATACTATATAAATCAGTCAAATACATATAATAGCATTTATAATTTTAAAATATTGAAAAATAAATCTTGACCAAAAAAATACTTTTTTATTTCTCATATAACCGTCACCTTTTTAATATTAGGAAAAAAGATTTGACCAACAGAAATATTAGGAAAAAAATAATCATACCATATAAATCAGTCAAATACATATAATAGCACTTATAATTTTAAAATATTAAACATTCATGAAACAATATCTTAATATATAAATATTCAAAAAATAATAATTTGGAAAGGGTAAATTATTTTTAATATAGGTGACAATGATGATCATTTGACTACTTTGTCATATGAAATTGAACTTCATTTCTTGAGGTTATATGAGGGATATCATTTTTTTTTTTTTATAAGCCAAGAGCAAAGTGACATAAAAAGAATAGTGTCCAACTAAGTTGGTACCCTACTCTAATTTATTGTCAATTGCTCATATATATTATTAAAAAAAGGAAAAAATTACATAAAATTGGGGGGACATGAAACATGACTCAGTCGACAACCCAACGAGCAAAACATAAAAAATAAAGACTAAAAAATACATAAAGTGGATCCAACCCTAAACAAATATAACAAACGATTAATTATTAAGCGGGTCTAAAGTTTGTTCCTCAGAAGACAACATTTTTCTTGTAGTCTACATGCATCGATATTTTTCAAAGTTTTTAGGGTAAATTATACTCCCCTTTCATAAGAGAAGCTTGAATTACACTCTTCTTTCTTGAAAAGTAAAATTTATAATCCCCTCTTCTATGAGATGTTTCAATTACAACCTCATCCCTTAATAATTAAATATGCACTACACATTAATCTGTTTTAGAATAAATAAATATTTTTATGATATAAACTAATTTTGAACCACCATTTAAGAAAAATAAGTTAATTTCTTTATACTTTAAAAGGTTAATAGTGCTTTTCACCCCCGTAATATATGTCATTTCCGGTTTTCACCCCTGTAAAAATTTCAGTTTGATTTGCATCCTTGTAAAATCGTTTTTTTCCAGAAAACGCCCCTCCCCCATATGACTGTCCATATTTGCTGACTTGGTATATTGTGTGGCACGCTGACTGTATGATATTTTTTTTATTTTTTTAAGGGTACACGTGACATTTGTACTTTTTAAAAAAATAAAAATAAAAATGAATTTATATTAATTTTAAAAAATCAGAAAATTCATTTTCAAGAATTAAAAATTGTAAAAAATTGATTTTTTTTAAAAAAAATAAATAAATCAATATATATTCATTTATATTAATTTGAAAATAAAAAAAATTGTAAAACTTTTTAAAAAAATTCAAAAAATAATATAAATTCATTTACGAAATTTTTTTTATACCCAAATTTTTTTAAAAAAAACTATAAGATTTTTTTAAAAATAATATAAATTCAAAATAAAAAAAAATGAAATTTTCAAAAAATTTAAAAAAGGTCAGATTTTTTTTCAAAATTTTAAATTTTAATTTTCAAAAGTTCTGGAATTTTTTAATTTTAATTTTAAAAATTGTGTTTTTTCTAATATAAAAAAATTTCTGGAAAAAATTTAATATAAATTTTTAACTTTTCCAGAATTTTTTATATTAATTTTTAATTTTAATATAAAACGAATTCTAGAAAAAATATAAATTATTGTTTTTTTATCCAAAAAAAAAATTTGGTAATAATTTTTTTCCAGAATTTTAAAAAAAATCCGTTAAAAAATATATTTCCTGAATTTTTACAAATTTTTTATTTTAAAAAATTAATTTTCAAATGGTTTTAATTTTTAAATTAATATAATTGATTTTTATTAATTTTTAAAAATTAAATTTCAGATATTTTAATAATAAACATGAAATTTCTCAAATTTTAATTGAATTTTTTTATAAATAAAAAACGAATTATACACGTGGCGAGTGAGAAAAAAAAAAGAAATTAAAAAAAATCCATGTCAACGCCACATAAGCTGATTTGTGGAGTTGGAGGGAGGAGGGTGGTAAATCGGAAAAAAACAATTTTACAAAGACACAAACCAAACCAAAATTTTTACAGGGGTGAAAACCGAAAATGACATATATTACAGGGGTGAAAAACACTATTAACCCTACTTTAAATATCAATGATAATTAAATTTAAATATTTTATTATTATTTTATAATTTAGAGTAAAAAAATTAGTTTTAAATAACTATACTTTATCGACTCTAGCAATTTTTCACATATTTTAATCTTATTTTAAGTTGTTTCATTTTTTGCAATAGGGTTTAAAACTATATGTTAATGAAATTGTGAATAAATTATAGCGAAAAATATGTATTCAAAGTTTGGTTATATTAAAATAGACTCGCAATACTATTTTTCTTCGAAATTGATCTCTATATTGCGTGACGTGCAACTCAATACACACTTCGTACAAAATCCAGTTCTTGTACACTTGATCCTTTTTCATGGATGAGCGGTGCACATCTCCTAGCATGCATCACACATGAGACAATAGCTTATCCTTCCTCAACTCTTCATCTCTTGTCCCATTTCTCGTCACTGAAAAGTTGTTGTGACTATACCCCCAAGAAATCACTTGATTAATCTTGCAAAAAGCATAACACGACCACTGAGTTATCCGGTTTAGGTGATTTAATGTGATTCAAGGCTTTGTACTTCAAATTACTCTTATGTTCATCCATTGAATTATTAATCGACTAAAATAGATGATAACTTGTTAAAAAGGGAGTTTAAAATGCTCAAAAATGATGATAAAAAAGACTATATGACCGACTATCATCACATCCCCCCACTTTAACTTTTGTTTGCCCTCAAGCAATACACTTGCAAAATAAAAATTCGACAGTAAAATACCAACTCTTCCTAAATGATAAAAAATAAAAAATAAAGTCTTTATCTGATGCAATGCAACAATAGAACCACTGACATCAGAGTGAAGTCTTTATTTGATGCAATGCAACAAAAAAACAAGGAAGAAAAAAAAATATACATGAAATCCTAGCAAGTTTCACGCATTCAGTGCAAAATATTCTAACAATTATTGATGCGGTAATTATGAAAATGCAGTATCTAAAATTTTCAATTGCATTATTGATTTGTTGAGCATTAAATTAAATAAGTTATACAAACATAAATGTATGCATATTGATTCGAGGCGAAGGCTATATCGTATAAAATCTTGTACAATTCGGAGTGTCATCGCATCAGCTAAGTAATCACATAAATTTTAACACTACATTTTCACCAAAAATCTCAATACATCGGCGATATGGAGTCTTTCACTTATATGTAGTTCAATGTCAACTTTTTTTTATCAAATGTGAGATTTTTACTCACACTTGATACATCACCAATCTCTCTCTCTTAGTTCTGGATTTTAAGAGGAGACTAAAGATTAAGAACAATCACAAAAGTGGTTTGTATATTGTATCTTCATTCAAAACCTAAAAACATGAGGTCTATGGACCTTCTCACTAATATATCGACATCTACTTTTCAATCCAGTGTAAAACTTATAACTCACTTGACATGCCAATAATCGTCGGTGTGGGTTCATCCATTCATTTGAGTATGCTCCTCCTCAAATAGAGAAAGCAATTTTGCTTTCACATACACTTTAATCAAATCATCAACTCTAATATAACCATTGGATCATAGGGGGAGTCTGGATCAACATATTAGAATTTAAACAACCACACAAGTGGTTTCATCATTATATCTTTATCCAAAATTTTAAGATATTGGATATATAATATCATCTCACTTGTATGTTGCTCAACGTCCATTTTTCATGAAATATGACTCTTCATCACACATGATAATATAAACAAGAAGGTATTTCAAGTTCAGCAATGTAAAGTAAAAATGATAGAAAATATTTTGCGACAAACTTGATCACATAAAAGAGTTGATAACATAAGATAACAATAAGAAAAAGAGGTGAGCAATATTATTTTCGATTTCTCTAACTCACTTATCATGCAACTGATTCAAACAAAACGGTAAAATGTATAGTGTTTGGGATGACTTTTCATCATGTAAACCAAATTACATCATAAAAAGAAAACCTTCAATTATTAAAAAGAGATAAAGCAGGATAAGAAAACATCATCCGAAGAGACATTCTTAATACTGATAACAAAATAAAGTTTTGAGGCAACATCAAGCAATTATGCATCCTCATCTTCATCAATTTCCAGAGCTGTCTTCTTACAGATTGGACAAACATTCTTCAGCTTCAACCATTGTTTGATGCAGTCAAGATGAAAGATATGCATACAATCAAGTCTTCCAATTTTCTCCCCATCCACATAGTCTTCCTAATAAACAAAAAAAAAGGGTAGATTATGAAACTTGAACATGCTCATAAATTACGATTTTAATGTTTAGTTCACCTCATTCGTACAAAATCATCTCGATAGAATATAGTGTCAATTTAATGAAATATTTCTCGTGAGTTTAACTCACCTGATAAGGGATCGATAATGCATAATATATACAAAGGTTGGGGTTCGAATCCCGGATATCCCTATTTATTAAGATAAATTGGTCTCACCTGGCATATGGTGCAGGTTTGGTTCTGGGTGTTTGTTTCGTTAGGGCAGGACTGGTAAGTAACCTGTTGGATGTGCATGAGGATTTCCTGCTCAGTAAGTCCCATTTCACTTTCAAGGACTTCAGTTATCTGTATACGTTAATTTAATTCATTATTTTCAATTGAATACGATCTTGTAATCCTTTCTTAAGATCAACTCTAGATAATTGTTATAAAATTGAGAAAATTAAACAATGTGAAGAAAAATAGAAGACAAGTATTAATTGCACATTAATAATTAATTACATAACATTTACCTCGTCCTCACTATTCTCTGAATTATCAGTGCTTTCATTTGCCAATTCCTGTGTGATATATATTTGCAAAATACATGAAAATGAAGTAATGTGAAGAAAAAAATAAGTCAAGTAATAATTACATAACATTTACCTCGTCCTCACTAGTCTCTGAATCTGAATTATCAGTGAGTTCTGGAGATTCATTTGCCAATGCCTGTGTGACATATATTTGCAAAATACATGAAAATGAAGTAATGTGAATTTTCATTAGTAAAGAATATGTCATTCCTTGCCAACCACTAAAGACTTTAAATCAATATAAGATAAATGTGTTGTAGGGAGCTAAAAATTTGCTACACTATAAACCCAAATACCAGCTTTTACTCATGGATGCTAAATTAATAAACATATCAATTAAGATATATAGATTTCTATGATAAATTCCTTAAAAAAAAAAAAATTTCTCATTGACATATTTTATTCAACGTAAAACTCTTAACACTCTATCACACGAATAACTAGTCACCTGAAGTGTGACCTAGATGGTTCAATCGTGATAATCGAATAGCAAGTGACACATCAGATCTTGAACTAAACTCTAACATATTTAATTTTCTATCGAATTCATCTTTACAAAATTAGTTTGTAGGGTTGTAACCAAAAAAAAATTAGTTTGTAGGGTGATCTATCCACCACTTATATTCCATTCTTACAAAAAATAGACTCTTAACGATTAAATCAGGTAAAAATACTTTGCATAAGAAACATACCAATTAAGATAGATTTCTAACAATTTAATTATATCAATAAAACACACTTATCATTATTTCCAATTCAACGCAATATTGAATTTTCACATCTGTACATATGCAACATAGTGAAAGTAAATCAAGAATATTTGAAAATTAAGCACATTATTAACAGTAAATTACTTGATAAGTATCCTTAACCAAAAATATTCACAAGTAATTAAGAAAGTATATATACCTCCTCCGTGAGCCTATTCCTCGCTGCCCAAAGATTAGGAACTGGATTACGTGATACTGCCCGCATGGACCGGACTGAAGGCGGTGGTGGTTGTGGTGGTGATGCAGAAGTACCAGGCCTCGCTTGATGGGTCATTCTTTCTTCCTACCTGCATGCACGCAATAACAACAACTATATATCAACATAAACATAGACATAAGATACTAACGTTAACATGTAGACATCGATAATATTTTGATAAAATGAAAGTAATTGAAAATAGATAATTGTCGTGTTGCTGAAATGTAAACATAGTTAATTATTAGTTAAAAGAATAGAAATATAAAATGATGTTTTTACACTCTATTCTTGCTTACATTTTTTTTATCATGAGATAGTGTTTTTTTTTTTGGTCTTAGATGAAGTGGTGATCCACTTAAATTAAATTCACACACAACTGTGAGGTCCCGGGTTCGAACCCAAGTCACGATGTTCGGCCTTGCAATTTTGGCATTTGTCAGTTGAGCTATGACTTCTAGACTAGTGTATTGTTTAATAAACATGTTTCTTATCCGAAGTATGAATGTTATATAAAAATATGGTATTAACGTGCGTCTTTATCCTCTTCTTTCAAAAAATAAAAATAAAATTGTGTCACTATTAAATTAAATTTATTAAATTCCATAGTATAAAGATACAAAATCTGTGTAAAGATAAAAATATTAAATTTATTTTCACATAGTGTGAAGGCTCAAATTCAAGGACATCAAAATCATACAGACAAAATAAATTCATAGACTAAGGATTAAATTTTCGAAAATAAGATTGATAAGCCAATCAATTAGTTGATCAAGTAATCAAACCGGGGGCTAACAAAAACACATGCACATATACACAAAATTAACAATGAAAAAAAACAAGCAAAAGCCAAACCAAACCTTGAAAAACACAAGTATTGATGATCACTACCTCTCAATCACATTGATGGTTTCTCTCGCACTATACTCTCTCTTCTCAATAGGCAATATGAAAGGTAAAATGACACTAGTGAGAGCTTCAATTTATAGAGAAAATTTGAGGGTATCTACCAGGCTTATATATTATTTTTAATTCATGTCGAAATATTTTTTAGAAATTAGTTTCATGGTACATGCACTTAATACTGGTAATAAATTTTAAATGACTTGCTTTTGACTAATATTTTGTCACAATGCATCCTCGTGTCCGTTATCAACCTTCTCTTTATGGTAAAACATTTTTTATTTTAATTTTTCTCATATAATCAATACTTTTTTTTCTCAACCTTCTCTTATAAATCAGTCAAATATATATAAAAGCACTCAAAGTTTTAAAATAGATTTAATTGCAGTTTTAACCCCCTAACTTTCACAAAGTTGCAATTTTGGCCCCCTAAAAAAACTACAAAACGGCCCCTTAAGTTTTGCATTTGTGGCAGTTTTGGCCCCAAATGTCAATTTTGACTCGGTCTATGCTGACGTGGCACCATAAGTGAGGTGCCACGTGTTATTTTTTTGACCTTGGGGGGTCAAAACTGCTACAGATGCAAAACTTAGAGGGCCGTTTTGTAGTTTTATTTAGGGGGCCAAAATCGCAACTTTGTGAAAGTTAGGGGTTAAAACTGCAATTAAGCCTTTAAAATATTATACATAAAATAATTTCTTAGTATGTAAAAAAATATTGAAACATTTTATATAGGTAAAATTAATGTCCATTTTACAATTGTCAAGGATGGGATTGAACTTCGTTTCTTGAGGCTATAAAGTCATATATTTAGTGCAACAGTCATATTTTAACTGACAAAAATATCAAAATGGCTAGACATGACATTGTATTTGGGGTTTGAACCCTAACTTATTTACTTGTGTGTGAGTTTTCAAATGGTAATTGACATTTCGTCTGAGAATAAATTAAGTCCTCGAAAAGCTTCGAGAGGTATCTTTTTTAGATTTCGACATTATTTGTTTTCTTTTTTTAATTTCAAACTTGATGAGCAAAGTCCTCGAAAAACTTTAAGCAAATTTTTTTTCGGGTTGGTTAAGAGGTGGAGATTCATGGTTCATGATTGAAGTCATTACAAAGAAAAACAACTAACATACTAACATGTCATCAAAAAAAAGACTATTTTTTTTCAATTTCAATATTTTCGAGAATCAAAGTCTTTTAAAACGCTTGTTTATAATCTATTTTTATTGTTTGGGGCACCGACATTTGTAACATCAGACAGTTTTTGTCAAAAAAAAAAAAAACTTTTGTCACACTTAAGTAAGAATACCTCAACATACAAGATGATGAATTTGTGTATTGGATTTGACATATGTTGTTGATTTTACCACGGTGGTTTAGGTTTTTTTTTCCTTTTAAAATAATGACATATAATAGATTTAACCATGTGGACAAAAAATTGAAAAAATTTATATAAACATCATCATGTCAACTTAGCATTTTTTTCACATTCAACTTGTCAACTCAACAGTTAGATTTCACGAGGGTCTAAAATCAAAGAATCTTTAAATTACAAGAGAAAATCTCAAACATTTTTTTAAAGGGGAAACCAAAAGTTGCTCATATTATAAGAAAGTAAACATATATTAACCCTTTATTTTATGAATTTTGAATTATTCAGCAAATAAGTCCATTATTAGTCTTTCACCGATATGAGTCAAATAAATCTCAACTTAATTTGTACCAAAAAAAAAACTCAACATATTATTTTTTCAGTGGTGGCCGGAGTTCGAGCCCCGGGTCTTACATATTTTATGCATTGTCTATACCAACTGAGTTATGCTCACGAGGACAAACTCAACATATTATTTCCACTCTCTTTCATTTTTTATATTTGGTTGGCTTTTATTTTCTTTGTACTTTAATATTTCTTTTCGCTTCTAATTTAAAAAAATAAAATAAAAATAATCATAAAATGACTCTTTTGGGCTCATAACAGGTTGAGTTGGCAAGCAAGCTTCACACTTCCATACTTGTCTTTGCTGCCTTTCTCCTTCTTGTTTATATCACCTCTGTTGCGGTGTTTTTCATGGTTGTATCAAAAGGGTGAGACCATAACAGGTTGGGTAAGAAATAGGAGAGAAAAAACATGGAGAAATTAATTACAATGAAATGAGAGAATTTAAATAATTAAATAAAGATTTACTATTTTGCTTAAAATTTTGAAGGGCTAATTTAGGTTTTATTGAAAATCCAAAATTCATAAAATATAATGTGGAAGGGACCAAATTGAACCAAATCATTTACATGTCAACATTTTTTTGGGTTGACATGTGTAGTTGACACATCATCATCTTTAAACACTTCATTGTCTTTGATGGACATGTTAACAACTAAAGCATCAAACTTTGATTAAATTTTATGGATGGTCTAATTTTTCCCGTATATAAAATCGTTGGGAACTAATTTAGATATTATTTTTCGAGTATGTGAACACTTCCATACTTTAAAATTTTGTTGAATATGTACTGTCATTCAATTATGGGATGTTATACCATTTTTTATATTTAATTATTTTAAAGTAAATTTAAATTTTGAATTAATTTTACCTACTAGATACTCAACATTCAACTAGACTCAAGTGTATGAAGAATTATTCTTTTTTTACTAAATGACCCCTTTTAAATTGTGAAGGACTAACTACTAAGTTAAATATAATGCACCCTTGCCTCAAAAAATAAATAAATAAGTAAATAAATAAATAATAATACATCCATGACCCATCTATGGCCCCCTAAAGCACACCGAACAATCAAGATTCAGAATCTGTTGTAACCATGTTAACAGATTCTAGTATTTGTGTGTAAATAAAAACAGTAAATATCACAAAAAATTTAAATAACAAAAGGAAAAAGAAGGAAAAAGAACAAAAGTAGATAGACACGTAGGAGGGAAGTTATGTGGCAAAAAAGCACAAGGTGAAACGATGACGAAAACATGAGGACACTTTTCATGCTATGCCTTGTTAGATTGAATTATTATTGTTGTATTAAACAAGAAACTAACTTAGCGGAACCAAAAGCCATTTCCAACACGCATA
This sequence comes from Medicago lupulina, assembly GCA_958299785.1. Classification (NCBI taxonomy): domain Eukaryota; kingdom Viridiplantae; phylum Streptophyta; class Magnoliopsida; order Fabales; family Fabaceae; genus Medicago; species Medicago lupulina. The sequence continues at coordinate 5,606,157 of OY283146.1, read as the reverse complement.
ACATAGTTTAAGGTTGAGAAACAATTATGTACTATTGAAATAATAAGCTTGTATAGTTGAATTTAATTTGCTTTATTTTGTAAGTGGTGAATCAAGAGAATCTTCTTTATGGAACTTGAGGCTGAGATTGATCGTTTGCCTATTGACTTGTTGGCTCATATTTTTGTTCTATTCACTTCCTTCACTGATTTGGCCCAGTAAGTATATTCACTTGTATCAATCATGATACTATATATAAATTGTCACACAAAAAAATGAATCATACCATATAAACGTTTTTTTTTCATTAATTAATGTTTGTGGTATATATTGTGTTTGTTTTGTAAGGGCAAGCAAGGTTTGCAAGAAATGGAAACAAGGGGTGAAGGAATCTTTGGCAAGGAGACAGAATCTTAGTTTTGCTGGTTGGAAAATGGATGATGATTCCACCTCTAGACTTGTTTCTCATGCTTACAACCTCAGAAAACTTGATATGTAAGTTTTTCTTTTCATAATTATAATAATTCTATGTCCCTTTGTTTTTATGGTTTTTGTTTAAATATCAAAGTCAAAAGTTTAGTATTGAACTTATGAATTTGGAGATGAATGATAAATATTGAGTGTATGAGGAATTGAATTGAAAATTTAATGGCAACTGGTCAATTACCCCAACAAGAAGTTTGATAACATGTTTGTTTAGAAATAGTTGGATACTTGACTCTATGGACATTCTGCTTTGTTTGAAACTGGATAACCTTTCTTAGTGGCGAGTATGTTAGGTTGAATCTCAACTCAATAAACAATGTAATCCATCATTAACTAGTATAGACTCTTAATGCGTCACCTCACACTCGAAACTTGACATCTGAGACATGATCCGAGTAGTCTAATAATTGGTGGCCTAACAGATCTATGATAATTGTGTTAGGTCTAATTTAGCCTCGCATAATCGACTTGGAAGATTATCTTTTCCCACTTGTAACCATTGTTTAGGTGATAAGATCATCCATCCTATGTAGACTCACAACAATTAGCATAAACATGCCATATATAATGAGTTAGATTGCTTGTCATCAAACACAAGCAGATAGGATATGGTTGTGATTTTATGATGTCAAGCACGCACACCATTATTTATTTGTCTTAGTTGTATTTTTCAGACCAAGGAGCCGCTGGAGTTGTCAAATAACGGATGCCGGACTTATCAGAATATCATATGCGAAGTGTATCAGCAATCTCACATCCATATCATTATGGGGTTTGACTGGCATCACAGATGAAGGAGTTGTAAAACTGGTATGTCATCATCACTGTATTGTTTCTGAAACTTAGATGACTCAGGTTTTGGAGATTATGCTTAGATCTACCTGTTTGGATCTCTTGTAGTGTTCCACATGGTGTTTGGATTTAGTAATTGTGATAATTAATAACAGTTAGGATTTGATGTTTGGATCTTCGGCAGCACTGCACACGGTGCAACACCTGCACGGACATTGGACCACAGTTAAAAAAATAATATATTATGTTTTTGATCTAACAACCCTGCAGCCGTTACACTGTACGAAGCGCTGCAGGGTATCCAAGTTTTGAGGTTCTTCGTTGTTCACAAACTAGACTGTACATAGTGATAGTACTATGGCATTCACCAAGTTGATGAATTGTTTCTTTGGTCTTTGGGTGTTGTTACCATATCTTTTGCTGACTAAATCAATGGAACTGAATAATTCTAATGTTAATTCCCTTTACTTCTTTGATGGCAAACAGATATCCAGAGCTACGTCTTTACGTCATCTGAATGTTGGCGGTACATTTATCACAGATGAATCTCTATTTGCCATTGCAAGAAGTTGTCCAAAAATGGAGGTAATTTGTAAAAAATTGTATGTTAGGTTGTGTGAAATTTTTCTACTTCTTCCTTAAAAAGAGAATATTAACTTTTATATTTCTAATATTGGTTTTAACTTGTAAGTGTTAATTACATAGTACATGAAGATGATGACATAGTTCTGGTATTACATTACACAAATCCATGACATATCTGATTGTTTCTTGTTCTTATTCAGACCATTGTTCTATGGAGCTGCCGTCATGTAACTGAGAATGGACTAATTGCCCTAGTTGATCAATGCCTCAAGCTCAAATCAATGAACGTATGGGGATTAAGAGTTCCTGTGGATTGCCTTAACAATTTACTAATCATGAGTCCAACTCTTCAAATAAAAATCTAAATTTCGATTGCATCTATAGAATGATGTCCAAGTTAATGATTTTAACAGTGGTATTTTCACTGTTATTTTTTCTAATGTACAGAATTGTTTACATCTTGTACTCTTAAATTTGATTCCTGAAAAGATGAATATATCAATATTCTTTCTTGAATAATGTACAGAAAACATTATGTTGCGGTTTATAACTTTCTAATTTGTACTCTATCAAGAGTTTACAACAATCATGATATTGCAAAATCGTTTAAATGTTGTTGACTAGTGATTTCTTGGTACAAAACCTGAAAGACAACAAGGGGAAACATTACAAATATTAGTGAGACGACTATTAATATACAATGCAACTATTTTATCAAAAACCATATTAAGCACATGTGACGACAGATAAGTAAAGGATGTGTACACGTCTAGAACGCCCAGCATACAACATACCTGAATTGTTCCTGATACATTCTTGGTCTCTCGTAGTCTTGGTTACTATCTACCTCAGATAACTTCTCAGATTCTTGATTATAGCCTCAGCTATGCTGAATTTTTTTTTACCTAATTTTCTAACGTCTAAACGGTTCCATATGCCATTTCCAGATTGAGGCAATAATCCATTATACATACTAAGATACTAGAAGCCCCTCTTAAGAGATGATCTCGCATATGATATGCAAATATGACAATACCGTAAACTCATCTTGACAGACCTAGCTTGCATATTATGTACCTAATACTCATCGAAATTGCAACATAACTGCAGTAAGCAGGAAGTAAAACAAGAGAAAAAGCGAACAATTTGGAGAATGGACAGGTGAAGCTGATCTAACAGAAAACTGAACGTAACCATTATAGCTCCCAGCAGTATTGGTCATTGGACTTGTACTTGGTACAGAAATGTTCTTGCATGACCCAAAAGGTGCTCCCTCCTGGAAAATTGGAGAAATCATGTAATTATATCATTGCTATAGTTTTTTCAATCAAAATGCCCTCGGAGAAGTTGCGCAAGATAGAAATTAATCAGAATCAAGAAGAAAGTTCACAATACGTATTTGGACAAGGAATGCAAACAAACCTGGCAAGCAGTGACTGTACTGCATCCACACAATGCGTGGCCATTTATTCTATCCACAATGTCAAAAACACCACCACCGTCACTTCTCTGCATTAAGTTCCATTAACAATTCCGAAGGTTGAGATATTTTTCATTTTTATTGAATTTGAATCAACAAAACAGAACAACAAAGAATACCATGTAAAAATTAACTGCTATGAAGTTAGGCAGCACATTCCCTGCAGTTTTATAACATGTATTCACCATATCTGCAAGTGGAGCTGAATTCTCCTTGCACGATTCAGCTTCTACCGGAGTTGTTGGAAAGTAATTCTGCAAGAAAAGTGACGCAGTTTTTGAATTTAGTGCTTTTGATTCTTTTCGATGTGAGCAAGAACCGCGTTGAACTCCAGGATCTCCAGCTGAAAGTAAGTGAAACACGAGAATGTCAATTTGTCATTTCATTTCATGGGTTGTGTGGATTGGCTTATTTGAGTTTATCTACTAGCATAAGCGTTTGTGGAACGGTTTGAGAGAGCTTATGGAAACAGCTTATGACATGTCCATAAGTTGTTTTCAGAAGCGTTTGTGGAACTGTTCGAGAGAGCTTATGGAAACAGCTTATGACATGTCCATAAGTTGTTTTCAGCTTATTTTCATAAACTCTCCAGGATAGCTAAAGCAAAGTGCTTGTTATAGCTTACATGAAAACAGTTTGACTTTATTTATCTTTTGTTATAGAAACAGCTTATAACAAGCACTTATATGATAAGTACTTAGTTAAACTTGTTTATCCATACAGCATTATGATATATAGTACCGATAGCCATGTAGCAATAGGACATCGCACTTACATTCATTTTCAATCATGTACCTCCACTGATAAGCTATTCCTTCTTCAGCTTCCTTTGAAGCATCAGAAGTGAAAACAAGAAGCCGTCGATTTGTTTGAGCCATCTGTGTTATAGTAGGCCAATCTTCACCGTTTTTAGGCATATCAGACACCGGGAACAAATATTTATCTAGACCAGCATTTATGAATAGATTAATCAACGCCTTTGGTGTACGCACATAGTCTTCAATTACAATGGTAACAATCTCCATTGGATTTTCACTCAAAAATGCTTCCACTTCTTTCAACGTGTTTATCGCAGGTTGCTGAAAACAAGATTAGACACATTACAACAACAAAAACACATTCAGATATATTCAAATAAATAACAAAGAAGGTTCGATAAGATTACAAAGGCGGTGAAGTTGAAGCATTGTCCTTGAAATGAATGACATAGCCAAATATCATTCTGGAAGTCATACATATCCAACATCAATCCTCTTACTCCATTCTAAAACAACATTCACCAAAGAAATGTATAATAAGAATCACAAAAGAAAATAACCAAACAATATTTTTTATTTAAAAATAACAAAGCAAAATAATACCCTTAATTGGTTAGTAACAGTGTCTTCTTGATTATAAAAAGTAAGTCTTTGAACTCCGTTCAAAGAAGGGGCATCCATTATGCTGAATGAATTATGTGTCATGATCCATGAGTATTTGTTGAAGGGCAACCCATTTACCTGCATAAGTTAGTTAGTTTGTTACAACTTACAAGGGACGGTTAAAACACGAAAAACATATTCGACCTGTAAGTAAAGTCTGGTCAAGAATTGTTCCAACTAAGCCTAAAACACGAAATAAACAAATGTTTCAAAAACAAAAGAAACATGGGGATTGAATCTGAGACACTTACAATGGATGTTACAAGGGTGGCTTGGCCTCTGGTGCAAACAGATCGAGTCCTCTTACTTAAACCAGGACAATGGCCACAATAGAAGCCTGCTCCACAATCTGTAGCAGCTGAACATGCTTCTACAACCTTTGAATTCTGTGGTAATAATAAGTAGATGAATAGCATAGGGAAGAAAAAAGAAAAGGAAGTGAATTTGGAAATTTTCATTGAAGGATGGGGGAGAGAGAAGAGTAAGGCAAAGAGGTATTTGATGATATAAGAATTGCACTTGCCCTGCATTTGGGTAAGATAATTTCATCAACAGATTTTACTGTGCAAGAGGAAGTTGATCTAAGTAATTGGGTTTGTTATTTTCAAGTAATTACCACTAATGCACTCATCATAATTTTATGATAATTTATATTATTTTATGTTACTATTTACTAAACTCAATACTGGTTAAAAAAGATGGTTCGGATCTCTTTAGCTTGATTAACAATCACCATGGTATTATCTTGCTAATATTAACAATCACCTAATATTAAATAATAACATTTATATTAAAAAAAATCACCATGGTATTATATGAAGATATTACTTCTTAAAATAGTAGGTGTATAAATATGTACGTGGTTGGGTTATAATTAGACATTTATGTAAAAGAAACTATACATAATAATTGAATTCTTTATGTGAATATGTGAATAAAGAAATATAAAGTTTTTTTTTTGGGAAATTACTCAAAGCACTAAGCTTTGTGAGTTGTAAACCACCCTCTGGAGAGGTTTGTTTGGTTAAACCCCACCTCCCAAGTTATTTCTTCTGTGTGTTCCACTCTGTCTAATTCTTATCTTGCTTTCTCATATCTCTTTTATGCTTTATTTTGTGACATTATTTTTTTTGTTGTAACATTTTATGCTATCCATGTGGTGGGGTACGTTGCTTCTTCGCATTAAATTGCTTCTAGAGGGCACTGCTTCATGATGGGCGTGGTCGACATAACATACAACTTTATGAACATACAATTTGATGAGCATATTTGGTATGGCTTGTGTACCAGCCGTACATTTAGTATCTGTTTTTCTTGACTACAGTTCAAGGACGATGCGTTAATTCTTTTATTCTTACCTTTTGATGTATGTTTTATTATTTAAAGCTAAAATTGCACTTAGCTCCTATTACATATGTGCTTAAATAACACATTTTGTTCTCTATTTCGTAAAAATCATTCAATTTTCTCAATTCCAAACACTTCCCATTGTAGCATCACAAATTCGCATCAGACCAACAATGCTTGTATATAATTTTAGTAATTTAGATTAGTCTGAGGCGAGTTAACATTCCAAAAACATTTTATTCAATGTAATATTTTTTTCAAATAGGCAAAAATATCACCAAGACAAACTATCAAAAATTTGACCTGTAAAATTTGTAATTAAGATAATTCAAATAATCAAAATATTTTTTGTAAGATTTGAAACTATGTCTTCCACTGGTATGCATTTGCCCATTCCCCTTCAGGAAAAAGGATTACACGGAATTTTGATTCAATTGGCTTGTAATATCCATCTGGGATAACAAAGACAGTTAGCTAATGCCAAAATGAATGTTCAAATGTAATTTTACCTATGCTGTAACAATTGTATGGCCTTGCTACGAACAAAAGAACTCAACAAATACTTCTTTCAGCTATCAATGAAATTGCTCCCTCTATGTGTTGATTAAAGAATACCTAAAAGAATGGATTTTTAATTTTTAAACAAACTCCCATTAAGCAAGCTTCTTTGCACGACCACTTGAAGGAGCGCCGTCTTCTTTTTTCGATCCAGGTGCATCTGGCTTTCGAGCCCAAGCAGGAGCTCTATCGGGCTCGTAACGGTAATCATAAAACAGCTCCTCCCCTGCATTAATTCGTTCCTTGGCAAATATTCCTACCCTATGATCTCCATCAACCATAATAACCTGCCATTTTAAGCAGAGAAAGATTGTAAATGACGTCAAAAACACATGAATGCACAAAATGCAATGTGAAACAGAAGAGTAGGGAAGAACTGAATACCTTCGCGTAACAATTTGGAACAGGAGAGTGGTTTGCAAACTTCAATTTATCACCCTTTCGATAAGCATCAAGAACAAACTGCAAACAAGATTCATCTTACATGTGATATGTGTAATGCAATGTAAAAAACTTTTCTCCAACCAAAATTTATGGTATTAAAATCTTGCCTGATCATTCAGATTAAAGAGAAAAGATGAATTTTCACGGTCATATATCTTTCCTCGCTTATCTGCTTCCCGGTGAGAAATCAACTCTCCGGTATACTCTCCAAGGTATTCATGCTTACCAACGCTATTCTGGAGTTCAACCAAATAGCATTAGGAAAAACCACACCTAAACAAATTAAATCATTTTTTTTAAGAAGAAATAAATCAAATCATCAATTTGGTAAATACCTTTAAGAAGGCCCCCCAGCCAGACACATCAGACCGTCCAAGAAGAACCTGAAGGCATATTAAATGTAAGTTGCCATCATGGTAAACAAAAAAAAAAAAAGCAAGGAACATCATTTAAAAGGATATAAACTCTTAAATTTCTCGATATGTACCCTTACATTTCACTCCGTCACAATAAATTATAGGTCTCAATGTGGTATTTTTCTGAAAGAATTTCTCCATAAAAATAAAACAAATAGGTTTTGAATGTATTATATTGATAAGAGTTAAAATTCTGGAATGAAAAGAAATGGGTGTCTATCTGAAGATTTCAAAAGGAGGTAGGATTGAAAAAAGCAGTCAAGGAAAATAAATACCTTTTGCTGCTGTTTGAGAAGAAGCTTCATGTTTCTACATTCATAATTATCCCCTCTTTGACCAGGAATCCCAAGAGTACCATCGCCACAGCTGCTACAATAAGTTGGCTCAAACAGCATAAATTAACAAGGCAAATAGTGACTAGAGAAGTAACAAACAATAATGTTTCATTGACTTATAAAGGAGGCAGATAAGTTCAGGAAAAAGACGTAAAACCAAATATTTTCCTAAAGCCTTGATATGTTATCATCATTAATAGGAGGAAATGAGAAAATTCTAATGGACCATGAGTTAACATTGGCAGACCAAATAACCAACCAATTCAACAGATCATATTAAGACTAAACAATCATGAGGCAGATTCAAGATCACATTTAAAGAAGATATATAAGCAATATATACAGGCAAATACTCTGCTCTTTTATTACATGAAAATGACTTGGCAATTAAGAGTTCATATCGGATTGCCTTTCATCCCAATCAGCTCTACACAGTCAAACTTTGTTTGGATCAGGAAAGAAAATGAAAAGAGAAAGAGTGGGAGGATTGTTGTGATTGATTGGATAGAGAGGGAGAAAAAAGGGAAAGAAAATTGAAAGCATCTCTCTTTCCTTCAAATGAAAGATTGTAGTTTTCCACCCAAAATCAAGCATTTCATTCCACTTTCTTTTGAAAATAATTGCAAACGAACAATGTTAATCAGCTTAATAGGACTATATCCAACTGTGTTTTCCATTACAGTCTCTAACAACTCTACTTGTTTTTTTTTCTCCCCCTTACATTTTTACTTGGTTACATAAATCGACAAATGCACGTTTGAAATATAATTGTATGTCCAATGAATATAACTAACAAATGACAGAGGCAACGCTATACACACACAACCATAAACAGGTAATGCTCACCTGACCCAACAGTTCCTACAAACATCTGGATCACATTCCCTATCTGCAGCAAAGCATGGACATTGACGACTTCGGCATTGACTCTTCGCACAATGACAGCCTCGAAATCGATTTTTACAACTCTTGGGGCATCTTCAAATCAAAACAATTATCACAAATTAATGGATGTCAGCTGCATGAGCAAGCATGTATGCATGCCACAATACTATATATATATATATATATATATATATATATATATATATATATATATAAAAGCTATTTGTATAATAACCGTCGGAATTTCTAAAACCACCAAGGCACGAGACAATTAAGCAAAACACTATTTGGGTAAGTTAAAAGCTTACCCACAGTACTTCTCACAGCAGGTTCCATTTAGAAGACAAGGACACTCCTTTCCACAAGCTGATTGGCATCCACATGGATTGTACTGTCGGCAGGGCTGATCCTTTCTCTCTGTAATCCTTTTCCTGATTGAATGATAAGCAGCAGATTTCCAGGTATACTTTAAACGACGGACTCTTCCTCTTCTACGTAAAAATCTTGACCTTCTTCTCACTTCATTATTACCCTTATATTCATTTGACCAAAACTTGTTCAGTTAAGCACTATATGCAAGTAACAAGGAGCAAAGAAAATATTGCACTACGTATAGTTGCATCAAAATCAACCTTGGAATAGCCTTCCACAAGAGAATTTGTGGCATCCCCAGTAGAACCAGACAACTTCCCTTCTTCACAATTTATGTACTGGAAAACATCCCAACATGTCTTTAGACCATTTAAGAGATTCCTGGCTATTAGGCAGCTGCAATAAAAATCAGTTGTTACTTATTAGGTGATTAACCATCATTAATTCTTGTCTTAATGTATTGTGGAGATCATTCTCCTGCTCTATCTCTATCATAGTTGAGGAGTACCAGCAACACTCTATCTAACACATCGTCTCTAATTGGTTGACATTCAAATGGATCTCACTAAATCATCTAGGCCCCATATAAATTTAGTTGAACACGTTTAAAATCCAACCAATTAGAGAGAATGTGTTGGGAAGAGCATGTTAGAAATTGTGTTGCTAGCATAGTTCATCATAGTTTAAAGAAGCGACAATTTCAAAATGAAAGGAGGCATCGGACAAGTCATAAGCTTGACATCCAAAACTACCTGTAATAAAACTTATGTCGACATCGACAAAAATTGCATGGTATGGTAATGTGTAATTTATCCAAAAAATATAAATAAGTAATGATCCCTGATCCTCAAACATCCTTGCAAACGTGCTTATTTTAACCATGGTTTTCAATGCGGGATTACGGTGTGGCGCAGCCAACCCAAAAAATGGTGCGGCATGGGAGCGATGCGGACACTAATATATATACATTTACACTAATATATATACATCCCCCCCCCCCCCCCCCCCCGCTACTAATTACCGCCTAGAGGTATTCTAGGACTTGGACATTTGAGCCTATGGGTGTAAACCCTGAGGGGTTCACAGCTATTGGTTGTATGGTCGAAGTTGATTTCATATTTGGTACGGATTGATGGGAATTCCTATGGTACTCCAAATGTAGGAAGATGGGAATTCCTGTGGTACTCCAAATGTAGGAATAGAAGGAAGAAGGGTCAAGCTCCCAAGCAAGGGCAGGTTCTCTGGGCTCCAATTAGTGACAATACAATCTGCATGCCTTTCCTTATTCCTTTCTTGCCCATATCCTCTCTCTTGGCTCCTACTAATTTATATATATATATATATATATATATATATATATATATATATATATATTCGATTTAAGAATAAGATATTGAAAATATGGACTCCTATTTAACCAAATCAATCTCAGCATTTGATCCAGACCAATTATGAACAAGGTTGAACTCATTACTTCCAAATTGTAACAATCCATTCTCGGTGAAAATGAATGAAGACAAGCTTTTATCATGAAATAAACACTTGGACTAGTGATCCAACCAGTAAATTTTCATATCTCACCTCAATACTAATTACAACATTCATGCATTCTATCATATTATCTGGTCAATATAGACAGAAAAACACATATCTCCAATTCAAACATATCTGACCTGTTTTTGCCAAAAATCTCCATTCCTTTTTCTAAAAGCCCTTTTTCAAGAGTTTTCCAAGATTTATTATCAGCCAATTCTTGTTTAGAAATGTTTTCATCCACAAATTCTTCTTTCCTCGTGTTGTCTTCCCCACTCATAACATGTGGGTCAGAAACCATATCATTCAATGAGTGGTCAGGAGCTTCACTCTGCATTATGTACAGATTATCACAAACCAATTACTTTTGGATCTTTCAATATTAAGAACTTTGACACATTTGTGTAATAAATTTTTTTTTTTTTATTATCTTGGTAATAATCGAACTTAAATGCATGTCACTTGAACAATGAATACTACTTACAATGGAATCAGAATCAGAAGCTACTGTTTTCTTCTGCCTTTTCTGCATGCAAACTAGAACGCGTTCTGCCACTCGCTTACTGTTTCTCTTGCCGATTCCACTTTTCCCCACTGGTTTAGTTTTAGGTGGGGCTGAGTGGGAGCCTGAAGCAGCATCCCGTCCAGGACCATTCTCCGAGTCACTACTCTCAGATATGTTCCTGGCATTAGATGAAGGACTTTCACTTTGGCTGCATTTTATACGCCTTCTACCGGAAGACTTTTTCCTAGATAGAGCACCACCAGAGGATTTGTCTTCAACATCAGTCTGGGTAGATGTGACTTTGGCCATTTTTTCTGCCTGAAGTACCTATAAGTCGGCAAGCAAGGGCAACTTGAGTATATTGTTACAGAATCACTATCGGTAGACCCTTAAGAATAGACCAGTACTCACCGATCGGAAACAATTTGGCCCACATGGTACATCTTCAGTGTTGGGAGGAGTCCACAAAGGTTGCCTCTCAGCCTATTTATGAAGCAAGTTAAGATACATGTAGACAACTTCAAAAGAAATAACCCATAAGTAGAACCTACCGGGAAGACAAGATCCTGAGAGCATCCATGTAATCTGCAATCGAAAACCTGCAAAGTGAAAATACAGAAACAAATGAGATATAAGACAAAGAAACTGCATGCTATTCAGTGCCTTCATGGGGAAAGAATCTTACACGACATCGGCGACAAAATAGGTTGTCAAAAGAGTCAAGAGCCGCTTCAAGATCCTTTTCCAGAAAAGAATCGTCAATTTGGGAATTGTCTTGTGTATCTCCATTTTTAGAATTCCCACCGCTGTTGTCTTCGTTGCAAAAAGTTTCATATCTGGCCTGTATAAGATGTTCGACGGTGTTTCATATTTCTGTAAAGCCAGCACAAAGCAAATGGGAAACAGCTGGACGAAAGCTTAAACTACGACCAGTTTTCATCAGAACAATTGAGAGATAGCAGAAGTGGAAAATACATTACAGGCAATGAATGACAAAAATATACCTTAATGTCACTAGTTTTTCTAGAAAAGCACTGAGCCAGTATCTCCAAAACAGCATCAGATAAACCAAATTCTCTGATAGTCATGCTGTAAAATCAAACCAGACATTATATAATCCCCAAAACTGACTCAAGTGCAAAACAAAACAAAAAAGAAATATAATATAATATAATGTAACCAAAAGATAAAATCACAGCAGAAGGATACATAACAATTGCAGGGTTTCATTATCCCTTAATGGAAGCAGCAGAATTGACAAGATAAACCAAGCATATAATTAATTTTGTCCAAATATTTTCATATAAATTTAGCCAAGGCAATTCTTTCTAAAGAAAAATGTATATATATCAAATGATAGTGCAAAATATGCATAAAAACTAAACTGTTTTGTCACATAAAGAAATTAGTTATGCAAATAACTGATCAAGTATCTTCTTTTGGGTCCTTCTGTATATAGAGAATACAACAAAAAACAACTGTCAAAACATCTTGTTAACCCATTTACAGTCAACCAAAAGACAATGGTACGCGAGACACACACGTTCAAGTATGCTGCAATCTAAAACTAAAATAATCAAAAGAAAAAAACTTACGAAGTATTTCATAGACAGTTCAATGGAAAAGAATTGCGGAAATCAAGTACAGGTCTTAAGTGCATAAATAACTTTGAGTAACATCATACATATTACATACACACAGAATATGAATTCATTATGTTCCTACTCTATAAACTTAATCTGATTAACATAACACATAACAGTCAAACATATATAGCAACATTATCTTGCATGCCAACAAAGAACATCTAACAGAGAAAAGGAAACAATGAAAGCATCAAATAATAGTTTGCTAAGTTATACCAACCGAAGTATAAAATCTTCTGATTCTACAAATTCTCTTTTTTCCTCTTCTTCGTCAATTAGTTCCTCCTCACTGTCGCTGCAAATAAGTGCTTCACCACCATTTTGATCGTAATAAATTCGCCTCCGACCTAAAACTGATTGATCCTCAGTCATTCTTTGATTTCTGCACACAAATTATCACAAGGATCTTCAAACAATAAGATTTTTGGACTTCAAAATACAAGAAAACTAGAGAGCTGGAAATTAAAAAATTGAAAAGGTAAAACCACAATAAAATAAAAAAGAGTGATCAGTCTTATGCGCAATGGTAAATCAAAAATGGGTAAAAGTAAGAGACGTGGATGCTTGAGAAAGAAAAGACAAAAAAAAATATAGAATGCTTTAAATGCTCCTTCCTCTGCCTTTGATTTCTTTCATTTTTATGCATGATATGGTACATACAACAGAGACCTCAGGTTAAACTGACAAACAGATGGTATGAACAGTGGCGGAGCCACTGACATGCTTGTGGGGGCTCCTGCCTGCACTAATTTAATTTTTTTTTTCTATCTTCATATATTCCTGCTTAATGTTTCATCTTATGTACTATCTGCCCTCAACATACAAAAAATTATGAAGGTTAAAGTGCTGCAGAATTGAAGATAACCTTAAGTGTATTAGTGTTTGTGCTCTTATTAGACAACTAAACCATAAAATAAAAACCATACCTATTTCAACAAAAAAGTAAGCAATGTGCATAAGAGTAGGTTTTATAATACGAGAATATGAATCTGATCAAACAAGTTGAATTTTTCCGTGGGTCCTTAGGAAATATAGTTATTTTTTAAAATAAGGAAAAAAAAACTAAAAAAAATGTACACCGAAACACTATGATATAAGGTTTCCAGTTAACTATTTTCAAAAAAGATGTGTAGAGATCTGGTAACATTTCGGAAAAGTAGCGATGAATGTTTAGGAAAAATTTCGGAAACGTATTATAGGAGGAATAAATAGGAAATACATTCAGAATATCATGTGGGGGTTAACTTATACCAAATGGAAAATGTTAAAAGTGAGGGTGAGAAATTAGTGTGTAAAGGGGTAAATTGAAAAGAGGAAAAAATTGGAATTTTTTAAGATTTGTAGGGGTGAACGTTCATATGTTGGGTATAGGGTAAAATTTCCACATTTTTGGAATTAGAGGGGATTGGTGATTTGAGTATAAAGATGGTGGAGACAAGGAATAATTGAGATTGAAAATGAGAAAATCATTCAATATTTCTAAAAGAATAACAAGTGAGGACAATTGTAATTGGTATTTCTGGTTTAAAAAATAAAATGTAAAATATTATTTAATGTTACAAATTATATATGCGGTGCCTCCACTAGTTCAAATTCCTGGCTCCGCCACTGGGTATGAATCAAAGTTTAGGGTATCACACAGCACAATTAACCATTTGTTGAAGGAAATTACATAAAGGGCTGGAATATGGAAGCCAACAACAATCAAAACATTTTTCCACTAGATGGAGTCAGTTGCAAGAATCAAACAACACCATTATGTTCTAAAAAAAATTAGATGGAGTTAGTTGCAAGAATCAAATGACATCATTTTTAGAAAAAAAATTCCACTAGAAGTAGCATAGACTGCCTTTTATAGGCGGTCCACAATGAATCAAGAATGAGATAATAGCCATTGGATTTTTCTGTACGCACACTAATACAATACACTTCACACATGATTATTTATCTTTTCTTTCACCAAATTGGTTCGGCAGGAAGGATGTGACACTGGTGGATAATACATTCTAAAAAAAATCATTTTTTATCATTTTATTACAAGGTTTCAACTTCTAGAATACAGCATGCAAAACAGACCACGGAACAAACATCTCAAACCAGGCAATCCCCTTGAGTTTCTTCACTGAAAACCAGAACCAGATTGACTTAAAAACTATTAGTAATCGCTAAAATCCCGAATGACCTCTGATGATAATATGATATATTTGACTTCCAAGTTCCAACGAAACAAGCTGGTTTTTTACTCCGCATCAAGTGTCCTAAAAATGTCCTTTAAGTTTCTTCACTGAAAACCAGATTGACTTAAAAAATATTAGCGATGATCGTGTAAATCCCCATATGACCTCCGATGATAATATGATATATTTGACTACCAAGTTCCAACAAAACAAGCTGGTTTTTTACTCCGCAGCAAGTGTCTTAAAAATGTCCTTTTATTTTCAAAGCAAATACCAGTGATGGTTCTGCAGGTTACTAACAACAACCAGAACACGGCAAGGAAGCGATGAAAGTGGAGTTACAGGGAGGTAGTGAAGATGGTGTAGACCCCAACAAATGTGGGGATGGGGTTGGTCGGAGAGAGGGAAAAGAAAAAAAGAAAGAAAACGTTCAGTGAAGGGAATACATCATAATATCATGCTTACAAATACATCAAATCAAATCAAATGGCTAAAATTTGTGGTTCACCATGGACCACCTATGAAGGTGATCCATGTTATGTTAGACTTTGCCTTACTATCTGTATGAAAAATATTGTTTTGACCGGTTTCAAACCAGTATAAGGAGAGTATCTTCTCTTGTGTATCTTTATCTTTCCTATCAATATTGTTGTTACTTTGGAATGCAATTCTTGGGTTTCTAACACTATCTATCTTGTCTTGTATGTATACTTGGAATTTGGGCTTAGAATCTAGCTCAACCTTGCAAATTTGGGTTGTAAAATGAGGATTGTTCAACCCACTTAAGACATCTCGCTAGTCGATGTGGTACTCTCAACACTCTCCCTCACGATAAGACTGGACATTTGAAAGGTGGACTAATATGGGTGGGATAACAGGATCTCAAACACACCCTCACTCTCAAAACTGCACACCTGGAGTGAGGACAAATGCAAGTGGAATAAGAGAGATATTGGCCCAGTAGCAGATCTAAGATGGCTTAGAATGTAAGCTTAGGCCTAACTCAACCTTACAAAATTGGCTATCAAGGTGAGGATTGCCCAAGCCTCATAAGCACCGCCTAGGTCATATATCTACGTGATGCGGGGCTTTCAAGTCTCAACATATCAAATCAACAACCGTGACATCCTCATCTTTACAATACTGAGCTTATATTCTAGTTGGCTCTTTACCATCTAACATTAACTACCATACACCACACAGATTTTAAAACTGGTAAAGAAAAACATCAATTACGGCAAAACGAACCTGTCCAGAAAAATCCATGTAGTGTAAGGAGGCAATCTTTTTACTTCAGGTAATTTAATAGGCCGAACAGCATTCTTTACAGCATAATTAGATCCTAGAAGAACTGCCGTCGAACCATGGTCATCTCCATTATAACCATTGCTCTCCCCATCATCATTACCGGCACAAACACCATTATGCATATCAATTGCTTCTTTTTGCCTCTTACTCAGCAAGTCCAGACCTCTATCTGTATCGGCAATGCCATGCGTCCTCTCCGCCGACGATTTCCATAGCTGATTAGTTATAGCGATCAGCTTCTGTCTATTTTCCTCCACTCTATTCTGTTATTCCAAATGCACGCATATTTAACACGCCACAACATGTTATAACAAACTAGCAAAAAACAAAATCAACAACTAATTACAATCAGAGGTTAAGCTATTACACCTTGACCGTAACAATTCGTTTTGCAGCAACTTGTTTCTTCAAAGATTCAATAACCGCTAACACGTCTTTAACTGCAGGACTTGTTTCCTCCGCTTTCTTTGTCTGCATTATAAACAAACAATAAGACCATCACACTTACGAATTACAATTACATTATCATAATTAAATAATAACTCAAACGAATCTAACAGCCACACTCAGCACGTAGTGAAGCCATACAGGTTATCAAATGACCGAAACACACCCCTAAAAAGTAAGGGTTTGTTTGTTTCAAGGATTCTAATAATATTCCTGGGAATGTGACGATTTTGTGAGATTTTTTTAAAGAACTTACGAAAACAGCTTATGACATTGTTCATAAGCTGTTTTCAGCTCATTTTCATAAATTCTCCAAGATAGCTTATGAAAAGTGAAAACAGCTTATAACTTGTACGAAAACAATTTAACTTCATTTTTAACTTTAGTTATAAAAATAGCTTATACATAAGCACTTTTGTGAGCTGCAAATAAGTTGTTTATCCAAACAATACCGTACAATGTAGCTAAAAAAATGCAGCATAGGTGTTGTATACACTATTGGATTGAAAATTTCACCCAAAAAAAATGCAAATTAAAATAGAAATTAAAACCAAAAACCAGATCGAAGGTGAAAAGTAAATAAGAAATTATTAAAAACAAAAATAGGAACTGAAAATGAGAAATTAAATAGAAATAGAAAGTATACGGAAGGATCGAGCGGAGGGTCGGATCTGGAAGAGGAAGACGGAGAAGGCGGAGGCGGAGAGTTCGACGCCATGGAAGGTGGCAATGACGGTGGCGAAGGTTATCGGAACCCGAATTGGAAATGCGGAATCGGATCTGAATCCGATTCATGCAGATTCAATTGCGATTGTGAAACCCTAATTCATTTCTCAAAATGCTTAAAAAAATATATATTAATTTTTTTTTGCGCCGCTTTAGATAAAGACTTTGACTGTGTTTTAATTTGTTGGGTGAAGTGACAGGGAATGGGGGGAAAGAGTCGTGGTTTTGAATTTATATATGGACTGTTGTAGAAGCAAACAAAAAATGGCTTATCTTGTTTTTTGTCATCTTCTTCAATTACTTTCTTTATTCTTTACTCACTCCTCCATTTGTTGGATACGAGGTGAATGGTTCTGAAATCACAGTAAAAATTTACGTTGAAGTTACAAATGGTAGTTTTTGGTTTTTACTGCTAGAAGCCATGCAATCATACTTTATTAGTAGTTTGCTGTATTTCAGTTGTTTAAAGATATTCAAATGAAATAAACTTTTAATTAGTAGACTTTTAAACAATTAGTAGACTTAACTAGGTTTTTTTAGGCTAAAATAGTTAGTCTATGACATACCGCATACTAGGCTTAGGACTTAAATATTTTGACCGACCACGTTTAGGTCTTGCAAAGTTTAGTTCGGTCTAACCTATTTTCGCCCCAATCTTTGAATGATTTAAAGTATAATTGATTTCGCTTGTAGAATTGATCCTACTTGAAGCTGCGATTTCTAGCTTTGGACTTCTACATTTTATTTTAGCCTTAAATTCATTGTTAAATCCACTCAAAATCAATTTTACATAATCAATTTACTCAAAATCAATTCTTGTAAAAGTTGAACCAAACATAAACATAGTTATTTTTCTCTCTAAATCCTAATATTTCTTTTGCTTCCATGTTTAGATTTTTCATTTTTTTTCCAACCAAAACGTCCTTTAGCAAAGAGATCATTTGAATTACAGTTAGTCATTGCGATTTGGGCAAAAGTGGCATTTAAAAATTTCAATAAATGTGTCGACAATTTGATTTTGTCAAATTCACCATATACAATTTTTTCTATCAAAATCTTTATTTTAAGTACTGTGATATGAGCTCTAAAAAAAGTATTATGATATGAGTGAAATTAAATGTGAACCTCTTGTTACAGTAAGAAGGCATGCAATCGTATGATAATCGTATGGTGGTGGTGGTGGTGGTGAGAAAATGTGTATCCAACATATATCATGTTTCTCTCTAAATCGTAATATATCTCTTATTTCCATGTTTATATCAAATTCACCATCAATTTAGATGTACATTTTTTATATCAAAATCCACATTCTAAGTAATATAATACGAGTGAAATTAAATGTGAACCTCCTAAATATTGTTTTGATTAGTAGTGTTATACATATTGAAGGAATGGTTCTTGAAAGTTCACGATAGTGGCGTGCTTTACTTGTAAGGAAAAGCCGAAAAATGTTCACTTCTCTTCTTTTGCAAGTAGGTGAGGTGATTTAGGAGGTGGTGTCTTGCGTAGGTGAGTATGGAGGATGGGAGCTTTTCTGGTGTTTTTTGCCTAGTCGACGCTTTTTCGTTGTTGTTGAGTACCATATGTACTCTCTTTTGGTGTATTGTTTTCCTAATTTGTATTTTGGTCCATTGGACTTTGGTTGATGACCCCTTTTTGTAGCTTATTTCGTTTTTATCTATATATTTTATTTGTCATCTAAAAAACAAAAATTTATTACGTGTGTAGTATGTAACGGAATAAAGGGGAAATATAATGATGAGGGGTCGATTAAAACGGGATACCTTATCTCGTATTGTCTTGATAAATATAAATGGAAGGGAGTATTGCATGCAACCCTTGCCCACCAAATTGATTTTTCTCTTCACAAGGAAACCTTGGTCCGCTTAAATACAATAACAACATTATGTAATACCCAATTTAAATGATGTGCATTGTAAATGACAAGCAATTATAAACTTATGCGTCCTAAAAATGACACCCTAGTTTAAATATAGCATGTTCATTGCACAGCTCTAGGGTATACACATAACCCTTAATGATTCTTTCATAAGGCACTACAAATTATACGATATAAATAGATGAACATTGTGAACATCAAACCCATTTACAACTTGTATAAGGGAAGTTGTTATGCTCAAACCACTGATTTCAAAACCGCAAAACTACATAATGACATACAACAACAATGGGGTTTCAAGTGCTTTGTTTAGTTTAAAAGTTAGTTGACTATTGTCTTTTGTAGGGTAAACAAACTTTCAACAGTTTTCACTTATATAATTTTTTTAAAACAAACTCGCAAAACCGTAGCATTTTCCTTTCTTACGTTATTTTCATCAAACTACTTTTTATTCTTATATGAGTTTACACTTACCTTCTCATTATAACACTTCCAACCAATGACGATTATGAATAGAACATGTCTCTATGAAATAACATGTTGAAACTACGCACTTACAATATGGAATTCAATACCTCTAATGTAAGTCAGCATTATGCAACAAATTATATTGTGTTGATATTCTTAAGAGACATCATTATTTGAGTGAATTTGATTGCTTAAATCGTCACACAATTTCTTTGATGGTTGTTTGTGTTGCTTCTATATTCAATATTTTTGGGGTTTAATGTTCTTTTTTTATATATATCAGTTCATTGCATTGGTAGATATGTTAGAGATCCCCCCTTCCTCAAAATAAAACATGTAAGAAATATTGTTCGCATGTGTTTGTATTAACAAGGAACGTTTTCTTTATAAAAATGAATGGTTGTTTGTCTGAAATACAATACTTGATAAGTGTAAATTATCATAGCAAGTTAAGTTGGTGTTATACTCTTATATACCAATAAAGGAGGAAATAGGCTAAGCTTTGTAAGGTTTAAGTTTGACCTGTCAAAAAATTTAAATCCTAAGTCTGAACTTTTGAAAACCAGATATGATCTGTGAACCAAGCCTATTTCATATGACTATATTTGAATGAGTAATTTGATCTAATTTTAAAATAAACTAATGAATTAAAAGATAAATAGATTAAACTCTCTTTCTGATATTTAACATAAATTTTTGGAGAATTTTACAATATGTGATACCATGTTTCAATTCTAAGTTATAATAATATATTTAAATATGCAAAAAAGAAAATAATGTAGATTAATAAGCTTAATTTACTGAAATGTTAACAAATTTCTAATTAAATAAAAGTGCAAATTATAATATAATAATATTAGTAATAAATAACATAAGTCATTTTTACTTTAGTAGATTGGGGGCAAAAAAGATTTTTCTATGGCACATGGTTTGACTATTTTACAAAAGCAGACTTCTACAAAAGACACCAGTCTTCTTTATTTAAAATAAAAAATCATGACTTGAGTTTGTAGTAGGCAAGGTTGTATGCTTTTATAGACTGGTATGACCTATTTCTATCTGTATATTCCTACATGCTACTCCCTCGAGTTACATATAAAAAAAAATAGATTTATTGAATAAATATTGTATTTGGAGTTAGTTATTTATTAAATTTAAAAAGTTAGTTTTTGTTTATAAATGTGACCGCATGAAGTATATTTAAAGTGAATTAATTTCCTTTTGTAGAACGAACATGATTTTTTGTACTTCTTTGTAAGCATCTCTTAATTAATTGGATTTTTTTTTTCCTTTACTTTTCCTTGATATAAAAGATAACGTGACAATAAAATGATTGGATTGATTTAGATTGCTTCTATAAAATGAGAATGATTTTAATGAACTTCTTTGTGATCTTCTCTTAATTAATTAAAGTGGTGATCTCTGTTTTTAGAAATTTCTTTAGCCGTAGACTCATATGGCTATTCATACTTTAAAAAATTGATGGTTATTGAATGTGATAATCTTTAAACAAGTGTTGGTTATGGTTGCTTTTCGATTCTTCAAGCATATTTATTTATTTGTTTAAATGCATCATGAGCTAAGATACATGTTTTTTTTTGTTACAATAAGATACATGGTTTGTTAACAAGTTTGGTCGACGAGTATACACAATTACATCTATTTTGATAAAATTATAATTTTGATACTTCTATTTCTAATTGTGCAATTTTGTTCTTCCATTTTAAAAAAATCTAACAAACTTATAGTTTTCATCTTTCAATTACATTAGGTGATCTGGAATGAAAACAAATGATCTAATTGTTGAAACTTGGAACTCTTAAAAAATGAATGTTAAATTAAGTTGTGACAAATACAAAGTTAAAATAATATCAATTGAAATAATACAAGTGGATGTGATTGAACTGTTTATTGTCACATTATCAATTTGGATGGTCAAAATTATGAAATGGTCAATTTTTTTGAAATGAAAGACAAAAATTATGCAATTAGAAATATGAGTACCAAAATTGTAGTTTTGACAAAATACGAGGACCAATGATCGTTTTACAAAAAAAATTGGGGAATGAGATTTTTTATTAATTAAAGCGACACTAATGACCATTTTACAACCTTTTGAACTTAAAATCTTGTTCAAAATAGTATATTCTTTCTGGTAGATAAAAGAAATGACAATAACTATTGAAAACTCACACACTAGTGGAGAAGTCGGGATAGAACCCGATCATGGCATCTGGCATATTGACATTTTTGAGAGTTGAACCAGAACTATGAAGTCCTTATTTATGCAGTGCAAGAGTTAATCCAAAACATGGTTATCTAGAAGACAAATTATTTAGACGTTAGGGAGAAAAATACTCTAAATTTTGTTACCCTTTATAAACAGACATATTGAACTTTTGTTCCAATTAATCTTATCTACTTGCACTTACATTTGCTAAGTAATCAGAATTATATATTTAAGAACAACAATGTTGCATTGCATTGCATTGCATTACATTATTAATAATATGAATTTTATTATTCAGCCGTATACACAAGAGTGAAGAGAAAAACACACAAACATCCCTCACCTCTCTCTGTTACAAATTACAGCAATGTTTGATGCAAGTGTTTTTCCCTCTCAGAAAGTATTCAACTACACTCACACTGCATTTCACTTGTTAAACTGATACACTTGTTTTCGTTTCGGCTTTCTTCTCGTCCCAAGCATCCTTTTCCACAAGCTTAGTCGTCCATATTTCTTGGCAGGTAAAATGGCCAAAGAATTGACATTAACACCGTCATCGCAGCCTTGTAAACCTTTCAAAACTACAATCTTTTCAAGTGATTGTATAAAACTTTTTTCGCTTGTTTTACAAAACTTGGCTTTTGCTTCATCTTCAGCAAGCATCTGATCCAATAGGGACGGTCGATTTTTCACCTTCATGTCTTTTAAGGGAACACTAACACCATTTGTGTTTGTAATTATAGGACGACGATGAGCAGCAATAATGTTGTCGAAAATCGACACATCTGTTGTTGCAGCAATTGCCTTCAACTGCTTCTCAAGGTTAAGGATGGTTTCCTGACACTCTGCCAATTTCTCTGAAGCAGCTGTTATCTCCCATTCCTGCAGGATATGTAAACAAACCACCTCAACACAATTTTGCAGCAGAAATGGATTTTCCTACTAAGGAATAAAACAGATGAACTTACATTTCGCACCGGCTCATTTTTCTGATTAACGTAACCATTTGTGCGCGCCCTTTTCGTGCTGAGAAGATAAAAAATTATACGTCAGTATGACAGTATTGAAATAAGATAGTAAAAGCTAAAATGTTCCAAAATCATATTTACAGTATTGCACACATAACTAATATATATATATATATATATATATATATATATATATATATATATATATATATTGAAGGATTAGAATTACTGCACACCTTTCAAGCTGAAGCTGAAGTTCAACACATTTTGTGTCTAATTCTTCACAAAAGTGGTTCTTGCCCTCCAATTCAACTTCTAATGCTAAAATCTTGTGATAAGCCTCTTTTAATTCAGTTTCTGTGAGCTGAGTGTCAAGATATCTACTTAAGGATCTTTCATTTTGTATTTGATCTTCGAGTCTTCGGTTGGATTCTTTTAAGGTTTGCAACTCCAATCTTAAGTTGGCAATAGTATTCTCTAATTCCTGAAATCGGCTCGTATCTGTTTGCAACTTCTCGGCATCTGATAACATTCCAATTTTAGCTTCATTTTCACTTTGTGTCTCATCCCAATCAAATTTCTTTTTGATGGCATCCTCCATACTTGAAACATCCCAAAGTGAAAAGCAGTGATTGATAATCCATTCCATGGCTGTAGTTAGTTCTGTGGCAAATCTTTCACGATCAGCCTCACCATCCAGTAAACTGTAGCACGTATTGAGAAACTTCTGTAAGACATCCCTGAAATCGGATGTTTTCCACTGAAAAGCACGGACCATGAAGGGATTTGAATTGTCGTTATCGTCAACAGGCATGCTGATCCCTTCAATAAGCTCAATCATTTTGCCTATTGATTTATTCAGATCCCTTGAATTGTCATTGGAACATGTTTCCGGATTCGATGCAGCGAATTCCGAGATATGATCAAAATCAGACAATGGACTGATCTCATCTAGTATAGTCTCTGAGAAGCCAATTATTTCATTATTTGCTTCTACAGAAGCATGAGAAATTTCAGTGGCTTTTTCGACAGAAACCACTGCTAACTTTTCCATTTCAATGAAATCATCCATAAGGTTTATATCTGAAGGACCAAAACTTTGGCATGACAATGATCCCAAATGTTTTGGACTTTTAAACCGATCCGATTCTGAAATTAATGCTGAAGCCGAGGATTCCCCGCAGCTAACATTGTCATCACTGCCAATGTAAGACATTGATGCCAAAGATAACTCTTGCAATGCAATATTACTCCTAGGCTGCTCCGATGCTACTTGGTTTTTGGATTCAATCTCAGACTCAAGTTGCAACAGTTTAGAAGCAGTTTGCGAAAGCATTACTCTTGAAAATTGGACTTCATTTCGAATATCAAGTTCCTTCTGAAGCACTCGAGCCTCGTACATCAGAGAAGTATTATCTTTCTCAACAGACTCTAATCCAATTATCAATGCATTACGATCCACCTCTGCTTGATTCAATTGTCTTCGCAGATCATCAATCAAATTGTCTTTCGCGATAATAGATTTGTTAAGAGAAGAATTTTCAATCACAGTTTTAGCAAGCCTTTTACTTTTCTCTGATAGCTGCTCCTCTAAAACAACGCGAGCTTGATCGAATTCTATAGAAACCTTCATTACAGCATCATAAATCCTTTGCTCTTGTTCTTCTCTAACAAAATGTAACTGCCGCATACATTCCTTGAGAGTACGATCTAAATGCGCAACTCTTTCTTCGTAAATTAGTTCCCGGTGTATAGATTCCTCGAGATGTTCCTTCATGGACAACATTTCAGCTTCTGCTTTCTCCCATCCTTCAAATGAAACTTTTATAAGACACCGATATAACTGCTCTTAAAAACATTATGCATTATTGATTTTAATTCATACACACCCTAACAATAAGTCTAAAGAGTTCTTTCACTCTCAATCAATCATAAACGTCGGATCATTAGAAACGTTTAACCCGTATCATAACCACTTCTAAAGTCACATGCATGATTAGTTGTGATGTGCTAACAATGTAAAACTCGGATAGTAATGTTGCGAATAACTACTTAAAACTAGAAATTCATGAACATTACCTGACACTGCTTCTTGAACAATTTTTGTTTGTTTCTTCATATAATCATCTTTAGCATTACATTCAGAGAGTGTAAAAACAAGCTTATCATTTAATCTTTTTAATTCTTTCTCCAAATTTTCTTTATCAGCCAGAAGTGCCTGCACCTAAAACAGAAAAATAAAAATAAAAGACAAAAAAAATACCAATTAGTTGCATTTTAGAATCTAGATCTCTAACATATAATTACATTTAAAATTATTTTGTCCAAGATAAAAATAAAATTAATTAATTCAGAACAAAATAATGGATGTTAGAAAAGGTTAAAATTACCTACCTCTTCATTTTCATTTGAAGTAAGATTTGCTTTGTCTGTTTCTAAAATTGTTTTCTCCCTTGTCTTTTTCCCCCACTCCCACTGCTTTTGATCCATTAGGAAAATTAGGCTTCAAATTATGCTGATTCTGCATGGATATTTTAGTCGAGGAAAAAATTATACACTACTAAAGTCTAAAATTTTAAATGATTTGATCATGACTACAAATACAATAACAACTTTAACCATATAATAATTAAATCCTGTAATCAAATAAATATTGCAATGCAACTATAATCATAAGGGAAATATTTACCTTAACAAAATAATTTATTCCATACTTACATGGTAGTAGTGGTATTTGATCAGAAAATTTTCATCATACAGAAAAGTAAATTGCATTACAAAAAAATAAATAAAAAAATTCATAAAGCTTCAACATAACATCAAAATAAAAAATGGATCTATGCATTGGTTAAAATATATTCCAAGAGTGTGTTTAGTTTGGTTTCTGACCTATTAAGAATGAAGTTGAAGGTAGTGATTGTTGCAAGAAATAGTTAGTTAGAACATAAAAGTTGAGAAAGTGAAGAGAAGGATAGAGGAACAGAACAATGAATATGATAACGTGTTGTGTTTGATATCTCACCGACGCTCTGAGTTCAAGGAAAATGACTCACCCTCCCCAACTAACAACTATCTCTGCTTTCTCTTTATAATAATAACTTCAAAAAGATTGGATTTGGTTTAGAAAGTAATCTTATAAAGATATTTTAACTAACTTATTTAATGTTCTCTTTTCTAATATATATACTTTTTCTTAAATCTTCTTAGAAAATTAATAGAAGAGAAATGATATATTTGTTAAATATGTTTTTTTATGACTAATCTTTTGTAGCAGAATCTAACTCGTCATTTTTAGTAGAGACTTTCCTATTAACCACATTTGATTCAAATTTGATATTTGAGTTATGTTTCACTCTACATGATGTAATATTGGTTGAGAAATGATAGTATGCATACTAGAATCATATTTTTTATTACTAAATCAAGAAAAATAAGTAATATTAAATTACTAACATTTTTAAATAGTGTGCAATTAGTTACTTTTGTTTTGTTTATAGGGAAATGTGAACGGGTAATATTGTTAACTAGTCATTAAAATAGTAAAGTTTAATATTACCAAAAAAAAAAAATAGTAAAGTTTAAGATGCTCCTTGGTAAAAAAAATATGATCTTTCTAATAAAAACCAAGTGTATTTTTTTTTTTTAGGAAAAAAAAAAACCTTAAATGCGTTTTAGATATAACTCGCGTGTACAAATCATTTATTTATATAAATTTGGTTTAATTGTAGTTTTTGTCCCCTTATTTTTATTATTTTGCAGAATTGGTCCCTCTATTTTAAAATTCAACAGTTTTGGTCTCTCCATCATATTTTTGAAGTATAAAAATGTGATGTGATAAATTTTAAATGTTGTGGAATATGATCTGAAGATGAAAAAAGATCAATATCGATAAAATTGTAACAAAATTCACTTGAAAACTTCATTTAAAACATATGATATCACAATATTTTAGACAACATTGTCGAATTTTAAAATAAGATGACCAATTTCACAAAATGATAAAAATAGGAGGACCAAAACTGCAATTAAATCTATATATTTTTATTGAAAATACTTGCACTCGATATATCTAATTGAGCATCTCTGAAAAGTTATCAAATTGACTAATAACTCTAGGGTCTACACTAATAGTAGTAGTACATTAAAGTTAATTTTTTTTTTTTTTAAAGGTGAGATCTACGCGTAAGATATGAAAAAGAAAGCAGGAGTAACTATACAAACATTGATGACTATCGGTATTTTCCTCCTTAGGTGGAGGAGGTGCCTAATGGGTTTGGTCCCTAATAGCTAAAACACTTCCCATTCGAGATGCCTAAACATGGTTGGAATCCAAAACCTCATTTAAGTTTGAAGAGATTCATCTTCTTCTAAACATTATTAAAATTTTAATATGTTCTGTTCATCATAAATTTAATAATCTGCAAAAATAATATATATAATTTTTCAGAAGAACGAGAAAAGGGGGAGAGATAGGGAGGGGAAAGTGTCGGTTTGGCTGTATTAGCATTAGCATCATCATAGTAACAATGTACTACTGTCTGTGTTATGTTGAATCAACAAGTGTCATTTGACCAAGTAAACACAAAACACTCATCTACCACTTGTTTATGTACCCTGGACCTTAAGTAACTACGCAACCATCACATGCTTAAAATTTAATGATACTGTCGTACTACTACTAGTAGTAATATAAGTAACCCATATACTGAGTAATCAAATACAAGAGTTGATATTAATATTAAAGAGTGTTCAAATATAAGAGTTGATATTGAATGGGGGGAGTTACATGTGAGTCACCACCACCTCGACTCTACAACATCACTTATTGGAATATTGAGCAGATCGTATCTTGTGTTGGTCTACTTATTGGAATTGTTGTATTGGAAATTGGATTGAGGCCTACACATTTGTGATTTGTTTGCTGAATAAAGACTTGCAAGATCCCTGCCATAAAATCTTGTACCCCACCATATTATGCTATTTTTCCTCATTGACAGTTTTTGGTTCATAGCTTTTTTAACGTTATGCCATAAGAAACTATGCTTTTGAATTTTATTTTCTTTTTATAGATTTTCTCTACTGAAAATTTTTTTGGTAAACTTTTTCTCTGCTGAAACTAATCATGTTTTAGATTTATCACATGTATTATGAAAATTTAATCTCTTCCGTTGGATTCAATCCATTTGAATATATACACACTATCGTAAGAAACATGAGAAATTGTACAACTCTCAAGATCAATAAAAAAATTGGTTAGTGGTGTATAATTGGTATGCATTCGCAGCTAAAATAAAACAACATTTTGATACCACCCTCGTTGCCACAACCCTCCTCATGTTATCTTAGACAGTTCCTCCACTGTTTTGCATCTCAAGTTGCCGTTTCACCACCATCCTCAGATACCTCTCCATGTTTGAGAAAACCCTGATATGTTTATGTAAAAATCACTTTGTTTACCCTCCTATATTCACTTTGACCTAAAAAAGTTATTCATATTGGAAGTGAGAAATGTTTATCAAATTTAAATTGATCAATTAATGAACATAAATACAATAAGTTTGACTATAAGCATGTAATCATAAGACACCATTTGGGCTTACACGTTGTTGATGAAAAGTTGCTCAATAGACACCTCAAAATGCTCATAAGTTCTTCGAATTTTCTAAAAATCTCCTCATACATATGATACTAACTCCATATTACTCTAATTCAGAAGTTAACCTTGGTTTGAAAGTTACACTTCGAGATCGAATTGAGAGTTGGGATCTGATTCGTTCCTACCATAAACTGAGACATAATTTATAGTACCAGACCCACAACTCATTTACCACTCATATTTTCAAGAAAAGTTAACATCACTCATAATCCAACAATCATAACTCAACAACAACATACCAAAACTCATAATTCAATATAATTAGCGATAGAACAATAGAACAAACGTCACACAACCCACTTGGGTTGGTCGGGTAGTATTGCCTTAGGATCTTAGAGTGTGTTCTTCCTCAAGATCTCAAGTTTGACTCTCTCTGATATCAATTTGAGTGGGATAATTTAATTTCTTCAAAAAATAAATAATATAACAATCCATCCTCAGACACCATCTAAGAAAACATGGAGTGTACGTCATATCTTCCATAAAAATCTCTGGATAATGAACCACACTACCTTAAGACAGAATTTGATTTTCACAAGCATCATGAATGAAATTGTTAAGTTGCCTCTCCAACTCAGTCAACTTGTCATTGGGGGCTAAATACATATGAATCATTTTCTTCAAAGGTTCAAATCAGATATGAATTTTCGGCTGGAGGCATGCTTGAGAAATGTAAAGATGGGAAAAATTATCAGAAGAAAATAAAATGAAAGTTAACGAGATATGGATATTAAAGAAAGGCAAAGACATATACTTATATAAGACCGAGTGCAATATTACCACATAAACCGTCGATGCATAATCCACTGCATACTACGTAAAGACATATATCTATACAAGTGTAAAGACCAAAATATGTCTGTGAATTATGGGCCACCAAGAAATATGAGTGCATTGTGAACAAAAAAAAAAATGTGATGCACTAAGTACCACAAAAAGTTGTCAATACACTATAAAATTATATCTTATAAACGTCATATCCTACTAGTCAAATTGCTTCTTCATCATCACTATCCATCAAAATTGGATTGTCCTCATTTGTACTTTGGATGGTCGGTCACTTTTTTCAATTTTCACGAGTTCTTCAAACAAAAATTGTCTCTCCATAAATTGATCATCCCATGTTTCAACTTCATCTTTTTTGTTATGTTTCCACTCTAGACTAGTGGAACGTAGCAAACACCCGTCCTTTAGAAAAAACATGAACAAATTAATTTGTAATTAGTCTAATGCACATGATGTGTGAAGATGGATTATGTGGTGGATGATCTAAAATTAGGAAAAAAGTTTGATAAACTTCATTTTGATGTCTTGACAACTCAACTACACATTTTTGCTAGCAAGTTTCAGTTAATATGACTCATATCTAGGAACGTCAATCATTTCTCTATCGTTGCAATTATACTATTCAATTTGGGAGGGTACAATCCATATATGATATATTTAAAATCTTGCTCATGGTCGAAGATTTGCATCTAATCACTCTTATGCATATTTAGCGCTCTAAGAAATGCAAGATCAATTAAACTATGACTATATTCACCAAGATCAAGATGCTCTGCTACAACGTCAAATCCACAATTACCATCACATATGACATCCATGATTTTTTTAATATATGAATGCATGAACACATTTCATCAACATGGGGAATGTTTGGTCGTGGAACCAGCTTGGTGAAGGATTACCAACATGTGCACCTTTATTTTAGGCAACGACTGATTTGTTTGTGGTAGTTGGATATATGAAAGGGTTAATAGTGTTTTACTTCTATAATATTCTATAATATATGACATTTTTGGATTTGTTCCCTCTAAAAAAATTGGATTTAATCCTTGTAAAGTAAATATTCTTCGCAATTGCCCTCTATGTCCTTTGACAAAGCAGAATTTATGATGTGGCACTGACATGGCATTCTTTTTAATTTTCAATTTTTTTTGCATGCCACGCGTGTAAATAATTTAACACGTCATTTATAA
This sequence comes from Medicago lupulina, assembly GCA_958299785.1. Taxonomy (NCBI): domain Eukaryota; kingdom Viridiplantae; phylum Streptophyta; class Magnoliopsida; order Fabales; family Fabaceae; genus Medicago; species Medicago lupulina. The sequence continues at coordinate 5,575,514 of OY283146.1, read as the reverse complement.
TTAAAAAAATTAAAAAACGAATTTTTTTTTTAAAATCCCAAAAAAATTATATAAAAAAATCTCGAACTTAATATATATATTTTTTCTTCAGATTTTTGGATTTTTAAAATTTTTGAAAATTAATTTTCATATTTTTTAAATTGTTTTTATCTTTTTTTTTTAAAATTAAATTTGATGTTTTAAATAATTTTCACGCGTGACATGCAAAAAAAAATGTCATGTCAGTGACACGTTGTAGATTCTGCTGAGTCAAAGAGCATAGAGAGCAATTGTAAAGAATCTTTATTTTACAATGACCGAATCCAAAAGAAAAAAATTACAGGGGGCAATCTCAAAAGTGCCCTATATTATATGGGTTAAAATACTATTAACCCTATCTAAAAATTTGTAGTCAACATGCTCTTCAACTATTTCAAATTTTCATAGCTTAATTCTTAATGTACCTGATTTTACTTTGAGAGAACACAAACATTTGGATGACTTTGTTCCACAACATCTTCAAACTCAAAATGCAACTTCTTTCGGTGACATTTTACCTTATCTAATCAAATAGGCCTCTTATGACGAATATGCATAGCAATAATACAAGCACGCAACCCATATGATGTCCCGATGACACAATCATGCTTCTTACAATATATACCCCATTCCTTTGACTGGTATGCTTCATGTTGAATAAAATTTAAGCCATCTCTATAAACCTTTTACACCAAACTCGAGTATAAAAATTGGGTATGTATCTATGTTCCTAAATATTACAACTCCTCCCAAAATATGTTTGTATCTCAATAAATTGCAATTGTAACATATTGTCCATCGCATCCCAACCTTTGACCAAATCTCCCTTACTATCCATCAAATATTCCGTCAACCTTCCATGAGCAGATTCAAATTTACTGGTGGTTGTGTTGTTAAGATGCAAGACATGGTCTATCCACGACCTCACGATTTTTTCCTTCGAGGGATTTAATGTGGTCCTTTCGACATAGTTGAGGAACTTTGGAAAGTTCCTACACATCTCTTGGGATTACACAACAAATTTAACATATGATTCCTTAAGAGGAGATTCAACCATATTTTCCCACACTTCCATGTTAGTGTTACATAACTTTGTTGACTTCACCACTTTGATATCCATCTCTTTCGACCTTTTTTTTGTTGACACACCAACGGTTCTAAACTTGTAAAGATGGTTCAACCATATGTTTAGAGTCGTTCATTCCTAAATGGTTCGGGAGTTTGAACATGATAGGTTTAAGTGTTAACTCCTAATAAAAAACAACTCCACTTGAAAAAAAACACAAAACAACAATGCAATCGGTTCAAAATATGTAATATATGTTCTTTGACGATAAATGAGTATAGAAGTCCTTTAGAAATCATTTAATGATGATTTGAGAAACTCTCTTTTTGCAAAATAAAAAAGTAAAAAATTGGAACCCCCAATTTTATTTTATTTTGCAAATAGGAAGAGGTAGAGTGCAGTGTATGTTTTGTAGTACAAGTCTGGTTGCTTGATATATAAGTAAAAAAAATAAAATCAGGTTGTAACCTTCAAACTTGAGTGAGCGGGAGATACGGACCGAGAGGTTCGGATCGTAACTCTCGAGAGATATTTTTGGTATTATGAGCAAATGAAGGGGTCTATTGATCAAATTTCTTTTTGATGACATAAGATCGTAAGCCCAAGTTGAGCTTGTTCATCCGAACCAATTTAAGCCCATGTTATTTTTTGTTGGATAAGCCATTCATTTCATTTTTCTTTATATACCTGCTAATCCACGTGCAATTTTTATTCTCACTATACTTGTTTTCTTTTTATGCTCATCTCATCAACAAGTATCTCATTTGTTCATCTAAAAAAAAATCTCATTTTTTATTGTGTAATCTATCTTTTACTACTTCTATAATTATTTATTACTGTCATTAAAGCGGCAACTGTTGCAGATTACTTCTACTTTACAAATTTATTAAAAAAACTTATTTTAGAAGGTGATTTTCTAGAATTGAATTGGACAAAAAATCTACGAGATTTTTTTGTCCGGTTTCAAAATATTAAAACAAATCATCTTTACAATTCCACAAGTCGCAACTTAAAGAAAAATCCACAAGTCTAAAGGGACTTCATAGTTTGGGTGTAATTTGACATTAGAGCTAAATATGTAACACATGCTATTATTTTGATAATTTCTTTTCTCACCTTTCATCTATGTTTCTCACGCGTTCTCCGAGATTTTAAAAATACTTTAGGATTTTTCATCAATTCGGATACTAAAATTCGAAAAATAAAACAGTCATGATTGTTTTAGGCATAGTGGCTAACGGTTATTTCACCAATTTGATAAAAGCCATTTGGAAATTAAAACATAGGCACTTATACGAACAGAAAAAATTGATATACCCTCTACAAACATAGAAAGGTTTAAATTATCGATTGCATTTATTTCATTCAATTATCGGTTCATATTTCATTCAATTATCGGTTCATATTTAATATCATGGCGAGTTTATTAAAATCACGTTGAACCGCCGTGATTTTGAAAAAGTTTAAAATATCGATTGTATTTCTTTTGTTCAATTGTCGGTGCATATTTAATATCATGTCGAGTTTATTAAAATCTTTTAACCACCTAATTTTGAGAAGACTATTTTTTAACAACTATAGCTCGTTATAATTTCGAGAAACCTACCGTGACTCCAAACATGCCCTAAATGTTAAGGGAAGCTGGAATTAAAGTTCAAAATGCATGCAAAATGAAATGAATATGAGCTGTTCAATCCTGTAGACTTGCTTATTTTAGCAACAAGGGTATTTATCGTAGTCACAACAACGCAAACACCACGATTGACAAGTTGGTAAAGAGTTAGCGTTGGAACCCTAAACTCATTCCAATTAAGGAAAAACAATGTACCCAAAAAGTCCATCGCATTCAACATCAAACCTTAATAAAGAAATAACATCGTGAAATATTTATCACCACACAAATTCTTACTTGTTTTGTACAAAGTAGGTTTCTATCTCTCTCTATCATTATTTAGGCCTCACTAAGATAAGAGTCCTTGACAAGACACCAACTTCTTTCTTTTTTGGCGATTATAATCGGTTACAAAACTGAGCAAGAGTCTTCCTATTCCCATTATTAGTAGCTCTTAACCCTCTCTGTTTGGCATTGGCCCAAATGGAAATAAAACATGTTTGCTCTACAAAATTAGGTAACTTTGACAAGCATTGCTGCAGCAGCGCCGGCCCCGACCCCGGTCCACGCTTTTATCGGAGTCGAATCATCTACAATTGTAGTATGATATGGTAGTCGTGAGTTGAGATCCTCTCAATTTCTCAAAAGAAACGGAGATGTCAATTACCATAGTTTAAATTATAAATATCCAATAAATAAAAATAAATTTTAGAAATATATGCATTTATATTATTTATTTATTTCAAAACTATATCAATGGACAACTCTATTTCTTTTCGAAAATGAAGAGGATTTTAACTCGGTAGCCGTATAATATCCAATTTCGTGTTTAACCCGTTAGCATTTTTCTGAATTAAAAAAATGAGATATATCTTGTTTTGGTGGGTGTGGTGAGATACTTAACGTGTGGAGTGATTAAGATGTCAAGTGTTTGGTTCCTACTTTCAATATAATGCTAACAATTATAACATTAGTTGTTTCAAAAATAAAATTAATTAATTTTTTTTTGGGCTTTGGCCTTCTTTTGTAAAAAAAAATTAATTAATTTTTTTTCTTTTGATTTGATTAAATAATAAAAATGTAAATTTACTTGTAAATTACCCTTCAAGAAAACCAATTCATAAGTGTTCTTTTGATTTGAGAAGTCTCAAAACATAAATAATTGTTGAAAACTTGTTGTGAAGGGAGCATTTGCTAGCTGGGTTCATGGTATCAATAATTGATTATGAACCTATATTCAAAATTGGAGACAATTTAGTTTTCCTTAAAGTATACATTGTATTATCTTATTGCAATTATAGGAAAAGCTTTTTGCGTGATCAATAATGTGTTCAAAAAGAAATTGATGTGAAATCAAAATCATAGTAACGTAGTCATGTGACCAACCCAACCTTAACGATTGTAAAAGGAAAAATAAATTTGATTGAACGTGCAGATCTAGACTGAAACTTTGACTATAGATATTAATTAACAAAATATGATTGTGATTTACTTTAAGTTGCTTATTATTTCTATAAAAAAAAAATGAATTCAGAGTAATTAATGAAAGCCACTTCTAACAAGAAATATCCGATTTCTGAATATTTTTATCTTGTATAAGAGAATCTGATGTTAATTTTTAAATGAAATAATTTTTGGTCAGGTTAATCTTATCTCACGATCAAACTCTATACTTTAAAAGTTCATTTTCTCTAAAAACCAACGAGTTAACACACAAAAATTATCTTGTTAATCCTAGTGTTTTCCAGGCAGGCAGACAAAAAATTTCAATCTCTCCAACATGTACCTAAAATTTCAATCATACTTTATCTACAAGGAGAAAAATAAAGTCCATTTAGTATGTTGAAATTTTTAAAAACAAAATTAAGGTTGACTAATTTTATTTTATTATTTATAATCAAGTGAGACAAAGATTATACATTTGAAGAATTCTTTTATTCAAACGAGAATTAACACAAAAGTAAATTTGCATGTTTATTTATTTATGTGACTGATTTGGTTGTTGAGTAAATTATCCATAATTTTTTTAAGGACAATCTTGAAAAAATCTTATAATATTTACTTTGACCAATTGTGTCTAAAAATAAGGTGTTGATATATGTCCATCCACTATGTTCATATTTTAATGTTGAAAGGAATCTATTTTTACAGTGGGTAAAGGTGGGTAAAATGAGAATTTTGTGTTGAACAATTCTTGATTAAATTTAACTTATTTTATGACAATTAAATTCCGCAAGAATCACCTTTTTAAAAAATTGGAGGATTAAAAAAAAAGATCGGCTGCGCACCCATATCAAAATAAAGGCAGGTTTGAATCTCTCTATAAACTTTTCTCCAAATTTTCATTAAAACAATAAAAGAAAAACTTTTCTCCAATTCTCATTCTCAGTCATCAATTATTATTCCGTTCCTTTAGACATGAAAAACCTGTCCAAAAAAAAAATTAATTAGTAAAAAACAATTGGTTGAATCTATATGATTTATACATGAGAAAACGAAAGTTAATTAATAGTTGGTGAGGAATTAAACGCATGCATATACAACCTATCTTCATTTGTATAGTTTGTATTTTAAAGAGGAACATAGGGGGTGTCTTGAAGGCTAAAACCATAATTCCATATGTAGGTACTGCATTCTTAATTAAGGAGACTCTACAAATTAATTTGTGGTCCTATTTCCTAACTTAGGATGTACGAAAACAAAACACTAATGAATGAGCTTTCCTGATACATAGTAAATATGCTGAGACATCTAATCTTATATACCAACTGCACAAATTAATGGACCCATATTCTTTTAATGTCTCAACTTTAGATTCACTGTAGATTTTCCTCATACTTTCCTCTTTTTCTTTTTTTCCTTTATCATTTACTTTGTGAAAATAAAATACCATTCTATTGTATTTTGATGCATAAAAATTATTCCATATTACTATAAATAATCCGATAAAACTTTAAAAAAGTTATACCATGTAGTATCCTTTTATGAGGTAATTCATTCACTGGTCGATAAAGCTTAAAAAAAATAAATCCGTTATCCGAAGCTTTTTTTTGGCAAATCATATTTTTCCATTCAATGACAAAGCAATCTTTAACATTACTCTCCAGGCCCACACAAGAGGTAAAAAGTAATAAAACTACAAAATATATATATAACCAAAGTTAAAACAAACAAATATTATTATGTATCATATACAATGATAAAGATTGGAGTGGGACATAGGACAGACTGTGAGAAGAGTGACTGCTCAAGTTACACATGAATAGTCATGCTAGCTAGATCTCAGAATTAAGAAAAGGCTAGGTCGATAGAAAAATGCAAAGAGACACATATGAATACAATATCAAACACAGAAACATTACCAGAAAAGGAAATTAAATATATGTAACATTATAGAAAGAAGAGGAAATTAAAGCATACCCACACACAGGATTGTGGTTGTAAATAAATAAGGTGAAACTTTAATTGGAGAGGAGAGAGAGTGGTGCTAGAGAAACGTCCCTTAACGGGAAACCAAAAGAGTAGTTTGTCTTAGTGAATGATGATAGTGATCTAACAATTAGAGAGCACAATGTGCTTGAAAGGAAAGGACCATGCCTCCTTACACAAATGCCACCTTCACTACCACTCACCATCATCCATCCCTATACTAAATCTACCATCCATCTCTATACTAAATTTATGTTATATTAATATTGAATTTAATTGCATTTTTAGGCCTTAAATAGTGTGATTATGCAATTTTAATCCTCACATTTATTCTAAACGATTTTGGCCCTTATGTTTTCGTTTTGTGATCTGGTAGACCCATCTTAATTTCTTTCATAGTTTATGTTGAAGTGACATCATTTATTTACCAACACTCAAATCATATAACGTCACTTTTCTTTAAAATTAATATAAAAAATGTTTAGCACATTTAATGTCCAATCATCTGAATTGAGCACCTCTACATTGGTTTCACCTCGAACACCACGTTGTTTTCTGGTAAAATCATCATAAAAAAAAATGATTTGAAATTTTAAAGTAGACACAACAATAAAAGCAAAGTTAGACGAATTACGAGCCATGATTGTAGCCGTTGCAACAGAAGAGGTGTTAGGAACACTAGTCGACGTCGTCAATTTTCTCTCACAAATATACACCCAAAAAATATGTATTGAGGTACCAACAAGAGCATCTCTCTTCCTTTTCTTTTTCTGAAATACAAGCGAGGTGGTGGATTTCTCGTTCTTCCAATCTTTGAGGGTTGAGGAAACTTTACTTGATAAATTTGTCTCAACCATCAATTTGGCCAACTTCGTCACGTTCAATTTTGGTGTAGTTACAAGATTTCAAATTGGGAAAGGTAAAAATTGAATCAGTTGCACTTAATGAAATACTTCATGTTAGAAGGATCATGTTTACACTTTCTTGTGTGCATAATAACTTAAAACACAAACTTTTGCCACATAGAATTTAAGTATAGAGCCTAAAAGAGTTGACTATAAATATTTTGAAGACTCAAAGTTGGACAAAATTATAAATCTGAGATTAATAAACTTACAAAAAAAAAATTGACTCGTGATTTTATTGAAATTAAAAATATCTTTTTTCTCAAAATACAATAATAATAATAATAAATCATTATATTTTTTTAAATGAAATTAAAACAGTCACTAATTTTTCCAATAAAATCCTATATATGGAAACACTTTTGAAATAAAAAAAGTAGTCGGCTACCACTTGTGTAACCTAATGGTATTTAGTTGCAACCCCTCTGATTTTGCTTGATGATGCTTTAGACGTCTCTTTTGTTATGTGTTACCCTTCTTCCTGTTTTCTTTTTGTCTTTTTTGTTTTTTTTCATTTATAACAAAAAGAAATAACTTTTTGGAGATATATACAAGGTATTTCAATTGCTTACTTAATTTAAAAGTATTTGAACGATTTTAACAATTGAGAATTCATGTATTTTTTTAAAAAGATCATGTTAACGACTCTTCCAAGTTGTTGAATATAATTTAGTTATGATGTACTGTTACTTTTTTTTGTCTATATGTTTTGCTGCTTATTATTACACCCCTCTCTAATTCCCTTTAAATATACATATATGATTGCTTGGACTTTGTGGGAGTAGTAATTAAAAGTAATCATGTAAGTGTTGTGGGTGCTTATTTTTAACATTATATCCGACACTTATTTTCTTATTTAGTGAAATCCATGTGGATTCTACACTCAGAAAATTAATCTCATATAAAGTTGAGATTCACATGAGTTTCATTTAATAAAAGAGTGAATATTAGAGAGGGTTTCTGACATTTCTCTTTAATTTTGATATCATATTTTTATCTAAAATCTTAAAGTATAAGGTATATGAGTCATCACATTTATGTTAAACAATTTTTGTTCCCTTTCAATGTGAAACTTTTAACCCATGTCTATTACATCAACATTTTCCTCTTCAATGTGAAGACATCCATTTTTGGGTATTCAAATGAATCTCACATATACACATCATTCATTTATAATTTTTTAATACCGATATCTAATAAGCACTCAACTCGTCCAATCGAACACCTTACACAAATGTCTTAAACGAGATTCATTAATCATCTATCAATAACTCTATATCATTATATTATAATGTGGATCTCACTTAAGATTAGACGTCTACATTGAGACCTTGTTTCTATTAGGTCCTCAAAATAATTCTTCTCTAATGAGAATGCATGATAAGTACTAAATCTTAAAAGGGTGAGATCTTCCATTAAAGATAGTCCTCTTGGAGCGTATGGTAGATCCCAATCTAAATTGTAAATGTATGAAAATATCTATTGAGAGCACATTCTTCAACAAAAAAGAAAATCTATTGATAGCCCTTTAACCTGCAGTAGTGAATAACATAGTCCCACTTTGTACTCCAATCCTGCAATTTACTATTTTATTCTTTCCTCACTTAGAATCAATCAACTCCTTACCTCAGGCATCAATATTTTGGACCACCGCACCTTGTTTGTTAACCTATCCTGGCATTCCGTGGTATGATCAATTTTTGATTACAAACACTCTTTCAGGCCCCTCTTTTGGTAGGTAAGCTAAATAAAACAAATCAACTATTATTAATAAATTTCCATGTTTGGCCACAATCGAAATAATATTGCATCTCAAGATACGTATGTTAGATGGAAAATAGATATTTTTTTCTTCTATTATATTATATTTGAATCTCTCAATAAGGCCAACCAAAATTGATCTAATTGCTATGAAGTTGACTCATAATTCATAAAAATGTGGGTTCGTAAATGTTTAACATTTTGATAACAAATAGCCTATAAATTTAAATACTCGATTACCATTAAATTCTCTAAGTCTTAGGTTTTTCTTGAACTTGAAAGTCTTTATGACCTATCGAGATGACACAAATATGCTCTTATATAACTCATCGACGACAAATTTAGTTTGAAAACTTATATACTATCAACTTTCACATAAGTTAACCACCGACAACATTTTTACCAAAGAGAGTCCATATGTAACTTAAACATGGGGAGACAAAAGATTTCTTATCTCAAGGTGAAACAAAAGATAAGTAAAATGTTAAACGTGCAATTTCAATTCTTCTACAAGGATGAATTTGGGACCACCTTTCCAGAAATATCTAGTATGACGCTGGTGATGACGAATGCACGCATGTCTCAATTTGTTTATTCATGTTTTTAATTGATTAGCCCAACTAACAACATAGAAATTAATAAACAAATTGGTTGGATCTTTATTCATCCATTATCCTAGTACACTTGCAGACAACACTATGATTTCGTTGGTCAAGTGAAAGGTGTTATATATGCTTTCACATTATTTTTCAATATAAATATAAATAAAATCACAACTAGGTTAACTGATTTTTCAATAAATAAACCTACCAACTTGTACATTAAAAAAAAACATCAAGTTCTAGTATTAAAGAAAATTAAATTTTAAAATCATCATTCATGTATAAATTCCAAACGACAGAAGTTTATCATGAAATATCGAGTCTTGTTTTATTACCAGTTCAGATGCTGTTCCCTGGCATACTCACAACTCTAGAATCATTGAATCAAAGCCAACCAAACCAATACACTAACCAATGACTCTCTACTACTGCTCCCATAAAGGTACATCCCATAATTAAATAATGACCCAATTTTGTTTCCCCAGTTTAATTAACATTGATATGTTACCACATAGTAGTACACCACTTTATTTCGGAGTAGTACAGCACTTTTATTTTGGAGGAGCACACTAGTAGTTAATAAAAATACTTGTAAGAGCATCACAATGGTAGTTTCCTAACAAAGACTCTTTAAGTGAACCCCACGTGACACATCACTTATTTATAATTTTTTAATAAAAGTATCTATTAAGAACTCAATGACTCAAATGGTAATACACCAGTAAGGACCCAATGAAAAGTACTTAAATAGGTCTCACTATTTTTACATCATTAAACAAAAATAATTTACCTATTACTCCTTTTTACAAGTGGGATCAAATAGTACATATTTTATTACTCCTTTTTACAAGTGGGACCAAGTAATACACATTTTATTACTTTTTTAAACGTGAGACCCGTTAGTTGTCTAGGAGAGAGAAAATCCTTATATAGTTACCCGTTGTTTAATGGAGACTTATTTTTTCTTCCTCCAATAAAGAGTCCTTAACGGGGAGTGGTCTTTGTTAAGTAAGGACCCCATTGAAGATGCTATGAAGAAAAATATATTGATCATTCTTCGTTGATAATGATCACAATTTCATTATATAAAGTGTAACTTCTAAAGCTGATTCATTAAGAGACATTTGTCAACAGAATTCAAGAAGCCTACCACTAACTTCAATTGAATCATTTGACATGAGCTTGCAACCTTGTCTCACAATTCGTATACCTTCTTCATCTTTGATAGAAATAGAATGCATAATCGCATGTTTTCGTGAAATATCTTATACATATCCGATAAGTTTTTTTTATTTTTTTTATTTTAAGAATACATATTTATGCGATATATCTGTTTAATTTTGGTATCCGGTGTTTATACTAAGTATAGATACTTATATTAAAGTGTACCATACCAGAATTTGCCATTTTGATTTTTGGTAAAAGTTAAAACCGTGACAGGGTCCTAAACTCTCAAGCCATGAAATCCCTTCACCATTTATACCCTTTTGGTAGCATAATTTTCTCTCTCACACATTGTATCAGTGTCCTTTTGAAGCTTTAGACGAACAATGATAGGTCCCTCTCGTCATTATAGCCATTGTCTGACTGCTTTTAGCCAAGAGAACTGATTCAAAGGACACCGTTGATTGAGACTATTCATCACCATCCAGTGATATTTCCAAGACACCACAAGAAAAAAAATAATCAAACCTCACTTTGTATCCCTTATTATTTTATTTTTTACATAGCTAGATATTTGTCTCAATGTGTTTTTTGCAAAGCTAAACAATACCTGTGTTACCTTATTAAGGAATCAAACCTAGCATCTTTCCTTGGTAAAGTTTTTAAGGCCAATTTCAATACCAACAAAAAATAGGGAACAAATTGACAACCACGTGTATGTGATAGCAATACATCCCAAATTAAGAAACGAATAGGTGGTGTCATAAATACCATAACATAACACAAAAATACAATGTAATGTAATGTAATAAAATCATATAATAAATTAAAATCAGAAATATTTTAGTCAGAAGCCAGAATATCTATGTAGTAGATCATAGAGTATCCAGTTAAAGATTTCGTCCGTTTGTTAGTTTGACTGACTCAGAAACAAGACCAATGAGTGTTCCCAATTTGGCTTACTTTTATCACTTCTTTCACCTCAATGGTAAAGTTATGGTTTTGTACTAATTTAAACCGCATTCATTTGTACATGCTCAAGAATAAATAAGGGGAGAAGATTATTTAAATGTGAATTTAAAATGGGAAGGTTGAAAATGAAGAAATATTAATTAATGTTGTTCAAGAAGGTCTCATGAGAGTGTGGAACCCATTTTTCTGCAGCCAACCTTGAGAAGAAGAGGGTCTTATTTGAGGTGGGAATCCTGATGATGCTGCAGCAGTTGCTAACAAATGTGGAGGAGGCCCTGATTGCCACTTTTGTTGATCAGACATTGATAATGTTAAATCACTTCCGATTCGGCCTCCATTGCTGCTGCTGCTCGATACCTTCATAATCATTTCAACAAATTAAAACAACTCACATAATTAACAAAACAATTCATCACAAATGCAATGCAGGTTTCAAATCACAGTGATTTTGTTGAAACTCCTTTAGTTTTTCTAAAAATCACTGGCTCACTGCGATTATACATAATTCACCAGAAATCCAAACATGATCATTTGAAATTGCATTAACTAACAAAATTAAATTGCACAACCATACTAGTACAATTTTAAGTACTAGTTGAACTTGAGTAAAAAAAAAAAAAGTACTAGCTAAAGGAGAAAGCAATTGAAGAAAAGTACTTACATGAAAATTTGAGGGGTGAAGATGTGGAAAATTGTGAAGCATTTGAGGGTGTTGTTCAATCATAGGTGACCTATAGGGACCAAATCTATGCATTTCATTAGTGGCAACTGAAGATTGATGAAGGTGAGTTTGGCTTAGCATCCTCAAGGTTTCATTCTCTCCATACCCATCCCTTACAAAGCCATCCATGTTACTTATACCACATGGTTTTGGTAGTATATTCACAGGCTGAATTTCAATGTAAAATCAAATTGTGATTAATTCAGAAAAATTAATCAATAAAATAGGATTGGACTATATTAACTAAATTACATTACATTACATTTACCTTAGGTCTGATTCCACCATTCCGCCAATTTGATTCAGGTGCCATGTATTGATCAGTGGTGGCATTTGTGTTGTGATTCCCAAATGCTTGATTATTATTGCTACATTTAGAACTTGAATTTCCCAAACTCAAATCCAAATTGTGATCTGCAGCATTACCTGATGACTCTGTCATTTAATAATGCATTTAATCATTAACTAAGTATACGTGAATTTGAATAATTAAAATGTAAACAAACATTCCAATTAAAAGTGCTTACCAGAATTAAGTTCATTATCATATATGCTTGGATCAAAATTGGTGACAGCCTCTTTGCCATTGCATTTAATTGCTGCTTTATCATATGCCCTTAAACAAAATGAGCCACAAAAATTTAAAACCCTAGCATGTACTTTATAGATTTTGGGTACAATCTTTTAATTGAAATTGAAAGGTGAAAACAACAAATTAAATTGGTAATAAAGAAAAGCAATAATACCTTGCAGCTTCAATCTCAGTGTCAAACAAACCCAGATAAACATACCTGGCAAATTGAATCAAACTAATCTAATTAAATTTTTATTATCTATTTCATTTATAGGCACATAAAAACATCATGAAACAAACATTTAAAACATAATACAGTATATAATAAATGAGAATTATAGTAGAAAATATATAAATGTATACTTTTTTCCTAAGAATTGACCCATTCGAGCCTCCCATCTTCCACATTTATGCAAAGTCACACCTCTATATTTAGAACTTCCTCTTGGAAATCCAGTACTTTGTCTCCGTAGTACATGCACAAATTCTTCCTTTGTTAAATTGCTCATCTAAAAATCACAACAATTCAAGATACAAAAATATAAGTAATAATTAATTGAAAACTATAGGATATAAATAAACATTTTTTAACATATTCTTCCCCATGACTCACCTGCTTCAAATCCTCTTCATAATCTTCAATGTTGAAATTTATATCTGCCTCTACTCCTCTGAACTTAATTGCAGCTCTATCATATGCACTGAGTATAGAAACATCAAAAATTTATTACATATACTAAATATATGTATGTATTTTTTTACCATAAAAGAATGAATGAAATTTTATATGAATTAAATTAATGATGACTCACCGAGCAGCTGCATGTGCTGTGTCAAATCCACCTACACAAATTTACCCAGACAAAACCATCTCATCAGTTATCCCTTAAATCTTCCTCACAATATATATATATATATATATATATATATATATATATATATATATATATATATATACTATACTTCCTGTCTCCCTCCCAGATCAATTTTTATTATTTAAAAAAAAAACAATTTTTTTAGCCACTTTTAACCCCCATATATGTAACTGATCTTATATCAAAATATTAATACTTACCCAAATACACTTGTTTTCCACAATCCCTGCATCACAAACACAAAAAAAAAAAAAACATTCAAATTCATATTTTCATCACCAAATAATAACTATGTAGTTATTTTTTCAATTTTGTAGATTGATTAATATATTACTATATTAAGAAACACAGACACGAACATCAAACACAATCCTAACATGGATATATCGCCCGTGATAATCTGAAAAAATAAATTCAGATATCAAGTGCGTCTGACACAGAGACACGTCTAATCTCAGAAGTATCCGTGCTTAGAGGTAAAAATATACTAACCATATATGAGACTCCCATCGACCTGTTCTTCTGTAAAAAGTAACACCTCTATACTGAGAACTTCTGGACCTTGGTCCTCTACGACTCTTCTTCATAGGTTGTGAAGCTTCAACTATTTTACCACCGTTAACAGTTTCTGATTGACAAAATTTTACACCTACCCAATGAGCTCTTGGAAAAGAACTACCACCACCACCACCACCGGAAGAAGAATCTACCACCGTTGTTATCATCTCAGAATCCTCTACCGGAAAAAACTGTCTAGTCACAGGTGGACACTCACTACTATCATCCATTGAAAATCCAAATATCTTACTACTCTTTTTCTTCATCATGTTACCATCTTCTTCTTCCGATCCATCTTCTATAACTATTGCTGATGAACTTGAATTTGAAACAGATCCAACTCCTTTTCCTTTTTCATCAACTTCAGCTTCAACTTCATCACCTTCCATTGAACACCCTTCTGATTCATAGCTTTTTCTCTGATCAGGTGAGTCATTCAGATCCCACATTCTTCTCTATCTCAACTCAACTATGTATCTAACCTTAACAAGAAGAAGAAGAAGAAGAAGAAGAAGAAGAAGAAGGGTTCAAAAGCATTAACTTATCAAGAAGAAGAAGAAAAGAAGGTAATAAAAGAAAGAGAAATGTTGAAAAATCTAAGAGAGAACCCTAAACTGCCCAATAGAGCATAGACGAGGCAAGTTTGAGCAAGCAAAACAGAAAGCAGACCTTCAATGTTCTCTCTCTTTCTTTCTCTCTCTAGAAACCATAGACACATACATACACCACTTGTTTCTCTTTCTATGTATCTATCTACTATTTATCTTTGTTTTATAACTTGATTCATTCACTGAAAAAATTGAACAATGAATATTTATCTACTTTTGTTTTTTTGCTTCTAACAGAGGAAAGTCTTTTTCTTTTATTGCGTTACATAATTTATTATTTTTCAGACTCAACTGTACTGTTTTTTTAGTATAATGTATTTATTTCCATTTTTATATGTTTATTGAATGAATTTTAATAACAAGTGGTAAATATAGGGAAAGAAAGAACCATCTCTTTCTTGAACAACTTTCCCACGTTAACCAAATCGAAAAAGCATCTATTTATCTCACCTGTCCTTTCTCTCTCTCTCATCACATTTTTTTCTCTATCTCTCTCTACAAATTATACATATTTTGATTAGATTAACTCTATTAATGGTAATATAAAATTACCTTTTGTTAACTTAATGATTTGCATCATATGATATAAATAACTCTCTCACTACTTTTTCCTCCAAGCATTTTTATCTTTTTAGGATTATGACTAAGTTTTACCATGTGGATGCTACAGGGGACAAAAGAGGAAGGTAATTAAGAAAGGTGAAAGAGGGTATTTTGGGGAGGAAAATAGTAAAGGAGTAAGAGAGAGAGTTTGGTGTGAGAAAAAGGAAATGAGAATAATGAGAAGTAAAAGGAAACTCTTTCCAGAAAAGTCCAATCCAAGAGTACGGGAAGAGGGCCACCTTTGCCTCTTTCGTTTCCCAAGCGACCAATACCCTTCTTACGCTGTACCTCGTATTTATGAGCTTTTCATACTATATCACTCTCTTCAAACTGCGCGTGTTGTCCCAACATCTCTTTTACTCCATTCTTTTTCTTACCTTCTTCGGGTTAAATAAGTCTTTTTAACAAATGCCCCATGCACTTAATCATCCTAAAATTAATAAGGGTTTTATTAACCGGTGCTCCTAGGACACTGGTTAAAAAATCTATAAATAAAATTTATATCTTTGAAATATTAGATAAATTGTCACTTTTTATCAAGTAATAATTACATTGTTTTTTAATAAAAACTTATTTTATTTGGTGTTTAACTAATACTCCAAGGACAGTGGTTAACATTCTCCAATTAGTAGTTATTCTTTTGAAAAGTCAACTATTTTAATTTTCAATGTATTTAATAGACAACTTTTAATTAAAAACTTGTTATTTAAAGTGTTTAAAGAGTGTTTCGGGGGCATTCGTTAACATTTCCCATAAGAAAATAGTCCCCTTAAATATACCAACATTAGATTTTAGTCCCCTTAAAAAAAATTTTAAAATTTTTTATCTATAAAATTAGTCTCTACTCTACATTGAGTATTACGGTAGAGCAGGGACTAATATCATAGATGGAAAATTTTAGAGGGACCAAAAACCTAAAGAATATTTTAGAGAGACTAAAATCAAATGTTGGTATATTTAAGGAGACTATTTACTTATTTAACCCTACATTCTTTTAGGGGTAAGTCTATGACTTCAATGGTAGTTCACTAATAAGGACTCTTTAAATGGACTTCACGTGTACACACCACTTATTTATAATTTTTTAATGAAAGTAATTGTTAAGGACTCAATGACTTCAGTGGTAATACATTAATGAGGACTCCAATGAAAAGTACTCAAATAGGTTTTACTAACTTTATATTATTATACAAAAATAATTTATTACTTCTTTTACAAGTGGGACCAACTAGTGCATATTAAATTACTTCGTTTACACGTAGGGCACATTAGTTGCTCAGGAGATATAGGGTCCTTATATAGTTGTCCGTTGCTTAATAAAGAATCATTTTTTCTTCCTTTAATGGTATGTCCTTAACGAGGAGTGGTCCTTGTTAAGTAAAGAAACCTTAAGGACCCCCTATTGGAGACGCTCTTAAGGCCAGTCATAAGATTTCAGATTTCAGGTGTTTTGAACAAATGTTTCATTGATTCATCTATGTTTAGGTCATCCATGTATATGGTGAACAATAAACATATGTTCACCATTAGATCAATAAATATGAGCAATGATATTTGTACATCCATTTAATGACAACTTTGGTTACAACTTTGTTTTTCTCTCTTTTGATTGGTTAAAAACAACTGAGAGAAAAAAGGAAGAGAGATGATAGCAACATCATATTAATATGAGAGAAAAAATTATCACAAAATGATTGTACAAATATCATTTCTCAATAAATATTACTATTAAATCAAATGAAATATGATCAGATTTTAATTATTTAACAATGAAAAAAAAACTTATGATGGTGCAATACTAATTTGTTTGTGCATATTAGACAAAGTTTCTTTTAAGTTTGTTTGATTTCCGAAAGTTAAGTAGTTGATAGAACACCACATGATAAGCTTTTAAAGTATTTGACCACTTTTGATCTTGTATGGTGTTTGGTAGACAATAGACAACACAAAATAATAAGGTGAAATTTACTGCAGTATTTTTTATGTAAATATTAATATAGGTCGGGAGTACAAGGTTTTGTAGCATATTAAAAATGTCGATTCGCAAAGATTTTGTTCAAGTATCAATTTATTTTACTATTTTGATTAGCTAGAATAATGACTGTTTGAGAAATGGTTTTTGACTATATAATGATAAAAACACCCTAAGATTGTGGTTCATCACAACCATAAGAGTTACAGCCCTTATTCTCATTTTATGATATGAGATCCTATTTTCATAGAGAAATTGTTGACAAAACCTCATAAGAATAATTATCATATATCATCTTAGAGAGAATCTAAACCATTTTCATATGTGATTCTCCTGTCAAATATTATATGTCCAACATTAATCTTCACCTCTCAGTCCTTCAATCGATGTCTAAGATCATGCAACTATAGTCATCTGGTTATCCAATTATATTTGTCGGTATTAAGCTCCACCTTTCATATCGTCACTTGATATCTAAGATTAAATAATCATAGTTCTATAACTACAAACATGAAGAATAACAAGACTGAATTAAAAGATTTTGAAACCCATAAAATTTAGAAAGAAATGGAATTATGGAAAATCTATCATTGGATTTATTCCCTAATCTCAAGACTATAGAATCTGCTCATTCATGATCGTGGTAGATGAAATAAAGTAACACTAAACAATATATGAAAAATATTAAAATTGGATTTTTATTGAAGGCTAAAATATGGTTTTGGCCCCTGCAAATATGTCTCGTTTCGGTTTTAGTCCTTGTAAAATTTTTTTGTTGTTTTCGGTCCCTGCAAATATGTCTCGTTCTGTGTGTTATATACCTTATCTTATTTTACGCACGCATTTATTTATTTAAAGAATCCACGTCTTTATTCTTGATGGTCAAACCGCGTGTATTTAATTGAGAATCAGAACATCTGTGATTTCCTGAAGGAGTGCTATCTACTTAGGAAAGTTTGGAGGTGATCAGAATGTTCCTAAAGATGTGCCTACATTTTTGGAGTTTCCTTATCTGGTTCTATCTGTTGTAAAGTGGAACACCGATTTGTTCTGAAGCCCAACAAGTGACTGACCCGTATTGCTTCAGTATTTATTCAAGACTGCAAGACCTAATTGATCATTCAAGCCGTCATTTGAAGAATAGATTATTTAGGGTTTTGAGTCTGTTTTTTGTGAGCCTTTCATGGAGTTTTTTTTTTTTGCGACCCAAAAAAAAAAATGAAAAATTTGACCCCCTATGAAAAATATTTACCCAAATGACCCACTTTCAATTTTTTTTTTTTTTGTCTTTTTCCTCATTACCGCCAATCCAAATGGCGGTAATGGGCCTTTTTTCCTGCACCCCCAGACTGCCATTTCTGCACCCGTCGCGTCAGGTTTTTTTTTTAATTATTTTTAATTCATTACCGCCATTTCAAATGGCCGTAATGAATTTTTAATTTTTTTTTTCGTTTTTTATTTTTTTGGCAATATATAAGAAATTTAAATTAATTAAAAAAAATTAATAAATATATATTAATGAAAATTGTTAATAAATAAAAATATTATTCATAGTGTTAGAAATAAAAATAAAAACACATAATACATAACGGTATTAACTAGTGTTTTGGATTGGTCGGACAATGCATGGCACTTGCATTGCACTTTTACTTATGAGACTAATGCATGGCACTTGCATTGCACTTTTACTTTGATAAGAATAATCCAGGTCTGATTATTCTTATCAAAGTAAAAGTGCAATGCAAGTGCCATGCATTAGTCTCATAAGTAAAAGTGCAATGCAAGTGCCATGCCAGATCATGATTTTTTTTTTAATTTTTATTAATTCATGGCCGTAATGAATTTTTAATTTTTTTTTTCGATTTTTATTTTTTTGGCAATATATAAGAAATTTAAATTAATTAAAAAAAATAATAAATATATATTAATGAAAATTGTTAATAAATAAAAATATTATTCATAGTGATAGAAATAAAAATAAAAACACAAAATACATAACGGTATTAACTAGCGTTTTGGATTGGTCGGACAATTTCTCCTAATATGACCTGGTTGCCGACACAACCCACACAGTCTCGGTGTCGGTATCCTTTCTTCCACCTCCTCGTCCATTTCAGTCCGTATGCGAGTACTATTGGGTCAACCTTTCTTTAGTCTTTGCATATTTGGATTATGGAAAAGCCGAGGACCTTCGTATGGGGGCCAATAACTCTTGTCATGGACTACTTTGAATGCTTCGTTGTAGATCGCGTAAACATTCTCGTTTTTGAACACGTCTGGAATAAGGGTTGTGTAGTCATAGTGAAAAGAAGAACATGCGGCTATGACATGGGAACAAGGCAAATGTAAGGCTTGATATTTCCCACAGTCACACCATCTCGCTTGCAGATCAACCTTGAAAGTTCCCATTGGCCTTCCCTCCCTGTAGTTGACGGTCTCACGAACAGAGAAGGTATACATCTGTCGATCGAAATGTTCGACATAATGGGTGTTGGACTTTAAAATGTCATCCTTAAGCATGTTCTGGCAATAGACACTGAACACGTCTCCAGAACCTACCCTTGCAAACGCACCTTGAGCCCTTTCGGCAAAAAGACACGCCAACCTATAGTAGGTTGATTGGACTATAGCTGTAACAGGTAGGTTGCGTGTTCCCTTAAACACAGAGTTCCACGACTCAACGATGTTGCTTGTCATTTGGCCCCATCGACGACCCTCGTCATATGCTTGA
The DNA here is from genome assembly GCA_958299785.1 of Medicago lupulina. Taxonomy (NCBI): domain Eukaryota; kingdom Viridiplantae; phylum Streptophyta; class Magnoliopsida; order Fabales; family Fabaceae; genus Medicago; species Medicago lupulina. The sequence continues at coordinate 5,555,343 of OY283146.1, read as the reverse complement.
GTCCATTTTTCCTTTGGTATATTGTCGACCCAATCTAATGCACGCTGATTTGCTTCCTGAATTATACCACGGTAGTAGTCGAACAAGGGTATGTTTATAGCATATCCTGTATTCCAAGCAAAAAATTGTTAAATATTATAGTTAATAATTACTTGAATTAAAACAGTTATAAGATAGTATTTTTACCCATATTAGTGACGATGTCCTTGAGATCTCCATCCTTGATTGCCCTCATGAAATTTTGCTTAATGTGTCGGATGCAGTAAACATGAGTTGAACCAGTTTGTTGCCAACCATTCCGTGGGTCATTGAATGCACTTTTAATTGATTCATGTCTGTCTGAGACCATGCAGACGGGAATTCGTTGTGTGACATGCTTCCTAAGATTTTTCAGAAAAAAACCCCATCCTTCCTTGGTCTCACCTTCGACTAGCGCAAAGGCAACTGGAATCGTTTTGTTGTTCCCATCTTGTGCTACCGCAAGCAATAAGGTCCCTTTGTACTTGCCATACAACCAAGTCCCATCAACATGGACAACTGGTTTACAGTACTTGAACCCATGGATGCATGGATAAAAGGCCCAAAAGAGACGATGAAATTGTGTCTCTCCCTTCTCGCCAATTCGAGTCTTCAAATTGAATACGGTTCCTGGCATTGCCTCCTTCATCACATTCAACCATTGCGGAAGGACATTATAAGATTTCTCCCAATTCCCGTAAATAGATTCAATTGCCGCATTCTTTGCCATCCACGCCTTTCTATAAGTGGTTGTGTAGTTAAACTTTTCCCATATATGAGCAATGATTAACTTTGGCTTAACCGAGGCATCTGCATGCACAAGGGTTTTGATGCTATCCCTTATAAGTTTGTAGTTAAGCTTGCGATGATCTTGTGAAAATAAAGTCGATGTGCAGCTGTGTGGACCGACCAATGTCCCAATCATCCATTTGCCACTCCTTTTTCTGTACGACGCTCTCAACTTGAATCCACATGTCTCGTGTGTACATTGAATTACATATCTTTTTGGATCCGAGTGTATAACATCGTAATCAATCGATTTTCGGATGTGGAAAGACTTGATGGCGTGCAAACAATCTTCTTTACTATGAAAAGTCATCCCTTCTGCAATAGCTCCATCGAGCGGAACAGTCGTATTCCAGTGATCGTCTGTGGGTAGAGCATCATATGCAGCAACATCAAGGTTACGCATATGCAGTGGGGGACAATAAGCTGCTCTAATCGGTACTGCCTCTTGTGCCTCTTGTGTTTGTTGTGGTTGTGTACCAGACAAAATGTTTCCCCAAATGTCTTCGTCTTCGTTTCTGTTGTGGTGTTCGTCTTCTTCGTCAGCATCGGGTTGAAGTGACTCGTCTTCGTCACTTTCACTACTATCTTCGTCTTCTTCGTCTTCGTTTCTGTTGTGGTGTTCGTTATCTGGAAAGTCTTGAAATTGATGAACAAATAGATCTGTCAGTTGAGTTTGTGTTTGTGGATGCGTTTGTGGCGGTGCTTGTGAAGACGAGGGTTCATTTTCACGGTGTGTCTGTGAGTATGGTTGTGTGTATGGTAAGGGTTGTGATGAAGATGGTTCGTATTCATTTTGTGTTTGCGTGAACGGTAGGTTGTATGACAATTGTTGTGATGAAGATGGTTCATATTCGTACTGTGGTTGTGAAAAAGGTTGGGTGTACGGTACATTTTGTGGTATTTGACAAGGTTGTGGAACCTCTCTGTTTTCAACCGTAACCATTAACTCAATCGAACCTACCATTTCATAATATTTATGAGTGGCGAACATATCAGCAACCTCATTGTTATTGCATATTTGTACATCGTTGTACTGAATGTTATTTGCAGCATAACTTTGTGGTGCTCTATAAACAATTTTGGTTATCACTTGAGAGTCACTTAAATAAAGCTTCTCTGCAATTCTTTTTTTCAAGTGAGCAAAGGTGCTTTTAACACTACAGTTAAAACACTTTCTTTGTTCACTTTCAAAAAATGAACCAAACTGATTTCTTGAAACTACTCCATTGTAATGAACAATCAAAATTACATTTTCTGGTGTTGGTGCCATTTTTCTTCTTAGTGGTTTATGGGTGTTGAAAGTGTGTGTAATGATTTGTTAAGAATACCGTTTTATAGTCAAAAAAATTTCCAAATTTTGCATGCAAAAATGCCACGTGTCACGTTGTGATTGGCTGACTCATTACGGCCATTTGAAATGGCGGTAATGGCCTGCCTTCCGTGCCACGCGTCCCACGCTGAGTGGCTGGCGCGTTACGGCCAAACGGATTGGCGGTAATGCCTGCGCGTGTCAGCCTGCGCTTCTGGCGCGTCTGCGCTGCCTACTGGCGCGTGCTCTGCGCGTGAACAGTGCTTTTTACCCCTTTTTTGACTTGTTTTCACGCGTGGCAGCATGACATTGGTTGCCAGGTTCATTACAGCCATTTCAATTGGCGGTAATGAAGGCAGTACTACAGGAAAAAAAACTTAGAGGAGACACTTGCATGCTAGAATTAATTGTTGTGAATGACAATACATGCATGCCAAAAAATTTCTCTGCATAATTGTCCTGCATCCTGCTACTTTCAAAATTTTCAAGGCATTATAAACTTGTAGTGGTGTGGTTCATTTCCAAACACAGAGCAAAAATTCTCACTTCATTTCATCTCAATATCCTTCCATAATACCAAGCTTTTTCTCCTTATATTTTGATCGTAGTTGAATCTTTTAAAGATGGAAAACTTCCTTCATTTCGGTAACAAACATAGATCCTGTCATATTTCAAAAACTATCAATGTAAGTTAATTTTATTAATTTAATTTCTACATTATATTTTTCATTGTATTTTTTTATTGTATTTTTCATTGATAATTGTTCAATTTTTTCTTGTAGGACGAAACAAAACATTACATTAGAAGTCGTTATCATCAAAAAGTTTTAGATGCGCCCGAAAACATTCAACATTATTTAAAAGTAGCTGGATTATGGGAGTTTACTAGATTAAATAGACACAACATAGATAATCGTTTAATAACCGCATTATGTGAACGATGGAGACCAGAGACACACACATTTCTTTTCCCATCAGGAGAGTGTACGATAACGTTGGAAGACGTTCATATGCTACTAGGGTTAAAAATTAACGGAGAACCAGTTACCGGTAGAACAGAAATACCATGGGATACTATTGAATCTGTTTTAGGCAGTGCCCTAACGAAACGGGGGCGGGACGGTCTGAGTATAAAATTATCTTGGCTCCATAAATATATCACAGGTAATGGTATGCCAGCCCCCCCCCCCCCCCCCCCTCAGATCTACATTTGTTTAGAACTTACGTATTTTATTTGATAGGCACTCGTTTGATGCCTAATTATACTGGCAACCTTGTACATTTGAAATGGTTGCCATTGTTGAATAAATCACCTCAAGAGGTTGGACAATACAGTTGGGGTTCGGCTTGTTTGGCGGTGGTTTATAGATCTTTGTGTGAAGCCGCAAAATTTGGTGTGAATAAATTCGAGGGGTGCACATTACTTTTACAGGCATGGGCATATTCAAGAATGATATGCATAGCTCCTGTGCCCAGGAATCCACCACCAGCTGAAACACTTCCTCCGTTGGCAAATATGTAAGTTAAATAAATATGTAGTTTTTTTATTAATTTTTAAATACAATTATCAAATATATTAATTATAACATTTTAAAAATACTTAGATGGCTAGAACGTGGGAGTCGCTATATCGAAAATCCTCGGCATAATCTCATTTCAACACGTTTGAAAATTGACAACATGACATATGATCAGGTATTACTATTTTTACTTTCATTAATGATTTTCATTCATTCATTGACTAACATATCTCATTATAAACAGTTTTGCTGGAGGCCTTACCTTGACTTCCACTACTCCAACGAAGAAGAAAGCCAGATTTGGTTTGCAAACACATATCTCATCTGTTTCAAGGTCGTCGAAAGACATCAAACAGATAGAGTAATGCTTCAGTTTGGCTTACCTCAATTTTCACCTGCCATGCCAGATGATTTGAGAAATCTCCATGAAACTTGTTGCCATAAGATCAAAATAAAAGGCTCATGGGGAGATCACCATCAATATTATATCCTTAAGTGGAACCAACGCCATCAGTTTGCACTACACGGAGTCCGATATACCTATGTGGTTTATCCGAATCGTATATACTTTCAATGGTATTGGAACTTTTTTGGGGAACGTCTGTATCTTTCTAGAGAAGCACTATTGGCAAACCCAATGGCACGCAGTGGAATAACTTTACAAGGCTTGCCAACAAACTATCCTGCAGCACCTGAACCCAATATGATGCCAGATGAAGATATGTGGTCAGATACACATCCCCCTAACAGCCAGTTCATTACACCTTCACTCCCTTACTTTGACACAAGCTTTAACTCATCCACCAACTACAACTTCAGCCAAACTTACCAATCACCACCACAACCCACAAACGAATTCTTACAACACTCTCCAATTCCATATCCAACCTACTCGCAACAAAGTCATCATGGAGAAAGCTCCCAAATATCAAATTATTCATTTGATGACTTTAATCCAACTCAAAACACCCCACAAACCAGTTTCCCACACCAATCAGAATACTCCCCTTTCAACCTACCAACCCCTCCAAACAATGTACACTACCCCGAAACAACCTACGCACCCCAATGGCCAGAACCACATATCAGTTCAATAGAAAATCTGGCTGCAGGATTTAACGAAGATGATTTCGTTAATGAAATGTGGACACACTCTGTTCCCCAAGTGCAAAATGATGTCACTATGGAAACTAATGATGCGGAAATTCAAAATGTGGCAGTGGAAGACGAACAACAAGAGGAAGAGGAAGAGGAAGAGCAAGATCAACGACCCGTGCGAAGAAAAAAAGATAAATTATGTGCTACGGGAAGCCACAATTTAAATTTAGGGTGGCGTAAATGGTTACCACGAAGAAAGTAGTTTTTCTTTTCGATTATGTAATTAGCGTTTTTAAAATATTAAATCAATTTTTATTAACAATTTTCATTAATATATATTTATTAATTTTTTTTTAATTAATTTAAATTTCTTATATATTGCCAAAAAAATAAAAAACGAAAAAAAAAATTAAAAATTCATTACGGCCATTTGAAATGGCGGTAATGAATTAAAAATAATTAAAAAAAAAAAACATGATCTGACGGTGCAGAAATGGCAGGGGGGGTGCAGAAAAAAGCAGCCCATTACCGCCAATCCAAACGGCGGTAATGGGGAAAAAGACAAAAAAAAAAAAAATTTAAAAGTGGGTCATTTGGGTAAATATTTTTCAAAGGGGGTCAAATTTTTCATTTTTTTTTTATTGGGTCGAAAAAAAAAAAAAATTCCCTTTCATGTGTATGATTGATGCATGTTTAGGACTGTGATTTGAGTTGTAATTTGTTCACTACTCTGAAGCTTTTAAGCAAAGAGTTAGGTAGCTTGTGTACTACACCGAAGTTATGAAACAAGGTGTTAGTTGGTTGTTTTCGAAGGTAACTTCATTTTGATTGTGTTTGTAATTTGAATATCACAAAGTCTGTGATCATTTGTAAGGGAGTGAGATGTGATCTCAAATCTAAGAGTTCCTAGGTTGAAGTCAGTACGGGTAGGTCTTAAGTCCATAGTGCAAACGGTGGTTTGCTGAGAGCTATTGAACACGGACTACACTACTGGATTTCCTTCTTGGTTTGGTAGCCCCCAGAGTAGGTGACGTTGCACCGAACTGGGTTAACAAACTCTTTGTGCATTTTACTTCTTGTTTATTTCCTTTTATTTGCATTTGTTATCTTAATGTTCTAATCTTATTATTCAACATTTGTTTGTGTGTTACTGGTGTTGGAACATCACGTAGAACATCGTAAGTCTTACGTGCAAGAATTTCACTTTTCTTATATCTTTAATGATGTATTCAATTATCAGGAGTAACTAAACACTTTAGATGAGGATTTCCAGGATGATCATATTTCAAAATACTGGAAACATGTTATCATTTGTCCGTTTATAATTTTTTATTATTCTATAATACGAACAAATGCCACAAAAATCAAACTCCTCAACTAACACATATCCCCCGGAGTTGGGTAATCCATTGAGATAAGAGATGGTATTCTTAGGATTTTGTTCCTTGCCACAAACAACTAACAGACTTATAAAGAAAATGAAAAAAACACACATTCTTCAACCAAAGTCAGCCGGAAGAAAAAACATACATTCTTTTAAAAAAAAACATGAATGTTTTAATTCTTGCTTTTTATTTAAAATGAGTGTCTTTTTTCCTATCTAAGTGAAGGAAAATCCAAAAATGGAAGAAACTAGGGAGTAGACCTTAGTCGGTGTTGTCAAACTCAATTAATTTTTTTACATTAGTGGAGCCAAAGTATTTAAATTGAGGATGATTCTCGTTTAGTGTGAAAGTGCATCATGGTTTAACTAAAAACAAAGATAGGAGTTTATTTAAAGAAGAAGATTGCATGTTATCTAATAATATTTGATGTTTATGTTGATTAATCATTTATTTGTAACGTCTTATAGATAATCAATCACATGCAACTTCTAAGAGATAGTAGTTATACATTTAAAAAATTTATGCTACAACTTACATACATTTTATAATGATTAAAGTTTTCGTAATTTTTGTTTGATATAGATTCATTATTGGATAAATAACATAAATATCATATATAAACTATTTTTCATTTTAATATAAAAAATGTACTACAATTTCAATACAAAATTTTAAAGAACAATAATTATAGGCTATTTAACACCACTAATTTATACAATTAAAACAAACGAACAAACAGTTGCAAAAATTGTGTAAACTCATAATATTATTAATACTAAGTGTCATTTTAAATCTAACCTTAACACGACAGTACTGTCAATACAAGATTCATATCAAACTATTAATGTCAATAGAGATCCATACCACATCAATACAACATATAAAAAGCTTACTAAGACATTGTGAAATACTAAAAAAAAGTACTTAAAACTGCTAATGTACAACCGAAGAATTTCTTGAAACCAGTTAGCAAAACATCTATCTTTTGAGCCATTACAACTTGTTCACTACAACACTGTCAATACTTCAACCTCATAATTTTTTGAAAGCAACAAACATACCGTCCAACTTTGGAGCCACTACAACTTCGAACTTTTAAAACCTTCTTCAATTTCGTCGGAAATGATTTCCAAACCAACATTATCCTGAACATCTAAATCTTCCTCCTCTTCAACAAGGTTTTCTTCTTCTCGATGGTCATTACCAAAGGGGTTAAATTCATCAAACATAGTCCGTATCTCGGTTTTAAACTGTATAAAACATTTCTTATTGATATAAAACATTTAGTTATGAAAATGCACAACCATGCAATAACACTTATATGTATAAAGCACTATCATAAACCAACATGAAAGAGCGATTATTATTAAAAACATTATCTAAAGCAACCCTATAACAACACTTTATTCCTTATACAAAGCATTTAAAAAAATCATCATGCAATAATAATACTTAATGTTAAAACCGCTATCTAAAATAACTATATAACAACTTTTTCATCTTTATACAAAATATTTTATATAATTTTAGCAGCGCTGAAATACATAACGCTTATAAAAGGCAAAAAAAAAAAACATTGTCTAAGCTGTTTTTTTTCAAAGTGTCCTATGCGTGTGAGTCTCTTATACAAATGCTTTGAAGTTGGGTTCCAAAATCAAACCTCACAAAATCCTCATGATCAAATTTCGGAGAACTTATTCTTCTATCATCAATGTGGATACCCAAAACTGGCTGGCGGTGTTAGATTTATGACAGGTTTTTAACATACAATAATTCTGTAAACTAATAAAGTATAATTAACATCGTATCTTTGTCATTTTAAAAAAAGTCGTCGTCACTATAATTTCATAATCATAAACATTTTCATTATTTTAACAGAGAGGTGTATCGACCGCTCGTAGTAGAAATATCAAGTAGATTGCTACAGTTATCCATGAAATTGACAAAAATATCGGCTCTATAGTGGTGAAATATACCTCCTCATGATCCAATAATGGTTTGGTTAAGGTTGGCTAGACAGTTCCAAAAATTGTGGTGCAAAGATGAGTTAGGGCTACCATAAACACTTATACAAGTAGAGAAAGCACTGCCAAGGATAATGGTGAATGTGATAGAGTATTGGCTGAAACCAATGATGTCTGTAGTAGTTGTGGCAGTATTGTGATGACTTTCCAATAAATATAGGTGGAGTTAACTTCAATTTGGACATCGTGATAGCCGACACCAGAGACAAATCAAATTTCCCAATGATCCTCGCACTATGTAACAATAAAAATTTCACACTCTTCTAAGTTTTCAAAGATTAAATGAGGACTCGATTCCCTTCACATCAGTGAAGTTTCATAATCTATCTCTTGGGTCGACTTGAACAACCCAAAGAACAACAACCACTGACAATGACTTTCCGTTTTGTACCGTACACCGGCGGTGATCCGAAAAAATTCGGTGAGTTAGGTAAAATACTAGATATTCCAGTCCTGGATCCAAAATATTCGCATTTATCCTCATCTTCTTCTCAAATAAGCACTTGGCCAGCGAGATCCATACCAAATTCGAGTCTGGTGGGAAAGAATATTATTGGGTTGGATACATTTTCGAGGAAATCAACCAGGTCTGGGCCAATGGTGTTACAACCGACTGGGTTGACAACTTTTTGATCGGTGTTGTCGATTAATTTTGTACATCAGCGGATGCATAATTTTTAAATTTAAGATTATTCTCGTTTAGTATGAAAGTGCATCACAGTTTAATTGAAAACAAAGAGAAGAGTTTGTTTGAGGAAGAATGCAGGTTATCAATATTTGATGTTTCTGTTGACTAATAATTAATTTGTAACTTTTTAGAGATAATCAATCACATGTAATATCTAAGAGAGAATAGTTATACATTTGTACCTTTTCTGCTACAACAATTACATACAGTTCGTAATGATTTAAGTTTTCGTAAAATTTTTTAATATAGATTAATTGTTGGATATATAACATGGTCTCAATTGTTATGTGCCAAGAAATAAATATATTTTCGTTGAAATTTCATGAAATATTAAATATCATATATAAATTATTTTTTATTCTAATACAAAAAAAAATACTACAATTTCAATACAAAATTTTGAAGAAAAATAATTATAGGATATTTAACACCGCTAAGTTATAAAATTAAAACCGACAAACAGTTGCAAAAATTGTGTAAACTCAAAATACTATCAATACTAAGTGTCATTTTAAATCAAACCTTAACACAACAATATTATCAATACCAAGATTCATATCAAACCATTTATGTTAATAGAGATTCATATCACACCAATACAACATATAAAAGGTTTACTAATACATTGTTAAATACTAAAAAAAGTATTTTAAACCACCAATGTACAACCGAAGAATTTCTTGAAACCAACTAGCAAAACATCTATCTTATGAGCCACTACAACTTGTCCACAACAACACTACCAATACTTCAACCACGTAATTTTTTAAAAACAGCAAGTATACCATCCAACTTATAAGTCACTACAACTTCAAACTTTTTAAAACTTTCTTCAATTTCGTCGGAAATAATTTCCAAACCAACATTATCCTCAACGTCTAAATCTTCCTCCTCTTCAACAAGTTTTCTTCTTCTCAAGGGTCATGAACACAGGGGTTAAATTCATCAAACCTAGTCAACACCTTAATTTTAAACTGTATAAAGTAATTCTTGTTGATTTAAATCATTTAGTTATGAAAATGTTGCCATAAGACATTATATTATAACTCGTATACGAAGAAAAACTATTATGTGAATTTTGATCATCACTTAATTGATTAATTACTATTTTTTAATTTTTATTACAGAGCCTAATCGGTTATCTTATCACCCTAGTCAATTGTCTTTTAATCTAATCACTAATCAACTACTAGCAAATTTTGTTTTTTTTATAAAATATAACCATAACATGATTTATTATCTAATCTTCCTGTTTAATAAATTTTTTAACTAAGTGATTATTCACTAAATCTAATATACTATCATTTATTGATCGTCATTGTTTTAAGTAAAAAAAATTAATCATCACTTATCAACACACTAAATGTTGAATTATCATCAAACCAGCCAACTAATTGTCTTATGGGGTTGATTAACCATCGATTATTTCATCACCTAATCAATTAAACTAAATTACTAATAAACTTTTCTCTACTTTTAAATTTTGTATAATCTATGTCATTGATTAGCCATCAATTATTTCATCACCAAATCAATTAAACTAAACTACTAGTCAATTTTTTTATAATTTTTATGAATATAATCGATTAACCTATGATCGTCAATCAATTAACAATTACACACAACTAAATCGACTCTAACATAATCATCAACATGTCATCACATCTAATATTGTACATAAAATTGAGTCGTGATCATAAGCATGTACCATTCAATAAAGAAGGAACATATATTATCACATATTAACGAAATACAGGAAATCATACAAGAGATTGAGAGTTTTGAACTCAATAACACTTGATTTGATGTCAAATTAGTGTCAACCTGTATCCACGGAAATAAGGAAAAACACAGTTTTGTCATTACTTCAAGATATACGATCATTATCTAATTATAAAAAAATATAATTATAACTATCAGTGTCATTTTTATAATACGTATTTTTGTGGTCATTGATATATACGCACACACTTTTGGATTATTGAAGTTATTGACGGTACACATATTGCAACATTGGTAAGAAGATGAGACGTGAGCGATTATGGTAACCGTCATGGAGATAAATCACCAGATACATTGGCTCCTTGTAACTTTGATTTGGATTTCATTTACGTTCATAATAGTGGATGGAAGAGTTCATCTCATGATTCTAAACTACTTAGTGATGCTTGAGAGGTAAGAATGGACTTTAAGTAACATGAAACAAGTTATTAACTTTTAAATTATAAATGTTTTTTTCCTACTTTAACCTTGATACGTGTTTTATATGTGTAATTAGATAAAAAAATAAACTAGTGGATTGTGGATTTTCTAATCAAAGAAATTTTTTAGCGCCACATGGTATGCTATATCATTGACATGATATTCAACATTTTTAAATTGCAATTCAAATTTTTTAATTTAGCACATCCATTTATATGTAAGACACATGCAAAACTTGTGTTGGCTTATGCAACATTTCATAACTTAAATTCTTCACAAAGAATTTCAATATGTTGCATTTTCGGTAATCTATTGATGAATCTAAACAATCAACGTTATAAAGTTTACAAAGACAATAATTGTGAACTCATTATTCAAACACAAGAGCAAGAACGAGAAGAGGCTAGTTTATGGAGGACTGATATATCTTACGTTAAATAGAGAAATGCTACATTGGGTAACAAGAAGTTAGAATCCCTTTGTTATTATTTATTTTTTTGAGGCAAGAATCATTTTCTCATTAAAAGATTTAAATTTGTATCAATTTTATTTTTCTTTATTCAAACCATAGTATTTACTTATTACATTTTTTTAGTCACACTTGCAACTTTGATTTTTTGCTAAAAATTCATACAACTCTTTCAAATCTTTGAATTCATAAAGTACTTTAAAATCTTAAAACACTTTGGTATAAATCTATTAAAATTCAAAAATAAGAATTGAATTATAAAAAGTATTAAAGAGTTTTAAAAGTCAATACAATCCTAAAAGTATTTTAAAATATTAAAAACATATTCTGCCAAAATTTCCTCTTAATCACATGTTCACATCCCGTCTCTAATACTTTTCTTACTATGTGTTTTTCTTTTCTAAAAAAATGTAGGTTTTTTTTTTTCTGTTACTTTATTTCTTTTTCATAAAAAAATTACATTCACTTATATAGAGATCGAATTTGTGAATATTAGATATGTAACTAAGAGTATATGAGTTACATAAGGAGTGTTAAGTATGCGAGTTCTTTGACTCTTTTAAAGAGTGTTAAGTATAATTTGTTGAGAAGTACTAAACCAATGAAAACATACGTAAATAAAATGCATAAAAATAAAAGATAAATTGTGAGTGAAAACGATAGTTTGATTGGCTGATTGTTGAAACGATTTTACAATGAGTATTTTTTTGCACAAGTTCCAGAGAACATATCCAAATGACCAAAGTATCCTTACCTATAGAATCAGGCACTAACCGACTTTATTCGCCTGAACCTATAGATAATGTGTGTACTTGTGGCCGTTGTTTGATTTAACTGGCGCCCCGTGTTTGGCCTTGCTTCACTAGTGTCACGACACCCTTTGTTGCATGTTACAAGCCCTTCCCATTCTAATCATGCTCCCTAGATAATAGTTGTTTCTGTTTGGGGAGCGAAAACAATGGACCAAAGATTGGTCTCGCTCGTATTTGTTTGTCCTTAATTTAATTGTCCCTTCATTTAGATATCTCTGTATCAATTAACCTTAATTTAATTGTTGTTGTTTTCGACCAACAACTTATATAGTTTTTTGTTGTGAACCAGATATCATTTGTGCGCAACTGCGGAAACTATTATGTTAAACCTAATATGACAACAATGAGCGACAAAGTTCTCCCTCAAGATATTTAAGACTTAAGCATTTCTAAGTTTGGATTCAAATTCATGACCTCTGATTAAGTTGAAAGAAATCTCTTATCATCTCATTTAAGTGCTCTTAGGTTAACTTAAATTATTTTTAACCATAAACAACTTCAAATTTTAATCTATACTGCTTTCACTATTAAAAAATATATGTCACTATATACCTAAAAAAGACAAAAAAGGAATCAAAGCTAGTATCAAAAGATACAAATTTAGGTACTCTTTATTTCTTTTAGATGTGCTATGAGGAAGATTTTCGTAATACTCTATCTGTGTATTGAAAACCCTAGCATTAGGGTGAGCAAAAAGATCTAGCATTTTTTATTATCTTATTATATATTTATCATTTGTTGAAAACGTGGTGAAGAGGAAGGCGTGTCACAACGGACTAGAAACTCCGAACGAATCCAACCTCAAAAAATTACAAAACATGCTAATCTGTCCAATATTCACATTCACAGCACTTGTGTCTCTCTCATGAGACCACTCAATGAGTGGAGAGTAAGAATTCAAAAGAAAGAAAATAACCTTCCCATAATGGAAGTGGGACGAGGCTATTTTTGAAGAGCTGTTTTCCCTAAGTGGAAACAGTACCAATTTTAGTGGGCCCTATTATCATCTTTTTCCATTCAATTATTCAAGCCCAGGCCCACTACTTTCTCTCTCAAACAGCAATTGGTACCACATAGGCCCACTAGCTTTATTATCCTTAACCTCTTTACCTATGTATTCGACCTAACTTCTGTTCCAACATTAAAAAACTTATATATTACCACACCTAACTTTTGTTTGACTATTTTGGCACCAAGATCATAAAACACATATAACGGTGTCTGCAAACTATACAACTCTAAACTAGTACTAACAAAAATGGATCATTTAGGTTCTTTTCTTTTATGGGGGCCTCCCTTAACTTCCCGTTCATATATATCATTATAACTTGGACAAACATTATATATGCCAGCTTTTGTGTTTGTTTATTCTACACATGATGAAATTTAAATATCTTTGGTCCATGACAAACCATAGTTTGGAATAATCGTTAGGTTGAAATGATCAAATATCTCCTCATACGGAACAAATCGCTTTCTCTATGACAAACCATGAAACCAAGATAGAATAGAACAAAAATTATTTAATGTTTATCGACATCTACATCGTAGGTAGAAACTCCCTGGACTGTACGCACGACACGTTTGAAATGCAAGTAGGGGTGAGAATTCATAGGTTGTCTCACAAGGGGTTATGGCCTAACCTACAATAAGTTCATGTTCGGCCAGTTTTTTTTTTTACTAACATTGACCAAAATTTCCTAGAAACTATATTTAGGTAACAAATTTAGACTTTATTAAAAATTTTGGTTTAATTTAGTTTAACTCTTACAAAATTTGTTTGTAATATGACGAGTTATTTAATGTGAGATTCTTAACACATCACTTTCGCACTCGAGACATATAAAACATGATAGAAATGACTCGATAGTGGCAACTTTATAATAGATGGTCCTATAAGTCTTGAATAAACTCTGATGTTATTTTAAAATTTTAAATTACGTCTAATTCAACTCTTACAAAATCTTCTTGTAATTAATGTGAGAACTGTTCTCACTTATAAACATATTTGATCATATTTCTTGAGATTTCATGCCACAATAAAATTCTTTTGATCCTCAATTTTACAATAGTTTCTTTGAATAGTCTCTAAGAAGCAAGTTTACGATAAGACCTTTAAATAGACTCCACAATTATTCCAAAATAATTTCATTGACTTAAACAATCTGTCTAAGGTCAATATTCTTTAAATCTTGATAAATATAAGTCACCACGCGCGCGGTTTTAGTCTTTATAAAATTTTATTATTATAACATGTATAAATATATTCTTTTGTAAAAAAAAAAATATAAATATATTCCTTGTGTGTGTCTATATATATATAAGTGGATAGTAACATCTTGAGGGGTTGCTAAAATACTCTTTCATAAAGTTTAGCGAGTTTTTTATTACAACTTCCATAGACATTTACTAGAAAATATCCATTAATTTTTATAAATGTGTTTTTTAACAAGTTACTATAACTAAAAGTAGATAAATACATTTTGAAGTATGAGTTGCTAAAAGACATATTCGTAAAAATCCTTATATTTATTTAATTATAACATTTTGTTAGGTCTAAGTGGCTTTGTAGGTTGCCTATAAAAAAGTGGCTTAGCTTATATAGGTGATTTGTAGCCTAATCTTTAAACTAAATAGGTTTTCTAAAAGTAAAACCTACATCTGTTTTTTTTCTTCTTCAAAATAATATGGTTTGACATGATTATTTTTTCCCTTAACCTTCCTGGTCTTAGTAGAAGGGATTATAGTAATCTTAAATTTGGTTGGAAGATAAGTAAAATTTGTTGAGTGATTATTCAATTAGGATTCACACTTTTAATTTTTTAGAATTATCCTTCATAAATTGAAGCTCATTGAACTTAATGACTTTTTGAACAAAGAAAGTTTGAGGTAGAGTAAACTGTAAATTCTCTTTCGGGTTGGTGACTTTTTTCTACCTAATATGTGAATGAGAAAATAAATAGTTGACTGCTATATATATATGTGTGTGTAACTAAGTGATTTAATGAAATCTTCTATTAATTAGTTTAGTTGAGTACTCAATCACAAGAGATCTTAAAAATAATTTTTGCACTCCGTCGTAATCTTTATATGTTTCTTTATAGAAATTGACTTCAAAACTCAACTTCTTATTTCATTTTGGGATTTCTTGCATGTTTTCATTTAGCTTGTAAAACTACTACAAAAATATAAATTTGAGAGTTTTAATATCACAAGTCATAGCAATGCATGATTAGGTGGATATAAATTTTTATGTAGACGCCATATATAGGTTCAAGTATTCATAATCTAGATTACTATAAAAAGTAGCAACGTGACTCACAAGGAGAAGGAGAGTGGTATTAGCAAAGTTCATTGTATTTCCCTAAATTTAATTATTTTATGAATCAGGCATAATAATTGATTCATTGTTTAATATATTACATATTTTTTGGTAGAATGTTTAATATATTATATTATTAATGTACACGGAAGAGAAAATACATTGGCTTTGGTAGCTAGCATATATCTTTTCTTTAAAGATGACTTTTGCTTAAGAAAGTAAAAAAGAAGAAGAACATATTCGTACAGTAACGTTTTCTTTCATTGACATTAACGAATTCGAATATTAATGGAGTGGTAGGTAGTAGCTAGGCATGGCTGTATGGCTTCATGTGTATTTTCTGTATATAGGAGTTTAGAAATTTTTCAACCTTTGTGTAATTTGTACAGTTTTAGAAACCAACCAAGTGACCAACCAACCAGGGAATCCTATGAAATGATAATTATTCCCTTTTGTCATATCTTTACTGCTTATTGTGTCTGCCTTTGTTTTATTTGACAAATATTAAACATCTAACTTTTATTACATATGTTAAAGAGTAGTGTTATTTCTTCCGATTTACAATATCACGAACTTATCACGAATAATGTCTCTAGTTGGATTTTCATTTGACGGCATAAACGAGTGGCAAGATAAAGAATATATTTTTGCTAAAGTAATTCATATGTATGGATATAACTATTTGTGATGACTATGCGAGAAAAACATTCGTGCTAGGAAGCATTATCGTAAATGTTTTTCTCAGAGAGTCATCACGAGAAGTTATATCTATATATGCGAGTTACTTTAGCAGAATACATATTCTCTATCCCGCCACTCGTTTATGCCGCCAAATGAAAATCTAACAAGAGACTATTCATGATAAGTTAGTGATACTATACCTCGCAAAAAATAACACTACTCTATATTAAAAATATTAAACAAAAAGTTTTTAAATATGAATGCTTTTGGATTCTTAAAGTCAGTACATGTTAATTAAGGTTAGGATGTGATGATTCATGAGACACGAGGATGCAAGTTGTGAAATCTTTCCAATATCTACACTACAAGACAGAGAATATGGATCCGGTTCACATATGACCACTCAAGTTTGAGTGAATCTCATTTACATTAATTCACATATGACCAGCAGTATATTTATTGTTAAACTTATTTTTATGATATCTCTATTGTTTATTTTAATATTTTTTCATGCAAATGAAGAAATGATAAGAATATTATTGGAAGATATTAACTAGTTTGAAGGTAGTCTCCAGGTCTTTTTTTCAATTTTATTTGAAATGAGATAAATACAATAAATATACTAATATTTTATATATATATATATATATATATATATATATATATATATATATATATTCACTTTGTCTATTTTTCGCTAGAATAATTTTTTTTTTGAGAGAATTATTTCTGATAAAATATTATTAATCAACAATGTAATCTTCTTTATCATCTCCACCTCCCATTGTATAGACGAAATGAGAGAAATATTTCTGATACTTAATTTTCCGTCAATGGGACTTACCGATTGTTGAAGTAAGAATTCAATAGTGAAATGTAGCCTTTGTATGATATTACGTGTAATAAAATAATTTTGTTGAAGGTCTCTTTTTGTGTTGAGTTTATTGCGAAATAGATTGCACACAAACGATGATCTTACAAGTTGTGAAGAAATTTCTTTAGAGTTGTACATTGTATTAGTGCTTGCGGACAACTCAAATATTTCCAACATTTTCTTCTTCGTACAAAATTTTCTCTACATTAGTAATGTTTGGAATTTAATTTTTTATACATGCTGCTCTTTTAAAAAATACGTAGTCATACTATATGAAAAGCTTCAATATAGAACTCTTAATTTCTTTTGGAAAATGATTAGAAATTCTTAGAAACCCTACTTTTTGCTATAAAGGGCTTTTTTTTGTTGTTGTTGTTCTTGTTGATAATAGACAGCACGTTTACTTTCAAAAGCATCAAAGAATTTTTCTAGATATATATCTCACGTCGGCACCAATTAAACTTTGTGTATCATGAGTCATCTTATGGCTATTATGGATCATCATCCCCTTTGAAATCTTGGTGCAAATATCTAAATATATATGCAACTACCTACTGTGATCAAATCCAGGTTGTTGACTTGGTTGGGTCCCATTTTGTAATTTTTATTAGCACAAGAAGACACAATGTGAATCATTTATGTCCCCTTTTGATTGGCACACATGGAGACTGGATTGTTTTGGGAGTTTGTTTGAGCCATGAAGATATGATACGATTTTCAACCATAAACTACTAATGATTCCTTTGTTCTTTGAAATAAAATTTCTTTATGTCTTTCACTAAATTACGTGATTTGATAGAGTTAGTGATAATATTATATTAGTCAATGATTAATTTTGTTTTCAAAAACATGTCCTTAAAAGATAATTAATTCAATTGAAAATTTAAAAGAAAGAGATATTTTAAGGTCCAATTCAATATCACCCGATCAACTCAAATATTTTTAGCTTATATAACATCTTTCAATATGATAAAATATTTTTATTTAGTTGAGGATAAATTTATTATGGATTTTTTTATCACTAATATTTAGGTATTAAATTTTTGAAAGTAAAGGACCCGTCTCACTGCAATAAGGTCCTTGTTATTCAATATTCTTTCGCAATCAACTTAAGAAAATCATTTTGAAATTTTGTTTTCGTCATTTGGTGTTGCTTTTACTCTTTGATCCCAATCAAACACAAGTGTATAGCCATTTCATCCCAATCAAACACAATAGTGCATAGCCATTATTGGTGATAAAAAAATATATTAAAAAATGAGTATTAATTCAAATAAAAATTGAAAAAGGTAGTTTTAGGAAGGAAAAAAATCAATGATACAAATTTTAAAGCATTCTGAGGTGATTTTGTAAAAAAATATAAAAGTATTTTGAGGTGATAAAACAAAAACCCTGTTTGGTTTTTCATCTACCCAACTCTTAATTAACAAGCACTAACGGGCCAACGCAAATACAATGACTTCAATTTTATCTGTCAATGCATATAAAATGGACTCGGTTGGGAAGTCTCGGACAGTTCTCGAATTCTAGAATTATACACGTCTTCACTTAACTTAATTTTTTATAATAATTTTGTCATTATCTTCTTTTCATGTTATGTTCTATTGACCCGTTTACATATGAATTTTCAAATATAAAATCTAAAATTCATATGAAAACATGAATGACAAACCATAGATTTGACCATTAAGAATTTATATATTGAAAAATCATATATAAATTGAATCAAAACATAAGAATACGAGAAAGACATTGGATAAATCATAAACGTGTTGCTGAATTACATCCTTAAATTCTTCTAAAGCCAATTCTTTGGGGAATTAGGGTTGAAGGCATATCATATGGTTTGTATTGATGATTCTTTGAGCTTCCATACATGCTGCATTGACGTCTAATTGATAGTAGTTTGTAGTAATTACAAAAGAGGCTAAGCAGTTGGGGCAATTACCTAGGGTGTCTATTGGAAGTCATAAACCTTAATTACTACGGGTTAGCAACAAAGAGTAAAAACAAAGTCATTTATGCATTAACCCTCTTCTATTATTCGTTTTTAATGTAAATTGCACTAAAGATACAAAATAATAAAAATTAAATTAATCTAATATATGCATTTTTTTAGTAAGTGTTGATTTTGCTAAGCTGTCGACCTTTTTCATTAAAATAAAAACTGAATGTCGTGTCATCCAAAAATGTTGTGTTTATGAGGATTGGTTTTGTCATTCAAAAATATTTAATGACGCAATTTATTATTCTCTTGTCTTCTATTTACGTGTAAGTAATCATTAACATGTTTTTAAATTTTAATCATGGCATCTTGTATTTGGTAATGAGCAATTGTATGTTGATTTCATAAAACAATAAAATTTTGGAAAAAAATAAGAATCTTAAAAGGATCACATATCAGGGATTTAGGAGTATAATCTTTGAGCAAGATTCCAATAATAATAACTATTTTGTTTTTGCAACTGGACTCTTCAACTACATACTATGAATTGGTCTCTTTGATCCTATTCCTATATAGTATATAGGAAATAAAGAGCTAAGACCCCACCATGCACGGACCAAGGAGGGGGCTGATGTGCATGCTCAAGTAAAGACCTTCTCCAGGAAAATTTTAACTAATGACATTGAGACCTTCACATTTGACAGTGATTTAAATCTATAACAAATGGTGTCTTCCCTATGTGTTTATATATGCTCCGCATGTCTTAAATATAAGGAAAAAAGTCATTCAAAGTTTATGCATATGGTTATATTTGAATCAAATATATTAATTTTGTTTAAAAAAAAAGAGATCGAAATAGTACATTATATACTTTACAATGTAGTTAATCAATCAATGTCAACCATTTTAAAATCAATACAATACATTTGGGACATGCAAGCCATTATATAGGACTCCATTGAACACATATATAATATGTCGGTACATATAACAAAACGTACGAAAAGCATTTAATCATTATCGATCGATCTACATAGTATATAATAACACAGTCAACTCAACATTGAGTGTATTCAATCAAGTAACTAGCAACTTGCAAAAAAACAACCTTGTGGCTAGTTGGCACAATTGCATGCCGCATGACATTTTGCTCATTCATAGAATAGGTTTGACCACAAAAAAAAAATTATTGAGGCAGAAAGGGGTTGTTTCAAGAACTACTAGAAGTTGAAGAAAATCATTCAATTCTTTTGCTTGCGTTGAATGTCACGAATACTTATAGTTGCTTTTTGTTATATGGTTTATGTTTATATCCAATCTACTAGAATTTTATCGTTCAAGACAAAAAGAACAGATGAATTTGGATAGATTTTTTTTTTTTGAGAGAATGAATTTGGATAGATGTGAACTAATAAATTTATTTGCCGCCCCCTAATTAAGTATTATATACACTCAATTTCTACCATAGAACACCTTCCTTTTGAGAAAAAGAAACCATGGAACACCTTTATCTTACGTGTAAGATTAAGATAAATTTACTTACATAGAAATATAAAAAGAGCATGAAAAAAATTGTGAAGAAAAACTAATATTATTATTTTTTAAATTAATTTAAATATTTAATATTTTATTATTGATATATTTTTTTGAGGAAATTGTAATAGTAATATATTAAAAACTAGAATTTTTTTAAGGGAAAAAAAACTGATGGTGGTGATCGGCCGTGGTCAATATTCGAATAAATAAAAATGAAAGTTGAATATAAGAAAAATTGATGTAAATATTTAAATTAGTTTATAATTTAATATTATAATAAAAATAAATTAAGATGGTGATGGTGGTCAATGCCAAAGTCAAGCAATCAACGTCGGAACACCACAATAGACAATTGGAGCCCCGTCGCGAACAACTGTGGGTCTGCGAAGATCCGACATACGTTGTCGATGATTTCCCAGTGGTTACCATCGACCATCAAACTTTTATTAATATTTAATTTCTTATTGAAACTATTAATATAATTTTAAATGTTTTTTAAATTATCAAATAATCTGTTTTGGGCAATTAAAAAATCCATGAAAATTGATATTCTCACTTCAAAAATTACTATGACACACATGAAAATTTCACATATAACCCCAACTGTAGTTAACTATCGTTCAATTTGTAGTTAATTGTCGTTGTATCAACTGCAATTGGCTCAGCTACACTTAAGTGCAGTTCCTGCTAACTCATTTTTCAAAAAATAATCATTGAATTGGATGTATAGATATGAAATTTTTCTTATTAGAAAAAAATTATTTTCGTGTTTTTAGATGATTACATTGGATTAGGTGTATTATTTTCTAACATCGTTATGGTTAATGTACAATGGGAGGAATGAGACTGTACATGCATATTAGAGAAATTATGCATGTTTGTTTTTCCTTTTTCCCTCTAAATGGGTAGTAATTTCTTAAGCAGACAAGTTATACAGTTGTTTTTTATAGAGGAAATAGCCTGACAACGAGAACAAATTGATTAGAGAAATCATTTGAAATTCTATTGCGATATTGTGATAAGGTCGCAAAATGCCTACAAATTGTTATGAAAACTCTCAATTCTTTTGAATTCCTATTCTACAAAAAAAAAAAAAAATCTCAGAATAAATTAACTTTCATAGTTGTAAGGAAGCAACAAAAGATCGTCAAAAAGAGAAAACATTGACTACCAATTCCCCTATTCCCAGCTTTAGAGAGACCCGCCACACATAGAAGCCATTGCCTTAAAAAATGGGAGACATAATTCTCCCATTTGAAAGTTGTTACACGACAAACTACCAACATCATCAAATGCATCAAATGCATATAATTATATCAAGGGGAGATCAAATACATGAACAATTATAAGCAAGAACTGCACTTAAGTGAAGTTGAGCCGACTGCAGCAGTTGACACAACGGCAGTTAAGTGTAGTTCCTTACCCGAAGGGTAATTAGCTGCAGTTGGGGTTTTATGTGCAATTTTCATGTGTGTCGTAGCAATTTTTTAAGTGAGAATAGCAATTTTAAAAATCTATTTGGGTTGTTCGGAAATAATCTATTTGGGCCCAGCAGAAAAATTTGTCTTTGGGCTGAAGTACCTATTCATTCGAAGATTGCTATTCCCACATCAAACGGTGCTGAAAAACACCAGAAAAATACCAATATAACTTCATCGACAGTTACCTGTCGATGGAATTTGGGGTTAAAATTGTCGTTTACAAATGTTTCTTAACATTGTTTGGGGTGTAGACAGCAATTTTCTATTCATTCACTGATAGAAAAAAGAATCTATATTAAAAATCTGTAAAGATACTACTAAAGTAAACTTATTTTAAAAAAATAATAATCTGTCAATTTATTTTTAATATATTTGTACTTTAATAGATGGATTGAATGAATATTCATCTATTAAAAATATAATAATAGATGAATTGCGTTAGAATTTTAAAAATATTTTTTTTTATCAAGTAGTATAGTTGTTAAAATATGATTATTTTAAAGTGTATAAGTGAAGAATTTGAAATTTAAAAACCTGGCGCTGTCTATGTAATGTTATGTCCCACCCTTTTAAGAGAATTTTTAATAAAATGTTAATCGATTATTGAATTAGTGTTATATATCTTTTTTTTTAGTGAAAGGTTTTATATATCTACTACCATCTAAATTTAAATTCAAATTCAGCTCATACATCCATTTTACACCCCAACATATTTTAGATTATACGATTTTTTATTTTTTATTTTATTTTTGTTTTGAGATACATTCACTTACGAGACAATGAATATAATTTTTGACACTTACGTTCTACATTTTATTTAATTTTTTGCGCGTCTAATACAGGTCAAAATATAGAATCTAAATGGCAAAAAGAAAAACCATGAAACACTTGAAAACACGTTAAACATTTTGAACAAACGTGAGCAAAAAATATTGTTAAAGATTAGTAACAAACGTGAGCAAAAAATATTGTTAAAGATTGAACTTTAAATCCTCTAAAAATCGATTAGTAACAAACGTGAGCAAAAAATTATTAATAAGTAGGGTTGTCACAGTTCATAGTTCGTTCTCATATTGTTTAGTTTTTCTCAACCTCTCTCATCCCTCTGCACAAGAATTCATAATTAACTTGTAAGTTTTTTTTTTTTTTTTTCTTTCATGTTACAACTAATCAAAGTCGATTAATTTTATGGATTATTTGACTTTGCTGGTTTATAAGTGATTATGATTCAAATTGTTTGCGATTAACTTTAAGGATTATTTGATTTTGCTGGTTTATAATTGCTTATACAAACTATGATAGGCTATCTATACTACCCCTTTCAGCACTTTTGAGTTAGATTTTTCTTTTAAAAAATGCCCTCAATTTTTAATTCAAATAACATATGTAACAAATAGATAAGAATAAATTTAAATATTAAAAAGATATAACAAACACAATATTTGTATATCCGTTTTTTTTTCTTTATCATTTGAAAAGTATAACAAACTATATGAATATATTTATACTTACTTTTCATTATTTCAATTATACTCTTAAACAATTTTTTCTATAATAAAGATTGTTGTTGACATTAAAAAAACAAACATTTATATTTATATTTTCACTTTTAATTACAACTAAAATTTCATAAAAAAAATATCGTCCATAATTTTCAAACACGTTACTCTAATAAAAAGAACGGCACGAGGTGTCAAGTGTGTATAGTAAATGTCACCGTTAAGTTACGGTTTAGCTTGAGTTTCTGTTGTTGTCTTTGGAGTAAGGTAGCAACAATATCTGCGGATTAGAAGAGAAGATACTTTGTCTTAACAACACAAAACCCATCAAAACCCCTTCAATTTTTTCTTTCAATCCTTTTCCCGAGTTCTTATGGACTCGCTCACTCTTCCTTTTCCTACACTCTCCTCCGCCACTCCCCGTCCTATTTTCAATCCACGCGCCGCCGTCGCTTTCCACACCTCCGCTCATTTTTCTAAGCTTCGTGGCTCCCCGCTTTTTGCTTCAAACACCCTCACCGCTAATTCCGTTCCGGTGTGTTTTTTCTTATCCTCACATATAAATTTCTTGTAGTTGATGACTTGCGAGTTAGGAAAATATATATATATATGTTCAGTTATTATATGCTTAGGATTTTAAATATATATTTAGATTATTGTGGATTGGATTTAGTTTCCTACGTTTTTATGCTTACTTACTTGCTTAGCAATTTCTTGAAAAAAATTGTGAATTTTGTTTCGCAGAGCTTTTAAATTATATTGTTGCTTATTGAGGAGGTAGAGTGTTTGTGCCAAATTGGTTGAAATGCTTCACTTTGCAATTCTCCCAAAGGGACGATAGCTTGTATTTAGAATTATTTATTTGTTTCCCCTAATATGAAGAAAGAATTAGGCTCTGTTTAGCAACTAGTTTATAGCAGATGTCTTATAACATATAAGCTCATATAGTCAAAGTAGAGTTGTTTGGTAGTCTTCTTATGTCAAGAGCTGATAAGTTAGATGATAGCGGATAAATAAACTAACCGATGGAGTAATTTTGCACTGTTTGGTAAAATTAGAGGTTGAACTAACTTATAAATAGGAAATGTCATAAAAATGATACAACAACAACAACAACCAAGCCTTATCCCACTAGGTGGGGTCAGCTACATGGATCAAATTACGCCATAGTGTTCTATCATAAACCAAATTTAGATTCAACTCATTGACCTCTAAGTCCTTGATATATTTAATTAAAAAAAATTCTTCAAGTAAGATTGCACGGGGTAAAGTTCAGATAAATAATGATTAGTTATAAGTTTAAAGCTGTCAAAAATTGCTATAAGTTCGTGAGGAAGTGATGGTTATCAAACAAGTCTTTTTTAGTCAAATGAACTTATAAGACATAAGCTGTAAGCTAAGAAATATGCTTTACCAAACAGACCCTATAGTGTTTTTTGAGATGTTATTTTAAGTAGTGTTTGAGCTTATAGCTTATAGCATAACGATTTTTCCCCTTGTTATCTTAATTAAAAAATTTAAATGTTAACTAACATACCTTTTTATATCTTTTTATATTTTCTAGTTAGTTCAGCGTTACCTTCTAGCTTATTCACCGTCTGCTACTTTTTATCTAACTGTTAGAAGAATATTATAAAATATCTTTTATACTAATCTACAGTATCTCTTGACTCTTAGGATCAAATTTTGTATTATTTATTATTATTTTGATTTGTTCTTGATTTGGGATCGAGCTTGTGTATTCTTGTAAATAGAGATTAGTATGGAGTCTTTTGTATGACACTACTATTCGGCCTTTATCAATAATATTCAGACCTCTTATTATCTTCCTTTTACCAATTAACTCAAAAGTTCAACATTTAGCCTTAGTCTTTTGAGGAGTGACAGATCAAAAATGTCATCAATTTATATCCGACTCTTTCAAATAGAGGAACACCAGACCAAATAGACCAATTTAATTTCTTATTCTTTCATTATTTGGCCTAGTGTTGTCATTTGTTAAATGTATTCACCCTAGTTTGACATAATATGTGTTTTGACATAATTTGCAGCCAAAAAATGGAGTGTACACTGTCGGTGACTTTATGACAAAGAAAGATGAGTTACATACAGTGAAGCCCACAACAACTGTGGATGAAGGTGTACTTCATAGTTCATACCTTGTTGAAGTCTCATTTCGGGACAATCTTTTCTTCCCTTCTCTTGGGTAGTTAGTTTTGGTGGACATGAGATTCTATATTTAATTTCTAACATTTATTTTGCAACAGCTTTGGATTCTCTTGTTGAGCACAGAATAACTGGTTTTCCCGTGATTGATGATAACTGGAAGCTAGTGAGTTATTCATATCCATTTTCTCTAGTATATCTATCGATAAAACTTGTGGTTTTCCGTATTCAGTTTGACTTAAATATATAAATACACTTTATGAACATTTGTCAAACAAATCACAAAGTGAAATAAGAGTATGACTTACACATGTAGTTAAACAATGTTGTGATGGTTGGAGCCTCTCAGCGTAACTTTTCCTAATTCAAAATCTGTTGTCCTTTAATTCATGCCTTTATTGTCAAAACACCTGCTATATTATGCGGCTTTGGATTTTTAACAAAGGAAAATTTTCAAGAGTCAAGACCTAATTCTGATTTAAGTAAGAAGATACCGTTTTAAGAAACCGACAACGTGAAAAGACAGAAACAAAGCTTCAGGAAGTGTTGCTGGCTAAGATTCTGTTAAAGCTGATTTTAATGAAGCAAAAGATCCTCTATGCATACTGCATGTTTTATTAACGTACAGTATTTATTTGACACATTAATTTCGAGCTATACTTTCATTTAGAGGAAAACCACTAATCGGTTCAACAAATATAGTTTAGAGGCAGTATATCCTTCTCATGATTGAATTTGACGACTTTAACCTTTGAATGTCTTCACAAATGCTTATGACATAGTTCGTTCTATTCGTTTAGATAAACAAATTTGATGCAGTTAACACAATATTGCAGGATAAATTGTCATGGAAATTATTTCTGAAGGTTGTTTATGCTTTGTAGGTTGGTGTTGTTTCAGATTACGACTTGTTAGCTCTGGACTCTATTTCAGGTAAATTGATTTAAAAAAATTCTCATTTGTTGGAAACTTGATTTTCACCACCTTCAGAAATTCACAGCATTTTCATTTTAGAGGATACTATGAACCTTTTTTTGGCATTTTTAGTTTGTTTCTATTCCAAAGTTGGAGTTTTAAGCCAAAATAAAATGTGCAATGCTGGTTTCAGGTCAAGGACAAACAGATAACAGCTTGTTTCCAGATGTTGACAGTACTTGGAAAGTATGTTAAAGCTTCTTTAACTAATAGCTAATTTATATTTACCAGTATTGTATTATAATACTTTTTGGACTCCATTGCATATTCACGTTAAGGAACCAGAACTTTGTGTTGTTAAAACGTATCTTGGTGTTTTACTGAGCTGATGTTTTGGTAGTCAGACCTAGTACACTAACAAAACATATCTTGGTGTTTTACCTTTGTCCCAACTATAGGAAATTTTGCGGTTCACAACTCTTTCATATAAATCTCTATCCCTCTCCCTTCCAACAAGTCCAGTCAAGTGCTTGTATATCTTTTGAATGCAATATTATATGAGTGCGATTTAATTACACATTTTTGAAGTAGAAGGAAAATGAAGTTGCATGTGTGTGTGATATCCTCCTCCACAATAGTTACTACTTGGTTGTTCATTGTGGTTTGAAATTATGCTACTTTTTTGGTAAAAGAAATTTTAGGGCAAAGGGACAGCGTTTCAATCCAAATATATATGATGTTCCTTGATAAAACTTGTAACTTGTAAGCAATTTCTCAAAGTCCGTGTTAAACTGACTGCTAGACATTTCTGTTAAGAAGTCCCACATTGGATAAGATATGGCTTGAGAATATGTTCACAAGTCGTGGGAAAACCTCACCTTACAAACCGGTTTGTGGGGTTGAGTTAGGGCTAACCCAAGGTCACACTCCAACTGTCCAGTCCTGAGTGTGATGGACGTGTGTTGATAAGTCCCAAGACAAATTATAAACAATCTATTGCTGCTGTAGGCATGTCACTTCTCCTCCCCGTGTTGCCTCATTTGCCATGATTTAATTTGGAACAATCTAAAACCCACTCTTCAATAATATGGGTGGAAACGAAAGAAAAAAAATTAATTGCATGCTCCATAGATGGTAATGTTTACATTAAACTAGATTTTCTGCATTGCTTGTAGCTGCTATTCCAATAACTAATTTAACCAAACATGCCATTGAAACATGTTCAACGCGGACAAAGCTTTTCCGTTGTAAATGTGTTTCTTAGATGGTAATGTTTGCTTTCATTAAACTTGATGTTCTGCATTGATTATAGCTACTCTAACAATGAATTAATCCTAGATCTTAAAGTGGATTTGTCTAATATCATGGTTTCATGCAGACTTTCAATGAAGTTCAGAGATTGCTGAGTAAGACCAACGGGAAGGTGATCGGTGAATTAATGACCACTGCCCCTATGGTTGTTCGCGAGACCACCAATCTTGAGGATGCTGCTAGGTTCTTCTATCCTTTTCCTTTGTGTCTTCATTTTGAAAACATGTTTTATTTTCATTTTGTTTTCACTATTTAATTAAGGCTACTGTAAAAAATTTCCTCAAACCGTTGAATTTATGTGCCTCATCAATGTTTTTTTAACTGTCAATGAAAAACCTGACCTTTGCTGAACATCTTTCTTCAGATTGTTGCTAGAAACAAAATTTCGACGCCTTCCTGTTGTTGATGCTGAGGGTAGATTGGTACGCGAATCCACTTTTTATGCTCTCTTTGGTTTTTTTTTTTCCTTTCATTGTTTTCATGTGTGTGAAGGTTAATGTTTTTATGTCATACATGAAGGTTGGGATTATCACAAGAGGAAATGTTGTAAGAGCTGCACTTCAAATGAAACGAGACAGCCAAAAGAAAGCATGATAGGATTTAGAAGATCATTCCAAAGATTTGTTGTTTGATTTCAAGCACTGATTCTATTGAAGTGTTCACACAAGCTTTGCTTGAATTAGAAGTAAAATTTTGGCTTAGGCATGTATATCTTATATTATATTGTTGTTATCACAGAAATGTAAGAGACAATTATTATTCCAAATGTTCACATTGATAAGGACCACCTTGGTGATAATGATGTTGAAATGTGAATTTGTTGTGTTAATCATGTTCCACGGACTAAGGATAATTCAAGACATAAATATCAACCAGCATTAATATTCCCTATACTGACTTCTAAGAAAAGAAAACCGTTCAATATATCTTTTATGTGGTTGAGCTAGGTCTTGGCCCATCATGTTTGAGAGAACCAGATTTGGGGTCTATTATTTTTATTTTATAAACTAAGATAATTAAAGGTTTTTTTGCATCATCTTTTTTAAAGGGGATACGTTAAAGAATTTAATATAGAAATATTATTTTAAAACTCGTACATTCAACTGTTTAAAAGTTAACAAATTATAATTTGTTTTTTTAAAACAACTTTTATACTACACGTTAGCGAGTCTCTTGTTTTAATCCTCCAGTTATTGTGAGAAAGGAGGCCTGGTACGTCGGGAGTTCAATCAATCATTTGAGCTATTCTATTTAATTTATTTTTATATTTTTAATACTTCCTCCTATCTTAATATAAGAAAAAAAAACTTGATCTATAAAATTTTGGCAATAAAAATTGATATATTAGATTTAAAATTTAGATTAAATACATTCAAATTTTGTCAAGAAAAAATTCTTTCATTTTATGACAATAGGTAGTAATTTCCAATTTTTCACCCTCTAAAAAGGTCTTTGTTTGCTACCTAATTTGACCATTCATGTTATTTGCATTTAGGTACCCTTTCAGTTTAGAAAAAACAACTTATGGATAAACGAGCTTTCGTTTCTTGTCTATTTCACCAAGTTTTCAATTTGACATTTGTCTTTTACCGTATCCTTGCCTTTCTGTAATTTTTGTTTACTCTCTTTTGTCCTGTTCAATCACCTACATGCATCTAAAAATCTTTGTTCATTAACGTGATAGATTAACTTTTTCATGAATTAATTAATTAAACAATGGCACACTTACGTTAAGCTCGATGTAATCCACAGTACTACCACCACAACTAAAATACTCTAATTCTCCGCTCCGCTAATGATGGATTAATCGTATTCCTTAGCTACAACATAGAAGGGCTCAAGATAGATAATCCTATTCCTAATGAACCTATCAAATATGTTATATCATGGGGTACAGCTCATATCAAACTCAAATAAGAAAAAACAAAATTATTTGTTAATCAATTCAAGAGCTGTAATTTTGCCTTCACATGGAAACATATCTTTCTCTAATTTTCTCTTCTTTTTATGTTATTTATGTATATACTATATAGTTTTCGATACAATTGTTGTGTGAGAATAGATTGACTAATATATAATCCGAGACGACAAAACCGATTAAACCGACCCCATTATCAATCACTATCAAAACAGAAGAAAGCAGTGGACAGAGCATTTTCCTTACTGGCCCATTCCATTTCCATTTCTTTCCTCTTCTCAAATACAATAATATTCAAGAATGGAAAGATATAGTGAAGAACCAGAAAAATACCTAACTCTATATCTTATCACTTTTTTAGTAGTTATATTATTGCTTTAGTGGTTAGCATGGCTCACTCTCTTCCTTGCACCCAACTACTTGGCATCGTAGGCCATTCATGTCCCACCAATTCTCTTGTATTGACTCAAATTAGAGACTAATCCCTCCAAATCCTGATATTAGACACTATTTTGTATGATAGGATGAAACAAGATTCACTCATCAACAATTTATGTTGAACCATTGTTGACTAAACACTTTTATATGCACAAATTAAGGATCGAACATGAATTTGTTACTATTATTGATTACGAATTTGTTACTATTATTGATTACGTCAATGATCAAACCTAGATCATGTTTGTCGATCAAACATGACCCAATTATCTGAAACTATGTCGCATTGTGTGTGGAATTGGGTTGCGTTATGTTGACTAGACACTCTCATATACATCGATCAAAGATCAAACATAATTCAGATATTTGCAAATTGTGTCACATAATATTAATGTCACAACTTCTTTTTAATGAGACAAGTCCCTACCCATTTCTAATCCTTCACTTTCCCATCATTCTTACCTCCATTCTTAAAAGTATCGCACCTCACTCATAATAAACCCATGTTCCTCCAAAATTCATAATTTCCACCGAATTTCTTCAAAAAGAAAACAAAAAACAAAGTTTTTTTTTCAACCATTCCAAAGATAGAAAAAAAAAACAAAAGAAACATAAAGTTTCTCATCAATCACTACTAACTATTAATAATAATAATAATAATAATAATAATAATAATAATTAATTTACATTTAACATTTTTACAATGCCAAAATTTCTTCTGTAAAATAAAAAAAGTAGCAAGAGAAAATAAAAAAGATTAAAATTAAAAAAGAAAAGAAAAACAAAAGAAAAAACAGTACTCTAATCCATACCACCACCAACCAACCAAAGGCATCATCAACAACAAGATTTTTGCTTCAGCCGTTAAACAACTTCCACGGCGCACGTTAGCAACCATCCCAAAACGTGAAAAAAGAAGAAGAATCACTTTTTTTGTTAGATTCTTCAAACTTTTTTTTTTCTTCCAATATCAATTAACATCCCACTCATCAGAACTCCCTGGTTCAGGAATCTTATTTAAATCAACTCTCTCAGCAAAATCACCAGAACCATCACCTTCAAGTAACTCCGGAACCGGCATCACACGATGATGCTGGTTCCGGTTATGCTGAAGGTGATGATGATTATTATGATGATGAGGAACATTTGCTTGAAGAGCATCAACCCTAGCACCAACTTCAGTAGCTTTCTTTCTAATAGTAGCCGCCGACATATCACCACCACCACCAACAACCGCGTTGTTTTCACCGGCGAGTAGCTCTGGGAAATTGAGACGAGCTGATGGTCCCCGGAGGTAGAAAACGGCGGTGTCGTAAGCTCTTGCGGCGGCGATAGGGGTAGAATAGGAACCTAACCAAATTCGAGAACGTTTGTTTG
The DNA here is from genome assembly GCA_958299785.1 of Medicago lupulina. NCBI lineage: Eukaryota > Viridiplantae > Streptophyta > Magnoliopsida > Fabales > Fabaceae > Medicago > Medicago lupulina. The sequence goes on along the minus strand of OY283146.1, from coordinate 5,523,566 downwards.
GTTCTCGAATTTCAGCTACCCATTTTCCCCACTTTCTCATACGAATTCCTTTGTATCTTCTCTCTCCTTCAACACCAACACCACCACCGTTTCTCTTTCTCTCTCCTTTTCCTCTTCCACCGTCCATGTTTCTCTCTCTCTCTCTTGTTGTTTGAGTTTGTTATAGAGAGAGAGAGTGAATCTTCATGAAAATCTAAAGAGTAAAAGAAACTGTTATGTTATTGGGTTTTTTGGGAGAGAGAGAGACTCTTATAATTATGTTGTGACTCTCTCCCACTCAAGTTTGTCATCTGGGTAAGCCTCCACGTTGGTTTGGTTTTTCTTATAAATAAACATACTAACTTTTTTATATTTTATTTTATCTTATTTGATATCTTTCATGTGTAATTATGAAGATTAATATTTATTTGATCGGATATCTTTTACGCAATTGTGAAGAATAATATTTTATTTTGTAAAATTAAATGATATTTTTTTAGACTTTTAAAACATTAACTACACAACTTCTAATGTAATATTCTTTAAAAAAAAAACTTCTAATGTAATATAAGAATATTTGAGATTAGAGCAATGTTATATCTCTAGAAAAATAACATAAAAAATTCTTTAAGAATAAAAAGCAGCCAATTACAATGCACTATTTGTCACAATTCAAGGAGGTGTGGCTGAAAAATAAGAAGTGAACAAATAAATCATGCAATTAAAACTTGTCAATTGTGTCTTGAAATTTTTTGATGCTATTTTTTAGAGAAATATCATTTTCCTCAAGATTAACTCAGTTGTTAAAAACAATATATAATATATACATAGTCTGAAGTTCGAACATCAAAAACCATCAAAGATGTATCTTACGGACACCGGTTAATATTATCGTGTATTAGAATTAAAACATTTAGTTAAGTTGAGAAAGATCTTTTATCATTTTATTCAATTTTTATATTTTAATACTAAATCAGTTACCAATAGGATAATGACTATTTTTTATTTATTTTTTATTTATGGATTTAATTCACCGACAAAGTCACTCTTGCCTTCTTTTCCTCATAGAAAAACAAAATATCATATGTTTTTGTTTATTAGTACCTGTCTCTTTCATCTTTGGAATTTTTTATTTTAATTTCAAGCCGTCCCTTTAAAACGCAGGTTGCGCAAAATATTGCTTGCTTCCTTCCTCCTTTCATTTGCATTGCATGGCGTCCACCTCTCCTCTATGATTATATTAATATATTAGTTTCTTTTTTTTAAGGATGATTAATTACTTTCTTAGTTTCTACTTTTCATTAAGGATTTAAATTGCATATGTTTTTTTTGCACGTAGATTAATTAAAATCACATTGTGATATCACTTTTCTAAATTAGTTTTTAAAATATCTTTTTAAATATTTATTTATTTTGTATTTAATTTTTGATAGTTTAATTTTTTTACACATGCATAAAATCAACTAATTTGATGATGTAACAATCTTTTGAGATAAGTTTCTAAAATATCGATAAAAATAACAATTTAACGTGATTTGATTGGATTCATGTGTAAAAACCGTTTGTCACTGCAAATATATTATTCTTTCTTATTTGTTGTTTGAAGACTAGACTATCAATTAAACTATCATTATCTCTTCGGTGTTACTATATGAAATTTGTCAATTTAAAAAGATCCTCTAAGAAAATGTTAAAGATTAAATTGACGGATATTAAAAAAATAATAATAATAAGATTCAACTCATTTAACATGATATTATAGACAGATTAATGATATATAATAATGTGGGGATTGAAACCAAGGTTCATGCTAAGCGTGAGGTTAAATATCGAAGTTATACTGAAGACACGTATTAATTGTTAAGGTTTTTGAACTTTTAAATGTAATTTTTCGGTGTTAAAATATAAACAAAAATTGGTTAACAAAATTCAATGTATTTAATTTAAAATTTATACTACATACATTAACATGTTGATCCATTTTTTTAATTACATTTTAGATGGATGGATGGAGTATGAATTATATAAGCTTGAAGACCTCAAGTCCTCAATCTCGTGAGCTAAATTTTGGAGTTGATATTAAGTTCATTTAACAGTATTACTTGAGAATATAGATGTTTTATTTCGAATTTGTCTAGCTCACAATCAAATATTTATCTTTGATTAATATGTACTCCCTCCGTCCCAAATTATAAGCAAAAAAAACTCATTTTCTTTGTCCCAAATTATAAGCAAAAAAGACCAACAATTATCTTTTCCAAAGGAAAATTAAATGCAAAGTGCATTCAATTTGCTATCTCTTTTATTTTCTCAATAACCAACAACCAATGAAAATTGTTTTTACATCTCCCTATAAAACTTATTTCAAAAATAACACAAAAAACTATGTTACAAACTACTATGTTTTAGTTTTCTTAATAAGTGTGATTTTTTTTTTTTTTGCTTATAATATGAGACGGATGGAGTATCTTGTGAGTACTGTGAAGAAATTAATGGATATTCTATCTGTGTAATGTATCTATCTAATATGTTTTAAAAAGATGAGTTGTTGCCGTCAGGCATGATTCTAAAAAACAAAAACAAGTTGCTATGTGTTAGTGGCACAAAAAAAAGATTTTAATGAATGGCAATCTGGTTTATGATGTTTAATTGGGTTCGTTGATGTCTTTTGTTGGTTAATCAAATAGAGATTTCAAAGAGAATTTAATCAGGAGGAAAGAAAACTATATATTATAAATATAAAAATAGTTTGTTTCATTTTCATTATTATTATGTGATACTTTTTTAATAATTGTGAGTGGGCAGAGAGGTAGGTCGGTGGTCGGTGGATAGATACCGTTAGCAATTGACTTTCCCTCCACGCAATTACGATAGGACAATATTTCCAATTTTATCCTTCAAATACATTTGTTGTCATGTGCATATTAAGGGGTTTTATGAAATATGGTAATATCAATGGCCCATGGTCTAAAGTTGTTGCCCGACTAATCATATTAATGGACGGTTTAATTTCCTATTAGCAGAGTAGTGTGTGTTTGCTCTTTAATTATTCATTCGCAAATTTTTTTATTTAAAATGAATTTTTGTTTCATTATACTATTCTTCTACTAGCGAAAAACGGGACTTCGTGTCAGTATTTCCGTTTTTTTATTGTGGTAATGTTTGAAAATTATAAACGGTATTTTTTTTATGAAATTTTAGTTTTGATTAAAAATAAAAATATAAATGTTGTTGTTCTTTTTAATGACATAACAACAATCTTTATTATAGAAAAAGTTGTTTAAGGGTATAATTGTGATAATGAAAAAAGAGTATAAATATGTTCATCTAGTTTGTTATATTTTTTAAATGATAAAGGAAAAAAAAACATATATATATATATATATATATATATATATATATATATATATGTATTCTTATTGTGTTTGTTACATTTGTTATAATATTTAAATTTATTCTTATCTATTTGTTGCATGTATTACTTGTATTTAAAATTATGGGTATTTTTGGAAAAAAATTCCAACTCAAAAGTGTGTTGAAATGGATAATTTCTTCCTAATTGTAACAAGAAAAATAATCCTGGTCCTAATCAACTATATTTCATGCATATTAAAACATAACTTTCACGATTAATATTTAATATTTTTAATTATTTATAATAAAAAATTATAAAAACAAAAAACTTGATATTTTAAAAGTATTTATTGAAATAAATATATGTTAATAGCTGTATTTATATACTAGTTAGAGAATATGGTCCAACTAAGTTACGTGTATATTGTAAAAATGTGATATGTATTTAGGAATGTTGAGAACAATTTTTAAGGGAATTGAAAAGCAACTTATTCCCCGTGAGTTTACCTCAATTGGTAGGGACAATGCATATTATATATAGGGGTCGGGGTTCGAACCTCGAACACCCCACTTATCCACAATTAAATTGTGTGAGCTCTAACTATTAGACTACTTAACAAAAAAAAAAGCAACTTATTAGTGTAAAATGGAAATATGTTCGATCGAGTTAAGCTTTGTAAGAATTAAATTGATTGTTAAAAAATTTAAGCTAATTGAACCTTGTCCATTAGGTGTCATATTAAGTCGGAGTTTGACTTTGTTGAAACTCTAGTATAATGTGTTGTTTACTTAAAAACTGATGTCATATTGACATATTTAAATAAGTGATTTGATATTTATTTAAATAGATTAATGATGTAATTGATTAATATGTTCTTGTTCCATTTATTTAGCATGATATTTTAAAGAATATTTTAGTACTAGTTTATAATAATATATTTAAATATAAAAAAAATGGTATAATGTAATAATAATTAGATTAAAAATCTCATTAATATATTTTTAAGTACAAATGATAAGGCCTAAGACACTTTTTCTATGATAACCAACGAAACGCTTTTTCTATCCTTAAAAAAAAACGCTTTTTATGGTCTCTTTTTTATAAATTTAGATTTCTCTATGCCTAAATTTCCCTGCCCTAAATTTTCTATCAAACAATGAAAAATGAAAAGCAACCTGTGACTCAGTTTGCCTCCTCATACGATTTGCCGTAGTTAGTTTGTGTAGTGACTCATCGGGATTTTAAATTCTCCAAAGCTAAATTTAAATAACTATTCCACCACCGAATAAAACGTAAAAAAATGATCCTTGAACACACAATTTAACATCAACACTTTATTGTTCGGCAAAGACAACTCAATTGATAGCAATAAGAGCATTTAAGAGGTCCCTTCAAAAAAAAAAAGAGCATTTAAGAGGTAGCACCAAGAGCATTTAACATGTGTAACTTTTGTCACTAAATTATTTAAAAAAAACAATATTAAACCTTATTTTTATACTGTTTTTGTTTTTATATCTTTATAAAATGTGTGTCTAAATAATATAGCTCTTATAACAAATTATATGCATTTTTCCGTAAAAAAAAAAAATTATATGCATTTTGGTTTGAAATAATTTCATGTATTACTATCATTATTTTAATTTTACTCGTAATTAAAATAATCTGAAAAAAATATAACTACGTGTTCATACAGGTTCAACTAAAAAACTTAAGATGATGCAGCAAATTGCATCCTTACTAACAAGGGTGGAGCCTTGTGCTACTATGAGGTAGCCTTAGCTACTCCATTGCTATTTTTGTTGAATAAGTTAATATTCGCATCTTTTGCTATTTTAATAATATATTTTAGCCACTAATTTTTTTTTAATAAATTGATAGAAATATAAAAATAAAAAATTGATAGAAATACAAAAGTAAAAAAAAAAAAAAAACGTAATTGATAAATACTTGTCTTGCTTTGACACCTTCAGTTTATACAGGAATCACAAGTTATGGGCAATAAAAATTGTTGTAAATTTGAAAATCAAATCACACTAATAAATTTAGATGTGCGAAGTAAGTACAAATGATAGCTCACAATCAAGTAATCCAAGCAATCAACAAGTATTAAAGTGTAAAACAAACCACAATTGAAGCAAGAAGAACAAGATACAAGAGTATATGAACAAACACGCCAAGATTTAGTAACCCATTTCGGCCAACAATGACCTACATTTTGGGAAGAGATAGATCTTTGATCCATTATCAATAGGTTTCTTATAAAGAAATAAAAAAAAGGTTATAAGAAATTAGTTTTCAACAAGTTCTCCAAGAACAACCTAATTTCTATTGATTTCCAATTTCATCTCATGAACAAGAGACCCAATGATTTTCAATCTCCAAAGTGTTTCTTAAGTGTTTCCCATCCATAGAATCTCTCGCAAAAGGAACCAACCATTTCGTAAGAGTCCCTTATTTTGGTTTCACAAGATTAGTCACAAAAAAAATAAGTTGAGAAAAGTGCAAGTTATACATGTCATCATCGTGGCACATGCATTGTGTCCAACCTGTATGCCTTGCGTTGCGTTGCGTGTGTACCTCAGACTATTGTGCGTCTTGGGTAGGCTCCATGGGTAAGGCGTATGAGGCAGTACCAAAATTCACAAAAATGCTCCAAATTGTCAATTGATCCATTTTTACATTCTAACATGAAATTTTAAGGCATCAACAACAATTCTCCACCTTTGCCTTCAAATCTATGATGATGTCAATTTAACCATCAACCATCTTGTTGATTGTCCTTGCATCTAACTGCACATTTTGGGGTCCCACAAAGTTTCACCTTTACCTTTGCAATTCTCGTAATGCCTTCCTCTATATTGAAGATTTTGTGTCCAATTATTTTAGAACTTTTAGACAGCTGTACAAGTTTCATCATAATTCAATGTGATCATTTACATCATTTTGAATATCCACTTGCCTCCAATTACCTTTGACATTTTAGGTAATCCCACAAGTTGCATCATACCTTATTCAACTCTAGAAATGTATTTGATTCTCTTGAACATCTCATTGCTCAGCATAATAACATAGCACACAAGGTACACATAGTTATTTTTCATTTCATTTTTCAACTCTCTAAGCAAGTGGTGATAAAATAAAAAAAAAGAAATGCTTGTAAAAAGCTAAGAGTAACGGTATACTTGAACAACCGAAAGTTGACAACTTTTTGGATAAGTCTCTCTCCATATCACACTCTCATTGTATTTTTACTCTTTCTCTTTCCCTCTCTCACTTTTTATTATCTTTGTTGAAATAAAGGAAAAATAGGGTTGTCCTAAAAGTTATCAATTTTTTATTTTATTGTTCATATATCATTATTTAAATTTAAAGTACAAACAATGACAAAAAAAAAATGAACATCCAATAGTTATGATACTACCAAGTACCATCTGTCAATAAAAAAAAAGTTGTGTTATTTGAACAACCCTTTTTATGACAACTTTTGATACAACAATTAGTTTGTAAAGAAAAAGTGGTATTGACACAAAAATCAAAGCAATAGAGAGAGAAAGTAAAAAGATAAGAGCAAATAGTCACTTTAGTCCCTAACTCTGCACCTCGTTGTCACATAAGTCCCTGACTCAAGATTAAATACAAACAAGTCCCTGACTCTACACTTCCGTTATCACTTTAGTCCCTGTCGTTAAAAAAATATGTTAAGTGATGATGTGGCATGCTGACAAGGAGTATGACGTGTCACAGGGACTAAAGTGAAAGTAAAAAATGGTCACTTTGGTCCCTGAATCGAAAATCAATATCCTCAATTTAATGTTAGATCCCTAACTGTGTATACTTACCGTCAGTTAGGTCCTTGAATCGAAAATCAATATCATCAACTTACTGTTAGGTCCCTGACTGTGTATACTTATTGTCAGTTAGACCCATGACAATAAAAACGAAATTTCACTAAAATCCTCAGCAAATTGTTAGTTTAATATGCTAACAAAGATATGTTATGGATTTATTAGTACAAGAAAATAAAAGAAGTTTTAGGGCAAAATCTCTTCATTTTGTCTTTGAAACTCTATGTTTATCTTAGTTAGTATATATAGAGAACTCATCTTCTGTTTGTAAAGTAATTTGGTTGGTTTTGTAATTACAAGCAAAAGAAAAACATATATGATTTAAGTGTGAACAAGTTCTACACTACATGTTTACTTTTTTTATTTACTATGTTTGAACACTACCTTGTTTATCTATTATATGATGATTTAAGTTATGCTCCTAATCGGAGAACTACATTGTTTATCTATTCTATCATGATTTAAGTTTGTGTGTAGGTTTAGTGAAAAAAATAATTAAGACTACAAATATAAAGTAGAGGTCTTAATCATTTACTAATGCTTATTGGTTGTATTGTAGTAACTGCATTAAAGGTCTTAATAAATTAAGTATATTATAGACAATTCTGACATGTAGATTCAATGTTCATGGTTATAAATAGATGTGTATTGACTTCATGATCATGAGATTGTTGAGATATGAGATATGAGATATTTCTTTTAAAAATATATGTCCATAATTTCATGTGTTATTCTGTTATAGATTTCATGTGTTATTCTCAAGTAGTGAAACTATGTATTCCCTTATATCAGAAATAGTTTTTTTTAGAGTATCTGAACAATATGTCACCACATCTTATTTAATATTTTGTTGAATCATTATGTAATGACTTGTTGAATTATATGCTCAAATATGGTGCAATCTTTTGATTACTATATAGTTGACATTAATGACTTAATAGTTATGTTATGGAAACATTTGTTATTAAACTATGGAATCATTTTTATAAATGTTATAATAATATTTTGTATTTAGCACATACACCTTTAGTGTTGTCAGTAAGTAGCATGTTAAACTAACAACTTGTCAAGGATCTTAGTGAAATTTCGTTTTTACTGTTAGGGACCTAACTGACAGTAAGTATACACAGTCAGAGACCTAACAGTAAGTTGATGATATTGATTTTTGATTCAGGGACCTAACTGACAGTAAGTATACACAGTCAGGGATCTAACAGTAAATTGAGGATATTGATTTTTGATTCAGGGATCAAAGTGATCGTTTTTTACTTTCACTTTAGTTCATGTGACACGTCATACTCCTTGTCAGCGTGTCACATCATCACTTAACAGATTTTTTTAACGGCAGTGACTAAAGTGATAACAGAAGTGTAGAGTCAGGGACTTGTTTATATTTAATCTCAAGTCAGAGACCTATGTGACAGCGAGATGCAAAGTCAAAGACTAAAGTGACTATTTGCTCAAAAAGATAATGTGAGTATGAGAGAAAAAATTGTCACCAAAGTTGTCAAAAATGGTTGTACAAATATTATTTATCTAAAAAAATTACATTCAAGTGCAAATAAAATACTGTATGTTGGTACTCACATCTCGAGCAAAGGACATCTAATAAAAAAAATGAAGAGAACTTTTGATTACCCTCATTTGGTAAAACAATTAGGTGATCACCTTCCGAGAGGAGTACTATAATATTGCTTCATAAGGCAAGAATATCACATCTTAATCTTTGACTAGAGGCATGTTTACTAGACATTTTGTCAAAACCATTGTCGAAAAGGAAATAAAGAGGTCCATAATGCATGTATCTAGGAAATTACCTAGAGGCAACAAGACCCCCAAAAGTTGGAAGAAAATGTAAACGTGTCGGAAAATGTTGGAACTGATTCAACATAAGAGAAAATAATGTGCAAGTAATTTATGCGTATCACTGAATCAGAATTTGCTAGTAGTTTGTAGGACACATAATCTATGGGACTTAATGCGGTTGTTCTATGATTAAAGGAAAAGTCAAATGTTGGTGAAAAATAAGAGTGAAATTTATTTATGAACATTATTGTAGTTGACTTCTATTTCTTAATAAATATGAGTAAAAGCTTCTTCTAATTATTACTCTTCTTTCTGTTCTGAAAATGGATTGTCTATGTAAGAATAGTTTCTTTATAATTGTACTAACGTTTAGATCTGTACTCTATGTCACCACCAAAAAAAAGAATGTGTACTCTTTGATTTGATTAAAATTATATATAGATATTTATACTTTTATATTGTAATAAAATATACTTATATTTTTTAATGACACTACTGATATAACAAACATAAATAAATTTTTTAATTTTTTTAAATGACATCAACAATATAACATTCTTATAAACAAATTTGTTTGATGTCAAAAGTCAAAACCATGTATTTCTTTAAAATAATATATATATATATATATATATATATATATATATATATATATATATATATATGAGAGAGGTTATTTTGACTCCAAGAGTAAGTGTAATAACTTACTCTAAATTTTGACCTTTAATTTCAATTTTGATTAATGGTTTAGATTAATTGATATGGTATGCTTTAATTTCATTTTCTATTGTAGTCAACACTTATTACCACAAAATATTAAAACAATAAATGTCTTTTAATTGTTTGATTTTTCTCTTCTCCCATTGCTTTTTTTGGTCTTAACACAAATTTATTTATTTTTTATGCAAGTATTGTAAATGAATTGGATATAAGAAAAGACCAGGGTTACTTCTTCTATTTTTTTTTCGTGACAGAATAGTACAAAAAAGTGTGTTTATAAAAAATATAAAAACAAATATGCCATTCTCTAAATTTTACAATTGTTTTCTTTAAAAAAAAATATATATGCAATTTTTTTTAGCGTAAAAAAAAAGTAAAGGGAGAAGAAAAAAAAATCAATGGGAGAAGAAAAAAAATTCTTTTTGCGTAAAAAAATATATGCAAGTATTTTCTTATGCAATTTTTTTGAAGGAATAGCAAATTTTTTCTTATGAAAGAATTTTTTCTCTTACCAAATTCTTTTAACGTGAAACCAAAAAACCAATGGGAGAAGAAAAAAATCAAACAATTAAAAAACATTTATTGTTTTGATATTTTGTAGTAATAAGTGTTAACTACAATAGAAAATGGAATTAAAGTATATCATATCAATTAATCTAAATCATTAATCAAAATTGAAATTAAAGGTCAAGATTTGGAGTAAGTTATTACACCAACTCTTGGAGTCAAAATTAACCTCCCTCTTTTAATATATTGGGAGGTTATTTTGACTCCAAGAGTCGGTGTAATAACTTACTCCAAATCTTGACATTTAATTTCAATTTTGATTAATGGTTTAGATTAATTGATATGATATACTTTAATTTCATTTTCTATTGTAGTTAACACTTATTACTACAAAATATCAAAACAATAAATGTTTTTTAATTGTTTTATTTTTTTCTTCTCCTATTGGTTTTTTTGGTTTCACGTCAAAAGAATTTGGTAAGAGAAAAAATTCTTTCATAAGAAAAAATTTGCTATTCCTTCAAAAAAATTGCATAAGAAAATACTTGCATATTTTTTTTTACACAAAAAGAATTTTTTTTCTTCTCCCATTGATTTTTTTTTCTTCTCCCTTTACTTTTTTTTTACGCTAAAAAAAATTACATATATATTTTTTTTAAAGAAAACAATTGTAAAATTTAGAGAATGGCATATTTGTTCTACTACCGTTACTATTTTTTCAAACGATATATTTTATTTAGTTTCTTAATTATAATTCTGATCTTTTCTTATATTTTTTATAAACACACTTTTTTGTACTATTCTTTCACGAAAAAAAATAAAAAAAGTAACCCTGGTCTTTTCTTATATCCAATTCATTTACAATACTTGCATAAAAAATTAAATAAATTTGTGTTAAGACCAAAAAAAAGCAATGGGAGAAGAGAAAAATCAAACAATTAAAAGACATTTATTGCTTTGATATTTTGTGGTAATAAGTGTTGACTACCATAGAAAATGAAATTAAAGTATACCATATCAATTAATTTAAACCATTAATCAAAATTGAAATTAAAGGTCAAGATTTGGAGTAAGTTATTACACTTACTCTTGAAGTCAAAATAACCCCTCTCTCTCTCTCTCTCTCTCTCTCTCTCTCTCTCTCTATATATATATATATATATATATATATATATATATATATATATATATATATATATAGAAGTGGGTTATTTTGACTCCAAGAGTAAGTGTAATAACTTACTCCAAATCTTGACCTTTAATTCCAATTTTGATTAATGGTCTAGATTAATTGATATGGTAAGCTTTAATTTCAGTTTCTATTGTAATCAACATTTATCACTACAAAATATCAAAGCAATAAATGTCTTTTAATTGTTTGATTTTTTTCTTCTTCCATTGTTTTTTTTGGTTTCACGCTAAAAGTATTTTTGAGGGTTCACAACAAAACTTTTTTTGAGGGAAGAACAACAAAACTTAAAAACTCTTTCATGGTAAAAATGTTTATCAGCAAAAAAATATACAAATTTATTTATTTTTTATGTAAGTATTGCAAATGTATTGGATATAAGAAAAGACCGGGGTTACTTTCACTTTTTTTTTCCGTGACAGATTAGTACAAAAATGTGTGTTTACGAAAAATATAAGAAAAGATCAGGATTATAATTAAGAAACCAAATAAAATATATCCTATAAAAATTAGTAACAAGAGTAGAACAAATATGCAATTTTTTTTAGCGTAAAAAAAGTAAAGGAAGAAGAAAAAAAATCAATGGGAGAAGAAAAAAATTTATTTTAGCGTAAAAAAATATATGCAAATTTTTCTTATGTAATTTTTTTTTAAGGAATAGCAAATTTTTTCTTATGCAATTTATTTCAAGGAAAGAATTTTAAGTTTTACTGTTAACCCTCAAAAATAATTTTAGCATGAAACCAAAAAAAAATAATGGGAAAAGAAAAAAATCAAACAATTAAAAGACATTTATTACTTTGATATTTTGTAGGGATAAGTGTTGACTACAATATAAAATGGAATTAAAGCCTACCATATCAATTAATCTAAACCATTAATCAAAATTGAAATCAAAGGTTAAGATTTGGAGTAAGTTATTACTTAGAGTCAAAATAACCCCCCTCATATATATATATATATATATATATATATATATATATATATATATATATATATATATATATAGGGAGGTTATTTTGACTCCAAGAGTAAATTTGTTTACTTACTCCAAATCCTAGCCTTTAATCATATTATCAATTGATGGCTTAGATTGATTAATAATAAATGATATTGTAGACTTTAGTATTCTTCTCTATTAGAGTAAACACTATTACATCAAAATGGCAACAAAATTAATGACTTTTAATGGATTGATTTTTCTATTCTTCTTCCTTATAATTTTCTTTTTTGTAGAGATAAAGAAAAAAAATGGTAAAAGCTTATCAACAAAACTTAAAAACCCTATGATGGCAAAAATGTAGAAAATGTAAAACTGTTAAAAGAATTTCTTATTAACAAACAAGGACAAGAAAAGATAACCATTTTTTTTAAAACAAAGCATGGTAGAAAAGCAATCATCGTAAAATTTTCCATTATCAGTTAAAACTTTCACATAATGAACTATTCAAACTCTTGTACTACTTGTTATGGTTTGAGGAATTTTTTTTAGCTTCATCCCATTTATTTGCGATAAATGACAAAATTCGATAATAGATTAAATTTGATACTGCACAATATAATACGTATGCACAAACTCCAACTTTTAAGTTCACAATCTCTAACAATATTTTTTTTCTTCTTATATGTACAAAAAAGAAAATTAAGGGAGAAGAATAAAAAAACAGAACATTAAAAGTCATTAATTTTGTTGGCATCTTGAGGTAATGAATGTTAACTCCAATAGAGAAGAAAATTAAAGTCTACAATATCACTTATTATTAATCAATCTAAGCCATCAATTGATAATATGATAAAAGGTTAGGATTTAGAGTAAGTAAACAAACTTACTCTTGGAGTCAAAATAACCCCCCTCATATATATATATATATATATATATATATATATATATATATATATATATATATATATATATTCTTGCGAGGGGTAACCTTGGCGCAACTGGTAAAGTTGTTGTATGTGACTGAAAGGTCACGGGTTCAAGTCTTGGAAACAGCCTCTTATGTAAAAACAGGATAAGGCTGCGTACAATACACCAAATAGTGGGACCTCTTTCCGGACCATACGGGAGCTTTAGTGCACCGGGTTGCCCTTTTTATACTATAAATATTTTCTCTTCACTAAATGTTTAACGGTTTAGATGTAACAATTGATATTTTCATGTCAACCTACCAACAATCGTTTTTTAAAAATTATTTCTCAAGACAGTCATTTTGTATAAATTTCAATCGAATGATATTCTGGTCCTTTGACTAAAATGTGTGGTAAAGGAAATTGGGAAATTGTGAGAGTTACGACAAATAGCTACTATTGAAAAATGTCAAATAAACTATGAAGTTTGGATTCTCTAAATATGAAGACGTATCAATATGCTGATACTTCACATATATTTGTAGATACATATTAAAAAATATCAGTAATATTTTCTTAAGAAAATATTACTTCAAATACGTATTGGATACATTATAGATACACATAGAAATGCGTATTCTAAAAAGGATTAAGGTAAAAAAAAAAAAGTGAGACAATGTTGTAAATATAGAAGAAGTAGATGATTCAATTCAATATCTAAATAAATAGAGTTGTTTCTTGATAAATCAAATTTAAAATGTTTGTTTTTGTTGCTCATGATATATGATATGAGAGTGAAGAGACTCAATAAGTCAACATTAAAAACGACCATGCTTTTTTTTTTTTTTCTAGTTATGTTTCTGTCAACAACATAAAAAAACAAATACATTAAACAAATTTTATTTTGAGTTCTTTTAATGACAGTTTTATTGATATCCATATTTAGGTATGAAAATATATTATTACAATTTACGCAAAAACTCAAGTGTTTTAATTATAAAATGGGATGTTTATAATTATATATTAATAAAATATTATCAATGTATTTCTTTTAAGTATTTCACAATTACATACGTTCTATGTAAAAAAATTGTTAGCATATCTTAATTGTATCGTAACCTGAATTTAAAAAAAAGGTTGTGCATACACATACCCATATCATACCCGTACCATGTACTCGAGCTTCTTAGCAAATAATACTCATACTATAACCTATCAAATTATACTCTCTCCGTCCCTATATGTAAGCATCATTTCCTTCTAATAAAAGGGTGCTTACATATAGGGACGGAGGGAGTATCATAAATTCTAAATAACCTATAATCACGAAAAATATGATACTATTACTAACAAATAATTTAAAATACACTACTTGTATGAATCTTGATAAATCCACCAAAAATTTAGAAGTACCTTTTATATGAAATTTACAAGGGCATATGATACCGGAGAACTTTATCAATGTAGAACTTTCAAATACCAAGACAAATACAAGAATTTAAATCTTAGACTTTGTCTTCAGAAACTGAAAATTATCTTGCAAAGTTTTGGACAAATCCGTTAAGCTTCCCTCTATTGCAACCGCAAATAGAATTCATAATGCATCCTAATGGCAAAGTGTGTCTCTCAAAAAAGTCATGGACGACTTCTCCAATGTTTTACTTTTGCTTTTTTTTGTTAGAAAATTTCCAGCACACAATTTACTTCGGCTTCCTCCGCATACCCATCCGCGATTTAGCATATCTAAAATTCTTGTTAAGCAAATATCATACAACGTGAAGTAAAGAAATGCAACCCCGGAAAAACAAATGAAATAAAATAAAACCCAACAAAAAAAGACGCTATGATAGTAGTCAAAGGATACTCTAAACGCATTCCCTCGCCGGCTGGTGAGGAATAAAGAATGGTGCCTTGCAGACTGTTTAAGGCAACAGTTGCACTAGGAATATCCTGCATGCATGGTTAGCAATCAAACTGAGTAAAATATCAAAATCTTATCATGCAAATCAATCATGGCAATCAATAGACCACCACATAATCACTGTTGTTAAAGGGCGGACATGACAGAATGGAGTGGCAGATTTTTGGACAACCGGTGTAGGAAATTTGTGAACGAATGCCCTCAATGGTGTGTTTATATTGCAGATTTTTTGCTTTCCAGCATATTCCGCCATATGCACGTAATTTCATATGCATTTTTTAACATAAACCGAGTTTTTAACATCATTCAGTTTAATGCAATTTTTAACAAAGTTTTTATATTAGAAGTTATTGTCATTGCATGCAGATAGAGAATACCCAGGGAATCCATTTAAAGTTGAAAGTTGAAACAGGAAGTAACATTCAGTGAAATAAACTACTCCTATCTACATAATTGTTAAATGTGTAACACAAAATTAAAAGGCAAAGAAAGAAAAACCTTGAAATCAACAAATGAAACAGGAGCTCCATATGTGCTCTGCATCTTCAGTTTCAGAAATCCAGGGAACCTGATAGAAGATGCAAATATAAGCAAATACAACTTCAGCTTATACAGCTTTTACAAACAATAAAGTACTTCACATGTTTCTTGTACACTGACCTAGAAAATACTTGGATTAGCTCTTGTTCATTACAAGACGGCCCCAAATTAGCTACAAATAAAGTCGCGCATGGGGTGGTATTTGTTGGAATGTAAGGATTGGAACACTTTTTCTGTCAAAAAGAAATTAGAAATGCAACTTTTAAAATGATATACAGTCTCAAATTTGTACGACATGAAGAAAAAAAAAGACATGATTATACACGGTGATTCAAACATTAGAAACATACTGACATAAGCACTGCATAATAATGATTAAACCTACATTTTATTTTATTAATGGCAAATGATTGGTATAGCAGAAGAGAATATTACAATCAGTTGTCCTTAGAGAAGTGCATGGTATCATGTCAATCATAATAATATTAAAAAACGTAATCAATTAACTAAAGAACATGACTCTGAGGTGTAGTCCAGGTATTATTATATGGGCTGGGATGCTGAAGGAGTATCATGAAAGAGGTCCAGGGTTCGATAATTGCTATAAAAAATTCTCCCTCCCCCTAACAAATTAATCACTAACATTTGTTTTAATAAATTAACTAAATAGAATGAGCTTCTGATATATAGATGTTATGATAAACAAATGTGATTCTACTATCTTCTTTACATATATATCATAACATGTGATGGCAAATTTGATATATATGTAGATTAGCGGTTCAACCACACAGGCTTTAATACTGTCTGAAAAAAGGAGCAAATGAGCTTCTGAAACGTTTGTATAGCCCCATGGTAAAGAAGATAGTAGAATCTTATCTTAGGTGATCTGGGTTGAGAATGAGAAGACTTAATAGCTAAAAAGATTTTAGACATAAGTAGAATCTTATCTTCTGAAAAGTTTTTAGCACCGATAAGATAAAAAGATTGAATGGGTGAAAGTTTAATAGCTAAAAACAGAGGAAGAACAAAAAAGAAGGTCAAATCATTGAGAGAGATTTAGACATAAGTGGTTTATCTTTAAACCTCACATAACAAATTGTATGATATCATTTCGTCCATGTAGCTCGAACCCGTCTGGTCGGAAAAGACTTGATGGTGGTGGTTGTTCTATTACAAGTTGTATGAAATAGCTTAAAGTCTACGCCCAAGAGCTTAGCTTGAGTGGCGCCAACTACCAAGTCCTCTTGGAGAATCAATAAATCCCAGAATAGAAGCAATGCCCTATATACCAGCTTACTATCTTCCTCCCCACACCAGAACCTAGTCACCACACCAGGACGTAGACATCATCACATTATGTCCCACACCGATGACCATTTAAATGTCAGGAGCAACATAATCAAAATGGAGATCTAACCAAGGATTGGAGGGGAGATAAAATATGATTGGAACTTTGGAAGATTCTATCCGAAATAAAAAGAAATATATTAGAGTATCACTAACTAGTACGTCTAAAGAGCAACCTAGTGTTACAAAGATCCAACCATGGTGGGGTTTAGGAAAGGGTCAGACTGCACGACTCTACCGCAAGCAGCCTTTCACAAGACCTATATGGTGGGTTTTACAATCCTCTGTACAGTTAGGATCACAAAGGATAGCAAAATTGTAAAATTGTTCAATCCTTTGAGCAAACATGCAATCTTGACAACACTAGATAGCCGTCAAGAAGAGGGTCAGACTGGTGAGATCATTGTGCAAATACTATTAACAGAATACTACTATTATTTGTCTAACAGTGGAAAATGGAGCAAAACGGAATATGACTATAAATAGTTCTCCAAATTATTACCTTCTATTAAAGCGAATATCAATAGAGAATGAAGGAAGGTGGATTTCCATTCCTCATAAAGTTACAAAAACAAAAAGAGAAATGCCATCTGATTTTTAAAAAAAAACTTCTCTCCAATGCAAACAAAAAAGATACGCAAAAACAAGCTCTTGAATTTCTCCACACACAACAAGTGGAGGAGACAAGTTCAAATCAACAGCACTGTGTTTTTTTAGCACCGAAAGATATAACCATTTGAATCCTATAATAATGGAAAAATAAATTTAAGGTGATGCAGAAGTCAAATACATTGAGTGTTTTATATCACCTACCAGATTTAGAAATAGACCGTCATGCATAGCATTCCCGTCAGCAATTCCATGACTATAACCAAAAAGGAAAACAAAAATTAGACAATATAGCATGAAATATAAAGGAAACAGCTACCCCGAAAATTTAATTGATAATTCAAACATATTGGTTATTTTCTTCTAGTGGAGGAAGAGTTCGACAATTGAATCTCGAAATAACTTTGGAAATTGAAAAATGTGCTTTATCTGATCTAGAAGCAATCACTTCCATATAACAAAGCTGTGATTAAGTAGTGCAGATGACCTTTGTGCAGGTGGATAACCAATCATGTTTGTGTTGAAAGCAGGATTACCCATTCCAGGCATGTGAATGCTGCTAACACCTGCTAGTGCCGAAGAGTGCAAAACATGTGTAATGTGAGCTCATATATGAAGTGTCATTTGTGTGATCAATACTTAACTGGTTTCCAAGAAAATATTAGACATTGAACTGAGCGAAATAATAGAATAGTAAAGGGAAAACTTCATACGAGTTGCATGCATAGAGAACATCTATGCATTTATCTAGAATCAGCTTACCAGAATCAGGAGTTGGCCATGATGGTGTGGATCCACGAGCTTTCTTATCTGAGCTAGCTCTCTCATCATCTGTTTGTCAATGAAAATGGCAATCAATCCCACCAAATCTATCTGAGTATCTGGAGGCTCTTGAAAGAAAATGAGATAAAATAATTTTTTGAAGACCTACTACGTGCCCAATTGGATTTGAGGCATTTTATGCAACGCCACTCAATCATGTTGCATGGTAGTCAAGTTATTTGAGTGATATTTTACAATCAACAAAATTCAAAATTGATTATGCTCCGGAAATTTTAGTGAAAACTTAAATGTTAGAATAGAACAAGAGAAAAATGTTTTTGTTCCACACCTTGATTTGATGAGAAGTTAGAAAAGGGAGTTTTAGAATTGAGTTGAAAAATTAAAAGGCAAACCATTTGATGCGAAACTCAATTGAAACTAAAACAACTTCAAAAGCATTTTCATTCTAATTCACCTTTATCAAACATTCATTCAAACTCACTTAATTTTGAGAGGATTGAAACTTTCTAACGTTCACCCAAACCCACAAAACCTATCAATTTTTACACATCAAAAGTAGTTCTAGTCTGAATGGCAAAATAAAAAAATTAAAACACACCTATCCTTGCACGTTTAGCTCTAGAGTTGGATTTAGCCAGATCAATATAAAGCGTGGACCCCTTCTCAAGATCAAAGATCATCCCCTACAAATCACATCAATCAACAAGATCAATGTTAATATAGCAAAACTAAATGACCAATATATTCATGAGTAAACAGTAATTTTGGTCCTTAAATGTGTGAGACAGTATCATTATAGTCTCTCAATGTATCAAAACTTCAAAAACATTCCCGGGTGTGTCATCATCTAATAACTAGTAATTCTAGACCAAACTAACAAACTAAGTAGTAACATAAGACAGTAGGACCACACCGACTAGCAAAAGACACATTTGAGCATATTTTTGTAAATATAGTTTTCTTTTTTAACACGGTGGAAAAAAATGAGGAAAGTGAGAGGAATCTCATTCTCCCTCCAATGTGATTTCCCTGATTAAAAAATTAAACAGATCAAACACAACCACTTATTCTCTTTCTCTGTATTATCGAAACACCACCCCCTATTTTTTTTTAACACAGTGACACTCACCACCATACATATTCATGGACCATAGTCATTGATGCCACATAAAATACGAGCAAATAGTCATTTTGGTCCCTGAATATGTGAAGCGTTGTCACTATAGTCTTGGAATCTATCGAGATTACAAAATCATCCCCAAGTGTGACTTTTGTTAGTTAGTAAGTTATGAACAAATTGCCTAGCAAAAGATACAGTCAAAGGTCAGATTAGCTAATGAAAGTAATATTTGAGAACCAAATTGAATAACGAAAGACACATTCAAGTTATTAGAATTTTCGGGTAGGGCCTCACTCAACCTTACAAATCGTCTTTTAAGGTGAGGATCGCCCTCACTTATAAACACATTGTCTGAGCATATCTCATCCAATGTGGAACTAAGTTTTAACACACACCCCTGATGCCCAAGACGGACATTTGGAGTGTGAGCCGTGACCTGATAGCAGAAACCTGATAGCAAGTGGCCCAACATAACCCAACCCACGTTGTTAGACCATATTGCATCCAATATGGACTATTTTAACGTAAGTAATTTTGAATTTTTGATACATTCAGCTAGTTTTGACAGAGCCTCACACATTGAAAGGACCAAAATAATTGTGTACTCTAAAAAATAAAAATAAAAACACATAATATCCTCACATTAAGGGCATGCAATGCCATGATAGCAGATTGCTGATTCGAGAAAACAGCAAAAGCAAAAGCCTGTAAAAAAAAAACAAAACAATTCAGAAACAAAGCAAAGCAATAATCCACAATAACAAACATGTTTTACGCAATCAAAATTGTACCTGCGAGGAATTGTTTGGACTCCGAAGATGCGAAGACTCATAACCAGGAAATTCACGAAACAGATTATAAATTTCACGAGGCTTAACATCTTCAGGAAGACCAGCGATGAAGAGAGTGCGAACGTCATTGGTTGAAGAAAGCGGAGAAGGAACGTAAGATTCATACACGTGAGGTTGTTGTTGTTGTTGTTGTGGAATGTACTGAGGATGATGAAGATGATGCGGCGGCGGTAGTGGTGCACCCGGAGGCGGCGGTATCACCGGAATTGGTTGATATTGCGGCGGCGGCGGCGGCTGTTGCGGTGGGTAGTATTGATAAGTTAAAAGATTCGGCGGTTGGGTTTGGGAGTAGTACGCTGCCATGTCATCCATTGAAGCTTTGATTTTGCACTTCACTGACAAGCCCTAGAATTTTGATTTTCAGTTTTCGATTTTGATTCTTTTGTAAAAAAAAAATTGAATTGTTTTGTTCGTTATTTTAAATTTTAAATTAATTAATTTTAGGCTTAATTGGTCCTTCCATGTTGACCAACTCACGAAAATGGTCCTGTCTCTTTCAAATCGAACAAAACTGTCATAAACTATGTTTTTGCGGTTTTAGTCCTACCTCCTATTTTCAACTCAAGAAACGCAAAGAAATGACAAGTTTAGACCTACCTCCTATGCTCAACCATGAAATAAATAAAGAATAAAACATGTGGGTAGAAGGAATCTACTCTATTCAACACACTAACAAAAAACCCTAATTTGAAACATATCTTAGAAATTAGGGTTTTTTGCTTAGTGTGTTGAATAAAATGGATTTCATGTACCACATGCTTTATTCTTTGTTTATTTCATGGTTGAGTATAGAGGATATGTCTAAAACTGCTATTTCTCTACGTTTTTAGAATTGAAAATAGGAGGTAGGACTAAAACTGCAAAAAACATATAGTTTAGGGACAATTTTGTTCGATTTGAAAGAGGCAGGACCATTTTCGTGAGCTGGTCAAAATGCGAGGATCAAAAGTGTAATTAAGCCTTAAGATAGTTATTTTTTGTATGGATTGTAGTGGGCCTGGTCAGTAGACTTACAAAGAGTTTGCTTTTCACACCTACTGAGTTTGTTGTTTCACCTCTTAAGGTGTGGGAAATGAAGTGGAATAGTTGATGTATATTACTAAGTATAACACCTTGCACACTATGATTTTTTGTTTTCCAAATATATCTTGCGATTTCAGATATCTCTTTGAGGAGTCTCTTGTTCTCTAAATATATTTGTGATTTCTTTGATAATACTTATGCAACTGAAATCTTTTGATTTTTTCACAAGTTGTGTGAAGTAATTAGTGAACATGATCCCGCATTTTTTTTTAAAAGATGGATATGAAGTTGTTCATAACTCGTTCTATAAATGGATATATATTATCTCATAAAAATATCAGTAATTGAAACTTTAAATATAAAACATTATTATGGTAATTTGTAAAAGAAAATGTGCACAACAAGTAATAAATTATAGAATAGATCAAATTTGAATGATAACTAATTTTTAAGAAATTCACTAATTTTAATATGTTAAGTTTGATGCAATGTTCTTTAAAAAAAAATAGTCAATCTAATGTTGTCAATTTCCGTAATATTGAATTGTTGAATTTCAATCGTTTGTTTATTGTTGATATAATGTTGAATTGGTCTCATGTTATTGATTATGAGTGATGTTGTTGGATAAATTATTGTTTATCGAGCGGTGTTTCTGATTTAGAGATATCCATACATGTCGTTTTGCATCATCGTTGTGTATTTAAATTATGCAGACTGTGTTTTTCTCTGCAACTCACAGTTAACAGCCGCTTTTAGATCGACAATTAACTACCGTTCGGAAGTGAACAATAATTAATCATCGCTAGAGGCATTTTAGTCGGTTCAAGATCCTTGTGGTCAAACCGTAAGTGGCTAAATAGCAATTTTCTTCAACTAATTGACCAACAGTTATTGAGGTGTTCACCTTTGTCCTTAATTCCTTGTTTATATATAGATAAAAATTTAGCAATCTTTTGCTGGTGTTTCTATTCGTATAGTTGATCCTCTTTTTTGAGAAAATCTGTATTGTTGATATGGTTTCTGATAAATGATACAAAATGTCGGTTTGGAACTTCATGGACTCAGGTCCAGGTCCAACATTTGTAATAAACCCATTAAAAAAACTAAAAAATAAGTCCTCGTGACCCACGATTGAATTATTAAATAGCATGGCTCTTTAGATTAACGGTTATAAAACCATTGCACATGTTGCATGCAGAGAATCAAATTTGCTTAATTAAACAACAAATTAAGGAGTGTTTAATTAATTCTTATCACTAAAACACATCTCTAGTAACATTATTACCTACCATAACTCCTCTTATATAAAGAACCCAAATTTACCAGTACTAGTACTAACTGTGACCAGAAAAACCTTTGCAACCTCAAAACTAGAATCACCATCACCATGGAGGATCAAACTGAACCAAAGCTGAAATCAATTTTCTTACCTTTTCTCTCAACAAGTCACATAATTCCATTAGTAGACATGGCAAGACTCTTTGCACTTCATGGTGTAGATGTTACCATAATCTCCACAAAATACAACTCCACCATTTTCCAAAACTCCATTAACCTTGATGCTTCACGTGGTAGATCCATTAGAACACACATCATTGATTTCCCAGCTGAAAAAGTTGGTATTCCAGTAGGTATAGAAGCTTTCAGTGTCAACACACCAAAAGAAATGATCCCAAAAATCTACATGGGACTTTACATTCTTCAACAAGAAATTGAAAACTTGTTTGAAACACTTCAACCTGATTTCATTGTCACTGACATGTTTTTTCCTTGGTCAGCTGATGTTGCTAAGAAACTTGGTATTCCTAGGATCATGTTTCATGGTGCTAGTTACCTTGCTCGTTCTGCTGCACATTCTGTAGAGGTTTATAGACCTCATTTGAAAGCTGAATCAGATACTGATAAATTCGTTATACCGGATTTACCTGATGAATTGGAGATGACAAGATTGCAGTTACCAGAGTGGCTTCGGAGTCCGAATCAGTACGCTCAGTTGATGAAAGTGATTAAAGAATCAGAGAAGAAAAGTTTTGGTTCAGTTTTCAATAGTTTTTATAAGCTTGAAAGTGGTTATTATGATCATTACAAGAAAGTTATGGGAACTAAAAGTTGGGGACTTGGACCTGTTTCTTTATGGGCTAATCAAGATGATTCAGATAAAGCTGCAAGAGGGTATGCTAAGAAAGAAGATAGTGAAAAAGAAGAAGGGTGGTTGAAATGGTTGAATTCAAAACCAGATGGTTCAGTTTTATATGTAAGTTTTGGTAGTATGAATAAATTTCCTTATTCACAGTTAGTTGAAATTGCACATGTACTTGAAGATTCAGGTCATAATTTCATTTGGGTTGTTAGAAAAAATGAAGAAAATGAAGAAGGTGGTGTATTTCTTGAAGAGTTTGAGAAAAAGGTGAAAGAAAGTGGAAAAGGGTATTTAATTTGGGGTTGGGCACCACAGCTTTTGATACTTGAGAATCAAGCAATTGGAGGGTTAGTGAGTCATTGTGGTTGGAACACTGTTGTTGAAAGTGTGAATGTTGGGTTACCAACAGTGACATGGCCTTTATTTGCTGAACATTTTTTCAATGAGAAACTTGTAGTTGATGTGTTGAAAATTGGTGTGCCTGTGGGAGCTAAAGAATGGAGAAATTGGAATGAGTTTGGGAGTGAGGTTGTGAAAAGGGAAGATATTGGGAATGCTATTAGGTTGATGATGGAAGGGGGTGAGGAAGAAATTGCTATGAGGAAAAGAGTTAAGGAGTTGAGTGTTGAAGCAAAGAAAGCTATTCAAGTTGGTGGTTCTTCTTATAATAATATGGTGGAATTGATTCAAGAGCTTAAGTCTATTAAACTTGCTAAGGTTTAAGCTTAGAAGAAGTTGCTACTAGAAATCACTTTTTTGCTTTGTTGAATGTTTGTTTGTCTTTGTTTTGTTGATCCAATGAATGTAGTTTTGTTAAGTGTGAACTGAAATTTTGAGGAAATGTAATGTGTTGTGCAACTTTGAAGAAGGTAATAAATGATGTACTTTTTTGTTTTACAACGTGTGTGTGATAACTCGAATAATGAAAAGGCATACAACAATATTTGCTATATTTAGTAGTATGTCACATGTCATCATCTTCTTTCATTGTAATTTTAGTTCAAAACTCGTTGTATATTTAATTTTACTAAAAGTACAAAAATGGATCTTTTTAGTGTAAAACATCTAATTAAATCCGTTTTTAAATTACCCACGCCATCCGTGCTTGAGTATTTTAATATTAATTTCCTATTTTCTTCCTCAACTATGAGGACTCCTCCGACCCACATATACCATCAAATAGGGCCGTCCATGCATGAATGAGTTTTTTTTTAAAAAAATAAATAAATTAAAATAACAACATTTATTTATTCAAATGGTAAAATACATCGATCGGGAATAAATTAAAAATTGTTAAAACCATAATAGAAGAATTGTGAACAAACTCATAATACATAAGTGAATAACATACAACGACAAATGACATAAATATAACGAAAAAAGTGTATTTAATATTCATGCATTTAAATCTCTAGCATTGAAGACGTCAAAATCATTGATTTAATCTGCATTAAATTGAACAAACATTGCAACAAGGCGAAGAATCAAAATAACATGCTAACAAAACAACAAACACAGTAAACGTTAAAACGCCGAAATTACAAAATAAAAAATATGTAAAAGATACAATTTTTAAACAAAAGAGAAGAAGGAACAATTTATAGAGATGATTCGGGACAAAAATTTATCCTAAACCACCCCTCATAAGTGTAGGAGGGCGGCAAGGTTATTTTCTAATTTGCATGAAGGAGGTTTTTATTGTATACTTATATTTGTATCTATTCACATTGTGTTTTTTTTTACAAAGTTCACTTGTGTCGAAAAAGTGCTATCACATGTTTTCTAACTCTCCGAAAATTCCTCAAAAGAAAAAAAAAATCTCCTTCGAAAAAAAATGTTTTCTAACTCTCCCACTTGAGCCATCGAATCATGCTTATAACTTACACATTGTATTATTTTTAGTCAAAACAAAAATGCTACATTAAACTTTTGTCACTCTTAGTTCATAAAAAAATGCTACATTAATATTCTAGACAGAAACATAATACGTCTTTGTTTCAAAAGAAACCATGGTACCAAAAATTTCTATGAACATTTTATTTTAAGTTTTAAGCTATATTTTTTTGAAATAATAAAAGTTATTACTTTTTTTAGAAGAATAAAAAATACTCATGTAGTCTCAAATATAAGCAAATTAATCTGCTTCATAATCATTTTTTATAATCAAATCATCGCTAGCTAGCTAGACATAATGAGTGATTAAGTTGTATCAGTAAAACATACTAATTATGTCTCTCTCATTTTTGTTTGTTTGACTAAACAGCTTATTTGCAGCTTATGATGATAACCACTTATGTATAAGCTATAAGTTGTTCCCATGAAAAATAAGTAGAAAAAGATTTTGAAAAATGTCATAAGTTGTTTTTATAAGTTCTCCGAAACAAATACTTGCTTGCTAGTCTTTGTGAAGTCAATTTTATTGTGTCTTGAGGACCATTTATTAGTTTGAATGTTATAGTGTTTGAATACCTATAAGCAGTTAGTTGAATACCTAAGCATGAATAATAACTATGATATACTAAGAGAATGGACATGTAATCATATATAGATGTATATTAAGGTTTGTGGATCGCAGAAAATAGTGGTTTGATCAAATTCTACTACACAACAGTGATATAGCACTGAAATAGCCGCTATTTGACAACATTTTGTACCAAAAAGCTTATCGCGGAACAATAGCAATTTGTCATAGCTGCTATTTTATAACATTTCGGGGGTTTGAGCAAATTCTGCTACATACATATTTTTTAATGCTCAAAAGCTCAGCTGAAAAAGGTGCCATTAAGTTGCGTCCTGGACCTTGTGACACTCATACATTGTAAGTTCTTTTCTTTTTTGGTAGTTTTCTAATCTTTCAACATTATGCTGGTTGAATTTTTCTGACTACCTTTACAGTTTTCCAGATAGTCGTAGAGATGATTTGATTGTTGAATTTCAAGATTCCAAAGCAGATCATTTTGGTCCGTGTTCTTGTCCAAGTGGCTGATATATCTGGTGATGGGGTAATATTTTTATTACATTTTTTTCAGGGAGCTATAAATGCCTGTCATGACGAGTGGTGGTGATCATTATGATAGAATTCATGTTTATTCTGAAAACAGACTAATCATGAACGGTGGTGGTGGTCTATTCACCGTGAGCCAGACGAAGAGCTTGTTGGCCATATAAAAATTTGTCTGAACTATTCAAAATTTGCAGATGACTTTAATTGTCTTACGGTTAGTGTCAATGAACATTAAATTGTTTTGCGTTATACTATGCATTTGCAACAGGAGATGTTGTTATCTATGTTTTTTTTCGAGTTTCTAATATATCTTCTTATTTTCTCTTGTAATTACAGAATGACTCGCAGTTGTTTATGACTTGGTTTTAGAGGATGCAATGAAAGTTCAGGATTTTCAGCGAAGGAAACTATCATTACACGGCTACGCTAACAACAGATCGCCTTAAGTTGGTCTATGATCTGTTAGAACCTGTAATCACGAGGAAAAATAGCAATGCTTCTTTGAGCTGCCTGGAGGTATCATCGACATCTCTTTTGTTCAATCAATGTAACTTAGATTGATTAACAGCATCTTCTTTTATAATTTTTTTTGAAGTTATTTCGTGAGATTGACTATGAAATTAATCGAAGTTCTTTTCCTGACAAAAAAAAGTTATGACAAATAGACCCTCTGTACTAGTCAATTTACTACTTTGAGTTGTCATTTGTTTACTTTCAAATAGATTTACTACTTTGGTCATCTAATCAGAATCGACTACTAGGAGAGACCAAGGCTAAAATTGAACAGTTACTTGCACTTACTTTTGAGAACCACGCCTCCCTTGATGAGTCGCCTTCCTCTGGTATTATTGAGGATTTTAGATCAGCATCCGGTCATGCAGCGCCTGCGTTGAAACTTGAATTCTGCCATTGAGCTTTGCAGTCTTCTTCATGATATCTCAACTCCTGATGAGAATTTCTAATTGAATATGCTTTTCGGTTTCATTAACCACTAATATTTTTTCAGGATGCCACTAACAAGAGGGCTACAAGGTACTTGTCTAATACAGATGAATATATTGCACCTGAAGGCTGATTGATGGGATATTAAGAGAATACAGGTTATGCATAATGCATTGTTTGTCATCTAGAATTTTTCTTGTCTGTACTAGATATATTTTCGTTATGTACCACTTTTTATCAGAAAATGTTCATGTCCTTGTAAATATACAAGTGGAACATATCTATTATTGCAAGGTTACCACGACTAAAGTTGAAAATATACAACAATGCAATTGCTATCAGTTTCATCAGAAAGTCGATATCTAATCTGACTGAATGTTCCACCTTTTCATTTGTCTTACAAAAGTAAAGATAAAATAAAAGATTGCATCTGAACTGATAAATAAGAATTGTGAAATCGTAAGGCATTTAAATTTTTTAAGTTGGTCTTTATTTTTTTTTTTGAGGGAGTTGGTCTTTATTTCTGTTTCATGTTTTTGACATTAACCATATCTATTATCTAGAGGCCGTATATGCACGTGATAGCATACATTCTTGATATAGTTACTTATTACATTAGTATGTTTGAAACTTGACCAACAGGAATCATCATTTGAATCACTTTTATCACTTTACTTGTTACATTTCAAACTTATTTTTTCCTTATGTGAAATTGTTACTGTGTTTGTTTGTCAAGCTACAATTATTATTCAATGGTTCTAATATGGCTGGTTCAATATTTTCCACAGCTCTGTAGAGCTGCTACGTCTTTCTGCTTCCATATACAGCACAGATCTTTGCAGAAAATTACAAGCTTTCCTCGAATCTTGTCCACCGTCAGTTTTTTTAACACTTTCGATCAGTGCCATCACCACATGTATAAGAACTGGTTATTGCTACGTCAGATTTTCAAAGAAATTCTTGCATTTGAACATGTCTACAATTTTGATATAAAGAAATACCTATCATAATTTGTCTTGAAAAAATTGCTTTATTAACCTTTCAGCACAAGAAATTTTATGGACTGAGTTTAACTGACTTTGATTTTCTGGAAAATAATGATGACAGGCAATAGTTGATATTGAATTGGCCATTGGGGAAGCTTTACAAAAACAACATGGATGATTAGCTTGTCTTACAGGAAGACCATTTGTGAAATTTGTGGAAGAGGCATATGTGATACCCCACGAGGTTGAATCTCTTTTTTATAACACTTTGCTCAAACAATTAAAAGCATACAATACAACAAAGGCCAACTCTCAATACGTAAAAAAAAAAAAATTAGGAACTTGTCACATTTTGAATTACGAAACGCATAAGTTATTGAATATATACGAGGATGTCGCATGTTACTATGGCCGCATTACTGAAATTTAACGTATTTGAGAAAACAGGGTATAATTTTTTAAGCAAAACTATGCTTCCTTACCTTATCCAAGTTTTAGGTGCTTCTATGGCTCTCCGCCATTAGGAATAGACACCAATACCATTACACAAAATGTTATGGAAAAGGAATCCCATGCTTTAGGAGTCAATAACAAGCATTACATGTTGCACACTTAGCAAGCAACATTTATCGGCAGGAAATACATTTAGCATAATACACCTCATGAATTTTAATGGATAATAATATTCTTAATGCATAGAATCGAAAAAGATCAAGAGATTCAAGAGGTATGAGCTTCCAAATGTTATGAATCGGGAGAAAACTCGCATAATTCCACTCTCTTACATGAATACATGCCACATTCAGATATTAGCATGTATATTTACAAGAGTAGAACTGAAAAACTAACAAAATGAAAAGCCATCCTTGCACTTTAGCGGATAACTAAAATTTTGAACACTCGCCCCAATTCGTTTCTTGGGGGAGGAGTCAACAAGGCCAATTAAGCAGCAGTTGCAGTACTACCACTGAGGCACTGAAGCACATTTTTACAGGAAAATGCTTCATCACCTAAGAAGCAAAATTTCATTGAAAGTTTATCTTGCCATTGAATGTATAAAGTGTCCAACAAACCAATTGACCAAGTACATCTATTGTTGATCTTCACGGAAACAACAAATTCAGAATAGGAAAAAGTTTCAGCGCATCAGTCATAATATCATATAATAGTAAATTATCCATTTCTATAGGAAATGTACCAGTGAAGTATCGCCAACAAGTATTATTCGTTGACTTTCAAATTGTCATATATTAACATGTTATCCAGGCCTGAGTAAATAAAAGAGTCAAAACCAAAAAAGAGTCTGCATGTCATAGCAGTCAACAATCACACAACAATTTTAGCACCGAGCAAGAAATGGTAAACAACAGCTGTCATACTAGGATATTTCCTAAAGCGAGCACATATAGCACTAGATAATAGACGGGTATTGCTTTGCTTGCTGCTTGACTCTTCTTTTATACTCCACAGCATCCTGCAGAAATTATTATTACGTAAGGACACATTTCAGTAATCACAAACAAATACAAGCACACTGGAGGATTGGTTTCATGGTAGGCCCAAATGACCTAAGCCGTGGGGAAAAGTGCTAATTATGGCAGGTTAGCAAAACAATAATTTAAGCACCCTAATCTAAATGGCTATAGTTCTACATTACATGTTGCATATACAACAATTTCTCAGCACCTACTCTTATTGCACCGAGTTAATAAGATAAAATGCCACTTGAAGAGCAAACATATTAACAATTCTTATGGAACAGTGGGCCGTATATCCATTTGAAAAATGAAGGGTTTTTCAGGTTATCTACCTGGATGAATAGATGATATCCTTCTGTTTGGGCAGGGTCAGCAGGGTTTGGCTGATCAAGCAGGTCTTGGATACCCACAAGGATTTGCTTCACTGTTATAGCTGGTCTCCACCCCTAAACATGCAAGAATGATAATGTAAATCCACAGATTCAGAAGCATGTGAAATGACATTATAATAGTTTCAAATGGTTATGCATTCATCAAAAGAATCATACTTACATTATCCTCATTAAGTATAGACAAGCAAACAGTTCCAGATGGATACACATTAGGGTGGAAGAAACCTTGAGGGAATTTACACTTTGGTGGTTTGCTAGGGTAGTCTTCACTGAAGACCATAGTCAGTGGGTAGTAGCCACCTTCCCAATCAGTCTGCGGCAAACGCATGCAAAATAATTACAATGAAATAAATAACAGAGCTCAATGTTGAGCAAGCAGATCATTCATTTGTAAACCTAATACAAGGCATAACCTCAGGTAGCAGAATCTGACATGCATAATAGTAATAATAAGCATAAGCATGAAGTAATTAATAGTGTCCAAACTACTGACCAACCACTCAACATTTACAAACATTACCAAGGCATGAAGCAAGAGAACATTATTTGTTAGCATAAGCTTTCAAGTTAAAAGAGATAGAGGAAGACCTAGGAAAACTATTAGAGAAACCATTAGAAAGGACTTAGAAGTCAATGAGTTGGATCCAAATTTGGTTTATGATAGAACACTATGGCGTAATTTGATCCATGTAGCCGACCCCACTTAGTGGGATAAGGCTTGGTTGTTGTTGTTGTTGTAAGCTTTCAAAGATAACATGTTTGAGTGATTTTCAAGACCTTGTCAGTTAACATCAATTGTAAATATTGATGGTTACGTATTGAACTAATCAGTTAACTCTTAACATACAGGATGATATAATTCCGTTGTACAACACTAGTATCAGAAATAAAGTATGGATACAGGAGAATGGATCAGTGTCAAGAAAGTGATGGCATGAGTTGTTAAATTACTCATTTTAATATTTTCAATCACGAGTTGTTAACCAGGTAGTTAGGTGCTGATGGCTTTTACCGTATGTTAAAATTTTCCCTAATGGGTCTCATAATAGTGGAGTGTGTGATTATTGAAGGATACCGATTCTATTCCGAATCCTTAAGAGAAAAGATATAGGAAATCGGTTGAAAATTTTGCAATGCACCAAGACTGTCATAGGATTCATTTTGTTCTTCAACTTTGGTTTCTTTCAATTCTTACCAGGTTACTGGACTTGATTTCATTGGGCTATGTTATTAATGAATCACCCGACCCCCTTAGAATATTACTAGTATTTGGTCAATCCATCAAACCACAAATCTAAAACTCTTCAGTACAACAACAATAGTCAAGCCTTATTCCATGAAGTGGGGTCGGCTACATTGATCAAATTACGTCATAATGTGTATCATAACCAATCTAAAACTCTTTGGTGGATAAATAAAATTGAAATGCAGTTGAGCCGCTTCTTATTTTACTATCCTTCAGTCAAATGTTTAGTGGACGAATAAATTATTATTTAGAAAACCCGTTCAATCACAGGCAACAAGATAAGCAATAATAACAAAGAGACGTAGAATGGCACTGCAAATGGATGAGCTTATACAAAATAAGTCACAGGGCAAGAGTCAATAAGCAAAACTAATAGCCATAGGAAATAAAAAAATATGCAACGCCTTAGGAGAAAAGTCATTACTTTTTCCAACATACCATGTTAATTGTTAACACGTATTAGTTAAAGTGGGTGTTGTCAATCGCGGTCGCGGAAAATAGCAGTTTGATCAAACTCCGCTATGCAATAGTGCTATAGCGCTGCTATAGGCCACTATTTGTCAACATTTTAGCGACTTTTCCAAATTCCGCTATACCATAGCACTATAGCTGCTATTTTACAACAATGTTCAGGTTATACATATTACATAGGGAATATGCTTGGAGTATTATTCAACTAGACAGGCATGTTCCTTACAATCATAGCATCCTTAAACTACAAATCCTTCAGATTCAGGGCTATTTCATGGCACGCTATCACTAATTCCATTAACAGTGCTAGAAAAACAATTTGTTATCACATGTAAGTCCTAACAATAGCAAAACTCCAACTAGACACTTATGACAATAGATTGTTAACTAAATTACTCTCAAAACAAAATATCAAAAAGTATCATTATCTATGAAGCACAAACACAAACACAAGCCTGACACAACACAAATAATAATTTGAGAAAGTAACATGATTCAATACAATCATAGTACACAGACAAACGTGTCAAGCACATCTGACACACTTTTGCATTCGATTAGAAGTGTCGGTGCTACAGATATTATAATTATGATTAAATGCAAATAATGTATAGGGATATGAAATTACCCCAGCCTTGCCAGGAATAGAGCAATGCCATGCCATCAAATTGATTGTGCCATCAGGATTAGTTTCAGGCTTAGCAACGAAACCCTAAATTGAAATAAAAAAAAATGAATAAAAACATATAAAGTAAATTAATCGATAAAAAAAAGAGAGAGAAATGTAGGAAATTACATGAGGATGATTCTTTCTCCATGATTTTCGTTCCTCAGCAAGACGACCACGAGCAATACCAGACATGTTTGTGTTTGTGTTTGTGTTTGTGTGTTCACTGTTTTGGAATCGAATCGATAAACCCTTTTTTGTTTCTGTGTGAAACTATGTACTTTATATTTTTCTAGAAGCTTCGCTATTAATTTCGTTGTGTATAAATCTTAAGATTTGATTTGATTGATGTGATATATATATTGTTGCGGAAACTACGATTAGTCGTCCCTTCATTTTCTGCATCGCTTCGCTGTATTTGCGTGAGAATCACGCCGACTATGTCCCACACGCCTTTCACGTGACTCTATTCCATATTCCTTTTTTCCCACTAGGAAGAATTTTAGTCAACGAGTGTGAACAAATAACTATAATAATAATTTAATTTATCAAAATTTTAAAATAGTTTATGATTATAGTAATACCAAAGTATTAGGGAAATGTTTACCGATAAAGCAAATATAATAATGGTGTATTGGAAGTTGTACAGTCAACTTTTCAAAAACTTAAAAAAAATGTTATTTTTTAACTTAAAACTTTGCTGTTTTAGTTTTTTAACTAGTATTTGAATACATCGATTAGCATGATCCTATATCAATAAATTAAACAAAGTTTTGTAAACTTTTTTTTTTTTGAATAAGGTAACAATGTTCTCTTTCTATAGATTTGCCTCCATTTCCTCCAACATAAACGACATGTATCAACATATAAGAAATGTTTTTATAAATATATATATATATATATAAGAAATGTTATTTGAACAATTTTTTAATTGTTTGACTATCGTATGTGTATATATTGTATATACTTCCTCCATTTTATAATGAGTGTCACTTTAGTCAAAAAAATTTGTTTCAAAATG
Source organism: Medicago lupulina (assembly GCA_958299785.1). Taxonomy (NCBI): domain Eukaryota; kingdom Viridiplantae; phylum Streptophyta; class Magnoliopsida; order Fabales; family Fabaceae; genus Medicago; species Medicago lupulina. The sequence continues at coordinate 5,489,770 of OY283146.1, read as the reverse complement.
AATGTCACTTTACATTTTCTCTCAACTTTACCCTTAATAAATACTCCAACTTTTCTCTCGCACAATTTTCAATGCAACTTTAAATTTGTCTTTTTCCTGGGCAGTTTAGTAAAAGTTTATGTCTAATCATTATTTCATTGCATTCCTTAATTTGTGTACAATTGGCTAAAACGACATTAAAAACGGGTTAGAAACAGGTTAGAAATGGTTATACAATTTTTCATTTTTTTTCTTTCTTCAAGTCACGCATCAATAGTTAGAAATGGTAAAACGGGTTGACCAACATGTTCTTTAAAAAACAATTTTCTTACTTGACTAGTCGGTAAAAATTGGGTTGTACTTTTTTTTTAGAATAAATGTTTTTTTTTTTTGTTACGATTGATTTAACAGAAAAAATTAAGCACACATTCATGATTCACGCTTATCATTTTGATTTTTCTACCATTTGAAATTAAGAACAATCAAAACATATTTTACATCTATGATTATCAATTACACTTTTAACTAGTACTTGCCGTGCAGAGTAGACCGAATTAATGATTGACTCCAACCTCAAATTGGTCCGCCATGCCCCATTTTTTGCGGGGCGGGTCTTAATTGACTGAGTATACCACTTTACTATATAAATGGTATACTTTCATACAATGTTGAAATACAATGTCAATTTTTAAATGCTCCAATAACACTAGTCAATGTTAATAGTTTTACATCGGATATGAGATGACTTGACAATGTGTTTATAAGTGGGGGCAATCTTCACCTCACAAGCCGATTTTGTGGGGTTTTGCTAGGCTCAACTACCATTTTTAAGATGGCATCAGAGTCTCTTCAAGATCCATTGGGCCACCTACAATCATGTTTCCGCTATCGGGTCATCCACTATTTATGTCCACGAACCAAGCTCAATAGTGTTGACCGTGAGAGGGTATGTTAAGAGTCTCATATCAGATAAGAGATGGTCTGACAATGTGTTTATAAACAGGGACAATCATCACCCTATAAACTGATTTTATTGAGTTGTATTAGACCCAACCATCATTTATGAGATTCAATTATAAACAGGTAAATTGAAAAGGAGGGAAACCTATACACATAACGAAGTAAAGCTAACGTTAAGGCAAAGGCAAGAGCAATGCAAGCAACAACAAAATTTGAAAACAAGGTATGAGGTAGGACCCTTCACCACTATACTTATCTTCTACATCCACCTATTTTGACCATTTAATAACAACTTTTATTTTTATCTTCTTACTTGTAAAAAATAATAGTGAGATAAAAAGAAAAAGAGATGATAAGAACATTTTATGAATAAGAAGGAGAGTTATCTAAAACTTTTTACAAAATAGTTATACAGATATCATATTTTTTTACCCGCAAATAGAGTAAGACGCTTCTAGATATTTTTTCGAGTGTACTTCAATTCTTTTTTTTTTTTTTTAGGGAAGTGTACTTCAATTCTAGCAACCTTAATTGCTAAAGCCAAACGGTCCAATAAAATTTGCACTTTTTTTCTTCTTCAAGTGGCAACAACAAAGCAACAACTCTCTTTTAGTCAACCGTCATATCTTAAAGCATGACATTTCCATCCTCTTATGTTCACTTATTTGCCTCCGTCCGCTATCTTTCTCTGCTTTTTCTTCACTTTACTCTCTTTTTAAAAACAACAATATTCAATTCAAAACTCTCCCATTAAAGTTGGGAAATGACTAGGTATAAAACACCGACACATACAAAGAAACACGACATTAATATTGTTTACATCAATAATAATTTAAGAATTTTTTTTAATTAAATGTGTTGGTATTTTGTTGGTATCAAACACTAATATGTATGGAACATTCAATCAAAAATATCAATGCTGCATAATATATTATGAGCATCCAAGATAAAGCACTACATATAAAGCAATTCAATTAAATAGGAAAAAGAAGACTAAAACCCCACTAAATTCTTTCTATTCTTTTTACCAAATCCACCATCTCCACTTTTTTCTTTGAAAATAAATAATACTAGTCTCATTGGATTCACATTGTTGGAGTATGTGAAGAGAACGAGAAAAGCTAAAGGAATCCAATATTGTACAAGAAAAAAAGAACACCACCCTAGTAATCAATCTCCTTTGAGATGAAAAAGTTGTGCTGGCCTTGAGTAAAAAAGATGCAATTGTACAAGTTGTTAACAGTTAATGGCATGAGAAAGAGTATACTACTTGTGATGAGAAATGAAGACTATTTAATTCAACTCAGTTCAAGAGGATTCTAAGATGAGATTATTAGCTTCCATCATAGAGAGGGAGTGATTGTGGTTGCCTTCATAAGTAACTACCAACATAGATGGATCATCCAAAGCTCTTTCTACATGTTTTCGTGCTGGACAACCTTTAACACTGCTGCACTTGTAATAACCCCTGCAGTAGTAATAATCATTGTTCTCAAATAACTTAGTACTCATTACTACTCAATTCAAAATCAACTTAACTCAATAACACTGCATAATAATGATTTTTTTTTTCTTTCTAAATTAAGTACTCAATCTTAATAGGTGGTCCACCGTGGACCGATAATTAAAAAAATCACTAGACATTATAACGTCTAACAATGTTCGTGTATCTTAAAAGTAAAAGTTTATGGTCTTTCTCATTGTTATGATCGAGATAGTGACCTAATTGGTGTCAGTTCGACCAAAATAATAAAAATTAATTAGTTAAGTTTTAAGGTATATATATTCATTTCTCGTGTTTTTGACGAACTTACATCAATCAAGTCATTGTGTCTGTAGTTAGTACAAGGACAATCTTGAACTTCCACTTCTCGAAGAAAATGTCTATTGTGGTTTAAGTTTCAAACTATTTTCGAATACTGGTTTATGGTAAAGGTAAATTACTAATCAAGATGGTCCACTATGTGCATAAAGAAAAAGGGAAATGATCAAAACTGATTTTTTTTTTTTCTTTCACTATATACTTGAGTCCATTTTTAGAATTGAAGGGTCAGTGAGCAATCTAGGGTAGCACATATAAGAAATTTTTAGTCCTTAAAGTAAGTGATAACTCAATTATAATTTTAATATAAGTTTGCTTAATACTATTAAGCAAATACCTTGGATGAGGTGATCCTTTAATAGGTTTCTGACCATACTTCCTCCAAGAATATTCATCAGTTGGAATATCAGCCAGCTTCAAACTTATTGCAGCTACCCTCACCACTCTTTTCAACCTCATTTTTCTACATTAATAAACAACAAATTAACATAAAGTAATTAACTCAAAAGGAAGAACAAAGAAAAACGATTTTTGAAGAAAACCCAGACATAATCATATACACATACCTCTTCTTTGAACAATGACAGTGGCTAGATGAACTACCACACTTTCCATTACCAAAATTCTCAGAGCTACACTTTCTCTTCAACGAACATGAAGAAACACAAGATTTTCCAAACGAAGAAGAAACCTGAGAGGAATAAGAAAAATCAATGATATTCTTATCAATAACTTCATTGTTGGGGATTAGAGGAGGAATCTGCTGCAACGGAGTAGCATGGTAGACTCTAGTTTCAGAAATGGTAGTAGGAGAAGGTAAAGGTGCTCTTCTGAAACGTGCATGACCAGTTCTTGTTCTATTTTGATTCAAAAGTGAAATAACATTCTTAAACTTCGAAACAGCAACATCAGCTACGGTTTTATAGTCCATGGAATTAGGGTTTGAGTTTGAAGAACATGTTTGTGACGATGATAGTAATTTAATGAGTTTGTCTATGCTTTGTAAACCAGAAGCAGCTTCTTGAACTGCATTCTCTTGGAATTTGTTTGTTAAATTGTTGTTTTTGTGTCCCATCATTAGTTCAACGGCCATAGTACTTACAAAGGAGAAGAAAAAGAATGAAAGGAATAATAAAGGGACGTTGATAAAGAGGGAGGGTCATAGGATAGGGTACCTTTTGGTCAAATGATGCCAAAGAAAGGAAAAAAAAAAAGAATAATGTGATAGTGGATGGTTTGGTCCACTACTAGGTGACTGTGGTGTCACGTTAACTTCTCTCATCTTTCTTACTTTTACCGTCCAAAGAAAAGATGACTAATTGACCGTGAATGTATGTGTATAGTAACCTTCTAAGCATTCTCTTTTGACTATGGTTGTCTTCACTTACTAAAGATTTGATTATTATTTCGGTACAATTAAAATTTATTTATTTTTATTTGGGCTTTACAAGTCATGTCAATGACAAGTAATTTTATTCGAGACGTATCAGACACTAAATATAAAAAACTCTCTTAGTCGAACATTGGTTTTTTGCATGGTCAAAGTCCTATCTCTTTTGATATAGACCCAATATTATTAGCAATTATTTAATTTACACGTGTTTAAGTGTTGGCCATATACGACCTCTAGATCAGTTAGGGCCTTAGTGGCGTAACCAGGACCCTATGTCAGGGGGTGCAGGATTATGACTCAGTTTGGTAAGGTTAGTTTTCAGCTTTATAGCTTATGAGGGAGGGCTTTGACGCAACGGTAAAGTTGTTGTCACGTGACCTCATTAACTTTCTTGCTTCTTTCTCTTTTTCTTGGCAAGAAGCTTTATAGCTTCTGATGTCAATTTTTCTGTGTATGTGGGAGCTTTAATACACCAAACTACCTTTTTTTTATATAGCTTATGACCTTAGACCTATTTAGTGACTTTTTTTTTTCTTACGAGCTCATATCAATTTTTATTAACTTATAACATTTTTATAAGCTATTTAAATCGCGCTGAATTTGTAATTTGCAATATATCATTTTTCTGTTGATTTTATTTTTATTATCTTAATTGAAAAAATTAGAAATTCATTAAAAATATTTTTATGAAATTTCATGTTTTATCAATTAATTCAACTGTACAAATTAAATCTGTTATTGATCATAAACATAATCTAGCAGGAGACAAAGAAAAAGAGAAAAAAGAATAAAAGCAATTAGGATAATAGGAGAATAGCATATTGTAGAATAAATCTGTGTATAGAGTATTCATTAACCAATTTCACAATTTAACCACATCCTCGCGTGAATAATTTGTGTATAAAGTAAAATAAACTTGAAGAGAAAAAGATATATTTGAGAAGGGGGTGCAATACAATAAATACAGGGGGTTCATATTGTATTAAACCGGAATAATTGGTGTAATGTTATAGGTTCAGGGGGTTCACTTGCATACCCTGAAAGCAAGCAAGCAAGAACATGTTGCTTTGATGAAATAGACTCTTATCATGTGTAGTTACTTTCTTTCACAACTGGTAAGTACAAGACAATTGTTTCTATGATACATACTATGAGTTTTATGCAGTGATGAATATCAAACGGTCCTCTTCTTGTTACAATTACTCGTGTTTACTAATGCACATATTAATCAAGAGATCATCTGACCTTAGACTCTGATTGACCAGACCATATAGGTATTTGCACAATTAAGCAAATAGTTAGCTAGTTTACAAGTTATTCTTTTATTTCGTTATGATCAAAACATCAAAATGAATATCCTCCCAAATTTGTAAGAAAATAAAGAAATAAATTACTTACACACAAAACTATAATAACAACCTCCATTCAATAATAGTCAATTATCTTTTCTTTTTACAAACGGAAAAAGTTAATAATTATATCGGGTCCGTTTGAATTGACTAATTTTTTTTCTTATATAAAACAATTTATAAAAATAAATAAGACTTTATGTATTTATTCATAAATTTGTCAAGGTAGTTTATGAAAAAATATATATACAACTTAGGGTAAAAATGATTGTATATCCATATTCAAACATTTGAGGCTTTTATTATTTAATATTTTGGAGTTCTATGTGTTAATTGATACACCATTGGATCACTATTATAAGTAAAAACTCACTTTTTAGATACATTGAATAGGTGGTGTATGAGAATTTTTGCTTATAATAGTGACTCTATGGTGTATACATTTTGATGCTTGTGAATCAATATAAATCTTTGGTGAATGTTAATTTGTACCATGAAGGTCGCATGTTAAGAAAATCATTATAAAAATATACATATTAAAAATTGTACATTCAACTTTAAAGTCAAAATATTATGTTTTCTAATACAAAATGGTCTTATTGAATTATTTAACATGTGTTCTTTGTACACAAGTTAACAAAACTTTTAAGTCTTTTAATTATTGTTTTGAACTGTTAACCGGCTAAGTTGCTTTGACAATTGGTTATATAATTTCTTCAAAAAGACAATTGGTTATTTAATAGGGCTAATCGATTATCAATGTATATGTGTAGTTATATATTATGTTTTTCTTTTGTCCATCAATTAGATCACTATTTAATTAATTAAATTAAGTCAGATTGTGACATAAGTTCTTGTCTGCTATTTTGGGCTTTGCTTTGAATGGGGAATCCATATTTCATCATTAGATGATATGCTAGCTAGCCGACATGCATTGTATATTTACAAGCATGTATTTTCTTGAATCCTGTTCTTTACGTAAACAGTTTCGCTCATTTTCAAAATAAATATCGAAAATATCATGGCGCAAGTTAACTTGTGCAGCGTGAGTTGACTCACGCTAGTGTAAATCTTATTTATTCTTTGCATGAGTTAACTCACGCTAGTGCAAATTTCAGCGTGAGTTAACTCACGTTAGTGTAAATCTCTGCGTGAGTTAACTCACGCAAATTTAACACTAACGTGAGTTAACATGCGTAAGAACATTTTGGTCATTTACTTTAAGAATGAACAAATCCATTTGAATAAAGAACAAAATTCTATTTTCTTTTCTCACCTTTCATGCTTCTCGCACGTACTCTATATTTCCAATTTTGCCTCCATTCATATACATAACCTGAAACAAAAAAACACACAACATGTTATATAAGAGAATAATGATCCAAAATATACCAATATAAAAAGTCTTGACATCCTCCTTCTCCCATCAGTTGCAGGTTTTACCCTAAAATACTTCCACACCCCTCAAAATACGAACTTTGTTACGTTGTGCCATATATGAAAATAAATAAATAAAGTTAAACAAAAACATTTCTTTATTTTTTGAAACAACCAAAAAGGGATGTAGTAATAAAATGAACAATTGAAGTCTCCTTATGCTGAAAGATACATACATTTTATTTCTTCAAAATAACTCAAATGCATGTCATCCAAATCGATTGAAAACAAGAACGAGCCTTTTAGAAACACTCTAAACAATCAAATTGAATAATATGATTAGAAAGATGCACTGAAAGCTCTAAATACATATCTAACCATTGCAAAATCAAAGACCAAATACTCCCAAAAACTGCACACCCCAAAATAAGATGATCGCCACTTTCATATAACATATAAGCCAAAACAGCATCACGAAAACTAGCATATGAATGAAGAACTCCACACCAAAGCAAATTGTCAATTATGGGAATTCAATTACTTGATAACAGCTAAACAAACATAGAGACCTTTAAAGGAATACATTAGTCCAAATAATATCTAAGATGTCTATGTGATAAACGTCACAAACTATATAACCTTCACCTGAATCAAATTTCAATCCCACTTATCGTGCACATCAACGTGTGCATTCCATATTATTTTGACATTTTTTCATCTCTTAAGCAACTACAAAGAGAGCTTAGTTAACAATACAAATTGTCAAAACAACTATCAAAATATATTTTATTTCATTTATTTAGATTCGGTCACCTCGTGAAAAAATAGCTAGCTTCGCCCGTTGTATAAATTCATATTCTTAATGTTTTTTGAAGTACTTAATTACATTTTTTTTTAATTTTCAACTTCGCTAACTCTTTTTAATTTCTTTTTGTAAATCCATGTTTCTAAAGTACTTAATACATATGCACACGAAGTTTGAGTTTAAATTGCATGTATAATATTCAAAAGTTTTCTCTTTCATCAGGAAGGGATCTAGACATTTGGCATATGTGAGGCTAAAATTTTGCAGAAAAAATAATGCAAACTATATTATAGAAATAACATTGTTTGATGCAATACAATTATAATGAAAATTGTCTCATATTCATTTGTTGAAAATAAATTAAAATAACAACATTGTTATCCACAAGAGCAAAGTCAACTTCAAAAACTTATAAATCATAACAAATGTGTTGCACTTATTTGTTTCGCGGGCGAGAGATAAATGTTTTGGTATAATTTTGTGTTTTATTTATAATAACAAAAAAAAAAAATACTCTAGAGAGTGGATGTGAGGTTTTAGCCACACATTGCGTCCTCTCGTGTCTTTGATGATATATTTGAGGCTAGCATATTTTAAATGTTAGATTAGTGTCTTAGTTTGTTTTTTTTCTTTAGACTTTAACCCTCTTTTGTACCAAAAAAAGAACAATGAATTAACTTGTTAACTACGGATTTCTTGCCCCCTTTGCAATCAAGGATTTTACGCATTCACTTAGTTGTAACATTGGTAACTATTCGATCAAGACTATATTCATGTTTGTTCGGTATTTTTATTTATAAAATAAAATTTAAAATATGTAATTTTTAGACCGTTTTATATGAATCTAACGACTACAAATGTTTTGAATGCATATGGGATCCAAATTTGTTAAGTACCATATGCATTAACGTTGGAATGCAGTAATCAAGTGATGAGTCCTCCCTAAAAAAAAAAGTGACGAGACCAGTCATGAACATGTCGTGTTTTATACTTATACTACATCACAAGCTTTTAATTAACATGACTAATTATTTTTTTCTTTCTTTGTTCTAAAGTTAAGTGGTTCTATGCATAACAAAAAGAGCAGCGCTGGCCTCCCATGATTTTGACAGATTATTACTACTCACCAACCACTCAATTTGTTTTTAGTCTTCAAATTTCAAAAGGACCTTGCATGTTTTCGTGAAAACTATGATTACATAGTGAAAAATAGTAATACCATAAATTCTATAATTTTGGTAAAATTTTGTGCTTATTTCAAACGTTTAACACTAGTAATGATAAGTTGGAGCAATTCAGAAGCTAAGAAGACTAAAATAAGTTAGCCACATTCTAAAGGAACTCCATGATCATTTGGTTTGAATCCATTGAGTTTGTAACTGAAGCAACCCACCAACAACTTTTGATGTTGCTACCTAATATATCATACGGTTGGAGTTGGTGTCACAATGTCGTGAAAATTATTGTTGGTCTGTGTTTTCTTATTTCCGCAATTCAACAAAGAGAAAATATCTTGTTATTTGCAGCAATGTGATTCAATATAGTACCAAAAATTGTAGCTGGTGTGAGTTGTGATGCATGAGTAAAACCTGCCATCATGAGACTAAGGGATATATACCAGTATCACTATCATTAAGAATTGACATTCGACATTAAAATTGCTTTAGCAAAAAAGGAAATATAAAGGGTTAAATTTATTTTTGGTCCCTATAAAATTGAGACTTGTTAAGTTTAGTCCTTAGTTAATTTTAGTAGTTCTTTTAATCTATAATTTTTTTTTTTGCACTTAGTATTAGTCCCTACTCAATTCAAATTTGTTTAATCTATGTTTAAACTCTTGAGTTTTTGAACAATTTTTTGCATACGTGTTAAGAACATTACTAAAGGTTCCTCTGTAAAAAATTGTCGCAAAATTTGATTTCTACGTCTAAATTTTGTTATTTTTATCTTTAAATTTTGTCGTCTTAAAAAATTCATATTTAATTCGTTTCATGTTAAAAAAAATTAAATTTTAGTAAATGAACATTTTATAATGTTCTAAACTTGTAAAAAAAAATCTTTTTAAAATTTAAGAGTTTAAGGATAATTAAACAAACTTTGTTTTAGCAGGGATTAAATTTTTAAATAATTTTGTTTATAAGGATTAAAAAAACTATTAAAATTAAATAAAAACTAAGTTTAAAAGTTCTAAATTTTATAAATACCAAAAACATATTTAACTTAGATATAAAATATCATTAAATCATGATGTATACGATGCTTGGAAATGTCACATGTGGAATTCATGAAGTAAGGTAAAACACCGACCTTGATCTTACCTAGAGTCACAATATAATATTGCATGTCACACAAAACTTTGAACGAAAATCAGATGTCTTGGAACTTTTATTTTTATTTTTACATGTCTTGGATTTAAACTCCAATAAATTATTTGTTTTAAAGCATAATTCGGAATTCAAACCTACAATTTTCATCGGACGGTAGAGAATTTTTGTTGCATCAATTTATGATCATAGAGAATTTATTTTCATTAGAGGAGTATGACTAATGTTTAGTACCAGTACATTTGTGTTAAGAATGGATTTTAAAAAAATAAAGATATATGCACCTTTAGGTAAAATAGTTTTAGACTAACATCCAATAAAAATTTATTATTTTACCACACCACACACCATATTTGTAAGGATGTTTAAAATTTGTGGTATATACAAAAGTGGTCTCTATGGTATGTCGGTGTAAAACTATTTTATACTAATATGCCTATTAAACTCTTTTTGGTGATAATCAACCATATAGAAACAAGGTTAATATCCACCTTAATAGGTACGATTTACTACTATTGATTTGTGTGTAGTTTGTGCATAATTATTTGAAACATTTAATCTTTTGGAGAAACATATTCAAAATCTCTTCATTCTCCTAACACAAGACATATATTTAAATATTTAATAATTTATTTAAAATCTAAAGCTAATCAATCCAGCTATGGATTTAATTTGTACGTACTGATAATATTTATTTTTTAAATTTGTATAATATCATATCAATATTGATAGAGATATTTAGAAATTAGCTTGATAAAATGTCATTGTCATTAGATTTGATTTTTTTTTTTTTAGGAAGTCATTAGATTTGATTGAATACATGTATAAAAAATGTTGTACATGAGGAAGTCATTAGATTTGGTTGAATACATGTATAAAAAGCGTTGTACCATTAGTACATATTAGTATAAATTAATTAATCTCTTCGGTTATAGAATTAACATCGTGTAACATAATTGATATATGATTGGGTGTTTTAAGCAAGTGTTCAAAAATTCAATTTCAAGTCCATACATATGGAAGATAAAACGTTGAAAGTTTTTAATTTTTTGGTATTTAATCCGATTATTGTTAAAAGTAAAAAATTATTTTTAAGATTCATTGAATAATTGATGTATGAGGTCTATATCATAGATCAAATACATCAATTTTCAAACTCTTAATTATGGATTCTTGAATTTACCTATAAATGAAAAAATTTCGAGATAGTTTAGATACTTAATCATATGTCCCCGTGAGCTTAACTTAGTTGGTAAGGACAGTCATAATATATACAAGGTACAAGGTTCGAACCCCAAACTCTACAAAAAAAAAACTTACTCATATGTAACTTAATAATATTTATTTATTTATTTGAAATAAAATTTAAGTGATGCAATAAAATATTAAATAATTTCTTATTAAAAAATTAAATAGTTTACCGGTCAATGACCTTGAAAAAATTATTCCAATTATTGAATTGGTCAAATTCATATTTTTAAAAGAAAATATAAAATAGTTACTAAAAATTTATTAAATAGAAGTAAAAAAAAGTAAATTACACTACAAATATCAACAAGTCAAATAGGAAATAGAAGTTTGAACAAAGTCAAATATGAATTAGAAGTTTAAACAAAGTCAAATAGTGGAATATATTAAAAAAAGTCAAAATGTCAAATAGTGTTCAATATTTATACAACAAAGAAATGCAACAGAAATGAATTAGACAATAAACAATGCTATTAGGAAGGACTTTTTTTAACAATAATTAACTGGTTAATGAATTTCATCAAATAACGAATTGATTAGATTAACATATTTTTGGGAGAAAATGTCATATAGGAAGAAGTTTGGCTGTTTTAATAATTTCAAATAGTGTCCAATGCTCATTCATGCAGGAAAAGATGAGCATATCAAAGTAATTGTTTTTTTAAAAAAAAAAAAATATCAAAGTAATTGTTGTAAATGTAGGTTAGGTTTGTGACCAAACAATATTGACAAATATGGAAATCAGAAAGAGACACAACATAATTGCATTAGTTTAGGTATTAACCGCTATATATCTTTACAAGATTTTGACTCTTATTACTCTCCTAATTTTAGAAAAACATTATAATTTACATGAATATCGTGAATTAGGAAAACGAAAAAATAAAAGGAATTTCTCTATTTGTTTTTGACGAAAGAAAAGGTAATTTCCATAATTGTGGAATTAAGTAAAAGTATACGACCAAAGCACAACAATGGCGTGGCACATAAATTACAGCTAGAAAACAAACTGAAAAAAAGAGAAGACAAAACAAAAAGTTGCAATGCTAGGTTTGTCTAATAAAAAGGAAAAAAACAACCAATTAAATTCTCTATCTCTACGCTGTCGCATAGTAAATTATCAATTTTATTTAGAAAAAGAAAATTCAATCATTCATTTCATTTGGTTTATTATATTTTGTTGGGTTGCTTAAAATGTCCAAATAACCCTTTTTACTTACTTTTGAAATTACAGGAAAAGAAAATTCTCCACGATGGAAACAAATAAAAAAATACGATTATTATACCCTTGACCTTCATTGACCTTAGGCTAATCCTCCATTTTTATTTGTTACCTTGCTATCTCTCCTTCTTTGGAGTTGAGATCCTCCCCAAATTAAATGGAGATTGTCTTTATGAAATAAAGATCTAAACACAAGTGGTGGGTTTTATCATTAAATGAGTTTTTTTGGTGGTGTTCGGGATTTGAATCACAGACCTTACATTATTATGTATTGTTGTTGCCAACTGAACTAAGTTCACGAGAACATCATTAAATGAGTTTCACTATCATTAATTATTTTTAATATTTTTTGTGTTTTTATTTCTTTAAGTGGAAAAAAATTGAGAAGAGTTTAAATGGAGATGATAACTCTATTCTCTATTAGCCGTAGAAACGGTAATTACCAAGACTTTAATCTAAATATTTTTCTTTTTCAAATTCATTAAATAAATGTATTTGGTCTCTATTGTAAATCAGATACGTTGATTATCTAATGAATATAAAAAGTAAACTTTATTTACATATAAGATGAGAAAGTATCCTTCCTCTAAAAAAAGATCGGAGAAAGTATCCTTATCTAATTTTTTAACTCAAAGTCCATCTAGACTATTCTAGACAACAAATTCCATGTTTCCCTATTGGAGATAAAGTTGAAACCAAAACAAAAATTTACAAGAATCGATAAGTGACATTTGAACATAAAACCTACGATGAACGCACTCTTCAATTTTTATATTATAAACTTTCATCAAACCCTGAGAGTTATACGCTTATTCAGTCGAAAATAAATGCTTCTTTGACCACAAATTCAAATAAAATGTTCAAACACATTAAAAGTTAAATAGCATTAAATAATATAATTAAATTACTTTTCTTTTAAATTTTTTCACTCGTGTGTGTTGAAATATATTTTATTTCAATTTCTGACCAGTAAGATTTGCTCTAAATAGTATTATAAAATTTTCTCCCTTCCACACATAGTCATGGTCATAACTCTTTCAATTTCTTCATTTTCTTTCAAATTTCAAATAATTAGTCATGAACAGAAAATTAATTAATAAAATAATTAAAAAAACTCACCGGTTTATCCCTTAAACTCAAAGTAATGTTAGATGAATAAATTACAATTTACAACAACACCACCAAACTACAAAAACCAACACCACCATCTTCTTCTCCAACTTGCTTCTTACATTCACACAACAACAACGTAGTTTCTACAAAACGCAAATTCAAACCAAACATAAAATAAAAAACATCACAACTTCAACATTCACAAAACCTTATTATCCACAAACCTTACACACAAACACACAATTTCTGTGTCTAACAAAAAACAAAAAATGAAGCTCTCAACATTACAACAAAGTTACATCAACCGTAGAACAAACAGCTTCAGAGGCTTAGATTCAGATAACGGCGCCGGCACCGTTAAGTCACCGGCAACAATTTTCTGGCTAGTACTTCACGGTGTTTGCTGCTTAATCAGCCTCGTTCTCGGCTTCAGATTTTCTCGTCTTGTTTTCTTCTTCCTCTTTTCAACTTCATCTACTAATATTTACACCGTTCCATTCACCTCCGGCACCGGCGCCGGAATTACTGTTCCGGTGGAAACTCAACAGAATGTTTTAACAAACCGGAGTTCGGTAGTGGCGAGTAGAGTAGTGGTTGGGAGACACGGGATCCGGATTCGGCCATGGCCGCATCCGGATCCTGTGGAAGTAATGAAAGCGCATGGAATAATCTCAAGAGTTCAAAATGAACAGAGATTGTTGTTTGGAGTGAAGAACCCTAGAAAAGTGATTGTTGTTACTCCGACTTATGTGAGGACTTTTCAAGCGATGCATTTGACTGGTGTGATGCATTCTTTGATGCTTGTGCCTTATGATCTGACTTGGATTGTGGTTGAAGCTGGTGGTGTTAGTAATGAGACTGCTTCGATTATTGGAAAATCTGGATTAAGGATTATTCATGTTGGGTTTGATCAGAAAATGCCCAGTTTGTGGGAGGAGAGACATAAAGTTGAATCTTTGATGCGTCTTCATGCTTTGAGGTTAAATTTTCATTCCTTTTAGTTTATGCTTTTACTTGATTTGTTATTATGATTTTAATTATTGTGTTTTCTAGTAGAATCTTTATGGAGTTTCATTCATCAAGTTAGTGTCGCGTTTTTATGGTAATTGTCATGTCGCGATCCCTTATATTGCGGAGAATCATGATTGAATATGCCGAATGTGGTTTGGTGTGTTTTTGGTTCTGTGGTCACAAAAGTTGATTTTGAATGAGTTGATTCTGTGAAGTTGATTTTGGCTAAAAGTGAATTGTTAGATGTGAAGGGATTTTATGTTTGGATGCATTCATGTGAAAAGTTGAATGATAAATATAGGCTGTTTCCCTCAAAAAAAAAAATATAGGCTGCCGTAAATATAAGGTTAAAAAGCTACAAATTCTAGCTTCAAGTCAGAATCGGTGTTTGTTTAGTTTCAATTTTGGAGGGTCAAAGTTGATTCTAGAGGTTGTAAAATTGATTTTTATCATGGTTTGTTGATTTAGCTTGTAGAATGGATTCTACTTGAAGTTAGAATTTGCAGCTTTTGGCTTCTACAATTGATTTTAGCCTTAAATTTATGGTTAAATCCATTTTTACACAAATACATTCAAACATAAATCACTTTACATTCAACTCATTTTTATCCCGAATCAATTTTACAAAATCAATTCTAGATCTCTAGAATTAATTTTGCTTGCTCCAAAAGTGGAATAAAACATATACTGTCGCGGATACATCTTCAATTTTGATACATCTTCAATTTTGATGTCACGATCCAGATTGTTGTCTTGTTGTGAACCTTTTTTGAAACCTTGTAGTGCCTTTGACATAATCACTAAATACAGTGACAATACATGATGCGATGATGCCAACTTTTTGTTTTTTAAAAGAAAAAAGAATTTAGTCAATTTGCTTTTCCCGTTTTTTTTTTATGGTCGTTGTTATTGCATTAAACCTTTTGTTGATTTTTGCTTGTGATGGAACAGGATTGTCAGAAAAGAGAAGCTGGATGGAATTGTGATGTTTGCTGATGATAGTAATATGCATAATATGGAGCTGTTTGATGAAATTCAGAGTGTGAAATGGATCGGTGCTGTTTCGGTTGGAATACTCCTTCATTCTGTTGATGCAGCTGAAATTTCTTCATTGGTTAAAAAAGAAGGAGATGAGGATACCATGCCAATGCCGGTGCAAGGTCCTGCTTGTAATGGCACTGATAAGTTGGTTGGGTGGCACACCTTCAATTCATTACGATATACTGGAAGGCGTGCAGTTTACATTGATGACCGGGCACCTGTGTTGCCGACAAAATTTGAATGGTCTGGGTTTGTGTTGAATTCCAGATTACTTTGGAAGGATGTTGACGATAAGCCAGAGTGGATTAAGGATCTTGATGCATTGGATGGGGATGGTGAGAAGATAGAGAGTCCACTGTCTTTGCTCAAGAGTACCTCTGTGGTAGAACCACTAGGGAGTTGTGGACGCCATGTTTTGCTTTGGTGGTTGCGGGTTGAAGCTCGCACAGACAGCAAATTCCCTGCTCGGTGAGTCCCCACCTCTATATTCTAAACGTTTTCAACGATGCCCCTAATTTTCATTTGCCAAACGATGTCTTATTTCTATGTGTTACTTGTAATTTATAACCAATACAATAGTGTAAAAAACAAACTCTGCCACACCCACCCAAAAGCTCAAAGCCAAAAACTACTCCCTAAAATTTGGATTGTTTGACGAATTTGAATATTTCTGATATTTATTTGTGTTATGTACTGTGCAAACCGAAAGAAAACCTAACAATTACAATTTCTGTGGTTAATGCGAACCTATAATCATGACTTTCAATAGGAATAGCTGCATGCACTGAATACTTGTGCATCGTGTGATGATATAGGATGGTTATTGTTTCCAGCTTAAGTAGTTCTACTTAAGCACCCGCTAAAAGGCCTCAAGTCACACTGACCCATAAGAACATTGCTAAGAAGGCAAACTGTTACAATATTGGAGTAGAAATGTTATAGGCATCATATACTCTTATATTTGTTTACTGTCTAGTGATAATAGCTGGCTTGAAAAAAATTCCGCACAAAGGGAGAAAATGAAAGATTCAATTTATGTGGGCACAAAGCTTCCCTTCCCCTTTATGACTCTTCTTATACAGGCCTACAGGCTGATTGTATAGTAACTGCATGATTTTCTGCAGCCATTAGTCTCTAATTGTATGTCGGGGTAATTCATATAATTGGATATAATGATTGGGTGGGTGATAGGAACTCCAGTAGCACCTAACTCCAGAAAAATAGGATTTGTTAGATCAAAATGTTGGTAAAGGTCTATTTGATCATAGACTTCAGCCAAATCACTTGTTAATGATTTCCCAGGGGTATGTTCCGGCCTTCTGGGTACAACTTGGATTTAGACATTTTTCTCCAAAACAATTAAGAACATAGCAAAGTTTATGTCTGAGAATGAGGGAAGTGGTGCCATGGCCCTACCTCTATGATTGGTGCAATCTCATAATTTGCCATCATGTGTGTTTGGGTGAATGTTGTTAAAATGCGATCATGGAATTTATTTCTAGGTTCTTATAGGTATGGTTTTTGTACTTTAATTTTCGACGGGTCGTCCAAATAGTGCTGGATTATGTAAAATCAAAACTTAGCCTTGTATTTATTTGCATATTTGATATTTGCTGTCTATATCCCTGACTATATGATGCTATTTCACGCAGATGGGTGATTGACCCTCCTTTGGACATCACAGTCCCAGCAAAACGCACTCCATGGCCAGACTCTCCTCCTGAACTCCCATCTAATGAAAACGAAAAAGTGTTCACTGCAGGCACAGAAGAGCATTCGAACACGCACACTACAAAGACTAAAACACCCAGATCCAGACGCAGTAGAAGTAAGAGAAAGCATGACACCAAAGTGATTGGTGTACAGGTCTCTACACATTCTGAACAAACCGAGATATGAATTGGTGCATCTGAGAATTTACTTCCTTGTGTTTATAAGAGAATGCTGGCCTTCTGCGACAAGAATTTGAATTGATTAAAAGGAGAAGCTGATGTCTTCTTGGATACATAATTCTGCGGCGAAGCTTTTTATGGTTGGCCAGCATATGTGCATTCGCGTCTGATTTTCACCCATTTTTTCTTTTACATTTTTTTTCTTCTTATTTTTCTTGGAGGTGCCCTAAATCCGTTCATATGAAAGATTAAAGGGAAAGGTCAACTTAGTTTTGCAACGTTGGTTGTCTTGTGGGAAGCCTGTATTCAATTTTATTCGATGTTTATACATATTCTTCTCTATAGTATTATACAACTCCATTTCATTCTTTCGCATGCAGAATTTGTTAATCACAGACTTATACCGTATTAGAATCCCTAACATATCATTCCCAAGAACTAAGTTCTCAAATACAACTCGACCATGTGACACGATACTAAAACAAAGCTGGAATCTGTACACCTGAATACTTTTTGAAGAGGATCTGTACACCTGAATTGAAGAGTTGATATGCCAAAAATGTCCCAGAGAAATTACACATGCATGAGAAGTCCAGAGAGACTAGGTAACTCAGATTGATTGAAGGAAAATGCCAAAATGGGATTAACCCCACTCTGCATAGTGATGATGCTAATGAGCACTGCAAATGAACTCAGTATCTTTGCTATTAAAGGGAAGTCGGATATTTAATTGTCAGGTGATATAGTTGGAAGTATATAAGAGTCCATTGATGAAGATCAGGAGGGTTTTTTTATGCATTTGTCATAAAATAAAATGAACTAAGATGCTATTTAGCAGCATTGCAACCACTGGAATCTATCATAAGTGGTTGATGCGCAATGTGTTCGAGTATGAATCTTGAGATACCGAGTCGATTCCTACTGAAAAAATAAAAAATAAAAAGCATTGCATGTCAACATTGGCATGAATAGGCCATCTCCAACGTTGTTCCTGACACTGTCCTCAAGGCAAGAAAAACGTGTTTCTTTGTTCTAACCCACCGGAGTGGAATGGCATGGATGTCACTTTAAAGAACTGTTACCACAATAGAACATGTTCTAGCTTCTACAATAAGCAACTATGCATTGCTACAATATGGAATGGCAATCTAAGATCTGTATCCATGTATTCTCATTTAGGAATTGACAATAAGCAACTATGCATTGCTTTGAAGTTATCTATCTATCCCCTCTATCTTTTTTGATCAAGTCTATCCATTCTTTCTATACGGACTATTAAGAAAACATTGTTTGAATATCCATGTTGCTTGGCATCTCTTATCTATCTATCTTTTTACATATAGAAGAAGGCGGATTTTATAGTGCACAAGTTGTATAGGTCTTTCTCTCTCTCAAAAAAAAAAAAAAGTTGTATAGGTCTCGTACCATGCACAATTTTTTTCAATATTTGATCATTAAGTTCCACCATTTTTTTCAATATTTGATCATTAAGTTCCACCATTTTTTTCAATATTTGATCATTAAGTTCCGCCATACGTATTCGTACACCAACGACACCAAATATACTCTCCCTCTCGCCTCGGGTCAAAAACGTCATTCATCTCTCTTTCTCCTTACTACCACCAATCCATACAAAAACCGTTCTGCTAGGCGTATACCCCTAAAACCTTACCCACTCAATCCTATTCATCAAGACCAGCAATCAATTTGAGAAAAAGAAAATACTAGAGCAAGAAATACGAGCCATATGAGACCGACCGGCCCTGACTCACCTACCTAAACTTTTCGTTAACAAAAAAATTAGCAAAGCAACTAGAATAATACGCTCCAATTTTGTAACTTAAAAACTGTGGTTAACAAGAATCTTGATGCATAAATCTTATAGGTATTCGAACCACAAGAAATTAGATACAAAACTAAAAACATAGTATTGGATAGTTGAGCGGCAAAGCGAGAAAACGAAGATATGAGGCAAGGGATGGAGGTGGAGGGAAGGAGTGGCAGAGGATGTCATATTCTGGTGATGTAGGTGAAGATGGAGTTGGGAGGGGTATACACCTACATCACCGAAGATAATCCCATGTAGCAGGCCATGCAATGGATATGTTACATTGTTTTTCTATATAGAATTTGAAAGCTAAAAGATAAATATTAAGTTAGAAAAATAAATTAACTAAAACAAAGTACTTATGTAAAATCCAAAACAAAACAATAAAACTATTTTCAATTTCATCAATTAAAAGGTTAAAGTGCAAGTTGGAATTTAAAGACAAAGGACCTGAGTAGTTTACTGAAATTGAAAACTGCCTGAAAATGACATGCTAGCTGATTCTACAACCTTCCAGGTTCAATGCAAATAACAGAAACAAGAAACAAAGAATCCGTAGAAACCAAAATAGATTACACAGATCTATGCCCTTAAAATCCAAGAAGCATATATAAAATAAAAAACCAGTAGCAGTTCAGCATCACCAAGATAAGAGAAGTTTACTAGTTTTAACATAGAAATAAATTTGGAACAGTTTCTTCCTTTGAGTTTTGATATGTGTACGACATGATGGAACAGCAAGCTAAGCAGTCTCTGTTGCTGGTTGGGTCACCCCAGACTTCACCAACAGCTTAGTCAAGTTCTCTGGGGAGCAAACTTGATACTTGACCTTTCCAGATGGTGCAAGAAAAACCTCTGCAAGTTCAAGCTTATCCGAGGTAAGACTGGTGCTGTCCATAGTTTTGCTCAGAACTTTCAGTGCAAGGTTAACTGCTTCTTCCCTTGTGATATCATCCTTGTAGTCCTGTTTTAGAATTGATTGTGCTGCCTGGTTGTTGGCACCAATAGCACCAGCTTTCCAACCTCCATAGTTTCCACTAGGATCACTCATGTAAAGTTGAAAGCCGAAGTTTTTGTCCCATCCTGCAAACAGGAAAGAGACTCCAAACGGACGGAGACCACCAAATTGTGTGTAACCTTGCTTGGTATCACAAAGAGATTGAACCAATTGTTCAACAGGCATTGGCTCTTGGTAAGCAAATGAGTAACGTTGTGCTTGGATCCTAGCAGTGTTGATCAGGATGTTGGCATCGGACATAATCCCAGCAACAGCACATGCAACATGATCATCAATCTTGTACATTTTCTCAGTTGAAGTTGAGGTTTGCAGAAGCTTGGATGTCACCTTCTTTTCGCCAACCAAAACAACCCCATCCTTCGACAAGATTCCAATGGCAGTACCAGCATTTCCAATAGCCTCCATTGCATACTCCACTTGGTAAAGACGTCCTTCAGGAGAAAAGATTGTTGTACGACTATCATATCTTCGAGACATTTTGATCTGAGACAAAGGCAAAAATAAGGAGAATGAATGAAGTATTTCTTTGATAAATGAAAAGAAACAGAAGATTTTGAAACAACACTTGTAGGAAAAAAAATATAACTGCGAGTAGCTTTTATATAGGATAGTAAATAAATAAATAAACTGAATGCCAACTTTGAGTGATTACTCTTCCTTCATGGAGATTTTGTTTACGTATCAATAGTTACTTTTTTTAATTTCTCCATGAATCTTTTAAAACTTTTCAACCTCTACATAGCTACAAGTTCAATCAAAATAATAAACTTCAAAAAGGAATGAAACAAAGTTGGAAGCTTCAATGAAGCAACCCTGGATACTAATATATACCTCTGAATCCTCCTTATAGTAGTTTTTTTGTCTAAATTATAGATTAAACACCTCTGAAAGAAAAAGTGATAGGTCCGTGACTATGAAGCACATATGCAAACACGGAAACCAGACACGCCAAAACCGATAATAATTTGAGCAAATCACATGATTCAATGGAATCACGGGTCATGTCGGATAACGACATGCTTCCGACACTATGACACACCTAACCCGAGGATTGTCAGTGCTACATAGGTCCATGATCTATGGTCAAAGAATATAGTGCTTCAAAAACCAGGTAGGAAATTGCAAGAATGATAGAATTATATGGCAATAATAACATCAAGACTATAGTTTGAATTTATATTGTAACAACTAACATTATAATCGTACAAACATACATTACCAAAATAAAACAAATTCACTATGCCGTCCACCTAGTAGAGAATATGGCCTTTTCAGGATAAACAACTTAATTTGCCATTTATAGCATAAGCATTTATCATGATAAGCGCTTATGTACAAACTATTTCTATAATGAAAGATAAAATAAAGTTAAATTGTTTTGTATAAGCTATAAGCTGCTTTTATAAGCTACCAAGGACTCCATGGAGAGCTTATAAAAGTAAGCTGAAAACAACTTATGAATATAACATAAGTTATTTTCAGAAGTTCTACCAAACAGTCTCATAGGTTTGTATACCGTTAGATAAGCTCAAATAAACCAATCCAAACAGGCCATATGTAAAATCAATAGCACAAAACAAATAGTTGCAACATTCAGAAGCTGCATACAATACAGGGTTCTGTTCTTCAAAAGTCTCTTAATAAAAACACATTGAAAATCACATGAATTACACAAATCTATGACAAAGCAAAGATTGGGAAAAAGAAACCTCCAAGTAATATACAGCCACGAAATTAGAAAATCCAAATACCATAAACCTAATTTCCGCTAAACCACACTACAAAGTGAAAATCACTTAACAGGGATCGACAATTGAGAAATATTGGGTACATTAATTAATACTAAACCCTAAAAATTTAAAAAATCATCACAGATCTTAATATATGTTTGGGTTTTTACCCTAAGTTATCAATCGCATCGATTTGCGGTCGAGGAAAAGTAAAATTACAAAGATAGAGGTAAACCTGGATGGATTTCTCACTACCGGCGGTTGAGGAGAAACTCCGGTTGCGATTTCCGGTTAGCTTTTTCTTTCTATGGAGAAGCTGAGTTCAGTGCGTCTCCAACTGAGTTATGTGAGTTTTGATGTTTTGGCTTTTTTCTTTCTTTTATAATTATTTGTTAAAATTAAAAATAATAGTTTCTTTTTTTTTATATTTTTGGTAGATGTTAAAATAATTGTTTTATTCACACACAAAAAATTTAGTTTGTATTATATGAATTAAATATATTTTAAATGATATAAATTTTAAGTGTCGTATTTTTTTAATGTTAACATTCTGATCTTAGTAATTCAAAGTTTGGTAATAAGATAAAAGAGGATTGCTATATAGTGCGAGAAATCAATGCACGACCGACACACGAATTATGGGGGTAGTGTTGTTATATTTTCAAAATAAATAAAGTCAAAATGGACTGCAATCCAATTAACATCCTGCGGTGCATATTTGTTCGTTGTTTTTCGTTGGTTGTGTTTTCGCACTATCAAACTTTTTCTAAGATAAATAAAGTTTAGTTCTCATAAACGATTCGTCTTATAAAGGCATTGGTTGTGTATTAAGGGAGAACTGAAAATCTATCTTTGGTCTTGGCAAAACAAATTTATCTTTCAAAAGGGATTTCAACACCATAATGATATGATTTCGTGATTTTCAAGATGGCTAAGGGCATTGATTGTTGCGGTCATAATCTTTTGTCGGGATGACATGGAAAACAAGAGACCATTTATATCGACCGGAGGCATAGTCATCAATCCACTAATATCATCAACCAAATTCAATTTTGAGTATGAGTTTGGATTACATTCAGTGGTTTACTTCTATTCTGACCAATTTTACTTTGTTTTGTGTGTGATTAAGAGACATTAATTTCGTTATAGACGAACATCTGTAAACTAGTATTTGGTAGTTAGGCTCTGATAGCGGTGCACTCTTCTTGTTTCTTTTTTTTTTTTGGTACAAAGTTGTTGTTGTTTTTTTTTTTTTATCTCTTTATTTCCTATTAAATAGTGATTTTGTGGCACACTTTAAACTAATCAATTAAGGTTCTTTTATCAACGTAAAATCGAGCTCAATTTATGTACAGTATGTCGTCTTTAATTAATTTACAAGTATGATATAGATTGTAGTTCAGGGTTCATAGCTTTCATTAAGTTGGAATAATCAATTTCTAACCGTTTATGATAACTTATGAAGACATCAGGTTTGCCAACACCTCCATTCCTCTTAATTAATCACTTTTTTTAAAGAATAATTAATCACATTTGTTAGTGACCCGGCTTATTGTCCGCCTTCCACTCATGTGTAATTTTTTTTATGTATTAATCTCATACAAACCAAAATAAAATTGATAAAAAAATTATAATCCAGACCCATATCATATTTGAATTTGATTCGTGGATTGACCATCAAAAATGAAAAAAATTCTTTTGCCTTTTTTTGGTCATGCTACGGGTAATAATTCAAGAACTTTCGTCAAAATGTTAATGAAAAATGCTCTCTCAAAATAGAGTTAACCTAAAATTTGCTATGTTAATTGTACGTAAAAAATTAACAACGTTGATATTAGGGAAGCATATTTAATGAGAACCTAAATGAAGTTCATGTAAATTTTAAAACTATGAGTTTCGTTCATTTTAATAGACCTTACAAGAGATCTATATAATTTTCTTTTCCTTTCTATATAATTTTCATAGTTTATTTTTCAAAATTATGAAGAACAAAATATAGAATTGACACCCAGCCGCCAAGGTCCACGCGGAGCTCCTGCGACCCCACGACGGTCCCATTGCTCGTAGATTTTCTTGCACCTTGATGAGCACCGGTCCCATTACCGGCTTAAGTGTATAAATTAAACATGCTCCAACTCCAAGTCAGATTCACAAAGTAGATGAAATTTTGATTTCTTTCACGTTTCTCCCACACTTTTGTGCCCATCTGGCTCCACCTTTACTTCCTCCATGCAGCTTAGTTTATTTATTTATTTATTAATACAAAAACAAATGGGACCAAGAGGAGGTAGTCACAATAGAGCTTCTTGGATACCCTACGTGCATTGGATTAAATAGAGCAGATCCTATCCTAATACAAGAAAAGAAATAACAAGAAGAGGGATTTACTGTCTCTACATGATCCCTTGATGTAGCTACAATTATCATACATAATATAATACAATAATTCTATAATAATAATCAGTCAATAAATGACTATTTCTTACCCACGATTTGGTGTGCAAGATAGATCAACCAAGAAAAAGTAATTAAAGCTTTGCTTGTGTGACAAAGAAGTAAAGTTTAAGATGAGAATGTCTCTAATCATACATGTTCAATTAGGAATAGGATTGACTGCAGTCATTAAAATGACACAGTCACACAGTCAAATTAAATACACTCATTTGATCAAAGTGATGGTTCAGATTCATTTTTCCTTAAAATTCACAAAACAGGTTAATGAAAGGGCAAATGCAGAGATATTGTTGGCGCCATTCAAGGCCCTTGAATCACGTTTCTTCACATTCTTTTTTTTTTATTTTTTAGAATCCTTCTGAGATTCAAGTCAAAAATGAACCTCACTCCTTCTACGACGGTTGCTTAAACTCAGAACTAGCCTGTGTTTTTTCTCAGGTTTGTTATGTTTCTCGTGTTTAACGAATTCAATTGGAAAGATTGAGAAACGCACGTTGGAGAAGAGAAAGAGGGAAGTTTGAGAATGAAGTTTTGAACCGCTGAGTTTTTTCTTCTTACTATCCTGTGCTGAGTTTTGAGTGGAAAAAATAAATAAAGTAAATCTGCACCGCTGATTTAATCAGATGACTGTGTGTTGTTTGACTGTGTGACTGCACTATTTTCTTGACCGGTGAGAATCACATCCCGTTCAATTAGGGGAAAAAAAGAAAGAAAAATGATTATCAAATGGTGGTGTATCACTGCTCATTGGATACAACAGGTTTTGACATTTGGGAACATGTTTAGGCCACATTCATCCATCATCTGATACTATACATTATTTAAGCTTTCTTTTCCAAAATAAATGACGTGATGCATAAATATTATTCAAATAATAATAGAAATAAAGTTTTGAATATAATAGCACGCTTAAAAATTGAGAAGTTCCCATGAAACTCCTACTATTTAACTCAAAGGGGTCCCATATGAGCTGCACAATCTCATCAAGTCAATGTCCTTTAAGGCCTTTAATTCAATTCACTAACTATTCAATTCATTTATTTCTGATTGGATCATAACACCTTTCAGAACATTAAGTAACAAGAAACAGAAAATATCAGTTTCCTGAAAGAAAGAAAGAAAGAAATGGTAGCTGTTTTCAACAAAGAGCTCTTGAGCTGGTACCTTATCACCCTTAAACTCAGAGAAACCTTAGAATCAGGGATTCCATCATCGTCTCCGAACTCAGGTACACGATCGATTGAGTTACCTCAGCAGCAAAACCTTGAGCATCAACCTTCAGAGTCATTGCAGGTTCTTCTTACCAATCAAAATGGTGAAAATTTGGAAGAGGAAGCAAGCTCACCAGCATCTGAATGGGTGATTTCCATCAAGGAAAAACTCGAGGAGGCAAATCAAGACGATGTAGTGAGTTCATGGACCAAGCTATCAATCTACAAAATCCCTCATTACCTTCGAGATAGTAGTGGCGACGACAAAGCTTTTGCACCACAGATTGTGTCATTAGGACCATACCATCATGGCAAAAAACGACTTCGACAAATGGAACGCCATAAATGGCGTTCCATTAACCACATCCTTAAGAGGACGAAACATGACATTAGGCTTTATCTGGATGCAATGAAAGAGATGGAAGAAAAAGCAAGATCTTGTTATGAAGGAACGATCGGGTTAAGCAGCAATGAGTTTGTGGAAATGTTGGTCCTTGATGGTTGTTTTGTGATCGAGCTGTTTAGAGGAGCAACAGTAGGGTTTAAGGAACTTGGTTATTCAAGGAACGATCCGGTTTTTGCGATGCGTGGATCAATGCATTCGATTCAAAGAGACATGATTATGCTAGAAAATCAGCTACCTCTTTTCATACTAGATTTGCTTCTGGGAATTCAGCTAGGTAAACCAGATTTGAAAGGACTTGTTGCAAATCTAGCACTCAGATTCTTTGACCCTTTAATGCCAACAGATGAACCATTAACAAAAAGTGATAGAAGTAAACTGGAATCAACATTTAGGAAAAGCACTACCAGTGCCACCTTTGATCCTTTATCCGATCAAGGAGGTCTTCACTGTCTCGATGTATTCAGACGAAGCTTATTGCGCTCAGGACCTCAACCGGCACCTAGAATATGGATCAAACGCAGGTCGAACGCTAATAGAGTTGCAGACAAACGGCGCCAGCAACTGATACATTGTGTCACTGAGCTAAAAGAGGCTGGAATCAAGTTCAAGAAAAGGAAGACCGATCGCTTCTGGGATATTAAATTTAAGGACGGTATTCTGCGTATTCCGAGGCTCTTGATCCATGATGGAACAAAATCTCTGTTTCTAAACCTCATTGCATTTGAGCAGTGTCATCTTGATTGCAGCAATGACATCACATCTTATGTTATCTTCATGGATAACTTGATTAACTCACCAGAAGATGTCGGGTACCTTCATTACCGAGGGATAATCGAACACTGGCTTGGAAGTGATACTGAAGTTGCAGACCTTTTCAACAGGTTATGCCAAGAGGTCGTGTTTGACATCAATAACAGTTACCTTTCTCCATTATCAGAGTCTGTTAATAGATACTACAATCATAGATGGAATACTTGGTGTGCAAGCTTGAGACACAATTACTTCAATAACCCTTGGGCTATTATCTCTTTTGTTGCTGCTGTAGTCTTGTTGCTACTTACTTTTGCACAAACCTACTACAGTGTGTATGGATATTATAGACCAGCACAGTAACTGATTGGTACAAGTATTGCACCTGCAGGGTATTTCATTTCACATTCAGCAATACATTTTTTATCACTTATTCTTTCTTAAGTGTGAGACATTGATGTGTTTATGTAAGCTTCGAGAGTGAAGCCTAGAAATGAGTTTGGAAGGTTGAAGACTTTTGAAGTCTTGTTATTTGGTAATTTATTTTGGCACTTTTGAAGATACTGGCTAGTGGCTACTACTGTAATACAAGTTGTGATGCAAGTGTTTATCAGACGACTTCGGCTTTGTTTCATAACCAGCTTTCTTTTCATTTTCATTTTTTAAGGGTGCATTCATGATTTCATGTCATATTCTACTACTGTAATGCTTCATTTATTATAGATTACGATACACAATGTATTTTGAAGTAGAGTCTACTTAACTTTTAGTATAAAAATGCATTGAAATTTCACCTTTTTTCGATAATGGTTGGTGCAAAACCCTTGGTGCGACATAGTCGCAGGATGAAATTAGAAGGTCAATAAGGCGACAGACATTAAACCAAAGTATAATGAGATGAGATTAATTTTCATACACAGTTTTATATTGTGGACAAAATCACAACCACTAATGTTTGGCTTTAGAAATTTCTATGGTTAAAGTAAAAAAAAAATCAATAATTTGATAGTTATGATTGTTATGATTGATTGATAATATAAAATACTTTTACATAATTTCTTCAAAAAAAAAACTTTTACATAAAAAATGTATACAAATTAAATCCTAATTAGATTCTAATTAGATTGTAAAGTTCTTTTTTATTACGTCTACAAAAATATAAACCAAACAAAAGGCCAAGTACCAGGCATCTCCAAAGTTACAAAAGATTCAAAAGAAAGGATACTTGAACAGGTTAAGAAAAAGAAGATAACTTTCCAAGTGGAGTACACCATATATGTAATTTCTACCGCGTGTGAAGACCACAGCAAAAATTTGCTGAGGAGATGGTATACCAATTACCAAACAGACCCAAGGGTGAAGGGGGAACAAGTACCATCACCAACTGGTTGTATCAAGTGACCGTTAATTAAAATCCAAAATTAAAATTGGCATAGTACAAGTAGTTGGATCTAGTGAATAAGAGAAGCTTCAATATATCAGTCTCAGATGATTGGATATAAAATAAAATTGATAAAATTGATATCAGAAAAAGTGCTAGGCACTGTGAAGAACAAATGAGAGAAATGCCAAGTGAACATAACCTAAGAGATGGATTCCTAAAATCATATCATTAAAAGGAAAGAAAAAAAATGCAATGGAAGAGACACATCAGTGTTAACCCCATCTGCAAATAATGAAAGGGACTTCTGCACAAGTTTTGTAATTTTTTTGTTATTGAACTATGAATTCAGCAATAAGAGTTTGGAATTTGCCGTCCTATATAGAAAGAAAGAAAATAGAAAGAAAGAAAGAAGGAAGGAAAAAAAAAAGTATTTTACAAAAAGGAGATATAAAGAAACAGTTCCCAACATCTCCCCAAAGCCATCGAAAGGCATCCAAATAGTTGCCCAATAGGGAATTGAACATCCAGATGTTCACATATACGCTAGACCTCAGAGCAATCTTAATCAGTCATCACGTCAATAGATTGCTCAAGTTGCTAAAATATAATGTGAAGCTACATGTTTGTGGTTCAGTTTTGACTTAAATGTGCAGCAAAACTGAAAATTTCAATCCACGGGAAGACTTGTGCTTTCTTCTTCTGATGCTCTCTTTTTCTGATAGTGCTAAAAGTAAAATAGACAAAAAAAAGCTTAGTAATAGCAAAAAATATGTAATCCGTATAACAACAATCAACACAATCATTGAATCAATAACCACACAACAATCAAAACAACAATTTTGAATCTAAATTACCTGTTTTCCTAACGTGAACGGTACATATCTGTATTTGATCATATGTGATATCTGTCTCCTCATAGTAAGCGAGAACAGGACCACCCAGTAGAAGAGGAGTATAGGCCAGAAGACTGGAATATCAAACGCACTAAAGAAAGTCATCACAAATGCAATGCAAAACGCCATTGTGATCGAGTACCTGCCCACAAAGGAAAATTGTGCAGCTTCAATAAAAGCAACCTTCTGCAGACCTTACTAAGTGAAAAAGAAACTTCAACAAAACCGAAGAAGACAACATCATCAAGGAAGGCACTTTTTTATGCCTAAAACAACATATCAATGTGGAAGACAAAAACTCTGGTCCTCTTTGGATAAAGAACTTAATTAAACACAATAAACTCTCATCATACATGTGCTTATGTATAAGTTGTTTCATTAACAAAAGATAAAATCAAACTGTTCACATATAAGCTGTATGTTGTTTTCATAAATTATATTGGATAGCTTATGGAAATAAGCTGAAAAAAACTTATAGCCTTATCATAAGTTGTTTCAATAAGCTCTCTGAAACAGTCTCTATGTGTGTTAATGCTGATAGATAAACTCAAATAAACCAACCCAAACAGGGCAATGTGGTTGAGGACTCGGAAACTAATTCAACTCAATAATGATTAATGATAGAAGAATACAATGACAATAAGCTTATACCCGTTGACATACAATGGTAGTTAGCGGATTGCTAACATAACCAACTAACAACTATCTAACAAAATTATACTCCCTCCGTTTCAAAATGAGTGTCATTTTAGCTAATTGCACACAAATTAAGAAATGGAATGAAATAATCATTAGACATAACAATTTTACTAAACTGTCCAAGAAAAATACAAACTTAAATTGCATTGAAAATCGTGCGAGAGAAAAATTGGAGTATTTATTGAGGGTAAAGTTGGGAGAAAAAAATGAAAGTTGTATTAGAAATGTAAAGCTACATCGATTTTGAAACAAATTTTTTTAGCTAAAGTGACACTTATTTTGAAACGAAGAGAGTAATTAACTTAACTCCGTAATTCAACAATAGCTTCGTGCAATGAAGTGCACTACACGAGTATTGTTTTTGATACATCGACAAAGATCATAAGAAACTAACAGCAAAACATTCTGCTCACCGAAATTGTTTTTTGGAACTGATAATTGTCACATAGAGCGTTTTAAATGAATGTCCGCATCCACAATCTAGCTTGCAATATCAAGGTTTTAGCGACGATTACGACAACATCAAGTATCAACCACATTTAACAATAATTATGCACAATATCATCGAGGATCGTAACGCAACTACAACATCACACGAGAACAAAGTGTGTGTAAACTGACGGCGTAATTGATTGACAGAGTAAAAACTCAAAACTCTTAACACTGACAGTGTATATGAATTAAATCCTATACCAAAATCAATCAATTAAACGATAATTGATAATCAAATTGAAGTATTACCAGAACTTGAACTCGGGGAGGCGGCGAACGAAAGGACGGAATTCATCGGAAGCTCTAATGGGGAGAGTAGGACCGTCAGCGG
Organism: Medicago lupulina; assembly: GCA_958299785.1. NCBI lineage: Eukaryota > Viridiplantae > Streptophyta > Magnoliopsida > Fabales > Fabaceae > Medicago > Medicago lupulina. The sequence continues at coordinate 5,459,038 of OY283146.1, read as the reverse complement.
CGTCGGCGATGGCGGGATCAACCTGAGGGGAGAGGAAACCGATGAGGAGATTGAGGATGTAAATGCCAAGACCGTACGTAACGACATAGAAGCCTTCTATGAAGTAGACGCGGAGGATGTAGAAGAAAGCGACGACCGAAAACCCTATCCATCGCGGTAGCACGTGCGGGGTTGTTTTGTCTAGCACGTGTTGATACTGTTGCCATATCGCTTGTTTCAATTGTAGTATTGCGGTTTCCGCCGGGGAAACCTCTTCGGTGCCGGTGCCGGCGTCGGCTGCTGGTGCTGCCGGCTCCATCAGGCGCGAATTGGATTGGATCGGATGTAACGTGCTGGACTAGATGCAGAAGGTATTTGTTAGGAATTTAGAAATTAGAAATTACTTGTGGATCTTACAAAGAGTGTATGCAATTTCAGTCAGAAATCTCTGGGAATCATCTCATGTTTTTTACTTCTACTAATTTTCTCATTTTTTTCATTCCCTGCTTAACTATTCTAATACTTTTTTAGATGGCTAACTATTTTAATGGTTAAGGATGTTTGCATTGAATTCAACAATATTTTGTCTTTTAAAAATTTAAATTTATTATTTTTCATCATTTTTCAATACAATATTTCTATTTTTATCCTAACATTTTCATATTATTTTACTTAATTTAGTTTTTTTTAAACATTAATTAATTATTATTATTATTCCATCAAGAGTTTAAATACACCGTAGAGTTCTTTTTTATTTATTTAAAGCTTGATTGAAACAACAAACAAAATTATTGTTTCAAGCAGTATAGACTTTTGCTAAAATAAAATAAAATTGATCGTACGTTTTGGATACACTAATAAAAAAAAAAATAAACAAAAGAGGAAAGCAGTTAGCTCTCACCCTCAAAATATATTAACCAAAAAAGATTGATACGAAAAGAAAAAGGGAGACTATACCAAAACCTTGTCAAGAGTGATTAAACCTAAAATTAGGCCACCCAAGCCTATTTTTAATATAATCACTTCTGATTTGTATAGGCAAAGAGTAGTAATATACAAAAGTGTTAAGAGTTAATCCTATATTAGCAAAAGTATCCGCACAAGCGTTGTCTTCCCTATAAATATGAGATATAATGAAATTCATATTTGAGACTGTTTTGAGACAGTTGGACCACCTGTTCCTTAGTTGCCAAGGAACAATGTCTTGGTTACTGAAAGTTTGGACAACCAGTTTTGAATCAGTCTCTAACCAAAAGCTATTCCAATTTTTAGACTTAGCAAATTCAATAGACCTCATGGCTCCACTAAGCTCAGCAAAAAGAGAATTACCAAAATTTAAGCCTTCAGCAAAGGCCCCCATGAACTGGCCAAACTTGTTTCTAAAAATAACACCACAAGAAGCCTTACCTGATGCAAAGGCGCCATCACAGTTCCCCTTTATCCAACCAGGCAAAGGAGGGCACCAAAGAACCTCTTTAACTAGAAGCAACCTTGAAGGGTTAATTGAGACATTAAAAGCCTTAAGGATAGAGAATTCCTTGATATTGGAACTAGCAGGCAGATTTGAATTACTAGCAGATAGAGAAACATTGGCAATTATATGAGAAATGGCACTTTTCCAGTGAAACTTCTTGTTTTGGAATCTCGGCAAATTCCTAGCTTGCCAAATAGCAGAGAAAATATTTATAGCAGCAGAAGTAATGGAAAGACTACATTGAGGGGACCAACCTGAAACCCTAAGACTCCAAATTTCCTCAAAAGTTAAGAAATGGAGGGGTTGACTAAGAATTGAGGCCAGCCAACACCAAAGATGGACAACATAAGAACATTCAAAGAATAGGTGGAAGGCAGTTTCCTCAGTAGCCATGCACAAGGTACAAGCAGAAGGCAAGGCACAACCTTTTTCTCTAAGTTTCTCATCAACAAGAACTTTATCATTCATAACCCTCCAAACCAACAAAGATTTTGAAGGGGGGATGTTGGGGGACCAAACACACCTTGCCCACTGCAAACACTGAGAGGGAGTATCTATGAAGATGTAAGCATCTTTAAAGGATAACTTACCATTAGAAGATTCCGACCAAACAAGCTCGTCTTCTATGTCTTCCTCTGGAATGGTAACCTGTTGAACAAGGTTCCAAATATGAGGGAACTGGAACGCAAAATCAGTGGGGAGGTTCCATCTATGATCTATAATATAGTCCCTAACAAGAATGCTATCATCCACAACCTTATCGTCATTCAGAAATAAATTAAAAGGAGGACCACACCACTTATCAGACCAGAAATGAATATTCCCACCATTCCCTAATAGCCATGTTGAGTGATCCAAAATGACAGTGTATGCAACTTTGATACTAGACTAGATTGAAGAAGAAATATGATGAGAAATTACCTTCCTATTTCTCATTACTCTACTAAGAATCAATTCAGACCAATCTTCTTTTTTATGTAGCAAGTCCCAACAAAGTTTGAGATTGGCAGCCTGATTTAATTTTTTTAAAGATCTGATGCCTAAGCCTCCTTGTTCAGTTGGTTTGCATAACTTTTTCCAAGCTACTGTAACAAGTTTTTTTTTAGTTATATTCCCACTCCAGATGAAGTTCCTGATAGATGCTTCCAAGTCTTTGATCAAAGAAACTGGCCAATCATAAATTGAAATTGAGTGAACTAGCATGTTTTGGATAACAGACTTCACCAAAATATACATGTTTAATAAAGACTATAATTCTTTTTTTAGGATAGACTAAAAAAATTTATTGATCAAAATAATAAAGGTTGTAAAATTTTATATAATTATTTAAAATTAATTAATTTGATTGATTATCATTTCTTTTCTTTTTTTTTTCTTCAAAAAATGATAAGATAAAATAGATAAATAAAAGATAGTTATTAAGAGGTAAGATTCTTGAAATAAAAAAGAAAAGAATAAATAAATATGTGAGACGAAGACATTATGCACAAGATTAGACGATGATAATAAATCTTAGCTATATGAATTTTTATAATATGTAAAGTTTCAATCAAATTCTATGAATTTTGTTAGGCATGACCCGGTCACCCTATGCGGCTGGCGTTGCACAAGATTAGTTTACATGATTACTCGTTAGAGTAGGGGTTGTGAGAGAGCAAAACATACCACCCTGTCATAGCAGCGAGTCTGTTTATAGTCCGACTGTTGTAGTTTTGAAGGTTGAAACAACCAATCGAGAATAACATTTGTGACAAAACTTCTTTCAAAACTATAATTATCAATTTCAATGGACGTCATAACATCAATAAGTTAAAAGCAAAAGAACACAAAGAGTAAAACAACTCAAGGCTATAACATTTGAATCTCTTCTAACTTAATCAAGATTTGAATTTGAATCTGAACTTGAACGTACATGAACACTAAAACTCTTAAAAAAGTTTACGTGTGAATGATAATATGTTTGAAAACATATGATTTACAAATAAATTGAAAAAGGTAAAAGAATTTTTTTCTCTTTAAAGAAAATGATTTTTTTATTGGTTTATTCTATAGGTGAAAATTGTGTTTATTCGAGTGAGTTCGACACTAAATATGAATACCTTTTATAGTAGAATTAAAACATTGATTAACTATATACTTTATCCATTTCAAAATACATATCACATTTTTACGATGTGCATTATTCATATCATTTATTTTGACAATATTTTGTAGTTAATATACAAATACAAATAAAAAAAAATCTAATATTTTAAATTTTAAGAAATTAATTTACTGAATTTGAGCTAACTTTTTCGCATGTCCTAATTTTTAGCTGAATGGATAAAGTGATGGATTATGAAACAAGTAAGCTGTAAGCATATGAATCTTGTTTCTTTCATTTTCTAAAATGGCAAGCACTCTGTTCCATGCTATATAATATTTCCGTGCCGGTGACTGAAGCTACATTGATCCAAATCCTAAACTCTGCAAATCTCACACGCTTTCCTTTCCCTTCAAAAAAACCGTTATTCCCTCCGAAACAGATCGGAAAATTAGTTACACCTCACCGTCGCCGGTAAGCGATCCACTTCTCTTTCGTTTTACATTTCCTGTATCAACGGTGCGATCATGCTTCTTCTGCATTGTTTACAAATCACCTCAATCTGTTGCATCAATGAAACCTCGATTTTCAGATCTCTCTGTTTACATTTTCAATGCTGATTTGTTTCTGTTTTAATTTGATTCATTTCGTAATCGAGTTAATTCATGAGATAAGTTTATGTAAAAGTACTTATAATAGTGTATATCGTATGAATTTTTATGTATAAACGATTTCTATAAAAAAGCTTAAAATAAAACGAAACTGTTTTCAAATAAGCTATAAGCTGTGTTTGGAAGCTATTCTGGAGAGCTTACGAAAATAAAACTGTTTTCAACTTATGGACATGTTATAAGTGTTTATCTAAGCTCTTACAAGCAATTTCGGATGTACTTATGCTAGTAGATAAGTTTAAATAAGTCAATCAAGATACACTCATAGTATGTATAAAAGTAACCTCAATTTTGAGATCTCTCTGTTTACATTTCTAACGCTGTGTTTACACTGTTTCAATTTAATTCAGTTCATAATCGAGTTGTTTCATGAGATAATGGTTCCATTTTGATATCAATTAGCTTATTCTATAAATGTTTTCATGTTTACAAACTAGGTGCTTTTTCAGTATCATATTATTACCGGTTTCATTTAGACTTTGTTTGGATCGACAACTTAATTAAGCACTTATAGCATAAGTGTTTATCGTATAAGTGTTTATGTATAAACTACGAGCCTGTTTGGATCGACTTATTTGAGCCTATCTACTGTGAGATTGTTCATAAGTTGTTTTAACTTAATTTCATAAGTTCTCCTAGATAGCTTATGAAAAAAACTTATACCACATACAAAAACATTTTAGTTTTATTTTATATTCCTATAGGAATAGCTTATGTAAGCCTATACATAAGCATTTGTGCTATAAGCTGTTTAGGAAAGCTCATTGAAATAAGCTGTTTTCAGCTTATGAACATGTTATAAGCGGTTTCTGTAAGCTTTGCTATACAGCTTATGTCAGTATATAAGTTCAAATAAGTCGATGTCAATCCAAAAAGGCCCATTGTAATTTTATCATTATCAGTTTTTGCATTTGTTTACCGTGTTTTTCATTTAGTATCTAGTTAGTTATTATTCAGTTAATTTATTGTTAGCTACATAAACTGCAAGTGCCTTAGGTTGGTTTTCTATTTTACAGAATTGCATTTTAGTGACTCATTGATGGAACCCGTTCCTCCATCTTCGAAGACTGAACCTTACTCCGCCAAAGTACCTGCTGAAAATGACAATGCACGTGATTCGCCATCCTTGTCACCAGTTTCTAGTATATCTTCCTGGGCAAGAAATCTGAGGTTTGGGGCTGCAGATCAGAACTCACAGACTGAGAACAATGGCATGTCGGCATTTGCTCGTCTTACTAGTGGGATTGGCCTACGAAGTCCCTCAAATGAGCTTGCTACGAGCAGTTCAGGAGCCGAGCAACCTAATATAATTGAATCATTCACTAAAGGGTTGGTGGACTCTTCAAAGGAAGCAGTCAAGGCAGTGCAGACCAAAGCACGGCATATTGTTTCTCAAAATAAACGCAGATACCAGGTCAGTTAACAATTTACACCTGCTTCAATTTTGCTTGTGTTACTGACATAATGGATTTAGGCTATGAATTTTGCGTATGAATATTTTCTTTTTTTTAAATGTCTGGTAATACCCATAAATGTTCCTCAACAACATGCTCTTGTAAAATTAAATATGCTAGATTTTAATCTCAACATCATTAGCATTACATATTGTCTTGTTGTTGTTCGTCATTCAAATAGTTCACACAATGCACCAAAACTTCAGGCACTCATTTTTCCAATGCATGTATGGCTATGAAATGTGCTCAAGAAAATAATCTCAATGGAGGTTTTGAAGCCTGTTACAAACTAGAACTGCAAAATTGTGTATAGGACCATATGCTCGAATTATTGTATTTCACAAATATCTGCCTCAAAATAGTATAAAAAACATCTGCTTAGAATCCTAGGTTTATTACATCCTACAAAAAAATTGATGTCCTCTAACATTCTTAGTTAGACAAAAAGGTTGTGTTCCCCGTCATGTTAAAGGCATCATCACAGAGATAGGCATTCCTTTGACTTCATCTATTAAAGAATCAAATTGGTGTTGATTTCTTAGGTACTGAATCACATTCTTTATGTTTTTTTTTTGAAAGATTCTTTATGTATTTGATACTCTCCCAGTTACAAACTAACATAATTCTATTGAGTCTATTGTATTTTGAATGGAACATCTGTACGTTTTGTGTAGAATTAACTCATCTTCCATATTGATTTCAGTTCTCTTACTTTCTCACATTTAACTCTTTGTAACAGGAAGGTGGATTTGATTTGGATATGACATACATCACTGAAAATATAATAGCTATGGGATTTCCTGGTGGTGATTTTAGCTCTGGAATTTTTGGGTACATTGAGGTATATTTATAGACAGTCAGTCTTGCCCCTCATAACCATATTCAGTCATGAGTCAATTTGTTTTAAGAGAGAACTGTGTTGCAGGGGTTCTATCGAAATCACATGGAAGAAGTAATCAAGTTTTTTGAAACTCATCACAAGGTAACATGGCATCTATTTCAAATTTGGAATCTCATTATCTGCTCATTTGATAGTACTCAAGAAATGGGTAGAGTTGAATAGTCAAGAAATCTAGAATGAAATCAAAGAGTACCTTTCTTCAAGTTTACAACCTTGGAATATAGAAGAAAACTTTTAATTGAAAATGTGAACTAGCACTCCATTATATCCCTTCGTATAGCTTAGAAATATTTTTACCTAAAGTCAAATCATAAGAAACTGATTAGTAAAATAATGATACGGAAATTGGACTTGTGCCAACAGTATTTTGAACAACATCCACCTACAAGCTCATACAGCAACCAAACAGTTATTCATAATTGACCACTTTTGTTGTACTTCATTTACCCTACACTTTAGATGAAAACTTGGTATGTTAGGTTGATCTTGAACTCTTCTGCTTTGAGTGAAAAAGATAATTTGAGTATTTGAAGATCATGAAATTAAACTCTGTCTGAATCTTCATGTTCTGAAAGTTGACAACTTATCTATTATCTTTTGACAATTTTAGTCTCTTGAAACCTTAATGTGTGCAGGGAAAGTACAAAGTATACAATCTTTGTTCAGAGAGGTTGTACGATGGATCACTTTTCCAGGGGAAGGTATAGTTTTATTATATTTGCACTATGGCACTAATTGGTACATCAGTATAGACATGTAATAATCTTGATGGTGGCCTATCATTTGCCTCCAACTGGAACATAGTCTAACCATCTTCCACTCTCTAGTAATTTTGAATCTTGTGTTTTGTCAATGTTTCTTTTGATTTTGAACACTTCATGCTCTTCTTGGCTTTTGCATGCTGAGTTGTGAATCTATCTTTTGATTTGTGAATTTGTCCCTCAGTTTTGAGTTGTGATGCTATATATTGTTTTCTGTTATTGTCTTTAAACCCGTGTTAGTTCAAAATTTTGTTATTGTTGTTTCCTTTCTTAATATTTACTATCATATAGTGGTGTTGACTTGGGACCTTGGAGCGTGCTCCTCTCAAGGTCTCGGTGCCAATTTAGGTTCTTCAAAAAAAAATAAAAATTACTATCATATATTATGTTTAGAAACTATGATAGATGATTTAAACATTATTTTTGTATAGTGTGTGCGCTTATGACTCTACATAGATTCCTCTAGTTTCATAGACTCTTAGGTTTGAAAGCTCTTAACAATGAATTAATTTACAAGTAAATAAATAAATAAAAAATTGTATCACACAATATTTTGAGGTTTTGATCATGAAATTAATATCCAGTGTACACTCACTATTGATAAAAAAAAGTAGTGAAGAATTATGCTTAGAACACTGAGACTTCTGAATGTATAGACTCTTTATTTGAGTTGCATATATGTTTCAAAAAACCATAGCATAAAACAGATAAAAATTGGATATAAAAATACACACAATAATTTTCTTTTATTTCTGTTTGGTTTTGTAGATTCAAAACTAGAAATGAAGAATGTGCCACTAGTTTATTTTTTACAAAATTATTCTAATATTTACGTCTGCCCTATTGATTTCTTGGGGTTGTTTACAGGTTGCAAGTTTCCCATTTAGTGATCATAATTGCCCTCCTATTCAACTTATAGCATCATTTTGTCGAAGTGCATATTCATGGTTGAAAGAGGATATCCAAAATGTGGTCGTTGTTCATTGTAAAGCTGGTATGGGAAGGACAGGACTGATGATTTGTAGCCTTCTTTTGTATCTTAAGGTAAGTTTTGACAGTTGACTTCAGTGACTTGAGGATCTTAGTTGATCTGCATTTTTTTACTCGGTGAATTGTGCAATTTTGAAATTAATTACTTGCTGGGAACTATTTTGCAGTTTTTCCCCACTGCTGAGGAAGCCATTGATTCCTTTAACCAGAAAAGATGTGTAGATGGAAAGGCTCTAACTCTCCCAAGTCAAATTGTTAGTAATTTTTTTTAGTTTATCGTATTATGGAGATTTAATCTAAAACATATTCTTCTAAAATCATTTATTTCTGTAATTTTGTAGAGATATGTCAAATATTTTGAACGGACCTTAACACACTTCAACGGAGAAGTTCAGCCCGGACGAAGGTAAGATGAAACTTTGTTACAATGTACCAAATCCAAAGAAGGCTTTTCTTAATTTGGACTTCGACAGGTGTATGCTGAGAGGGTTTCGGCTTCACAAATGCCCTTATTGGGTTAGACCATCCATTACAATTTCTGATCATAACAGTAAGTGTCAAATGTAACTTGTCAAGCTGTTTTTATAACCGACATTTTATTAATCTAGAGAAGGCTGATGTCTTCACTTATTCGCAGGAATTCTTTTCACAACTAGAAAGCATCCCAAGACAAAGGATCTAATGGTACACCCATTCCAATTTTTATGCCTTCATTTGATGGAAAACGCATACTAATGCATGGCTTTGAATTTGATTACTAACTTACTTTTATATCTCATTTTCAGCCAGAAGATTTCTGGATCAATGCATCAAAGAAAGGAATTTTGGTCTTTGCATTACCAGGGGAGCCAGGTCTGACAGAATTAGCCGGGGACTTCAAAATCCATTTTCATGATCGACAGGGAGATTTCTACTGGTTCGTTTGAAATGGCTACTTCTTCAGGCCACTTTATACTTTAGCTTTTTCATCTTCAAATTAGTTCTGAAAAGAAACTTGGAATTGTCATAATCATTATGATTCTTACATTATTATAGCTTTATTTATATAAATTCTTTATTGGTGAGCATACCTGCTTGCCTTCTTTATCATTTTGATATGGAGACCAAATTTTGCATAATAATGATGAAATTTTGATTCCCAACTCTGCTATACATTCCAGATTTTTTTCTCTTCTAAGCTGTTCAATGTATGGAACAGAGTTTGTTTAACAATGATTAACAGTGTTTTAATGCGTCAGTTTCTCCTTGGCAGTTGGATGAATACAACAATGATAGAGAACAGAAAAATTCTAGATGGCTCAGATCTTGATGATTTTGACAAGGTACACTATACTTATTTTTCAATGTTATTTTGTGGGCATTAAATAACACTTAGTAATCCGTTGATTCACTGAACTATTTCACAAATTAAACATTATGACTGTGCCTTTCAGAGAAAGATCCCAGCTCCAGGGTTCCAGGTCGAAGTTGTGATGGTAGACTATGATGGCACCCTACCTGAAAAAGTAAATCCTGCAAGCAAAGGATCTTACATAAGCAATGTCTCATCCGGTGCAAAGCCTACATCTAATTCAAGTGAGAGTAAGATACCTAAAAATGGAGATGATGATGTATTCTCAGATAGCGACGAAGAGGAGACCAAGGGAACACAAAGGAGGGAAGCTGCAACTGATTACAAATATACGGAACCCCATCAAGCATCTGAGGCCACTGCTGACCATGTAGGGACGTTGTCGCGTGCAACGGATCAGTTGTCACTCCAGCAGCATGAGGAACGTATGAAAAACAATGTATCTGAAGCATCAACTACAGATAAACATCATAATATTCATGCAGGTCCAAACACCACCAACATGGAATCTATAGGGACAAGCGAATTTAAGGCAATTGCAGCAGATGCTTCAGTTTTTTCTTTTGGAGATGAAGATTTTGAGAGTGATGGAGAGGAGGCGAGTTAAATTCTTGTTCAAATTTGTTAATATTCAGGAATTTGTGTATAGCCCTTTACACCGGGATCATATACCCACAGATAAAAGGATCAGGCACATTATGGAATTCATTGCATTTGCACCTTTTTGTTGTCAAATGACCTTCTTTCCTGCATTTTATTATTTAAATTTTGTATATTTTTAAAGTCCGTATGACGTTCCTCTCTGTCCTTGAGGACCTTAGGAGGATTCAAACACCCTTAACAAAATATTGCAAATCCAAGACAGTATACAACAGCGTATCTTCTTTAAAAATTACAGAGCTTCGTAACAATTAACAAATCCAACACCTCACATTAAGATGTGTGCCTTGTTTACATAGAATATATTTTTAAAAATTACATGTTTTCAAAACCTAACGTAATTCGGAAGGTATTGATTTCATATCTCCAGGTTCATTTATTAATTTAGGTACCCATACAAAAGATTACATTATGACATATTTTGATGTTTTATGCAGGTAAAGTTTTAAACCATTGTGTTTCTTTCTAGGGAGTTAAAATTGATTTTTTTATTGAGAGAAAGGAGTTAAAATTGATGTTTCAAAATCTTTGTTAGAGTTCACAGAAATTTCTCTGGCTTAGCTTATTTACTGAAGTTATCTAGTTTTAATTTTTTGTTGTTTTAAAACTAAAATTATAAAAGCACATGTATCTTTTTATATCTTTGGTTAATGTTTACCGATCCTCTTAGTCTGATAGACTGATACTACACAGTGTAATGATGCCTACAAAGGATAATTATTTAAAGCTGCATTGAGTTGTATCTATAATACTTACAATCCCCCTGAACTATTAAAGAGTGTACATAGTGATTGATTTTATAGTTGGTTGATAGTTCAAATTACAGAAGGTACTCAAGTTCATGCCAGTATATAAGCAAACAATATGTCATAGAGTACATATTACAGAATGTGCAGCAAAGTCTCAATATCCATATGATAAAGATTAAAATAACTCAGATCTTGATTCATCTTATCTTGTTAGATATGTTACTTGATAACCAATCAAGGCCTTCATAGAGTCCTTGTCCAGACGTGGCACAAGTTGATTGGATGTACCTGAACCAATAAAAAAAAACCTGAACTCAACTTTGGATTATGATGTAATTCAAATTTGAAGTTTCAATCTATGATTACAAGCTTCGGCTAACAATTCATTGTAAGTAAAATGTGGCTTACCAACGACGCTGGCGAAGTGAATGTAAACCAAGCTTATCAGTAATTTCTGAAACGCTCAAAGCATTTGGAAGGTCTTGCTTATTGGCAAATACAAGTAAAGTGGCATCACGAAGTTCATCCTACAATGTAAATGTTTATTATTATTAATATGATCGCAAAAATATTTCACTTTTATGTTGAAAAGGAAGTTTTGTAATACTTAAATGTTTACCTCACTAAGCATTCTATGAAGTTCATCTCTGGCTTCTAAAATTCTTTCTCTATCATTACTATCTACCACAAAGATAAGACCTTGTGTATTCTGAAAGTAGTGTCTCCACAATGGTCGAATCTACATGGAATTTGGCATATAATCATATCAGAGTAGTCTTTGAGTAACATGTGTAGAAATCACACATTTAATAGTTTGTTAGAACCTAGAAGGTTGGTTAAAGTTGGTTAACCTCTTACCTTCTATAAATAAATATAGGTTTGAATGTCTGATCATTCATGGTTCAATAATGTGAGAGTATGTATTAACAATATGCAAACGGAATTACATCATTATTACTCCCTCTGTTCCTTTATATGTGTCGGCTAACTCTGTGCCAGCAGCCGCGGTAAGACAGAGGACTAGAAATTTCTCTATTTCGAAATGTATCGAAACCTTGAGTAGCAAACGCTTTTGCCCAATTTGCTACAACCAAGGCAGAGCATAATTAGCTCTCTTTTTCCTTTTCTACCCTTAATATTGTAGTGTAACTTTTCCTTGGTATATCAATCAGCTGTTCTCTCATTAATGCATGGCTCACGTTTTTTGATAAGTGCATGGGAAGCCCAAAAGACAAAACAAACTATCATTAAAAGTAATCACGTTTTTTTTTTTTTTTCCAATTTTTCTTCTTCTTTTGTTTCTGAATTTTTAAAAGGAGTAACAAATAAACCTTGCCTCCAACTTAATTTTTGGTTTGAATTTCCCTCCAACTTTTTTAATCAAAATTTATCCTTCCCACCAAAACAAAAGTAAAATCACCAATAGTTGAAGTATACATATGGCAGTTTACAGAATTTATAACTCATCAAATATGGCATCAAACATTACTAGATTTTCATTGTGTGATATAGATTTAAATGTTGAATTTACACCTTTGCCAGATCTTAATTTTAATGCAGAAGAAATTTTTTTTCATGAAGAGGCTAAAGAGTTCAACAATGATATTGGTATTGTATTTGTTAATTTATATGCATTTAGCTTTGTCACCTTTGTTTGTACCAAAAAAAAAAAAGCTTTGTCACCTTTGTTACACTACTAAAGTTTTCTTATTCTTCATTTTTTTTTTAACGTGTATGAGTATTGTACATATTTAAAGAGAAATAGTTGTAGAGCTCTATGTATTGGAACAATGAAGAGTGGGTTTATTGTATTTATTAGAAGAAAGCATTTTTGTGGCCTTGGGAAAATATGTCTAACGCATGAGATCAATTGGATTAGGCTATGCAATTAATGTAATCATATTTGGTAATTGAGAGGTTACGGGTATAATTGACATATTACAATCTAAAACTCTAAAAGTGACATTGAAATAAGAACAATTTTTTTTTAGCAAATGTAACGGTTAAAAAGGAACGGAGGGAGTATTAAATAGTAATTTATTTACAGTTTGTAATTTGAACATGGCAGCTAGAAATCATGAATAATACCTTGTCTTGTCCTCCAACATCCCAGACAGTGAAGCTAACATTTTTGTACTCAACAGTCTCTACATTGAAGCCTGATTCATTTGAGACATTAAATTATGTCAATTTTCGATCGTTTTTCGTTTAGAATGATCATAGGAAGCAGGAAAAAAAAAAAAGATATTATTTCTCAATGGACTATTTGGAACCTATGGTTGGTATGGTAGTGACAATTTCTCCAAGCTTCAGTTTGTAGAGTATTGTTGTTTTTCCAGCAGCATCAAGACCTACCATCAGAATCCTCATTTCTTTCTTTGCATAAAATAATCTCATTATCCGTGACACTGTCAGCCCCATTTTTGTCTTTGTTTCAAGCAAAATTTAGCCCAAAAAAAGCAACCTAAAAAGTATAAAACTTGAATTCTTCTGAGTTCAATTTCTTATGATTTATGAAAGAAAGGGAAGGTTATAACTTACCTAAAAATCTAATGAGTTGTTTGTATATTATATGAGTATGAATATGAATATGAGACTAGAAAAAATTGCGTCAGGCATCAATACTCCAATAAAAAAAGCTAGAATATGATTCTGATAATAAAGGGTGGTGTGGTATCTTTGTTTAGCTTAAGATTGAGGCCGTTTGTGACTGAAATCATGGTTTAAAATGAGGTTCGCAATTGTAGCTGCACAATATTGTGGATTTGAAGTCTCCGCAACGACATCAACTTCAATTTCGACTGCATCGGTCACATTTTCCCGCACTCTAGATTGTATTGTAATCACTATCCCAACCGTAGTTTAAAAGATTGCAGTGTAATCACGACCGCAACCGCAATTTAAAATTATTGTAAAAGTGACTCAAAATTGAAGCTTTGGAATCTGTCACATCATGGGATTACATCGTAGTACGATTTTGGACCAGTTTTTTGGACTTTCGACTCTGGAAACATCGTAGTACGATGCGGAAAATCGTAGTATGATTTTACGCTGATGCAGAAAAACAGAATCGTATTTTTCGGCCAAATTTGTTACAATTTTATGAGGGTTACTTTAATTATAAATATAGGCTTTGTATCCGAGCAAACCTTGAGATAGAGGGGGCTGAAACAAGGGTTTAGAAAGACAACAACAAAACTAGGGTTTGTATAGAGTTTGTCTCTTAGGAACAAATAATAGGGTTTGAGGGTTGATTCACCTTGGGAAACACTATTAAGATTGAGTCTCTTGGTTACGGGAAGAGATTGGGATTTGGGTAGACTTATTCTTGTAACTCATTGATATCTCTTTTGTAAGGTTACTCATCATTATAGTGGATTGGAGGGCTGCTCTCTCTCCTCCAGACTAGGTCAATTTGGACCGAACTGGATCAACAAATTCTTTTGTGTTCTCTCTTCTTCTCTCTCGTTGTTTTCTACTTTTGTTTGTAATTCCTTGTTCCACACATCAAGTTGTTGTTGATGTGATTTTTCAAAGAATTCAGCAACAAAAATCATTGTTGATAAGATAGGCATCATATTTGAAGTCACCATAGCATTGAAAAGAAAAACCGGCTAATAATTGAGATTAAGATGCTAGTTGAGCAGCTAAAGTAATGTTAATTTATCTACATGAGATTCATATGGCATTGGCACTGTACAAAAGTTAGGGCAGCGTCAAACCTAAGCATTTGATAAAACAACAATGACAAACCATTGTTGTTGATTTTATTTATTTATTTAATTATTATTGCTAATGTATTACTGAAAATTAAAGAAAGAATTGTTTTGCATTAGAGAACAAAAGTAAAATAAAAACATGATTTATGGAATTGATTGAAACAAAAATACATCATTAACACTATGTTCATGTCTATGTCAAAGGACAACTAGTTGTACAAGAATGAACTAACACACCATCAAACCTATGTCCTTAGCAGAAAAAATTGACAATCCTAGTTTACATTATTTTTTAGAAATTGCATCCTTAGCAGATTGTAGAGTGGATGCCACCGCAGCAGCAGCACCAGTAAGAACACCACCACTGGTTTTGGAATGGGGTTGATGAATAACCTGCACATTCCTCTCTTCTTGCCCTTGCCCTGCCGAAGATCGATGATCGACAGTTTCCACCTTTTTCTCAATGGAACTTCTTACATTCAAAGCCTCGTTCTGACAGAAAAATTCATACAAATTCATTTATCATAAAAAAAAACACAGCAAAAAGAAGCAGATGGTAGGAGTTTTATTACCTTAACTTGTTCATTCATGTTTACCCAATAATTAATCTATAGAAAGCTTCCCCTTATTAGCTGGTGATTTGTAATCGAATTAAGACTTGTATCGTGTTAAGGATATACGGGGGATTTTATATTATCATATTAAGGATATCACGATTGTGAAGGAGGAAGAGGGCATTCATAGGAACACAACCTACGCATCACCTTAATACATGCCCTACCATCCCATTATTGGGTTCAACCATTGGTCTAAACAACATTACAGATTTAGTCTAAAATTGGTAGCATTAGTTATCCTGTGGCTATTGATTATCCAAAATCCCAGACTTTTAGTATTGATCAAACAAGTCATGATTCCGGAACAAATTACTTAATAACAAATTTGGATTTGTTATTTGCCAAAAACCGCAAATTGTTTGATCAACAAAAATAATGAAAAATAAAATAGTGCTAAAATTGAAGCACAGGCCAAGAAATAACACTGGATTATAAATCTGCAAAACTATAATCATAGCTATATTTCTGGATGGACATTACCAATAGCTATACTTCTGGATTAACATATACCATATAAGAGACTCTCTAGAGCCCCTAATCATTACAAAAAAAACATTGTCACTTAACACATGAATCAGAAATTATTACAACCAAAATAGTTTTCTTCCTCCAAGTTTTCCTTCAGATCATGAGAGGTGACCCGTTATGGTGAACATTCGAAACATCAGAAAGCCTTCGTCTAGGAGACAAATTGTTGGTGCCAACAGCATCAACCTCAGGGTTGGCAAAGTTCTTTCTCTTGAGATTTTCAGAACTGCTCTTCTCCTCAGAAACCTCAGCAATGGGGCTCAATGGCTCTACTTCCTGTAGACCAGCAGTAAGCATAGCTTGAGCTTCTTCCAACTCAGATCCATTGTCATCAGTAGCATACAATATCTTCTGTATGGCTGCAAAAACCTGAATCATAAACAAAATTCACATTTCATTAGTAACCCTACAACAATTACCAATTTCGTTACTCAAAAGTGGAGTTTACAAGCAAAATACCGGTGAATGTTCTACTTCAGGAGTCTGACAAAGTATCTCAATATCCCTCAGTTTTGCAAAGTAGAAATCCCGTTCCTTCTCGAGACTATCAATGGATAACTTCAATTCCGTTATCTGTATCACCTTAAGTGTTAGAACTATGCACTTAAAATATATAATTCATAATTCACTTGATAACATCTATGAGATGATAAAAACAAAGTACCTGTTGATCATATGCAGGGGCTGCAGCAGCAGCGACGGCGGCAGCAGGCCTTGCAACTTTTGCAGCTGCCGGATTTGCATGGTTAGCAGTAGACACATCATTCCTTCGAGCAGTGTGGGAAGATTGAGAAGGCCTGTGTGAAGTAGAACCACCCTTGTTTGAGGGTTGAGAGTGTGCAGATTTTTTACTCACTTCTCTTCCTCCTCCCTTGCACATCTCTCTCCTCTCCAAAGGATTATAACTGAAACGAGAAACACATATAAGCCAGCCAAGCCAATTACAAAATCTTCAGCAACCTTAATTTTGAACTAATCAAACTTAAATCCTCAAACCCAATAAAATTATTACCAATATAAAAACAATACTCTGATACATTTAAAACAATCAGCAAACTCAGTTTTGAACTAATCAAACTTAAATCCTCAAATCCAATACAAATATTACCAGTGTCAAAACAAGACTTTGATGCATTTAAAACATTTAGCAACCTCAGTTTTGAACTAATCAAAAATAAATCTTCAAATCCAATATAATTAATACCAGTATCAAAACAAGACTTTGACACATTCAATAAAACATTCAGCAACCTCAGTTATAAACTTATAAAGCTTAAATCCTCAAATCCAATATGATCATTACCAATACCACAACAAGACTTCCATACAGTTAAGACATTTAAAATTGAACTTGATTTCTAATCATATATCATCATCGTCAATAGACTTGTAAAACCTAATTACCAATAACAAAACACGATTTCAAATCACAGAACTCCAATCTTATACCCTAATTTTCAAGATTCCATCCAGAAAATTTTCATTCAAACATTTGAATATGAAATTAAATTTGAAAGATAACAATTCCACACAATTAAGATTAGCATCAGAAATTTTCAACTGAAACAGTAAAGTGTAAACACATCCGCAAAAAATTTAGAGTAACGATTAAATTACTTGTTCTGTCCAGAATTAACTGAATCACAGTATCGTTTCATCCATTGCATGAACTCCAGATTATCCAACGGTCTTCCTTTCACCAGCTTGCTAACCTCAATATACTGAGGAAATCGAAATCATAATCAAAATCAAAATCAAATTAAGAAAATCATAAATCTAAAAATCGCAAGATCTCAAAGAAGAAACGAAAATCGAAATTTACCTTAGTGATTTTGAGTTTGTTGAAAACATCTTGAAGAACCTTATAATTCTGAATCATCTCATACTCGTTCTTCGCATCGAAATTCACCTTATGCATCGGAACAATTCCAGGATGAGCGGCATCAAGAAGCTGACAATGAACCGCACCAGAACAAGCCTAAACAATATTTCACAATTCAACAAAAACAGATCTAACAAATTATTAACCGTAAATCAAAAACCTAAAACAAAATCTACGAAAAAACGATGAAAATTGAATCAGAGAAATTCGAACCTCTTCGACTTTGGAGAGATTGAGTTGAAGAGTTGAATTGATCCAAGAGAGGATTTCAGATCTACCGACGAAATAGGCAGCGTCCATTATTCCAATGTTCGTCGCCATTTTTTTCTGCTTCGCTTTTTCTCGTTCTGCTTTTTTGTTATTTTTTCTTCTTTCTTCTCTAACGGCTATCTCTGAAATGAAAACGAGTTTGAATAGTATATATAGAGGTTGGAGCGGGGGATATTTTCAATTTCAAAATTCATTTTTAACGATTAGTTGAAAAAATGGTCTAACGAAACGTTGCAATAATTTTGGGCTTTTCTCTTGTGATGGGCTTTTGAAGATTTCTTTTTAGGCCCCCACATATCTCTTTAAGTCCCCTAAAATTACAAAATTTGTCATAAATAACACGTCCTATACATTTTTTTTTAAGGAATAACACGTCCTATACATAACTACCAGATGTTAATGTTAAAAAAATTACAGCTGGATGTTCATTTTTTTAAAAATCCATTGTGTACATCCGGTAGATAACTATCGGATTGTTATGGTTAAAGCTGAAAATGAGTCGAGTCGAACCGAACTCATCTGAGTTCGACTCGATAAGAATTGACTCGGCTCATTTAAAGTTCATGGACCACTCGGTTCGACTCATTACGTTCACCTCATTTGACAAAAGTTTTTCTTTTTGTCAAAATGTATTACTTGACCTTTTAGTTAATTTTAAAAATAAAAACAAAAATTAAACTAGATTAAATAAAAGTACTACAGACCATGCTGGCGGTCTTAAGACTACTTAAGAAAAAAGCAGTACTTTATTATAATTAAAAGAAACTATAACAGCACATACCATGTAGTAGCGTTGTCCATGTAATGCAGCGCATTCCTCTTTTTATATCTACTCCTTTCTATTGTTTTCAAACTGTCCGATGTGGGACTGATTTTAGTACACATGTGTTTTGTTAAAACCCTTTAAGCCTATATTATTTTTTACTAAACTAACACAAACACACACACACACACATATATATATATATTATCGAGCCAACTCATAAACCAATCGAATCGAACTATACACAACTCAAGTTCAACTCATTTATGTATCAAACTTAATTTTCAACTCATTTGGTTCATGAACCAAGTTCAATGAGATAATTATCGAATCAAGTTTTGAACTATTGTCGAGTTGGTTTGGTTCATTGTCAGCCCTATTTATGGTTAAATAACTCAAATGACTTAATTGGTACGAAAAAAACTTAAAGGAAGATTTTGTTACAGTTAATTAACATAAAAGACCTAACTGATACAGAAAAAAATAAATGATCAATTTGTTACAATTAAATAACTTAATTGACCTCTCATGCAATTTAACCTACAATCTAACATTGGGATGGTCTAAAAGAATGCTTAAATAGATGTCATTGGGATGGTCTAATAGAATAATAAAATTAAAAAAAAAATTGTAGAAAGTTAGAAGGGTACGACGACCATGGGTAGAACTGAGAAAGGGATGAAGAACATCGTTAAGTTATATGGTAGGAATAACTTAGTTCACTTTTTTTTTATACCGGATATCCTCCACGCGGGCTCATGCGGAGACAAATCGCTCGAGTCTTGTGAGACCTAAATGGAAGGCAAACTCTCACCAAGAGTTTTAACGTCGTTGCATAGCTAAGACTGAATTTAGACTTAAGACTTTGATTAAGCTATAAGAGACTTGTGTCATCTCATCTAAGCGATTTTGATACTTAATTCATTTTCTGCTATTTACGTTTCCAAATTACTGTGTTTTTTCTTCTTCTAATTTTTTGGCTATTTTTCTTTGAAATTTCATTTCAAAATACTTTTAATTTTAAAAAGTTAATAATAAAAGAATATTTAGTGTTAAGTAATTAATTAAGTGGATAATGAGATAGTATGATGTAATCCACATCAGCGCTACTACATAAGCAAATATGAGTCAAAATGTAATCCGGGATTAAAATCTTGAAAAATATAATGTAGAGGGCTAAATTTTGAATTTTAAAATAAAAAGGTTAAAATTAAGTTTTACTCAAAACAGAGGATTAAAACTACATTTAAGCTTTCATTTTTTAATGGTTGTGTCCTCGTGTCAGAGAGGAGAGAGTGCCTAATCTCCTATACAGTGGGTGATCTGTGGTCTCTATTAATCACTCTCTTTCTTCATCTTTTAATGGGAGTGCATAATAAGATGAGCCCTTATTAGCTAAAACAAACCGGTTGGGGGTGCTCTAACCAACTTGTTAAAAACTCTTCTTAAAGTAGATAAATTGGACATGGATTTACTCTATAAGTGACCATGGTTAGGCTATGTTATGCGAAGGAAGAAAGTGGAAAAATAATGAAAATATAGAAACGAGAGGCAACTTAACGGTTAATAGTCATCGTCAAGAATAATAAAACAAACCACTAATGCAAAAAGGACTCCATGCATTATAATGGCATTTGCAGCGTTGGGGTCCCATCCCATGAACCACAATGGAACAAGCCTGCCTAACTAATAGGCATTTGAATAAGACGACCTACATTCTCAAAAGAACAAAACAAGAAGACTACCAATAGTCCAAACTCTAAACTAAACTTTATCTATGTGTGTCACAAATTAAAGATGTTTGGATCCTTTAATCATTCGGTCAAGGTTACAATTTCTAACTGATAGGTATGAATAATATATGTCGAAAGATTTTAACCCTTTACATGAAACTTAATTATTTTTAACCATTATAGTTTACGGTTGTGTGCGGAAATACATTAATTAAAAAAGACTAAATTAATAACTTTATTAGGTTCACAATAATTTTGATAGAATAGTGATATTTATACAATTATTTTACAATAATTTTTGAAATATTTTCTTTTTCGGAACAAAAACAATAGAAAAAAAATACAAACACAATAAAAGCATGATGAGCGAGTTATCTAAAAATGATTTTGCAAATATCACTTCTCTTCTTTGTATGTCCCACAAGACCAAACCTACCGTCCAACTAGCTTACTTACGTTGAAAATTGAAACCATTATTCGGTAGTGGGACTGGGACGGCTTCTTTAATTTGGTTGTTGCTGGCAGCATCTCCCTGTTTGGTTGCTAGTAGGAGAATTAGAAGGAAAATTATAAGTCCTCTCAAGTCTCAAAGTGTGCATGGAAGATAATTAGTTATTAAAAAAATTGAGAAACATAATTTGTTTACCTCATAACATACTCAATGCACTTGTTAGCAGCATAAAAAAATGCGTTTGTCGGCATTCTTTTTATCGATACAAGTGTAAATGAGTTGCATCTTGAGAATTCATCAAAATTATGGTAGATCTCAAAAGTGTAGACAAAGATAATTGAAGGGAATATCCAAACGAGGTCTTCGTAGCAACAATTTGCATTTTTCAAATTGCAATGAAAATGAATTTTCCAATTGTTCCATTATTTCATGTAGATGTGTTTTATTGAGAAAAGTATGTTATCTATATTATTTGGTTTTCTGATTTTAAGATCTAATTATTTTGTTTTCCACACATTGTAGTTTTGTTATGCAATTGTCTCCATGTAAATAAGGACACTTAAAAAAGATAGGCTTAATTATAAAAGGTATTATATAGTCTTCCTCTAGGAAACGAGAGTTAATTATAGATCGTTTGTTTCCAAGAGAAAAACCATGGTAATCACAGTATTTACAATTTGAATATTAGTATCTTAAAAACTCTAACGAGTTATGATTTCTTTTTGTGAGTGTTTGTTGGTTCTATCTATAACGGTTTAAGATAAAACTATATAATGACCAACTAAGCTCCCATAATTGAAAAGATAGTGACACTTCACCAAACTACACCCAAGTAAGGGGAACACTAGCTAGGCTCCACTTTTGACTATAAAACCCTTATTATTAGAGTAACATATCCATTGTTATGACTGTTTCTTATGGGTGCAGACAGCTTTACACAGTTGAGCCTTTAAAATTTTGAGATCAACAATTTTTTTTTATTTATTTATGTATGATGTAAAATTGAATGTATACTTGTAAGATGGTGTTAATTACTAGTAAGATGGTGTTAACACCAAAAATAAAATAATAAAATATTTTGACATGCTGCAAAGTACGAATAGATTTCGACCAACAACATATAAACTTCGACATACCGCATTTTCGACCAAGTGGATTTTATGTTTTCACGTATAAAATCTCACATCCATTGTTGATATCTATCTATCATGCAACTATTTTATGCAATAATATCACGCAATTTAACTTCTTGCCATTTTGCTCTAACATGCAACTCTTAGATGAAACTCGCCTATATCTATCTATCTATCTATCTATCTATAAATTTGAAATTCTTTTCATTCTAATGTTTGGATTGTGTCTATGTGGCACATCTAAAAAACCTTCTCATAACACATCTAAATAAACTTTGTTATTTCCACTGAATGAATGTAAATCTCTCTTTTAATTGCAATGGCCGCTTTCATTACCTAGACTCTATGAATTCTAACTCACATAACATAATTCATGCAATCAATTTTTTTCTTCTATTTCCTGTTGAATTCTAACGCACATAATAATTCATGCAATCAAAAAGTTTTTATATTTATTGTGAGATAAATCATTGCTTATGGATTTCCTAATATATATTGTACCTTCTCTAAGAGTAACATGGTGGTTCTTAATTCTAGGTTTTTCTTGGTGTGTTTGACAATTAACAGTATATTGTTTGAGTTTACTCTATGCTATAACCATACGAGTTAAAAGGTTAATTTTTAAAAGTTGTTTTTTTATTTATTTCTTTTGCTACCCATATACAGACTAAGAAAATTGAATTCTTGGAGATTTTTCATGCAAAAACTAGAATAAGGAAAAGCTAGCAACTTCAACATCCATGCATCTTAAGCAACAATGTAAGACGACCACATCATTTCTTTCTTCATTTCCCATTTTATTTAATACCTCATGGATAATTTCAACAATAATAATTTTTAAGCTTTTAAGGTTTGGATCTCATTCATGAATCGGCAAAATTGGGACTGTGAAAATCTTAGTCATGAGATTACCAACCCTTGATCAAGGCACATTCATCCTATCATATATGAAGATTCTTGATTTTATATACCACATATTACTATATTAATTTTATGTGTAACAATTTTGTGAAACTTATGTTTAACTTTAATTTTACGTTCTTTTAACTAATTTCACCACATAGAGTATAGAAATGGATTGCACCCACACAAAAAAAAAAGTGATAAAAAGAGAATCAACAATGAATTAGTTCGAGTTTAAATGACTTCGACCCCTCGAGCAATTTAACAATATTTTTTGTTATAGAAACATTAATTGGTTTTGAGAAATAAAAATGGGTTCAATTTCTAATCACAAATAAAATCTAATATTAAGTACTAATCTTCCAAATTATCTAATTGGTCAAGGTTAGACATTTCATTTACACGTTATACTTGAGTTCATTCATGTATGAATTTATTTAATCCGTTGCTAAACCCATTCTTGCTTAAGTGTCATCATATTTATAAAACTCTAATGCTTTTCTTTCCTAGAGATAAAACTCTATTACTTATATGTCGATCAACTCTATTTCTTCAAAAAAAAAAATGTAGATCAACTCTATAAAAATTCTTATTTTTATTATA
The DNA here is from genome assembly GCA_958299785.1 of Medicago lupulina. NCBI lineage: Eukaryota > Viridiplantae > Streptophyta > Magnoliopsida > Fabales > Fabaceae > Medicago > Medicago lupulina. Next base: position 5,435,363 of record OY283146.1, on the reverse strand, counting down.
AATTATAAACCTCTATGCTTACCTTATGATGATGATGATGATAATAATAATAATAATAATAATAATAATAATAATAATAAAAAGTAACTTCCTAATAATCTTCTCATTATTTTGTCAAAAAAATAATCTTATCATTAAAAATATCAAATAATTTCTAATAATCAAGTAAACGTAACGATGTAACTAAGGTTACGTTTCAGAAACTTCCATAAAAAATGCCAAATAATAAACAAATTGATTATAGTGCTATGTGTATATGAGTTAAAGTCCACAACTCTATAAGTCCGAAAGTAAATGGTTCAGACACAACTGAAGATATAGTCAATCATTATACCTCTTTATTCTAACCCTTTATATTTCTATTCATTTAACTATGAATTCTATAGGTCATTGATAAGATAGAGTGTTGAAAGATTTAAAATATGATATACATGAGGGTGAAGGATATTATCTAAGTTACATGATGTAGTAGTTTGCATAGGATCCTAAAAAGAAGTAGTTTCCTTAGGAAAAACACTAGATGAGAGATATAATAAATTTTAAAATGCGTTGCAAGTAAAGCTTAGGACAATTCGTTATGAAAAAAATTCAACAAAAATAAATTTAAACCATTAACTATGGTATCTATATTTCTAAATCTATTTTTGTAAAAAAAATTGATATTTAACTATCTATCTTTTATCCATATATAAAGTAAACTCGAGTTATTTGTAGCTAGACTCAAATTATATCTACGTGCAATCTTTAAAAAAAATACTATATATTGAAGGTGGGAAAAACACAAGAAGGGGGGGGGTTGAATTGTGTTTTCAAAAACGTTTCTTTCTTACGAAAAATAGCACTGTTCTCAGGATTCAGAGTCTGATGGAGTTCAGACTCTAATCAGAGTTCAGAGTCTCAGCAGCGGAATAAAGATCAGATGCAAGAAAGAAAGAAGACACAAACAATTTTATACAGGTTCCTTCCACAAACCGGAAGTAGTCCTGTCCCCCTTGCACTTCCAAGGAGAGTTTCACTAAAATGTAATATCAAATTACAAGTTGCTCAAACACACAAGTAAGAGACTTCCTTTGCTCAATCACACAAGAATGAGACTTCAGATGCTCAAGCACACAAGCAAGAGACTTTAAGACAATTACAGAGAATTGAAAAGAGTTTTGAATACTTGATATACTATCAGAGGTATTCACAAATCAAAACGAAACAGAACAGACTCTGTTTTCTTAGAGACTTAGAAATTCTAAAATGTGATCTTTTGTAAGAATTATCTAAGTTGTTGATGAGCAGATTTTGCGACTTAGAATATGAGATAAGAATTCAATTCGCGTGTGTATCGTTCTTATTCTTGTATGTATTTGTTCTTCAAATCTTCAGCTCTATTTATAGAGGTTTTGAGAGACGTTGGAGAACAGCCAGCTCATCACGTTTTCTTTACCAAAGCTGATTTGACACCATTGATCCTTTGCTTGATTTGAGGCTTGTACAATGAAATCAAATTCAAATCCATTCCATCAAATAAGGAAAAGTTTCTGCTACAGTTACTGTTATTCTTGTCGTGTATTGAGGACACTGTGCAGAGTTGGTGGTTGCAGGGACACACGTAGGCATAGTGGTTGTACTTTTCGTACATTGCCTTTGTCAACGCTTCTTGGTGTCTGAAGAATCTTTGCTCTGGATACCATTTGCTTCTGATGAGTCTGCCTCTGATGAACTTGCTTCTGATGACGTCATCTTCAGAAGCTCTTTCTTCAGACGCATTCTGACTCTGATTTTCCAGGAGCGCTTTTAGTCAGATGTTCTTCAAGCTTCAGTCTAAAGTTTCCTTTGCTCTTTAATTTATTCAAACAGAACCTTTTATAAACAAGACTTTGATAATGGTCCTGCACACTTGAATAAATGTTTAGCATATCCAATTGATAATTTTTAATACTTTGTTATCATCAAAACTTAAGTGGTATACTTGTGAAACACCCTTTGTTCCAACAATCTCCCCCTTTTTGATGATGACAAACATAAGTATTTAAAAAATCAATTGTTGTTAACTTAATTAACAGGTTGACTCTTAAGGATTCTGAGTTTTGTAAGCTCAGACTCCCCCTGAATCTGATATTCTTTAAGGTGAGGTTTGTAAGCTCCCCCTAAGTCCTATCCAGGTTAATTAAGTTTATTTTCAAGCTTAATAATAATATCATTGAATATAGATGAGTTAAAATTGGGTTCTCAAATAAAATTTGTTAAGATAAATTTTATTTCATTCTTGGGCTCAGTTTCTGTTAAATACTTTTCTATTACTCCCCCTTTTGTCATCTATTAAAAAGATCAAAGACAGTAAAAAAATAGGAAACAAAAGTGAAGAATTAGAAATTGTTATATATAGATATTCAGAAAAAAATTACAGAGTATTGAAACCAAGCAATTGGAACACATAACAAGAAAACAAAGCAAGGTGTGCAACTAAGGGTTTGGTTGGGGTTGATGCTGTTGCTGTTGCTGTTGAACAAGAGCCATCAGACGCTGAATGTCTTCAGACTGCTTCCTAACAGTTTCTTCCAGAGCCAGTTGTCTCTGAAGAAGTTGATCTTCCCTAGCCTTAGCTTCTTCTTGCTGCTTCAGCACCTTTTGCTTCAGCATCTTGAAGACCTTGGTGTCTCTTGTTACGTAGTCAGATTCAGCATAGAACGGGGCATTAGCCAAAAACAGAGGCTTGGTCTGGAGTTGAGAAGAGGAGTGGGATTCTCGCAAGCGTCGTTCCATGGCGCGAGCTTGAATATCACAACACTTCTGGGCAACACCATCAAAGAAGTTCAATGCCCTATTCGTAAGATTACACCAGCTTTCTTGATAGATGAATGGTAGAAATGGAGTGTTTCGAAGAAGCACCAAACTCTGCATTTCATCATTCAGAGCCACCAGACGTTCATCCAGGTATTCAGAATCCAAAATGTTGATGGGGGGTTGGTCAGACATATGGATTGGAGAGGAGGGTGAAGATTGGTCAGAGTTAGAGGGTGAAGACAAGTGGTTTGGTGGTGGTTCAGAATGTGAAGCAGACACAGTGGGTTCAGATTCTGTCACTGGGACAGACTCTGTAGCCACAGTTTCCATTTCAGATTCTGGAATGGTTGCATTTGGAGGTTGGTGTACAGTTGTTGGTTGTTGTTGTTGGTATTCAGGAAGTTCTCCTGAATAATGTTTTTCAAGATTGGAGAGGTCATCCTGTTCTGAGGGTTTGTTTTGTGGGGAAGAGGGTGGTGGTTGTTGTTTGTTTGTTGATGGATTGTCAGTTACCACTTGTTTTTCAGCAGCAGCTGTTAAATCAACAACTTGTGGACTGGCTGGGTTTGTGGTTGAAGAGAGTGGAATAGAAGTATCAGGAGCAATCATATTTAAAGGTTGGATAACAGGTGGTTGGAAGGGATGATTGGCCGGTAATTTATTACAGATGCCTATCCTCCTTTCACCTAACTCACCTATTGTCTTATAAACATCATCTGACACTTCTTTGTAGGGAGTGGGTTTAGAAGAAGGTTTGGATTTTGTAGTGGTAGTTTTGGTTTTGAGGGTTCTTTTGGCCTTGGGTACAGGCATGGATATTTTGAATTTCTGACTTAGAGGTGCATTGTCTAAGTCAGAGTCTGTAGAAGATGAAGTGAAGGTAGAGGGTGCAGGAATTGGATTCTGAGTTACCTTAGATGTCTTGGGAACGTCTGAGGCAGCAGCTTCTGAAGCAGCAGCTTCTGATGTAATCCCAGTGACTGATTTGTCCGGGAGAGAAACATTCGTCCGGATTACTGGTGGAGGACCAGCAGCTACTGAAGCAGTCTCTTGAGGGACAGCAGCTGAGGTAACAGCTTCAGAGGTCTTTTGCAGAACCTGCTGAGCTCCCTTCACAGCACTCTCTTCCAGCTTCTTGGCCAAATTCTGAGCCTCAATAACCTTCTCAATGAGATGTTGATCTTCATCATGATCAATGCCCATAGCTTCCAGAGTCTTGTCTCTATCAATCCGGTATTGGGCTTTTAACCTTTTCTTCTCATTTTTAAGGTTCTGATAGTGCTCTTCAGTCCTCTTTTGTTGTTCAGGAGTGGGTTCAAACATAGGCATCACAATCTCCCCAGTTGCTAGCCTTTTGAGTGGTCTTACAGTCTCAACAAAGCCAGCTTCTTTTTCTTCCTGGGCTTGTTGAAATCTTTCCTCAATGTTTGATTCAGCCTTTCCTCTTTTCCTCTTTGGAGTAGTTACAGTTCCAAAGGTAGTTGCTTGAGTATTAGCAGCCTTCTGCTTTCTGGCCACAGCAACTTCAGATTTCCTCTGGGCTTCTCCAGACTCCTTAGCAAAAGCTGCTAAATAAGCAGATAATGCTTCAGGATTGTTCTCTTTAAGAACAGAGGGAAAATTTCTGATGAGAGGAAGAGGGGCTTCAGACTCCTTCAAGTCCTTTGGGTCAGTCAGGATTGATGTAATGGCCTTCATGTTGTAGAGGGATGTGCCATTTATCATCCTTCCAGTAGAGACCCCCAGCACTCTGTCTGACGCCAGATTGAACGTCTCCAGAGTTCTCAGAACTCCTCCTTGGTAGAAGATTTCAGAGAGAAGTCTTCCACAAGGGATTTGTTTCCTCTTTCCTTTATAGGCTTCCTTGACAGCCCAGCATAAATGGTGCATGATATATTTTGGAAGATTTATTGGTTGACATGCAGCCAAGAAATACAGCACCAGTTTATGATCAGAGTTAGGTTGATCAGCACCTCCTCCCTTCTGGAAGAAGCACTCATTCAAAATCTTCAGAAGCACCCTGTGCTCTATATCCATTTCAACCAACCTGGTTGCAGGATTTCCTTTCAGCAGCAGTTTTGTAAAGCTGCCCAGCATGGCGTCTTTGCTGCTGATGTTCCACTGAAACCTTCCTTCCATAGGCATCCTGCATGCCTGAGCAATCACTTCTTCAGTGATAGATACAGGGATACCCATCACTACAGACTTGATTTCCAGACCATGAAAAGGTTCAAGACCCATTTCTTTTCTTGTCTTTCCTCTCAGAGAAGGGTTTCTGGACACAGCTTCCTTTTCTTGAGCCTTGGCTGACTCAACATCAAAAACTTCAGCTCTAACCCAGAATTCCTTTACCAGATTTACATAAGTTGGACCATTTAACATCTGAAAATACCCATCCATCTTCTGAGCAGAGATAAACGCTTCCATATTAACCTTGTTTCTTTCCAAAGAAGCGAAATCCACCGGTGATTCGATTTGAACAACCAACGAATCCATTGGAAGAGGAACGGTTACAGGTTTAATGGAGATGTTTGATTTAGAACTTGAACCGCTTGCTGACGAAGCCATTTGGAGAAGATGAAGTTTGGGGGTTTTGGGTTTCTAAGTTTGAGAGAAGAGAGAAATTGATTTTCGATTGAAACTGCTTAAGACTTAAAAGTGTAGGAAAGTGAGTGAGTAGTGTGTGTTTGGTATTTATAGTGATTTGAAAAATAAATTAACTCTTCACATTTCAGAAGTAATAGCCAAACATGCGTATTAATGACTTGAGGGGCGCGAAAAATATTGAGAAAGAAAAACCATCATTGCCCTTAAAAAAGCGTTGTTTCCCAATGCAGATAGACGAGTCAGAAGCCTATACAAATTAACTTTAACCTTTCCACTTCCCAGTACTTTCAGAGTCACAAAAAGATTCCTTTTCAGGGTCTGATAATTTTCTCAGAGGCTGAGTCTTTTCAGATTCTTCTAGGAGAGTCTGAAACTTTTTCAACGTCTGATAATTTTCAGAGTCTGATTTTTCATTCAGAGTCAAACATTACTCAGAGACAAAATGCATGTTCAAATTTTTCTTTATAAAATCAAATCTTTCAACGGTTAAAGGTTTTGTAAAGATATCAGCCCACTGATGATCAGTATCAATAAATTGAATATCTAATATCCCCTTTTGAACATAGTCTCTGATAAAGTGATGTTTGATTTCAATGTGTTTGGCTCTTGAATGAAGAATAGGATTTTTACTTAGACAAATAGCAGCAGTATTGTCACAATAAATTGGGATACAGTTTTCAGTTATTTGGTAGTCTTCTAACTGATGTTTCATCCAAAGCAGTTGTGTGCAACAACTAGCAGCTGAGATGTATTCTGCTTCTGCTGTTGACAAAGCAATAGTTGCTTGTCTCTTGCTGGCCCAGGATATTAGATTCTCACCAAGAAACTGACAGTTTCCACTGGTTGATTTTCTTTCAATCCTGTCACCAGCATAGTCAGCATCACAGAATCCAACTAGCTTATAATCTGAAGATTTCTTATAAAGAAGTCCAAGATTAGTTGTTCCTTTCAGATATCTAAAGATTCTTTTAACCGCAGTTAAATGTGATTCTCTAGGATCTGATTGAAATCTTGCACACAGACAGACACTGAACAAAATATCAGGTCTAGATGCAGTGAGATACAACAGAGAACCAATCATACCTCGATACAGCTTTTGATCAACTTTGGTTCCTTGATCTTCTTTGTTCAGAGTGCAGGTAGGATGCATTGGAGTGTTCATTTCCTTGCAGTCTTCAAGTTTAAATTTTTTCAGAAGCTCCCTGGTATACTTGGACTGATGAACATACACTCCTTCTTTGCACTGATTGATCTGAATTCCTAGAAAGAACTTCAGTTCTCCCATCATGCTCATTTCAAATTCTTCCTGCATCATCTTAGAAAATTCCTTGCAAAGAGATCTATTAGTTGAACCAAAAATAATATCATCAACATAAATTTGTACAATCAGAATGTCTTTCTCAAGTGTCTTCTTGAAGAGTGTTGTATCAACCTGACCTCTTTTAAAATCATTTTTAAGCAAGAAACTACTCAGTCTGTCATACCAAGCTCTGGGAGCTTGTTTCAGACCATAGAGAGATTTCTTTAGCTTATAAACGTAGTCAGGATGTTTTAAATCCTCAAAACCAGGTGGTTGTTTTACAAACACTTCTTCAGATATGACTCCATTGAGAAATGCGCTTTTAACGTCCATTTGATACAAAGTTATGTTGTGATTTACTGCGTAGGAAAGAAGTAACCTGATTGCTTCCAATCTTGCAACTGGAGCAAACGTTTCAGTGTAATCAATGCCTTCTTGTTGACTGTATCCTTGAGCAACAAGTCTGGCTTTGTTTCTGATTACTTCTCCCTGTTCATCCAGCTTGTTCCTAAACACCCATTTGGTTCCAATAATGTTTTTGTGTTCAGGCTTAGATACAAGATCCCATACGTCATTTCTTTTAAATTGATTGAGCTCATCTTGCATTGCTAAGATCCATCCATCATCAGCTAGTGCTTCATCAACTGTAGTAGGTTCCATCATGGATAGCAGACCCAGGGCAGACTCTTCAGGTCTGAAATGAGATCTAGTTCTTCTGGGGCTTTCTTTGCTACCAATGATCTGATCCTCAGGATGAGAAGACTTGTATTTGAATGAATTTTTGGATTGGATAACTTGCTGTGAATCATCTTGATTTTCTTCAGAAGCTTCAGCAGTAGGGACATCAGGAGCAGTCACTGCTTCTGAAGTTTCATGTGCCTCTGGAGTTTGATCAGGTTCTGAACAATCATCAGACTCTTCTGATCCTGCATTATTTTCACTTTGCTCTGGAATTTGACTTCCAGGCTCTTTGTCATCAAACTTGACATGTATAGACTCTTCAACACAAAGTGTTTCCAAGTTATACAGTCTGTATGCCTTAGATCTCTCAGAGTAACCTAGAAAGATTCCCTTTTGAGCTTTGGCATCAAATTTCTTCAGATAGACTTTATTGTTCAAAATGTAACAAGTACATCCAAACTGATGAAAATAAGAAATGTTGGGTTTCCTACCTTTAAAGAGTTCATATGCTGTTTTGTTCAGAATGGGTCTGATGTAGATCCGGTTCTGAACATAACATGCTGTGTTTACTGCTTCTGCCCAAAAATGTTTTGTCAGATTGTTTTCATGAATCATGGTTCTTGCCATTTCTTGAAGGGTCCTATTCTTTCTCTCTACAACTCCATTTTGTTGTGGAGTTCTAGGAGAAGAGAATTCATGGACAATTCCAAATTTTTCACAAAATATTTCAAATGGCTCATTTTCAAATTCTCCCCCATGATCACTTCTGACTTTTAGAATTTTAAGTTCTTTTTCAGATTGAACTTGAATACAGAATTTTGAGAACACATCATATGAATCATCTTTAGATTTGAGAAACTTAACCCAACTCCATCTACTGTAATCATCAACAATCACCAATCCATATTTACTTCCATATATGGATGCAGTACTGACTGGTCCAAATAAATCAATATGGAGTAGTTCTAAGGGTCTGGAGGTAGAAACAATGTCTTTAGATTTGAAAGAAGTTTTAACAATTTTTCCCTTCTGACATGCACCACAAAGTGCATCTGAATAATAATCAATGTCTGGTAGCCCTTTCACAAGTTGTAACTTGCTAAGCTTGGAGATTAATCTCCAATTAGCATGTCCCAACCTTCTGTGCCACAGCCATTTCTTATCACTCACTGACAGGAGGCAAAATACCTTCTGATCAGTCAGTTCTGAAAAATTTATCTTATAGACATTGTTCTTTCTCTTTCCCTTAAACACTACAGATTGGTCATCAGTGTTGATTACTGTGCAGTTGTTCTTATTAAACAAGACGTCATAACCATTATCACAAAATTGACTTATGCTAAGTAGGTTATGCCTTAGTCCATCTACAAACCACACATTATTGATTGAGACTGAGGAATTACCAATTGTTCCAGTACCAATGATTTTGCCAGTTTGGTTTCCTCCAAATCCCACAGTTCCTCCCTCTTTCATGGTCAGGGTTAGGAACATAGACCTTTCTCCCGTCATATGTCGCGAGCAGCCACTGTCCAGATACCAGGACTTCTGCTTTGTATTTCCTTTCAGACATATCTGCAGCATCAACAATTTGTGTCTTAGGTACCCATACTTTCATGGGTCCTTTTGGGTTAGTCCTAGAAGTTCTGAATCTCTTTTGTGTATTCTGTCTGATTTTTTCTTTGTCAATCTTCCTCCAGACTTTGGGTTCAGAACCTTTAGTCTCAGAATGTGACTTAGTAAAAATAGCTTCTTTTCTCTGAAATCTAGGCTTTTGAGTTTCAGACTCTGTTTTCTTCAGAACCTGTTTGATGGGTTCTGATCTTTTCAGAATCTGTAACGTTGGAGCTTTTGATTTGGAGTCATTCATTACCTTTGTCTTATAACTCTTAGGTTTTGACTTAGTCAATTCCTCTGAATTTGAAGACTTAGATTTTGAATGAGAAGCCTTTTCAGATTCAGACACGAAATGAGTTTTCAGACCTTCTTTGATGTTATCAGAACAAGGTTTTAGAATTACTTCACTAGAGTTACCTCTTGTGAAACCAATTCCCTTTTTGTTGTTCTGATTGATGCTATAAATCATGGATGCAACTTTGGTTCTATCAATTCCTGTGTTAATAAATTCCTGAAGAGCAGCATCCTGCTCAGTCATGATTTTATTATCACCCTTCTTTGTCATTGTTTTCAAGTTATAATTTTCTTGTTTTAAAGCTTCCATTTCCGTCTTAGTTGATTCATGGAGTTTCAGCAGCTTATTGTATCGTTGCTTAACTCTCCTCAACTCAGTGGATTGGTTTTCATAATGACAAAGAAGTTCTTTGAGAGACTCAATTAGTTCAGATCTGGTGAGTTTAGAATATACCTCAGTTTCAGTTTCAGAATCTGTACTTGACTCAGCATCAGATGACTCTTCTTTGTTATCAGCAGTAGCTACCAAAGCCAGAGCTATTTTAGCTTCATCTTCAGCATCATCTTTGTCAGACTCAGACTCATTATCCAGATCCTCCCAAGTTGCCATCAAGCTCTTCTTGAATTGCTTCTTGAATTTGTTAGATTTGAAGAACGCTTTCTTAGATTTTTCTTTGGATTTCTCTTTCTGCAAGTCTGGACATTCAGCAATGAAGTGTCCAACCTTTTTACAGTTGAAGCAACCTTTCTGATCTTCCTTTCTTGAACTTTTGTGATTACTTCCTTTGTTCATAAACTTCTTGTTCTTCTTGGCAAGGTATTGTAGTCTGTTGGTGAGCATAGCCATCTCTTGAACAATCTCAGAGTCTTCATCAGAATCTTCAGATGTAGATTCTTCTTCAGACTCCAAAGCCTTCAGAGCCTTACTTGACTTGCCTCTGGACTTTAGTGCGATGGACTTGGACTTCTTGACAGGTTCTTGCTCATTAAGACCTATTTCATGACATTTCAAGGAGCTTATGAGATCCTCAACACTCAAGGTGTTTAAATCTTTAGCTTCCTCAATGGCTGTCACTTTTGGTCTCCACTTTGCAGGTAAACTTCTCAGAATCTTGTTCACATGATCAGACGTTACGTAGCTTTTCTTCAGAATCTGAAGTCCAGAAACAAGAGTCTGAAACCTTGAGTACATGGTCTCAATGTTTTCATCCTCCTTCATTCTGAACAACTCATACTGATGAACAAGCATAGTAGCCTTGGCTTCTCTGACTTTCTTGTTACCCTCATAAAGTGAGCACAATGAGGTGAACATAGCCTTTGCTGTTGATTTGTCACTCATCTTTAAGTACTCTTTATGAGGCAAGGCAGCCACAAGAATGCCTCTGATCGTATGATGTTTCTTATAAAGCTTTTTCTGCTCAGGAGTGTGAGCTTTCCTATCAAGAGCAGCTCCTTCTTCATCTAGCCTCAGATCACCAACACCATCTTCAAGAACATCCCACAACTCTTCATCCATTCCCATGATGTGACTATACATCTTGGTTTTCCACCAAGAAAACATTTCAGGATCACCATTAAACATAGGAGGTTTGTTGTGATTTGAAGATCTTTCACTTTTGTTGATATTGCTGTAGTCATACTGCACAGCAGCTCCAGAACCAAAACCAGAACCAGATGCAGATGCAGAAGCTTCATCCCCAGACATGTTTTTCACCGATCGTTTACTGTAACACGGTTAAGTGCTAACTACAGAGCCGGAGCTCTGATACCAACTGAAGGTGGGAAAAACACAAGAAGGGGGGGGGGGTTGAATTGTGTTTTCAAAAACGTTTCTTTCTTACGAAAAATAGCACTGTTCTCAGGATTCAGAGTCTGATGGAGTTCAGACTCTAATCAGAGTTCAGAGTCTCAGCAGCGGAATAAAGATCAGATGCAAGAAAGAAAGAAGACACAAACAATTTTATACAGGTTCCTTCCACAAACCGGAAGTAGTCCTGTCCCCCTTGCACTTCCAAGGAGAGTTTCACTAAAATGTAATATCAAATTACAAGTTGCTCAAACACACAAGTAAGAGACTTCCTTTGCTCAATCACACAAGAATGAGACTTCAGATGCTCAAGCACACAAGCAAGAGACTTTAAGACAATTACAGAGAATTGAAAAGAGTTTTGAATACTTGATATACTATCAGAGGTATTCACAAATCAAAACGAAACAGAACAGACTCTGTTTTCTTAGAGACTTAGAAATTCTAAAATGTGATCTTTTGTAAGAATTATCTAAGTTGTTGATGAGCAGATTTTGCGACTTAGAATATGAGATAAGAATTCAATTCGCGTGTGTATCGTTCTTATTCTTGTATGTATTTGTTCTTCAAATCTTCAGCTCTATTTATAGAGGTTTTGAGAGACGTTGGAGAACAGCCAGCTCATCACGTTTTCTTTACCAAAGCTGATTTGACACCATTGATCCTTTGCTTGATTTGAGGCTTGTACAATGAAATCAAATTCAAATCCATTCCATCAAATAAGGAAAAGTTTCTGCTACAGTTACTGTTATTCTTGTCGTGTATTGAGGACACTGTGCAGAGTTGGTGGTTGCAGGGACACACGTAGGCATAGTGGTTGTACTTTTCGTACATTGCCTTTGTCAACGCTTCTTGGTGTCTGAAGAATCTTTGCTCTGGATACCATTTGCTTCTGATGAGTCTGCCTCTGATGAACTTGCTTCTGATGACGTCATCTTCAGAAGCTCTTTCTTCAGACGCATTCTGACTCTGATTTTCCAGGAGCGCTTTTAGTCAGATGTTCTTCAAGCTTCAGTCTAAAGTTTCCTTTGCTCTTTAATTTATTCAAACAGAACCTTTTATAAACAAGACTTTGATAATGGTCCTGCACACTTGAATAAATGTTTAGCATATCCAATTGATAATTTTTAATACTTTGTTATCATCAAAACTTAAGTGGTATACTTGTGAAACACCCTTTGTTCCAACATATATAAACTAAACTAAATTTGAGTCATTCTTCAACTTGGATTAGTGTGACTTACGAAAGCCTTCATATTCGTTAATCCTTGCTTTTTAGCCTTGCAAAGTTTAATCAGTTAAAATTTCGTCCCTTGACCCAGTTAATGACTGCCACGTCACTAATTTGATGACGTGGCAATCACTGCCACACATGAAATTCCAATTTTGCCCTTAAGAAGGGGAAGAAAGAATTGGAAACCCAGGGGTAAAATTGGAATTTCATGTGTGGTTTAGTGACATGGCAGTGATTAAGTGGGGAGAGGGACGGAATTTTAACTGATTAAACTTTGCAAGGCTAAAAAGCAAAGATTAATGAATACAGGGACGAAATTTTAAACGACCCCTATTTGCAAGGACGAAACACATCATTAACCCTTTAACTTATTTCATAAGCACTTTTTTTTATCGATTAATCATGATGGTTTTTTTTGGGGAAGTGGAAAATTTTAACATAAATGAAATACGTAGATGTATATTGGGTTTTTGTGGTCATATCAAAGTAAATTTTTGAGATATGAATTGTAGTTAGCTCTTTTATAATCTTTGTTGAAGCTTTAAATAAAAACTACTTCTATAATAATATGTATGTTAGATTCACAAGACAGTTACAAAATAACTACTTCTAGCCTTGAATGTGGCCAGCTTTTAATGTAAAGAAAGGCGAAAGGATGCACCCTTTTTAATGTTTTATTGTAGGTTTATTTTGAGTTCAACCTTTCAATTTTACACTGACTAATAACGGCGGTATGAATTGATTATAAATATGACTTATGAACAACTTCTTAATACATACGAGTGTCTTAAAATTTCAATTTGAGAGACTATGTAAGAGTATTGTAGAAGAAGAATAATTTTATTGTAGGTTTATTTAGAGTTAAACATTATTTTTAGTTCAACCTTATATTGTAAATATGCCTTATGAACAACTTCTTAGTACATAAGAGTGTACGAAATTTCACTTTTAGAGGGTATGTGAGAGTACTGTAGAAGAAGAAGAATTTTTAAAACTTATGTGATCTCATTGTGTCTTTTTTCTTCTTCTCTAGAGTCAACTTGGGAAGATTATGATGCATAATTTCTTCTTTTAATTTTAGCACAATATGTTCTTAAGAAAGTTTTATTTGTCAAAAATTTCTTATAACACCTCTAAAAGAAAGTTTTTATTATAATTGACTAAGATTACCGTGCAAACTTTCTTTTATTTTATTTTTTAAAAATAAAATAAAATTTACAAATATGCATTGTATCAATATTTTTATTATTTAACCGTATTTTAACAAACCCGTGCAACGTACGGGTCGAATTCCTAATATTGAATGAACTAAGAATATTATTAAATCACAAGAAGAATTATTAGGACAAATGTTGCCGATCTATATTTATCATACGATTAAACATAAACAATTTTTGTTAGTAGTTCTAATTTAATAGGTATATAAATGTTCACAAGTTCTAATTTAATAGGTAAAGATATCAAAATTATTAGGACAAATGTTGTGACCGAGTTTCGAATCTCAACCTCTTCGCTCGTATGTGTGTAAGTTTACAATGACTATGTCATTACATCTATCTAAAAAAATCACTATATAAATAAATGTGATTATTAGCATGAGAAAATAACGATAGCCATATAGTTACTTTGGTTTCTTCTCTAAAAAAATAAAAAGTTATCTTGGTTGTATATTTAATTAGTTATCCATGAATCAATGACATGTCATATTTTCATATTAATTTATTTTAAAATAAATTTAAATGTTAAACAATCTTTGTTTAGAGGACATCAATGCTCAAATAAGCTCCAACATACCCACAAATTTACCTTACTAACATTCGATGTAAGGGATATAATGAATTGAAAGAGATGCATGCAACATTGATCGAGTAAAATTAGTTCTTAAAAATAATCGAGTAAAATTAGAATAAATTCGTCAATGGACATTAAAAAGAAAACAATATTTATCAACTTAATTTTTTTTGTCTATGCTTAAAAGAATAAAATTTTCAGTTTAAAAAATATTTGACTAAGCAATTGATCTGAAGTGGTTAATGAGCTCCATCAGACGACGAATCATTTAAAAAAATCTAAGTTCAACTTGAATTTTTTTTTTGCCAATCTATATTTATCGTACAATTAAACATAAACAATTGTCTGATGATATTATATTTACCTTATTACCAAATATTGGATTATCATGATCTCTTTTTCTAAAACCATGGTTAAAAGAAAACCAAAATATTTTGTTTTAGAGTAAATTACACTTCCCTCCCCTCAAAGATGCTTGAATTACACTCCCCACCCCTCTTATGTTAAAATATGCACTCCCCTCCCTTCTTATTCAAAACATATTAGAAAACATTTCACTCCCCTCCCCTAAGAGAAGCTTGAATTACATTCCCCTCCCCTCTTATGTTAAAATCTACACTTTACTCCCTCAATATTTTTTTATTTATAATAATATAGCAAACAAATAATAATCTAATACACTTCGGAAAAAAATAGTATTGCGAGTCTATTTTAATATAATAAAAAAATGGATACATATTTTTCGCTATTTTTTATTCACAATTTCATTAACATGTAGTTTTAAAACCTACTATAAAATATGAAACAACCCAAAATAAAATTAAAATATGTGACAAATTACTAAAGACAATAAAACATGGTTATTTAAAAGTTAATTTTATACTCTAAATTATAAAATCAATAGCAAAATATTTAAATTTAATTATCATTGAAATTTAAATTATAAACAAATTAATTAATTTTTTTTAAATGGTGGTTCAAAATTAATATATATCATAAAAATATTTATTTATGTTAAAATAGATTAAAGTGTAGTGCATATTTAATTATTAAGGGAGGGGGTTGTAATTCAATCATCTTATAAGGGAGGGGAGTATAAATTTTACTTTTTAATAAAGTGTAGTGCATATTTTATGTTAAAATTAAAATAAATTAATATATATCACAAAATCTCAATAAAAACTCTTTTATTTATTTTACTTTATTTTTCATGGGAGAGCTATATATATATAGAGAGAGAGAGAAAAGGGAGGAGAGAGAGAGGAAGAGAGGAAGAGAGAGAGAGGGGGAGAGGAAAAGAGAGAGTAAGAGAGAAGGGAGGAGAGAGAGGGACAGAAAGTAAAAAATTTAAAAGAAAAACAATCCTAAAAAATCTCATGTTTTTATGAAAGACTTTTTCATTTTAAATTTTTACTATAAAATCCCACAAAATCCATCAAAATATGATTTATTAAACAATCCTTCGAAATTTGAATGATTTTGAATACCAATTGACTTTTTTTAAGTGATAAAGAGTCTTGATTGAATACCACATGACTTTTTTTAAATGACAATGAATCTTGATTGAATAACACAAGACTTTCTTTAAATTGGAAAGAGTCTTGATTGAATACCACAAGACTTTTTCATGATAAAAAAGTCTTTTAAAATCTCATAGAATCATGATCCAATACACCCGCTTACTCTTTGTTTTAACATGGACTTGGTATTATACATGCAATATTTAGATAGGTTAATAATTTATTTTTCAGGGGAGGGTGAATGTAGATTTTAAATTTGTTTTTGATATCTGAAATCCAAAAATAGCATTAAGAACAAGAAAGAGGAAGAGGTCCACGCCGTGGATAGTATACGGACCACGTACGAGTAACAGAAATATAAATGGATACGGATCTGTTTCATCACAATTCACAATTATGATCATATCTTTGCTTTCTCATTTGAATAACCTAACCTCCCCCGACAACTTCCTCTCTCGCCCTTTTCCAATACCTTTCTTTAATCCATCCCTTAATCCTCCACTTTCATTTTATTTTATCCTTTTAAAAACATTTTATGTCTGACAAATACGTGGGTATGATATATTAAAATAATTTCAAAACTAAATTAAAATGAATTTCTAAACGCTAAGATTGTCAGATTGAGGAGTTTAGTTTTATTCTTTACTGTGATAATTAATTAATTAATTAGTGAAGAGCAGAAGGGAAGTTGAGAGGAAAGTGCCGTAGCATTGGAGAATGTGATAGTAACCGGTTCCGTACAGGATATTTTTGAAAAGTGACCGACACGTGTAAGTAAAGATTAGAATAGGCCGTTATAGGATGATATGGTGGTGGGGGTGGCAGGTATAGAATACAGGCTGGACTGACAGAAAAGCAGTAATGATTCGCCCTCCGATTCGGCGACCGATCTTGTCGTTTTCTGCCACGTCACCTTTAAAATGGGTCCCATTTCCTAACTAAAGGACGAAACTTCAAAATCCCACACGAAATCCTTATGCTATACAGCCTGGAGTCCTTCAGTCAAACTGAAAACCAAAGCAGAAGAAAAGAAAAGGAACCTCACCCAACCCAACCCTTAACCAACCGTTATCATCGTTATCTTATTTTTTTATTTTATTTTCCTTTTCCGTTTTTTATACTCTTCTTCTATTTTTAACGTTCAGAAAATTAATCAATTCTGGTTTATTTGTCTACATTAACTTCCAGAACTGTTTCTTTTTACATAACTAACCCACCTTCTCAATCCATCACGTGAAAAACACTTTCTCTTATTCATAAGTGGAGCGTCGTGTGTGTGTAATAAACGCGCGTTTAAATTAATCAGATAAAAGAGGAAAAAAGAAGAGGTGACTTGTGTAATTGGGAGCAGCTGAGAAGTGACGCGTGTCTGTTTACAGCTGTATCCCAAATCCCAATCTAACCGCTTCCCTGTTATAAGCGGTACCGATTGCCCATAACGCTCCCTGTCAACTCCTAAACCTAACCTACCCAACCGGTTTCCTTTCTACCTTTCACATATAAACCACTTCATCACCCTCTCAAACCAACAATAAACACAAACACAAAACCCTCTTTCTCATCATAATTTATTTATTTACTTACATATGAACAACAACATAGTAACTATTAACAGAAAAGAAATGGATCGGATCAAAGGTCCATGGAGTCCAGAAGAAGATGAAGCACTACAGAAGCTTGTGGAGAAGCACGGGCCGAGAAACTGGTCGATTATAAGCAAATCGATACCAGGCCGGTCAGGGAAATCATGTAGGTTACGTTGGTGTAATCAGCTTTCACCACAAGTTGAGCATCGGGCTTTTACGCCCGAAGAGGATGATACTATAATCAGAGCCCATGCTCGATTTGGAAACAAATGGGCTACAATAGCCAGGCTTTTATCGGGCCGAACTGATAACGCTATTAAGAATCATTGGAACTCTACTTTGAAACGTAAGTGTTCTTCTATTATGATTGATGATTCTGAATCTCCACCGTTGAAAAGATCTGTTAGTGCTGGTGCTGCTATTCCCGTTTCTACTGGTCTTTATATTAACGCCAATTCTCCTGGTTCTCCGTCTGGATCCGATGTAAGTGAGTCCAGCGTACCTATCGTGAACTCTCGTGGAAACTCTCATGTTTACCGACCTGTGCCAACGAGAACCGTCGCGCCTCTACCACTCGTAGAAACGACGTCGTCTTCGAAATCAAACGATCCTCCAACTTCGTTATCACTTTCACTTCCCGGTGTTGGTGTTGATTCTTCTTCTGAAGATTCAAACCGTGTAACTGAGCCTGTTAACACTGTACCAACTCCACCACCACCTCCGCCGCCGCCAAGTGCGATCCCTTTGATTCCGGTAATGACTACGGCTGTTACTGTTCCGATGGCGGTTCCGATGCAACAATCGGGATCGGTGATGCCGTTTAGTTTTAGTGCGGAGTTGTTGAGTGTGATGCAGGAGATGATTAGAACAGAGGTGAGGAGTTACATGGCGGGATTGGAGCAACAGAGTGGGATGTGTTTTCAAAAAGCTGAGGATGGAATTAGGAATGCTTTGGTGAAACGAATTGGAATTAGTAGGATCGATTCGTAAATGTAATTATTGGAGAATGAATGCAATCAGAGATGGATGAGAAAAATCAGAAAATGAAAATGATGATGATGATGGTGTTCTTAGATGGGAAAAAATGAACCCTTTTCATTTAATCCCGTTTTTAGTTATTTTTCTTTTTAATAATTTTGGTTAATGTACAAAAGAAGAGTCATTAGAGAAAGTGTTGTTGGGATTAGTGAATGAAATTCATTTCCAAGAAGTTGAGGAAACGAAAGGGGAAAAAAAATCTGATTCAGTTCTGCGGTCTGAAGTCGAAAATTGGAAGGAAAAAAAAAAGGTTTAGAATAAAAAAAAAATCCGTAAAATCTACAATCTTGTTATAATCTCATTTAATTTTATTTTGCACAAGCAATGGTAAAATTCCCTTTTTAATTTTCGATTTGAATCTGAAAACAGTGTTTGGCGAGATATAGCAACTGTTGAACAGATTTTGAAATTAGTTAAGTTAGTTTAGTGAATGGGACATTAGTTGGTGGTGGACAGCTAGTTATAGATATGTATGAAGTTTCTATGTAGGGACCCCAAATATATACGGATCTAGTTTAGTATTTTTATTCAACCTTGAACTAAATTTTGTTCTTCCAATCTAATCTAATCATAATAAACCTAATATTTCAGCAAGGAACGAATGGTTCAGTAGAGCAAGGTTGGTCCATATCTATTAATGAGATAAGGTTGAGTTGACGGAAAACTGTAAGGAACTCTTGGGGAAGAAGTTTCCTCGTGCACAAAGCATTGACTTAAATAAATCGAAAGAACTGGTTGGTGATGTTTTAGGATTGCATTATTTGCTTTTAAAGTCTAATTACCTTATTTTTTACGCTGAAACTGAATTTCATTTTCCCTGAATTTCTTTGTTCCAGTCTACAAATGACATAGCCAGCATAAAAATAATATAATAAAGGGTTAATATATGTTTAACTCTTGTAATATTAATGATTTCTGGTTTATTCATATGTAAAAAAATTGTTTAGATTCCAACCTGTAATTTGGTTTTAGTCCCTGTAATTTTTGTTTTTGGTTCTTGCAAATATGTCTCATTTTGGTTTTGTCTCTGTCTTCACTTTTGTGATGATTTGCACATGTGTCACATGATGATTGAACCCATTTATGAGAAAAATAGTCTATGCAAAATCTTTTGATTTTTAAAAAGGTCCCTGCAAAATATTTTGTTTTTGAAAATAGTCTTTTGTTTTTGAAAATAGTCCTTCAGAGACTATTTTCAAAAACAATTTTTTTTACAGAGACCAAAAACAACAATTTTTGTTACAAGAACTAAAACCAAAATGAGGCATATTTGCAGGGATTAAAACTATATTTTAACCATCTTTAAATTATAGGGTTAAAATTTAAACAATCTTTTTTACATCAGAAATCACTCACTAATATTACATAAGATAAACATATATTAACCCTTAATAAATTTGTAGGAAGAAAGTAATTAATACATTAGGGTAAGTTACTTTCTTTATATAGGAAGTGACGAAGCCTTCATGAGCCTTGTGTCCAGTCCTTGAGGTATATATATAAGTCAGCCCTTAGTTGGACCCTCCAACAAACTATTTGGTATCCCTTGTAGTATGTGAGCTGAGTCATATGGATCAAATATTTGGTATTGAACAATTATTAGTTAATTTTATGTTACATCTTATTAAAAGTTAATATTTTTATTTAAGATAAGAATTGAAAAATAAAACTCAAATACATAATATAGTGGCCCAGGAATGAGGTAATGGTTTGGAAGAATGTAGAAGGTGTCAAGTCTTTATTAACAAAAGTATAAATCCAAAGTTTGAGGGCCACTTGATGACGAGATCGTTTTCTAATTCCACTGATATTATTTTATTTGCAACATGTGCAATTCATGATTTATTTGCTGCCTAATTAATCAATGATACGAAGAGAGTGCTTCCAAAAGTAGAGTAGTATTGAGTTTTGACCCCCCCCAAAAAAAAAGTGAGTGTTGTTTGTGTATGTTTATGGCAATATGTCTTTCGGTGCTGAACCTCTACCTCGTGTGGTAGTGGCCCTATGTCGTAACTGCTTCTCATATGCTTCATAACTATGTTCATGCTGATGTATTATATGTTGGGGCAACTGGATTGGGATCAACACCATTCTCCCCCACCTGCAAAAGATATGGTTCGCAAAAAAAAATGTAGATGGAGAAGTTTTTGCTCAAATATCTAACTACAATTAACAAATCTCACTAGAGATTTAACATATTCAATATGAATAGACGAGTCTTACAATGCACAAGTGTTTCTGTTGCGAATGGACAAGAAGGTTAGACCCTATTGGCCTAGGAGGAACGCTAGCCTCTAAACCTCAACCAAAGAGCCATTTTGGCACACATTTTTGCTCTTTAGGTACTTGTTGTTTGCTCAGAGGCACGTTAAAACGAAGAAAATGCCTAAAATGGCATTATCTATCGTTCACTCTCCAACAATCTATGCTCCATCAAAAAATTTCAAAGTCAAGTAAGTATTCAAAATCACTAAGCATACACATTGCTTGATTTTTAGGCTTGGGGTTTGGAGCATTTCATAAGAATATATCTATATATCGTACATACAATACATTTCTTTGACATACCATGCGCTTCAAAATTCGTTCCTAACAAATGGTCACAAGATATCATACAACTATAAGATCTTCATTGATTGTCTGGAGTTCGACGTCGTGATCTTAAGACCATATGGTAAATCATTTCTAAGCTTGATAAGTTATAATGCATCTAGTTACATTTTCTTACACAAAAATAAACCTATAAATGCGAGACTACTTTGGACCAATAATAAGGGCTTGCACACACAAATGTTACGTTGTTTTTACCCGTCCATTCGATAATATATGTTGGCACTCGGGATGGATAAAGTGTGATTGAAGAAAGGTTTCTCGCCACTTGCTAGAGTGGGTGAAGAGGTAGTACATACATGTTCAAAACATCTCGAGATATCCTTCAAAGGTAGTTGTTATTAATAAGTTCGGTGTTGATCGAACTTTTCAGGAATTCTTGTTGCACATCTTATACTTGAGGATGATTGAGGTCCAGAGGGGTAGTCACACTGGCAATAAGTATCAGGATACATATCCAAGTTCTATCGGGTATCTCATCCCAAGGTATCACCTCTTGTCGAGGGAGAACCACCTAGGCCGACAAATGATGAGATCCTCATTGAATGAATGTATGAATGAATATATGAATGAATGAAGCAGTGCCTAAAATTATACATAAAATTGAGTTTCATCATATGTACTGCGTTTTTCTCTATCACCCATACTTAATTGTTGTTCCTACCAACAATAATTAACTGTCAATTTTAGGAACGATATTTAACTATTGTTTTGGAGCAAACGATGATAGAGAGTATTTTAGTCAGTTTAAGGTGCCTATGAACGAACATTAGGTACATAAAGAGCAATTTTCAACATATTTAAGTAACATGATTGAGATGTGACCTAGCTCAAATAAGGGCTCAAATAAGGTGCATGTTTGGATATGTGTTGAAATGTTTTGAGCCAGGGCTGGTCCAACTTAGGTTGAGACAGAAAACAAAGTTTAAAAGAAATTAATTCTACATTTGTCCTTGTGTGTGTGTGTGTTTGTGTGTGCGCAAAGTTTTTTTGTCACTTTTTATAAGACTGTTTTTAAAGATCAAGATACATTAATTAACTTTTCACAAAGATACCCCTTATTAATTAAGAGAAATGATAACCAGACACAAAACTAAACACAATATATACATCGTATCTCTCTAAGGATACTCCCATAATTTTCACATGTAAGTAATGACAAAGCAGTAATTTCAAATACATTTGCTTTCTTTCTTTAGTTTGGATCTCATGCACCTCTCTCTCTCTCTCTCTCTCTCTCACCACAACCTCTATTTTGTTGAAGACAATGAGTAACGACTGTTGGAAAAATGCAGGCTGCATAGAGAGCTCAGATGACGACGAAGTAGGTGCAGTAAAACATGCATGTATAACGGTTGAGAGAACGACATAAACGATGTTGATGCTGGTTGTGGGTGTCGAGGAGAAGTCATGTGTGA
Organism: Medicago lupulina; assembly: GCA_958299785.1. Classification (NCBI taxonomy): domain Eukaryota; kingdom Viridiplantae; phylum Streptophyta; class Magnoliopsida; order Fabales; family Fabaceae; genus Medicago; species Medicago lupulina. The sequence continues at coordinate 5,413,088 of OY283146.1, read as the reverse complement.
GTGTGATCAAGAACAACGATGGAAGGTCGTTGTCGATGAAAACTTGGTGGGTGAGATCTCAACGGAGGTATCTTCGATGTGAGAGAGAGAACACAATTAGTGTGATCGAGAACGACGTTGGTGCTCATATCCGATGACATCTCAATGGAGAGAGAGAGAGAGAGAGAGAGAGAGATTTGCAATGATCCAAAAAGAAGAAAAGAAAATAAAGAGAAAACATAAAGAGTAAAATAAAGGAGAAATCTTAACTTGTGCTCTAATTATGACACAAGTTAAGAAACTAAAATAGAAATTTAAAATTCTATGTTTTCAAGACAACATTTGTAACACAAGTTATCATGACCAATAAAAAAAATAAAAGAGTAGTATTAATGAGAATTAAAAGATCAATTATCTGTATTTTTATCTCTCTCTCTCTCAAGTTCTCTCTCTTAATAATAGAAGGACAATTTTAGAAAGAGACTGTGTATTATATTATAATACTTCCTTCGGTCTTTATTATAAGATTTTTATAAAAAAATAAATTTATAAAAAAATAACACAATTTTTAAGGTTTAGTTATCGTTTAAAGGATTTTTCTATCCTTCATTTAATGTTTTTTTTTTTATATATTGGTGGATATATTTAATGTTTCACAATTTTTTAAGAGCGTATATTTATAAAAACATTCAAAAAGTTACATTAATTAATGATTACATTGATTTTGATGTTTTTTATTTTTATTTCTTATAATAAAGACCAGAAGAAGTAAATTTAATACAGAAACTACTTTACTTAATCTTTGTGATGTTATCAAAAGAATAGTCTTGTATTTAGGGAAGGACGATGTATCAAATATTATTTCTTGATAAAAAAAATTTATATCAACTATTGGTGTAATAATTTTTTCTTCTTCCTATTTTATATTTTGTTTACACTTGATTATTTTTATCCAATCAAATACTTTTTTTTAATAATAATTATACCTTTTTTTGAAGGATATATATCCCCAAACATAAAAGGATATCAAAATTGGGTGTATCCATATTTTTAATTTGATTTTATATTTCATTTAAACGATTTAATTTACAATTTTATTATTCTTATGGATTTATAAAAATAATTGCATAAAATTTAATAATAAATCTTAGCACCAATTTTGTAAAAATAATTGCATAAAATTATATTTATATCATGATAAAATATAATTAAACTTCAACATTTTGTTTGTCCGAAAAATAAAACAAAATTTAAAAAGAGACATTCAAGAGACGGTCACAAGTATCTATTCATTCAAACAATGACCCTTTAAATAATCATTATTATCATTTTTTGTCTCTATTTTTAAGGAAATTAATGTGTGCCATTCATATTTTTGAATTAGTTTTTGCAGATATATTTAGGATATTATAAGAGTATCTCCTATAAAATTTAATTTTTTTGTTACTAATAAATGAAATAAATATGAATTTTTAAACGTAAAAAACTTAAAATTTCATAGTTCATTCACATTTTGTTAAAAAAAAATTAAACTTTTGAAAGAAAGATTTCAATATTTTATTAAAGATGACTACAAAAAAGAATTTAAAATTATGAAGGATCCACATAAATTGACATAAAAAAATTTAAACGCTTGAAAGAGAGATTTCAATATTTTATTAAACATGACTAAAAAAAGAATTTAAAATTCTGAAGGATGCACATAATTGACATAAAAACAGGAAAAAAAATGTTGATAAAAAATATTTGAATGACTATTGTTTGAAGAAATTTGATATATTTATAAGAACCTAAAACTTATTTAACTCATTAACAATTAAGAAAAATACTTATATATAGTAATTTGTTGGTATCATGTGAGTAAATATCTCAAAAAGCATGAATACTAGTTTTCATGCGGGGGCGGACCCATGTGAGGCCGGGTGTGGCAATACCACCCATACCTTTTATTTTTATTTTTTACACAAAGCCTTATATTATATAATATATGTATGTTCTATTTCGACATATAACCAATTATAATTCTTTGGTCTAGTGGTGCGGTGTTTGCATTCATACTTGGTTGTCCCAAGTTCAACTCCTAACTTCATTCAACTCTTAACTATATAAACTATTTTATCATTTTTATGATATTATTTAAATTATAATTAAAAAGTTAAATTTCATTAAAATATGAACAACATCACTACACAAGAAAAAAACATGATTGACGATTTATTACGAATTAATATATACTTTGTTATTTGTGAAGAAAAAAAAATTAACCCCACTAATAATTCAATCTGGATCCGCCTTTTATCATTTTTATGATATTATTTAAATTATAATTAAAAAGTTAAATTTCATTAAAATATGAACAACATCACTACACAAGAAAAAAACATGATTGACGATTTATTACGAATTAATATATACTTTGTTATTTGTGAAGAAAAAAAAATTAACCCCACTAATAATTCAATCTGGATCCGCCTCTTTTTTCATTGTAGAATTTTTAGGTTAAGAGCTAATAAGTGTTGATTATACAAGTATTGATTATACTTTTAACTTTAAACAGCTAAATAAATGAATCTGAGTCATTTTCATGTATATTTGCTCTCCATCCTATCTTATGATGACAATTTTTTTGGCAAACTTGAGTCACCATAGATCTTTTGATTAGACTATTATGGATTCTCTTCCTTAATTCTTATGTTATTTTCTTTTTTTATATAAAAAAGACGATACAACTCTGTGTTTTGTAGTAATAACTAAAATTGTTACAAATTTTCTAATACTCAAAATTTCTATTTTCTACGAGGAAAATACATACCTTTTTTTTTTTTTGAGAAGGAGGAAAATACACATCTTATAGTTTTTCTTCAAAAATATTCTTTTAACTTTATGTATATGACAACATATATATTTAATTGGTATCACATATGTAAAGCACATGGTTTTTGCTCACTGAAATATGACGATAAAGTGCATCATCCTATGGTAAAATTTGCTTCTTTATTTATTTTATACATATATTCCATGGTCAATATATAATTATAGTTTTACTTAATTATGAGGTTTCTTTTACTTTACATTGAACATGTGTTATTTTCAATGTATTCTACCAATTTGGAGGAAAAAATTATAATCTAAAAAAGTTTTTTTTCTTCTTCTATTAGTTATACTTTTTCTGAAGCTATTTTCATTTGACCAAATTATGATCGAATTACTAGTACTCAATATGATAACATGTTATTAAATGTATTCATATACTTTTTTGACTCAAACTTTTTGACCAAATAAATTAAATCGAATTTGTACCAAACAAAAAAAAAAATTAGTTAAAGAAGTCACATAGTATATAAGATAGTGTTCATGGATCCCTCATACAACACTTAGCTTCAATTTTATTCCCTTGTGAGAGAAAAAAAAAACGGCCACAATGGAAGAAGTGAGTGTGATGATTGTGTCAAATGCTGCACAAGGACACATTAATCCTACCCTAAGATTTGCCAACCGTCTTATTTCAAAAAATGTTCATGTCACCATAGTCACAACTGAATTGGTCCAAAACCGTATTCTTAGTGCCCGCAATGTCCCCTCAACTACCTTAAACCAACAACCTTCCCAAAACAAACAAATCCAATTTGAGTTTTTCTCTGATGGTCTTAGCCTCGATTTTGATCGTGAGAAAAATAGTGAAACGTTTATCAATTCCATGAAAACAATTGGTGCCAAAAATATGTCAACACTCATAACAAACCTTGCCAAAGTACGTGACTATTATTGCATAATTGTTGATCCTGTTTTGTTGACAGATATTGAAAATGTTTCTAATGAACTTAACATACCTGTTGCATTTCTTTGGATGCAACCTTGTGCTACATTTTCTATTTCTTATCGTTATTTTCGGAATGTTAATTCATTTCCTGATTTGAATAACCCTAATGAGATAGTTCAATTACCTGGACTTCCTTTGCTTAAGGTAAGAGATTTTCCTACTTATATGCTTCCTTCATTTCCTCCACATTGTAGACAAATTATGGTTGATATGTGTCAAGCTTGTGACACTAATGTGAAATGGGTTATAGCTAATACAGTCTATGAATGGGAAGTAGAGGGGGTGAAATCAATGTCCTCTTTATCTCCCGTTTACACAGTTGGACCGTTGGTTTCAGATTTTATGATCGGAAAAAATGATGTTAGTAATAATAATATGATTAATATGTGGAATGTCGAAGATTCATGTATCGATTGGCTTAACAATAAGCCAAATTCATCTGTTATTTATATTGCATTTGGTAGTATAGTTGTCTTGACACAAAAAGAGGTTGATAATATAGCTAATGCTTTGAGGAATAGCAAAAAATCATTTTTGTGGGTTATTAAGCCTACATTGAAAGGTTCTGAAAATGATGCTACTGAATTTCCAAAAGGTTTTTTGGAAGAAACAAAAGGTAGGGGTTTGGTTGTAACATGGTGTAATCAAGAGAAGGTTTTAAGCCACCCTTCAGTGGGTTGTTTTTTGTCTCATTGTGGTTGGAGTTCAATGGTGGAGAGTGTAACTGCTGGTGTGCCAGTTATTGGTTATCCATATTGGTTGGATCAACCAACTATTGCTAAGATTATTGTGAAACAATTTGATAATGGGGTGATATTGAATTATGAGGTAAATGAAGTTCCTAGTGTTGAAGAGATAGAGAGGTGCATTAAGGAAGTGATGGAGGGGCAAGAAGCTAAGGAGATTAAGAAGAGGGCAATGGATTTGAAAGTTAGTGTGAAAAAAGCATTAGAGGAAGGTGGTTCTTCTGATAAGAGTATTGATCAATTTATCAATGATGTTGTTGATGCTCACAATTTAGCTAAAGCTTGAGCCTTTAAATTAATCTTGTACCAGAGTTACATCATGTTTTTTTTTTTCCTCTAGTAATTTAGTTGTTGGAGCTCACACATTTTAAATTAGGAGAAGTTTCTACCAACTAAGTTAAACTTACGAGACTACATCATAAATTTTAATTTTAATTAATAAAAGAACTCTGGTTATATTCAAATCATGACATACATTGTGTTTCTCTTAAACACGAGCGTTACATTATTTATTACAATAAACATACAAAACTATACCATTTATTTATTTTAAATAACAAGTTAAAAAAAAATAAAAATAATTATGCTTTCCTAAAGACAATCATTAAATTACTACAATAAAATAAAAATTCACTACAATGATTGAAAATTGAGTCTTGCTAACAAACAGTCAAGAAATAGTCCTCGTGAGCTTAACTCAGTTGGTATGAACAATGCATAATATATGCAAGGTCCGGGGTTCAAACCACAGCCACCACAAAAAACAGTCAAGAAATAATAAATGTAAGAAGTAAAATAAAAGATAGTAAAAGACAAAACAACAATTTACAACAAAATTATATATTATATAATTTCTATAATAATAGTTAAATGCTTTATATTTATTTTGTCTATATACGAAGTGACGAACATTACTTGATACACTTATGCAACTACGATTTCTTAGATTCAAACTTGAGCAAGACGTTCTTTTTAATAACATCAACATTGTCAGTTGAACTTGTTGAGGCAATATCCCTAATTAATTTTAAAGATAATAAACCATTATAATTAAAGAATTAATGGACTTTGATTAATTCCTTGGTATTTAACTTGTGCTCTTGAGTGTTTTACTAAGATAGGAACAAGGTTTAAATCATACCAAGATTCAAAGAATCAAAGGACATTTGAATTCATGATCTAACACCAAGGTCAGAAAGTTAGATCAGAATGTTGCTCAGAGATCAGAATGTTCGCACAAAGATCAGAAGGTTGCTTCTATACAAGCCCAGAATCTCAAGAACATTGATCAAGGTCATGCAAGGCACATGTGACATGAATAAATGTCAAGGAAGGTACTTCTGCATGGATCAATCAAGCAATAAAGACATATACAAGGATTATGTCAAAAAGGATACTCGATGTTCATTTAAGACTATGAACATCAAATGGTAGTCTTACATTATTGTTTCACTATTAGGATTTGATTACATCAAATGGTAGTTATATTCACTGCTCTTCATTATTGTTTACATCAAATGGTAGTCTTCACTGCTCTTCACTATTAGGATTTGATTACATCAAATGGTAGTTATATTCACTATTATGAAAATATCATCCTAGAAGTTATATTCACTGCTCTTCATTATTGTTTCACTATTAGGATTTGATTACATCAAATGGTAGTCTTACAAATCATCCTAAGTGAAACAAAAGGAACATTTTGATGATCAGAATGTTCAGCTCTGCACATGCTTACTTTATGAACAGTACAGTAGGTGAAAAGCAAAAACAAAGCAAATTTGTCCTACTCAATCAGAGATAGACACGCATGGGAGTTGGTACAGTACAAGGACCATACAATCCCTCAAAGCATGGGCATGAAGATGCAGAATCCACTTTATCTCTCCTGCACTAGTCCTTAGGCAAATCTGGGAAAGTAACTTTCTGATGTATGAGGAAAAACCCATACTTTGATTATTGCCCAAAAATTCATATGAAAAGCATATGACACGCCCAGAAGTTTATGTGTTCATTCATACATGATGAACCCAGATGAAGATCATGATGAACCCAGATGAAGATCATCAAGAACACAACAACATTCTGAAGTTCATCTTATGATCAGAATGTTCACCCAGATTTTCAAGTAAAAGCTTGTGGGACCCAGGACATATGGCATAACACCATTGGACATCCTACAACGGCTATATGAGCCCAAAGACTCTATAAATAGAGATCAAAGACTCGACATTACTTGCACCATTGCAAATCATACTAGAAAACAAGTTGATTTTGTTTGAAGCTCTTGCAATTGAAATTGATCATCACTGAAGGCTCTTCTTACCTTCTTGTAGTGTAAATCAATACTCTTTGTTATCTCTTTCATAGATAACTTCTTCTTCTTCCCCCTCTTATGTTTGATTCTCAAACATTCAAATCTCTTACAAATTGTAACAAAGTTTCATCTAACTTTAGGGGTACTAAAGTGTTAGTTTGAGCAAAGGTTGTAAAAGTATAAGTGGTTAACTTAGCAAGAAGGTGCAAGCTTGCTGAGGCTTAGAGAATACAAAATTGTAATTGTTCAAGTGAACAAAGTTGTAAGGTGCAGGATTTGAGAGGTTATCTCAAGCATCATAGTGGAAACTCTCACAAGATTGTGAGGAGTGAACTAGCCCACATTGGGTGAACCACTATAAAATTCTGTGTGTTCTTTCTCTCTTCCCTATACTCTTTAATTTCAGTATACACAACACACACCAACACATTTACTTTGTTAATTAGTTTCTGTGTATGAACTTCAGAACGTTATGAAGTCAGAGAGTTAACTTAACCATTACAAGTAAACAACTTGAAAATCACTTTTAAGTTTCATGATATTTTTTTAAAGGGTCACAATTCAAACCCCCCTTCCTTGTGACTATTTTATCTACTTCAGGACTAAGTCTTACGAACTAAATTTTTATATATTATATTATAATATTATATAAATGTTGATATATAATAACAATTAAAAATATGTGGATTAATGAAAAAAATACACGCATCTTCCAATCTTCTTGTGACCTTTAGGAGGTTCTAAAACGCACGCATTTTGTTAGGGTTGTAGTAGCCAATAGTAGGATACATATTCCTCTCACTTGTCTTTTATTGTGGTAGTATTCATTCCTTTGTAGCTTAATATAATTACCTTCCTCATAACAAAATAAAAAATGACATCTGTCATGCCCCCTTCATTTTTAGATAATGACTAGAGACCATCAATTGAGGATTCTAGTTGTCTCGAGCTTTATGCACCATTTTGTTGTCCGTCAATTGTGAAAAGTGAAAATGGAATAAGCAAAACAAGTATGTAAGCCAAAGATTTTTATGACTCCAGAATAAAAATAGTTTCTATTTTTATTACTTAATATTATGTAATATAATATATATTTTTATATTGTTGTTTTGATGATATATTTTAAATTAACATCGCGTAGGATATATTTTTTTAGGTATGAGAAACTACATATTAATTGGTTTTTTTTTCTTAAAAAAAAAAAAAAAACTAATGCCTATTTTACAACTGTCTCCTAAATGATCGTAAAAAAAAAAAGTTTTTTAAATTTGACCTTTGTATACCAAACTCTTAATGAGTAAAATAGTTCTCTAAATTGATCACTAAATAAATTCATTTAGATATTGATTCTCAGAAAACCTTCTACAACTAATTGTTAATGTGTAGAAACTAATTTGAAACTTTTTATTACTAAATCCACTTAATATTGATTTGCACTAATTGTTGGTCGATATAAAATCCTTAAGAAAAAACAATTGATTTTTTTTTAAGTAGCATAGTGGCTAGAGCTTGTGGAGAAGTAGAGTGTCCGAGGTTCGAACCCTGACTCATGTTTATAACATGCAATATCTCTACCAACTGATCTAAACTGATGGGAATCCTTATTTATTAATTTTGTTAAGTCTAACCCTAGTTTTTTTCCCTCCATAATGCTTTTTAGGTTTGTAACAAATCTATCCTAAAATTTTGCCTCTCAAAATGCATCAAATATGTTTTTATTAATAGCAAAAATAAAATAAAAAGCCTAAACAAATCCATTCATAAATAGCAAAAATTAAAAAAAAAAAAACTAACCATATCGATAGACTTCTACATATATTTTTTTTTCTTTTCTTCTTATTAATTTTAGTTTTTTTTTCAACTAATTTTCTTATTTTGTGTTCTACACTTTTTTTTGACAAAATACTTTGTACAATTATTTAATACTAAAAAAATGCATCGTTCCTATCCTCTTCCTTTTTTTTATACACTTCTTTGATACCAAAAAAATGCATCTTTTTTTTTGACAATATTTTGTAGACTTATATAATACCCTAATTTCCATCATAACTTGACTATATATATCAAACCCTAAACCGTGTTTCTCTAAAAAAAACTTTGACCCCTAATTTTTTCCCTCCATAATGCTTTTTAGGTTTGCAACAAATCTATCCTAAAATTTTGCCTCTCAACATGCATCAAATATGTTTTTATTAATAGCAAAAAAAAAAAAAAACCTAAACAAATCCATTCATAATCTTAGTTTTTTTTAACTAACTTTCTTATTTTGTGTTCTACACTTTTTTTTGACAAAATATTTTGTACAATTATTTAATACTAAAAAAATGCATCGTTCCTATCCTCTTACCAAACCCTAAAATGTGTTTCTCTAAAAAAAACCTTAACTCGTGGTAAATTTCACACACATCACAAGAATCATATCTATTGATATTTAGAGGTTTGCAAATGGAACGACGTGACCTTACAACTTTCCTCTCATACCACTGCTTTACTGGTAACTTTTTGATCATACACCTGAATTGTCGGCAGCGATACGGTCAAGAGGGTAAATAGTTTTAACAGTTGCTTCGAGTGGTATAGCTGCATTATTAATACCAGGAGGTAGAACCGCACATTCGAGATTTGGCCTTCCCTTTATTATCGATGAATGCTCCACGTGTAATGTCAAACCTAATACCTCGTTGGCTCAGTTGGTAGTCCAAGCAAGATTAGTAATATGGGACGAGGCTCTGATGATGCACAAATTTTACTTTGAAGCACTTGATCGTTCTTTCAGAGACGTTATGAAGGAGGTGGACAAGAGAAACAAATACATCCCTTTGTACCTGTAATTCCTAAAAGCACAAGACCATAAATCGTTCATGCTATTATCAATTCTTCAAAACTATGGAATAATTGTGAGGTTCTTACCTTGACTAAGAACATGAGGCTTTTGTCTGGTGCGTCAGTAGTAGACATGGAGGAAAAAAGACAATTTTCAGAATGGGTTTTAAGTATAGACGATGGACGAATAGGGGAAGACAATGAAGTGGACAAGACCATTGCTATTCCGTCAGATTTGCTCATAGAAAGCGCAGGAGATCCTCTTGCTGCTATTGTTGAAAGCACGTATCCTAACATCTTGGAGAGCATGAGTGACATAGGTTACTTTCAAAATAGAGCTATATTGACAACAAAAAATTCCATAGTCGAGAAGATCAACGACTATATGTTGGACATGGTTCCAGATGAGGAGAAGGTTTATTTGAGTTATGATTCACCTATTCATCGTAACTTAAACGATGATTATATTGACAATGTTCATACACCTGAATTCCTCAACACCATCACTGCTTCTGGACTTCCTAATCACAAATTAAGGTTAAAGGTTGGTGTGCTAGTTATGTTGTTGAGAAATATAGATACACGATATGAATTATGCAATGGAACCAGATTGGTTATCACTAGGATGGGAAGATACGTCATTGAGGGGAGGGTCATTTCCAGAAGTAATGTTGGTGAACAAGTTTTTGTATCCAGGTTATCTATATCGCCTTCAGATGTCAGGATTCTCTTTAAGTTTCAACGAAGACAATTCCCTTTCTCTGTATCATTTGCAATGACAATTAACAAAAGTCAAGGACAATCGCTTAAACATGTTGGTGTATATCTACCAACACCTGTAATTTTTCACAGACAGTTGTATGTTGCTGTTTCAAGAGTTACATCCAGAGAAGGACTAAAGATATTGATCACGGATGAAGATGGTGAAGATACCAATGCGACTTCTAACGTCGTATATGATGAAGTATTTCGCAATCTGCGATGAAACAACATGCCAATTTACTAAAAATTTCATATTCCCTTACCGAATTATTGATAGGATTACCGAATTTTCTTTTATAATATTTTTCAGATTTTATACATTTTATGGAGCATTTTATTTTGTCTACTCTGGATTATTATCTGTTATTTTTTCACCGTTACCAATTATATATTGCATTTTATTATCCGTATGTCATTTCTTTAACAATAAACCCGTGCGGACACGGGTCCATTTTCTAGTAAGAAAAAACAAGTGATTGTTGATATGTATAGGTCTTCTCCGTACATGATCATTTTATCCACATTTCATATGAGAATATGAGAGGAATGGGTAATCAGTAATCACCCTAGCATCTCCATCGATTCTACTTTACTTTTTGAACCTGGACTTCATTTCCCACCTCAAACATTTGCACGAAAAACTTGGAGGGTAAATTGTTTCCCATGCAATATATACTTTTCTTAAGGGAAACAATATAGAGATATTCTTGAGTCAATTTTTTTATGCCGTCAAAGGTTCCTGTCAACTACTACTTTTTTAATGAGAATTTTGTAAAAAAAAAAAAAACAAATGAATACAATTTTATTTTAAGAAAAATAATTTTTATTTTCAATAATTTTTTTTATAAATATAATATTCTCTATGAAAATAATCATAGTTTTTTTTATTGCTTTATTTTGTTATTTGTGTTATTTGTTTGTGTAATATGTCTAAATTTTTATTTTTTTATTGGAATATGTCTACCACCCAATTAAGTTAACTGTTTTTAACAAATATATTCGATCAATATTGCCTCAACTTTTTATATTAATTCTTAAATACCTTTATGAATATTGATGCAATGAAACATGATTTTATTTATGTGTCTTTAGAATCTTTATTTAATCGTTTTTGTGCGATGAGGTTATTAGAAAAATTTCTTGGATTGATTAGGATACTATTTATTTGGGTAAGGAGTGTGATACATACTTCTGGTTAGGGGGTATTCCTCTTAAGGAGAGGTTTAAGATGTTGTTGAAGTTGTCTGAGAATTGGTGGGCGTCAGTGACATGTATATGTTTTCTTTGAGTTGAGATGAGGGAAGAGAGGCTTGAAAATGGCGGCGTTGGTTGTTTGTGTGGGAGGATGAGTTTATATGGGAGTGTAAGACTTTACTTAACAATGTTACTTTAGAGGTTGACAGTGGTGAACATTGGCAATGACAATTAGATTCAATTGTTGGTTATTTTGTCGGCGGAACATATCAACTGCTAGTTAATTTTGTTCCTCATTTTCATTCACTTGTTTCAAGTTTACTTTGGCATAAGGACATTCCTTTGAAGTATCGATGTTTGTTTGGTGCCTTCTCATAAATCGGCTTCTTAGCCAAGACAACTTATTTAGGCGAGACATCATTAATCAAGACTTAGAACTTTGTGTGAGTGGGTGTGGTCCTACAGAATCGGCTAATCACTTGTTTTTTGGATTATAACTTCTTTAGCAACATTTGGCAACATGTTCGTCATTGGATTGATTTCTCTTCGGTTGATCCTTTAAGTATTTCAGACCATATATCCAGTTGGCTATTTAATAGGCGGATTAAAAGCTCGACGATCTATTATGTATTTAATTTGTTTTTCATGTGTTTGAGTAATAAGGAAAGAGTGGAATAATATAATATTTAGCCAATAGGAAGACTTTATTTATCATTTATTGGATAAAATCAAGTTACTATCCCACTAGTGGCCGAAGACAAAATACGTTAAATTAACTTTTGGTTATTATGGCCGGTGGCTTAGCCCCTTCTTTTGTTTGGACATTGACTAACAACTTTTTCTTTTTTTCTTTATTTTGGCTTGCTTGATTATCATTTGTAAGACTTTGATGTTTGTCTCCAATACATTTGTACTATGAAAAATACTTTTTCATATTACTAATATATTTTATTTTGGTTTGTTAAGAAAAACTAAACAAAAAGTAGAGTACAACTATCTATAACATAATATAAAACTTTTATTAATTTTTTACAAAATATCTCATACATTCATTCAAATATACCTTAATTGGTCCCACCCCAAGCCCTTCACCGTTCATTAAATTAAAAAACTAAAGACCATTGGTTTGCCTTGGTCGTTGAAGATGCCAAAGTAATCTTTTTAGCCCCACACGGTCCTTTAATTTGGGTATAAAGACTTCCAGCACTTGAGGAATAGGGTTGAAGCCAACTCAAGAATGAAGCTTTCTATTTTACTTCCAATAGTTATCATCGTGTTGGCTGTAACAAGGCCAAACACAGTAAATTGTAGAGGCTATCCCTCCCAAGCAAGGGCCATTGATGAACCTATCAATGAGCTAAAGTTAAAGGTTATTGATGAACCTATCAAAGGGTTAAAGTTTCGGATCATGAAAGAGAAGGCCAACAATGTTTTCAGGATTTTGATTGGTGGCCAAGTCCATACTATGACTTCAGGGCCCAGTGAAAAAGGCCCAGGTCATTGATACAGTGAAAAAATGCCGGCCAAAAAATAGCTTCCGATGAAAAAAAGTCGATCAAAACATATCTTATGATATGTTTGTGTCATCGGAAGATACGTTCTGATATATTGAAGAGCTATTGGGCAAATATGAGGGGCTATAAAATGGGTAGTTTACATACGGGTTCGTATATTAGATCAGCTTTATTTTTTATTTTTTGAGCGGATAATAGATCAGCTCTGTACATAATTTATATATAGATAGTGTAAACTGTTGTCTATACAATATTTAGGTATCTATAGTTATTGATATGAAAAAAGGTATCTATGTATATAAAAAATAAAATAAAAATTTGGTATCTATTTTGTTGGCATTTTATTTCGTTATATAAAAGTTTATAAGCTTGGAAAATGAACAATTACAACACATCATCCATGCTAGGCTTTTTTGGCATAGGATGCAAATTTCTGCTCCCTTTGAAGCATCGGATTCGTACTATTCTTGCACATAACAACTCAAGAAGCCCGAACAAAATCAGTTTTTTCAATCAATAAATGACATGAAATATGCAGGTAATCAAAAGCTGTATTCATACCTACATGAGATCTAGATTCTTGAGACTAAAAGAACACAGTTGTTGGATCAAGATTGAACGATCAATTTTTTAATATCAAATAAGCTTTTAAAATACAATTTGTTTTTTTTTGAAAATAAGCTTGCAATTAATACTACAAATTTGTAAGCGCATGATTGCAAAAAATTCAATTATGTGATGGTGGTCAGGAATAACATGCTCTTGAAAAGTTAGAATGTGTTTAGATGAGCTGATTGAAAATTTTAAAGAATTCAAACGATTCAAATGAATTATCTTTATTTCTTAAAGTTTTTGTTTAGATAGAGTAACAAAAATCAATGTTAACATTTTTGGGCTACATTTATAAATTTTAAAAGTTTTGGGTCAATTTTGAAATTTGAAAAAAGGGAGCAATTCACAATTTTGATATTTTAGGGGTCAATATGCAATATTTGAAAAAAATAAGAGCAAAAAGAATTTCAAATTCTTAGTTTTTAAGTGTCATTTAAAATTCTCTAAATTTAGTTTGGACAAAATACTTCATAAATTCTCATTATTTTGAAATGGAAAATGTTATTTCTCTATAAAAATAGCACCAAGAATTTTTCAAGACACAACTGATAAGTTTTAATTGCATGATTTATTTGTTCACTTCCTATTTTTCCGCCACACCTCCTTGAATTGTGGCAAATAGTGCATTGTAATTGGCTGCTCTTTATTCTTGAAAAATTCTTGATGTTATTTTTCTAAAGATATAACATTGCTCTTTTGAAAATTCACCAAATTAATTATCCAAACACTGTAATTTACATCGAAGACATTGATTTCCCTTAAAAAGTTACATTGTCTCGGAACATATTTCCTAATCCAAACACACTTATCAACATTTGATACATAGTTTGCATGAAACAATGTATATTTTTGATTTTATGGTTGAAATCATGACTTCAGAAATTGATCAATTGACACATATAATAAACTCAAAATACAACACACACATATATTGATCAATTGGATAAAAACTTTAATTTGATGGTTGGGGTGAGAGAGTTAAGAAGCAGAATGGGCATGTTGATGGTTCGAAACCTATAACACTAACAAATTTACGGTGCTAATTTAACATTTACAAACCTATGGCAATGGAGCAATTTGTGATGATTACAAGGAAGATCCTTCTAGTACAGTGAAATGTAGAATCATAACTTATTTGTTTACAAAATTTGCTGGCAATTACATGTTATGTGTAGCATATTGAAAGAATATGATTTAGTATTAACTCAAACGTGACACTTTAACCACACTTTGACTTTAAGTTGAGGGAAGGGAATGAATGTATAAGGGTTAATAGTGTTTTATCTCCTGTAATATATGTCATTTTTTGTTTTCGTCTCTGTAAAATATTTTTTTGGGATTTCGTCCTTGTAATTTAAAATTTATTTGGTTTTGGACCTTCATGAAAAATTCTACCCCCTGTAATTTGTGGAAATTTTGGTTTACCCCCTGTAATTTGAGCAAATTTCGGTTTACCCCTCTGTTAATTTGATCAAATTTCGGTTTACCCTCTGTCATATCATCGATTTTGTACAGTCAAAATTTATGAAGGTCCAAAACCAAAAAACTTCAAATTACAAGGACGAAATCCAAAAAGAAAATTTTACGGGAAGGAAAACCAAAAATGATTTATATTACAGGAAGTAAAAGACTATTAGCCCTCAAAATAATTTGTAACGAAGGAGCACCTTTAGATGCTGGCTTGAAGATTTGGACTCACGGTTGGCCTTGGCTTTTTTAACAAGTACACTTTAGCTGTTATTAGATTTAGACCTTTTTTTTTCTTCTTCTTCCTTTGGGTATTTATCTTTTAGTCAAATTCATTAACCAATAACCTAGTGACTAGACACATCTTAAACATGGAGAAGTAGATAATCTTGAATTTGGACTCATACCTCAGGATCAAGTCAACATACGATGGATCCTTCGCTTCAAAATTCCTCCAACGACTAACCAAAGACATTAACTTTGTAACGTTTCAACGACACGTAATAGACAGAGTTCGACATTGATAGCACGCCGCTCTTTAACAACCCCCCACCAAACGACCAACAAACCTTGAAACTAATTCTATAACAAGTATAATTCATCAAACAACATCGAATATACTATCTATCCTTTCAATACCTCTCCGTCGTCTTGCTCTCTTTCTAAGGTATTGTTTGTTTACATGTACCCCAACTTACATTTCGACGGTTGCTACTCAACAAACGTCTTCATTCTAATCACTCTAGATCATGTTGATATCACAATATACCGCATGAGATTCTTGGATTTCTTGTTACAATTTTTTTTTTTTAACCATAAGCATTTTCTTTTTTTGTTTAATCACCACGTTATCCTTTAACCAGTTACATATACGAAATCCACAGTTTCAACGCCCATAGTTTTGTTTCAGTTTCCTACTCAACTAATATTACTATTGTTCTGTCACTTTCTCTCTCTATAAATTCTAGTACTAATCCTCCAACACCACGTTGGCCCTATTCACTATAGACAGACCCAAAAAACAACATCATGGTAGGACACTTGACAACTACAAAACCAAGTCGTAGTGACGAGGTTTTGAACTCCGAGGAACAAATCAAGATCACTAATCAAATCAAAGCTCAATTCGATGCTTTAACACCAAAACGACCCATCAAACCCAACAGAAGCGAGCCTGAAACACAACAAAACCCCGTCGACTCCACTTTTTCTTCACACAACATACCAGAGCTTGAAAAACTTCAATCTCTTCAATCTCTTCAATCAAATTCTCAGACTATACTTTCCTCAAATGGATTAGTAGATGCACAAGATGAATTTGTGGAAACAAAGTATTACCAAGAGTTGTTGTCTATTGATAAACAACATCATACGGTTCGTGATTTTACTCTGTTTCTATATTTATTTTTTTTATTTTTTTTGTGATTATGTTTTTTTTGTGATTGAACTGTGAAAATAGACAGGAAATGGGTTTATAAAAGCGGTTAGAGATGGAGTTGAAGGTGAATATGAGATTCAGTTACCTGCAAGCCTTGAAGCCCAAGTTAGAGGCTATAAAAGCAACCCTGCCACAAATGATTGGGTTCCCAACCTTGAACATGAACATCTGGTATATGATATATTCATTTAGAGACAGATGTCTTATTAGTTATTATTGAACATCACGAGTGTAAAAGTTCTTTACACGATCGGATATAAAATGAAAACAGACGTATATGATTGATTGTGATTTGTTGACAGGATTATGTCTCGTCTAAGCCGAATAGGAGCGAGAGCACCTAGATCTTGCTGGAAGAAAAAAAAAAGGACTATCATGAATTATCAAGCTTTGTTTTTATTTGTATGCTCGTTTATTTTGTGTTTGTAAGAGACATTCACTGTGTTTGATCGGACACAGTTTTTGTTGTATGATGTACTCCATGTTGTTATAATAATTAATAATATCATAAAGGAGTTTCATAAATCATAATTCTACAATTTTTTATGATATCATTTCCTTAATTTTCAACGCCTAAATTGTTTATGATCTAATCCGCTGATATCATTGTTCTCAATTCTCATCCATCCTAACTACTGCTTTTGTAGTTATATTATTCATGTTGTTTATCTCATGGATTTCCGTATAACTTTAAACCCTTCAAATTACAGGTGAAGTGTTTCTCGAAATAATAAAAATCCAAGATTTATCTTTAAGAGTTTTAACACTATTGCATTTTTAAAAGGAAAATGATATATGTAGCGAATTGTGTGTTCCCGAAAGCATCACAAACTGTTAAAAACATAATGCGGCAGTACATTGTAAAAGTCCTCTCGTCATATAGGGGAGATTGAGAGAGTTAACGGTGACAAAATTGGTCTGAAAATTATTAACAAAATTATACATTGTCTATAGTATAGTTAATGGTTCTTAACAATACATACACACCTTTATAACAAGAATACATACACACTGACAATACAATTATTAAGAGAAAATCTGATTGATTATTGGACGAGCTTTGCATTGTGCCTCCAATGGAATGGCCATAGGCAACAGAGTTCCACGTCCTTCAGTCAAGTTAACTTCTTCCTTGCCAATCCTTTTCCATTCAAAGCATTGAATCAAAGATCCCAAAGTCAAGCTCAAAGTTCTTAGGGCTAAGCCTGACCCAGGACAAGCCCTCCTCCCCATCCCAAAAGGAATAAACCCATGTTTGTCTCCTTGTTGACCATCCTCAAACCTCTCGGGCTTAAAGCTCATAGGGTCAGCCCACAAATTAGGGTCTCTATGAATAGCCCAAGCATTCACCATCAGCATGGTGTTTTGAGGGACATCATAGCCTCCCACAGTACAAGCTTTAGATGATAAATGTGGCAACAACATTGGTGCTGCTGGATGCAACCGTAAAGTCTCAGAGATAATATTTTGAAGGTACTTTAATTTGGTAGCTTCAACTTCCTCAATTAAGTGCTCTTGTCCAATATGATTGTCCAATTCAATCTTTGCTTTTTCTAATACCTCTGGATGGTTTAATAAATTAGACATAGCCCATTCTAATGTTGTAGCAGAGGTTTCAGTTCCAGCAAATATCAATGACTGCAAAACAAACAAGAAACATTAATTCCATGTAATTATATGCTAATGCTTAGTTATTACTAATGAATATCCACATCTTTTTTTGATTTAATTTCAACACTCCACTTAATCCCTCATCTTTGGCTTTTTTTAGTTTTGATCCAAAACTTTGGTTGTTTAGAAAACAAGGTACTACAATTAAACAATCTTTTTCCTTTATACCCTTACAAAACCTAAAACCATATATATTAAAAAGAGAAATAATAAATGGTACGAGACGAAATTTGATGATAGACGTGGCAATCATCATCAAT
Source organism: Medicago lupulina (assembly GCA_958299785.1). Taxonomy (NCBI): domain Eukaryota; kingdom Viridiplantae; phylum Streptophyta; class Magnoliopsida; order Fabales; family Fabaceae; genus Medicago; species Medicago lupulina. Next base: position 5,394,485 of record OY283146.1, on the reverse strand, counting down.
GTTTAACACCAACATGGCTTTTATTCTGCAAAAACCTGACTTGACAATTTCCAATATCACACTTCACACGAAATAACTTTTTGTTGTTTGTCGATTGAAAATGTTGCCGTACTACGTAGCAACGCACTATTACAAAAAACTAGTTAGTTTTTTTTAATAGATTAATGTTAGTAATTAATTTGTTAGGAGAGTGGAAAATTGCTAACGATGGGAATCAAACCAATTCATACCATTAAGCTACACATTTGAGGGGAGGAAATTATGAGGTGCCATACATTGAAAATAGACAAGTAATTAATTTGACAAATAATGGAAAAAGGAGATATTACATACATGGTAAGAGTTTTTTTTTGTCGGTTGACATTGAAAATCTAAGATGTACAACCTAGTAACATCGACATTGTAAATTGAGTTAGGTCTTGCGGACAAGAGTATTTGAGATTAAGTATGATGAAGATTATTAAAATTTAAGGAAAAAAATTTGATTATTTATAAAGGATTAAAGATTATAGAGAAGGAGTAATGATAAGTGACTAACCATAATAAGCCCTTTGATAATTTGGTCGCTGTAATAATCAGGTTGTGATTCTTGTAAAGAAAGTAGGTGATCAATCATGGTATTCTTATTTTCCTTTCTATTATTACGAGTATCATCAACAAGTCCTTGGAAAAGTGCATCCATCTTCTCCCCAACCCTTTTTATCTTCTTATGGTAACCACTAAAATCAAACCATCTAAATAAAGGAATAAAATCACCTAGGTTAGACCCCAACCCAAACTGTTGCACCTCATTCATGACATCTCTAAACTTTTTTGCATCATGAGATTCATCCCCGTAAAAACGTTTTCCACAAACCATTCTCATGATTATGTTAAATGTTAGCTCAGCAAACAAGGGTCTAAGCTCAACTTTTGTGAAGTCTTTGTGAGAATTTTGACTAAGGTTTTGAATCAACCTCATGTTCTCATCTTTTCGGATTTCAGAAAAGGAGTTGAGACGATGAGTGGAGAGTATTTCAACCGAGCTTATACGACGTAAGTTGCGCCAATGATCTCCATATGATGAGGTAATAATGTTTGTATTGTTGAAACCAAGATACTTGGTTTTGATAGAGGTTAAACGGTTTGCTAAAATTATGTCGTTTTTTGTGAAACATTCTTCAGCTATTGATGCTGATGAAACAACAGCTACAAATTGAGACCCGAATTTAAGTGTGAAAATTGGACCGTATTTTTGGGATAGGTCATGAAAGTAGCGGTGAATTGGTTGTTTAAGTTGATGGAGGTTGCCAAGTATGGGGAAAGAAGGTGGGCATGGTGGAAGTTTTTTGAATCTTCTAAAGAATAATAGTTTTATAGTGATAAGAAAAATGAAAGGGAAAATGATATAGAGAAGAAAGTTTTGTTCCATTTTTAGAGTGAAGTATTTGAGACAAATCAGACCATGAATACATGTGTATATATAGGGTCTCAAAATTTATGAAAATTATATATATTGTGGTAGCGAGTATTCCCATACTAAAAATCTAGAAGAGGACTATTGGTGATGCTACCATTACTTTCTTTCACTTTTAATTTGAGGAATACTTGAATTTTATTCAATGAACTACAATTTTAATGGTATGAAGGCTTTGAAATCTTCTAAGGTCAGCATTCTACTAACTTCCAAGTTGGACCCGACACATCTATATCAAACAAAAATTTGGACCCGACACATAATGGAAATTTCTTCTAATACTAATACCGTAATATTCATGAATAAAAATCGAACTTCATTTGACCAAAAAAATAAAATAATAAATCGAACTTCATTTCCTCAACTAAAAATTAAATATATAATTCTCATGATTTACAAAACTCGTCCAAGTTGGAACACTATGACTACTATGAGCGTTAACATGTGAGTTAAAAAAAATTCTTAGTCAACTATTTTATTGAGTGTTCATTTATGAGGCAAGATTATGTCATTGATTTTGTCCGGTTAATTAATTTTAGTCATTGAATTTGTAACTTATATTTGGTATTTCACTTATAAATAGAGTTCTCATTCCTCGCTTGTATTCACACTAAAAGTTTTTTTTAGTTGTCAAAAAACTTTTCTCTTTTCTTTTTCATTTATCTTGTGTTGACGAACTATTTTTTTTTTTCAATTCTCACTCTTTTTCTATCCCGTCGAATTTAAAGAGTGTTTTTAAGATCATAGTCTCATTTGGTTTATAACGTTCCTTCGAAATTAAGAATGGTCTTAAGAACATAGTTCATTTGATAAATTTTTCCAATTTAAAAATAAGAGTATTATTAAGTTCATAGTTTCTTTCGATATATATCGTCCCTTCGGAAATAAGAATGATCTTAATAATATAGTCCCTTTTTATGTTTTATGCCCTTGGAGAAGTTAGAGGTTAGAGTGGTGAAAACACCATATTATAGTGGTCTTAGTACCACATAAAAGTGGTCTTAGTATCATAATAGAGTGATATCAATATCATATTGGAGTGGTCTTAACACCATATTTAAAGGTGTGTTTCTGTAACAAATTCTATAGTACAATTGGTCTATGATACAGTTGTAGTTGGCCTACTTTTAATTTAGACTGTATAATAGGACTCAAGTATAAGAAGTTATTTCTATTTTTAATTTAGACTGATATATCAGTTTGTCATTGGTATTGATAAACTGATATATAGGAGCTCTTAAAGTTGAATTGGGAGTGCATTTCAATCATACATGGCGAGAAGGAATCATGAGTGCTGATTGGCTAGCCAATCTTAGTTTTTCTATGGACTCTTTTAGCATTCATGTTATGGATACTCCTCCTAGTGAGGTCTCTACTCTCCTTTTTGATGACATTTATGGGGCTAGCATGCCTATAAACATTCATGTAACTCTGTAGTTCTTTTCGTTTTCTGAGCGTCAGCCCTCTTTTATTATATATATATATATATATATATATATATATATATATATATATATATATCAGTTTGTAATAAGAACAAGGGGTTGAATCCTTGATTTGTGAAAGCTTTGTAACACCCATGCCAAATGAGCAAACAGGTTCAAGATTGGACAGATAGACGGACTCAAGTCACCATTATATTCCCTGCAATTTAATTGTTTTATCACTGTTTTATTTACCCTTTTCTTTACTACATTCTCCATTTTTCCTTTTCATTTTTTTCTTCTTCTTTCTTTTGAATGCTCATTTGAGTGTTATTTCTTTTAAGTTGTCATTTGATAACTTGTTTTATTAAAGTTGTTGAAAGCAATTCTAACACTAACAAGAACAATTTGATTTGTTCTCAACAAACACATAAGGAAAGAGCCAAACACAGAACTCCAAAAAAGACTTTAATTCAGTCCTTAACTGTTTTGGATAATATTGTTTGCATTGCCAAAAAGCATCGTAAACATCCTACTAATATTAATTTTCTCGAAAAAAATTCTACTAATATTAATTTTAATTTCATTTAGTTGTATCATAGGAGTAAAGTTGAATAGGTCTGTTCAAACTTTTTTTTTTGAAATAAAAAAATAAAACTATTTATTTTTAAATATTCTTGATTTTATAAACTTTATTTACATGTAATTAGATTTTAAATTAATATCAATGAAAGTTGATTGGGATTTGGCCCCATTCTTTCACAAGTAGTCTAGTGGATAGAAATTAACTTTTTTAAGTTAAATAAATGGATGCTGAATGTTTAAACTTTGTCTACTGAATTAAACTCATGGGGATATTGATGTTCAATGTTTAAACTCTGTCAACTGAATTAAACTCACGGAAATATTTGATGAAAAAATTTATTACCAAAAAGAAAAAAGGAAAACAAAATTTTGGGATGTACTTTGTTCAATGTTTACATCATACACAAATTCTATTATATCATGTGGATCAAATGAGCACTTAAAGTTTGCATTTTGAGCTGTTAATGGCAAAATGAATATTAAAAGAGAAATTGCGTGGGTACTCAAACTGTTACAAGGATGGTAACAAAAGCAGAAAAAAGGAAACAGTCAACAAAAAATACATACAATCAAGCAAATATTTCACCAACAATAATCACACAAAGGTAATAAATCAAAGAAGACAGCACACCACGGCACACCATGTCACCATCCACCTGAACAACCACATATCGAAACAAAGTCAACATGCAATTTCTAATTTGATTGTGCAGGGCAACATGCTAACATTTACAGATGCACGTTGAACTCTACCATGAGAACTCGAGAAAAACTTCTAAACATTCTGATTAAAATTGCATAAACATTCATAAAATTGGGAAAGAATGTCATTGTTTTTAATTCAGAAAAAAGCCCAACCTTAAATTAGATAAGGAATATGATTGATTTGTGGAATAAAAAAGGGAGATTGTTCAATGACCTTTTCCCATGTTTGATCGGATTTGCATCATCAATATAAACTAACTTTGTTTATGTGTACTTTGACAGAAAGTGTCCAATTTGTTGTAACTTTGTCAAATTAAGGGATCAAATTTATATATCTAACAATTAGGCTTAAATAAATTCACTAACGATTGAAAGCCTTCCTAGATACCACCACCATGCCGTGATTGTAACCTTCCTAGACACACATGTGAAAGACATTGCCATTTGGCCGATTCTTTGTAGTAGAAGGAAACTAATTGTTTGTTTATTAACTTGGGTAATGACTAATGAGTCAAGAAACTTTAGGTTTGGTCTTGCTTCAGATAGAATGAAACCATGTGGTAACTGTAATATAGTATTCTTAGCTCATTATTGCATGTTCTCAATGTAATTTATAACTTATCTTTTTGATGTGCATAGAACGAAAACATGTTATGTTATCCATGATGATATTGAAACAAGAAAGGGAATCTATTTACCTTAGACATTCAGAGATTTCTAAAAAGGACGGAGGAATATGCCGAATAGGTTTTTGTTAGGATTAGTTGTTAACATTGATTAGTTTTGTGTTTAAGTCTAAGCTTGTAGTATTACTTGTAAAGCAAGTAATCTGGTTAAGTTCTAATCTCTTGATACTTTACTATATAAATAAGTATCTCCCTCATGTATTTTGCAAGCAATGAATAATAACACAAACATTCTCTTCTACCAACGGTTTTGCACCCTTTATCTACAATATTCTTTAAAAGGACTAAACAACTCATAAGTATTAGAAAATATCTTCATTCAACATGCTTACATCATGTGCTTGTTTTCAACAAATCTCAAACATTCATAAACTAAAAAACATCCTTAATATTCAATGGATGTCGCACTTTACACATTGCTTGTAAGGAAATCTTTTTTCCCACCGTGATTCCTTTTGCTTCAACCATGTCAATTTTTTCTTCACCCATTCGTTTCCACTCAAAACACTGAATCAATAACCCCAAAGTCAATCCCACAGTCCTTTGTGCTAAGTTTTCTCCAGGACAAGCCCTTCTACCCAACCCAAATGAAAGTAATTTATTTACCTCACCTTCTTTCTCAAACCTCTCTGGCTTAAAACATGTAGGATCACTCCATAAATTTGGATCTCTATGAATGACCCAAGCATTAACCATCAAAATTGTGTTTTGTGGGATATTATATCCTCCTAAGGTAAAATCTTCTGAAGACAAATGAGGCACTAATAATGGAGCTGCTGCATGTAGTCGAAAGGTTTCATAGACAATGCTTTGAAGATAAGGAAGTTTTGAAATGTCATGCTCATCAACTAGGCGATCTTGTCCTATGTGAGTGTCCAACTCATTTTTTGCCTTCTTCAATATTTCTGGATGGTTTAGTAAACTGGACATAGCCCATTCTAATGTTACGGATGATGTGTCTGTTCCCGCAAGTAACATAACCTACAAAAGTCCACCAAAATATCAATATCACTACAAAGAAATTAGGAAACCCTAACTTTACCTAATTTTGATTTGACGTATTTGTAATTCGATTTAATTAGTTAAGTGTTGATGGGTCATCTGTACCCAAAAAAAAAAGTGTTAATGGGTTCGGTTTCCCCCCTAATTTTGGCACATACTTTATTTGCATAAAGTGGTCGATGGAAATATAGTTAGCCTTCTTTTTCTAATTTAAAATACTACCTTTATTTTCAACTTCTCATATCCATTAGGATCTAGAGGGTTAGAAAATCAAAGTACACTTCATGGAGCCATCATAAAAGTAGATTTAGAACATTTTGGGTTATAATATATTGACATCACTTATGTAATAACTTTCCTAGCAATCTCTATGATATATTGATAGTGCTTCAGAGGTTTTTTTTCTTTTGCTTTTACGAAAATATCTTTGTATATATAAAGTTGTCAAAATAATTATTACAAAATAATGTTCAAATATCATATCTCTAGAAGTTTATGGTTGCATTCCTCCATCCTAGTTATTGAATTCGACTTCTCCTCCATCTTGATCATTCAATTCTACTTTTAAAATATTTTGCATTTTACAACACACTATGATTAACTAGAAAGTGTGTTGGAAAGCATGTGTTGCTTGCATAATTTTGAAAAATATGTGTTAAGCAATCCGGTCCCTTTAATTGGTTGAAATTCCAATGGCTTCCACTAAATCATATGAAACCCACATAAGTTTATTTGGGACTCATTTGAAGGTTAATCAATAAAAGAGAGAGGTGTTAAAATGTGTGATATAATGTGTTAGAATAATTTTTTTTTTTGGTCAAGTAGCTTGGTGGTTAGAGCTCACACAATTTAATTGCGGAGAAGTGGAGTGTCCGAGGTTCGAACCCCGACCCATGCATATAAAATGCAATATTCCTACCAACTGAGCTAAGCTCACGGGGATAATGTGTTAGCATAATTAATTATGACAGGAGTGCTAAGAACACTATTTTAATGATCACTTCTAACACCCGCTCTTTTATTTAATGAAATAAAATAAATTTGGACTTCGTCATTTTATATGAGACTAATTTCTAAAGTCTCGGGCCTACATTTATATCACTTGATAAGAGAGCGAGTGTTGAAAAGAGTATCTACATACCACTCTTCTTTTTATGAATTAACCATATCCAATTATTTGAGAATTAGGGATGACAATTAGACTCAGGTATGATGGATACCCGCAAAAAGTACTCCTAATGGGTAGGGTAAAATCCCGCTTTCAGGGGTTTGAGCTAGGTTCGGGTAATTACCTGCAAATTTAAATGGATATGGACACAGTTAAGGACACTATATTATTATACCCCGTAACCCGCATATACATATTTACATAATATGATAAAAAAATTTTTTTTGTGTACAATTAATTAATTAATTTAGCTATTTCATCCTACACTTAAACTTAAAAATTGTTTAATACAATAACTGCTCTCTCTTGTGTAGAATTTTTTTGGTATATTTTAGATGTTTTTTATTTGGCTAAATACGACAATTCATATTCTTTTATGAGTTGATTTTAAAAAAATTATAGTTTTATTTCAATTGTGATGTTTTTTATTGTCTTTTTATAGTTAAAATACATGTAATAGATGCGGGTATGACAAGTGTCCATAGCACAAGGATATTAGCTCAGATCCAAACATTTTTTACAAAGGCGGCATTATAGCCTATAAGTATTTATTGTCATCCCTATTGAGAATTAACTTTTAATTAGACTTTTTTTTCAAAACAAAAGAAAAATGAATACATACTATACATGCATTATAAGATAGCCGTAGTGTGGTCACTAACACAAATGCTAGAGAGGGACACTTACCTGTAAACCTAGCTGTAGTAAATGCCCATTCTTATCTTCTTTTCATTATTTTATTGTTTATATACTTTCTATGCGAAACTTATCCAGTAACCTTTAAAACAATAAATGTATGGGATTTGTTCGGCAAAAATTTGTAATAATTGATTTTTTAGGAAATTTTAAAGAGTTTTCTTAGGCATTATTTAACAGCCTTAAATAGTGAATTTTTGTTATAGTTTATGTAATCAATGTATTAGAAATTAGAGTTTTTGATTTTTTTAAGAATAATTTATTTATTAAAAATCTTTAAAAATATGTCGTTTTTGATAAAAACATTTTATAAATGTAATAATGAAATAAAATTTAGAAGCACTCGTTAAATTTCTCTAAAATTAATTAGATAGTACTATAAGATAAACTATTCAAGCTCTCCGCACCGATAACACGAAAATATATAGTTGTTGTTAAATTAATATAAAGAAAAATCATGGTGTATAGCATGTGCAGCAATAAATATAAAATTACTCACCACCATAAGTCCTTTGATGATTTGATCTGTATAATATTCAGGTTGTGATTGTTGCTGTGTTAAGAGATGATCAATCATTGTGTTACTATTCCTCTTTCCAAAACGATGTTCATCAATAAGCCCTTGTAAAAATTCATCGGTTCTCTTACTAATCTTCTTAAGCCTCTTTTCCAAACCATCAAAATCAAACCACCTTAAAAAACCTAAAAAATCACCAACGTTGTTAGCTCCTCCTAAACTAACAACCTCTTTAATTATCTCTCTAAACAACCTTGCTTCCTCAACATCACTCACATCACAATCATTTCCATAGTATCTTTTCCCCGACACCATTCTCATTATAGTATTAAATGTCATTTCCGAAAACATAGGTCTAAGTTCCACTTCGGTGAAACCATTGTATGATTTTTGTGCTAGCTTTTGTATTAGTCTCATAATCTCATCCCTTCTTATTTCCAAGAAGGAATTTAAACGATGAGATGAGAGTACTTCAATCGATAATATACGACGAAGATTGCGCCAATGGTCACCATAAGGTGATTGTGCTACCGTAGTATTGTTGTAGCCAATATATTTTCCGGTTAAGAAATGAGGTCGGTTTGCTAAAACTATGTCGTTTTTGGTAAAACATTCTTGTGCTACTGTTAATGATGAAACAACAACAACAAGACGAGAACCAAACCAAAGAGAAAAGATTTGGCCATATTTTTGTGATAAGGTGTGGAATGTGTGGTGGAGGGGTTGTTTGAGTTGGTGAAGGTTTCCAATTATAGGAAGACATTGTGGACCTGGTGGAAGGTTTTTGAACTTCCTTGATGTGTTGAAGAAGAGCTTCAAAGTGATGATAAGGAAAAAGAGAGAGATGAGTGAGAGATAGAAAGTAGTCATTTTTTTTTTGATTATGGGTAACACTTGTCTTGAGTTTATTAGGGAGGAATGAGAAGTGGTGATCTATATAGTTTGTCAAGTACAATAATAGTCAGTTTTATTACGTATGAGCTTACGTAGTTTTCATCCTATTTGAAAGTACGTGTGAGATTAATTCTCTATGGTAGATAAACGTGCGTGTGAGATTAATTCTGTGGGGTAGATAGACGTAAGTGGCTAGGGTACATAACAGTTATAGGCTAAATTATATATTTGGTCATTTAATTTATTTATGATTTTCATTTTGTTTTCCTAATTAAATGTTGTTACGTCTTAATCAAAAATAAATAAATGTTGTTACATTCTTAATTTCTTATAATGTTGCTTTCGTTAGTTAAATTGGTTTTTTTTTTATTAATTTTTAACATTTAACCAACATCATATATGATTAACCAAAGATTTTAATTCTTATTAATTTTAAGTGTTTGATCTTTTTATTGAAAATACAATCATTAGATTGTATATGTTTATTGGATTTAAGAGTACACCACAACACCTAATATTTTTTTAGGTTTGTTCGTCTTCTTCTTCCCTCCTCAATGTATTCATCTTCATGCATTCATAAAAAAAAATACCCCAAAACACCACAACCACCCTCCTCGTTTCTTGAAAAACCCATTCTATATATTTCAAACACAAGAATAATATTCATTATCCCATTGGATGGTAAAATGGAAGCGACAATGTCAATTGTTTATTCCACTGTTGATGATCATGATGATGATTATGATAAAGGATTGATGATGATGAAGGAATTTGGAATGATTAGAATCGGAGGAGGAAACAATGACAATAGTGCGCAGAGGATGAAGGGATTTGAAGGAAGAGGAAAAGTGAAGAGAGAGGAGAGACATTATGAGTTTCAATTAGAGAAATCTATAAAAAAAAAATTAACTATGTTTGTTAACGATGTTGAATGAATTTTGATTCTATTAATTTTTAAGTTGATTGAATTTGATGAAGAGTTTAACGATGAAGGTAAAGAAGTTGATGATGAAGATGAAAAATTTGATTTATATTTTGTTTTATGTGTTTTTCCTTTTTTTTTTTATAAAAAAAATTAGATTTTAATATGTAATTGTTTTTTAAAATTGTTAAATAATACAAAAAAGACAACTAAAAAAAACACAAATAATAAAAAAAAAGCAGATAAAAAAATACATATAGGATAAACATATTTTAATATTTGTTTAGGGAAAAAATATGAGTAAATAGACAAAAAATCTACCGAAATTTTAACTTTAGACCCCCACCCAATTTTTAAGAAACTTCAAAAAACTCGTGAAATTGTCAAATGTTGGCCAATTTCAACCGTCAGTCCACAAGGGGTAACTTTTTCCCAGAAATTGTGAAAAAAATCCTGGATTTATTTTACGGTCATGAGCAATTACACCCAGAAATTTTACATTTAGGTGCAAAATGCCCCATGAAATTAATAATCAAACAAATTGGTCCATATGACAAAAAAATATTTTTCTTTTCCATGTGACATGCATCAATAGTGAATCCTTTTTTGTTGACCATTCTACAATATCTAGTGGTTTTTGTGGTAAACATGGAAAATATAACATTAGTCCTTCTAAGACTGCATAGAAGTTTACTTGCTCATTTGTGAACTTATAAGTCTAATAAGCATTACCTCGAGAATGTAAAATTTCATGGGTACTTGATCATAACAGGGAAAAAAATTTCAGATTTTTTTTTCTCAAAAAATAAAAAAGAAAAAATTTATCCCTTGTGACGCGACATAACACATGATAGTGCTATCTAGACAATCAAATGTCACATCATATTTAATAAGTAATTTCAGAGGATTTTTAAAGTTTCTTAAAACATAGAAAAGTAATTTCGAAGGTGTTTTTGCCTATTCACTTTAGAAAAGTAAATATTAGTAGTAGGCTAGTATTTTAGTTGATGACGGTTGTGTAGGCCGCTGAACCTCTTCATCTGCGAATTATATAGGACTTGCCGCTTACTGCCCTTTTTTCCCACCCGTGTCTTCTGCCGCGTTGACACACACTCACTCACTCACTCATGCTTATCACTTTACCATAACTTTCGTTCTAAAAAATCCCCAAACCCTTAATACCAAAAATAATTCCCCAAACCCGGTCTCTTCAACGAACATGGCTTCCATCACCTCCGTCGAACTCAACTATCTCGTTTTTCGCTACCTTCAAGAATCAGGTTACTTCAATTTCCCTTCTCCTTCTCTTTTATTTCATCTTTACGCATTTTTTTTTACATTTTCTTCGTTCACTCTTTCCATGCACTTTTTCGGTCAACCAAATGTCAAGGGTTTATACTTTATACGAATTTTGAATATTCAATGTTTTCAATTCACTCGAGCCAATGGTTATAATGTTGTTTGTTGCTACTGAATTAGGGTTTAGTCACTGTTCATAATCTTAGACAAATTGATAATTCAATTTTGTAGTTAAGTGATTGATTTCATTGATGAATTCATTAGCTACGAATCACGGATACAGACACCACCGACGACACAGATAATAATTTGAGAAAATGACATAATTCAGTGTAATCATAGGTGTCAGTGTCGGACACAGAGGAGTGTATGTGCTTGCTTTGTAGTTCATTGGTTTTACATTGTTTACTGCCGAGTTTAGATTGACCTAATATGTTGTATGTTGCGAAACTTTGTCACCTCCAGGTAGATTGACCTAATATTTCATTGTTGAATCTTGCCATGTTTTATTACTGTTTGTAAATATTTTTAACAAAATAAATGCTGTTGACAATTTGTAGTTTGTAAGCTTGAATTTACGGAATGATTGTGAATAGATAACTATAACTATGAAAAACAACCCATTGTTGAAGTTGTTTTAAGGGGAACGTATTGACTAGGAACTATGAAGCACATATACAGACACGGACACCAAACACAACATGGACACTCATGCGCCGACATCGCTAATAATTTGAGAAAATCACATAATTGAGTGTAATTATGTGTCAGTGTTGGTGTCGGACATGAGACGTGTCTGACACCGAGATACGACTAATCTGAGGAGTATTCGTGCTTCATAGACTAGGAACCTCCAGTATAGTGAGAAAAATTTTTAAGTTGATTTTACAATATTATTTTTTTTACTACAAAGTTATTAAGAAGTTCTGGAAACAACCTCTTGTGTAAAAAACAGGGTTCTCTGAACACTACACCAATTGGTGGGACCCCTCCCCGTAGACTGCATATGCGGGAGCTTTAGTGCACTGAGTTTCCCTTTATAAGAAGGCCATAACATGAACGTGCAAAGCAACTGAATTGGTTTACATTCTGCTGGTTTTATGACTGCAGGTTTCACACATTCTGCTTTTGTGTTTGGGAATGAGGGTGGCATTAACAAATGCCCCATTGACGGAAATTTGGTACCACCGGGGGCTCTTGTTACATTTGTTCAGAAGGGACTACAGTTCTTGGAGATGGAAGCTAACTTGAATAATGTCAGTATTCTTTACTTTTTTATTCTTGTATTCACTATCAGCATAATGTTCATCTGTTTGAGTCGTCTTTTTAAGCTTTTCATACCTGGGTTTCATGTTTATAAATGTTGGCCTATCAGTGTGATGCAGACTTCGATGAAGATTTTTCGTTCTTACAACCTTTGGATCTTATCACAAAAGACGTGCATGAACTTAAGAAAATGATAAATGAAAGAAGAAGAAAACGACAGAGGGGTAAAAATAAGGAATCTGAAAAAGAGCATGATGGTGACCGCGGACTGACAAGAGAAAAGGAAAGACGTGAAAGGGAGAAAGAACATGAAAAGGATAAAGAGAAGGTGGAAAATCATAAAGAGCAAGAACTGCAAAATGAAAATCAGATCAGTAGAGAAATGGTCTCAGATCAAGAAGATAAGGTTAATGGTTCTAAAAAAGAAGATGCTAAAAAGAAAGATAAGGTTAATGGTACTAAAAAAGAAGATGCTAAAAGAGAAGGTAAGGTTAATGGTGCTAAAAAAGAAGATAAGGTTAATGTAAAGCTTGAGGAGGATGGAGCATTTGGAGGTAACCACCTGTTCAACTGATTTGGTTTATATTATCTTCTATAAAAGTGTTCTCTGTTGCATGTTTGGCATTTCATGTTTTATTGCTGCATTATCATTTATCAATAGTTCTCCCCAAGTATCGATGTCATACAATTCTATATTCCTCTGTTAGTTTTTCTCATTTTATGTTCATGAATTCCTGTTTGTTGCTATGACTCCTTATAAAATTTATAATATACATGAATTGCTTGCATGTAGTGATTAGGCGAAGAAGAGTGATGGGTATAACATTGTTTCCCTGATGATATGGATAGCTAGTAAAAGAAAATTTCTCATCCATTACTAGACTTTATCCATCTCCTTCCAACCATACTTTTGAAATATTCGTTTCTTTAATCAGTATAATTCACTAATAGCTGTTATCTTGTTTACTGCCCTGGAGAATTTCGAATTAGTAGTTTACTACTGGCCACTTCTGTCAGATTTAAGATTAGAAATGTTCTCTTTCATATTATGTGTTATCAGCTATGTCCTTATTATCCAAATCCTGAGTATTTATTTTTATTGAGAATATCTCATTGAAATCTCCAATTTACTTGTAAGTTGCAACTATTTACAACACTAGCATCCATGTCCTTACTTGCTCTATGTGGAAATATGTGATAAATGCAAACTAGTTGTCTGTTTCAATTGATGTGCTTCCTTCAAAAGATTATTGAAAAGTTTTCATTCAATTGTATAGGACCAGAGCCCATGGATATATGTACAACATCGGCATCTCAGCCATGTGAATTTCCTAAGTCAGATGTGACAATTTTGGAAGGGCATAAGTCAGAGGTGAAGTATTTCTTCAATCCTTCATGTTTGTGTTTTGGTTTTTTCTGTTAACTCTTCTGTTAATGAGCCTGTTTACCATCCACTTAGGTCTGTGCTTGTGCATGGAGTCCTACAGGACCCTTTCTTGCATCAGGGTCAGTATCTTCTTCACAATTTTTTTTTGTGTGCATAAAACATGTGTTAACGTGTTAATTATTAATTTTTTTTGTTGTTGAAGAAATGTGTGTATTTTGTTATAACCCACGTGCACAGTATTGTCCATTTTACATTTCCATTTGCGCAATATTCTCATTTAATATGCTTGATGTAATACAAAAATATTGCATTTTCTGAACTACCCGTCATATGAATAAAAGAGGTTATTGGAAAATCAAATCTAAATTAATTGAAAGGTTTTTTCTATTCAAAAAATAAATAAATTTGAAAGGTATTTTAGGAAATTTATCATTAAATATGTGTAGAATTAGTTTGAGTTTTTGCTTATAGTTTGAACCACTAAACTTGCTTATATTCGAAGCTGGAGGAAGTACACAATTTATGTCGTTTAAAACTAATGGAAACTTAGAATAGACGAGGGCAAGTGGTTTTTCCCCTTTTTGAATTGATTGCTTCTTGATATTTCTAACAATTTTTTTTAAAATTTTCCTAACAACTTTTGTCTATTTTTTTATCAGGTTTATAGAACTTTTTTTTAACTGTTACTTTCCATGTCGTTAAAAACTATTGAAAGAAATAAAATATAATAGGATAAAAAAGGCCTTACATTTTATTAGTAGTAAAATATATCTGATGCTTGGAAATGATAGTTTATATTCTTGATAATAACTTCTGATTCTACATGCCTTTCTGATTCTACACGCCCTTGTTATTGTTATCTATTTCTTCTTTAGAAAATAAGTAGATTAATAGAGGACATTGGTCATTTTCTTTTATTCTGAAACATGTTTTAAAGAATACTTTTATTGTTATCATCTGAACTTTTAGGTCTGGGGATTCAACAGCTCGTATTTGGACAATAGCTGAAGGGACGCGTAAATTGGATTCCAAGTACGATCCTTCGACTGTGTTGGTGTTGCAACACATCAGGGGTACAACCACTGAAAAGAATAAAGATGTCACTACACTTGATTGGAATGTGAGTTTGATGGCATATTCTTATTTGGATCTGTGATTACTGATAGTGACTTCAAGGTCCTGTCCAGTTTTCTGATTTTTCACATCCGTTTCTATTTTTTCTCACCCGTTGGAGCTTTCTTGAGCAGAGCAATTTTGTGGGAAAAAGAAATGTATAAGGATAATTTTGTTCTTATTAGGGAGGTTTGTGTAGGTTTTGAAAATAGAAGGATGCTGTGTTAAAATGAATAAAATTTGTCTGGTTGATCTATTTTTTTACTAATACTTTTTTCCAGAGAGGTTAAATAGGGGGAACAAAAAACCGATTTTTAAAGTAGGGAGACCAAAACTTTTATGTTTTTTTAAATTTAGGGGATCAAAATGCATTTAAAACTTAAATATATTTAATCGTAACTCGTACGTACTTATCTCTTATCGAGAGCTTGACCTTTGGTTGCTGTTGTACAGGGGGAGGGGACACTACTTGCAACCGGTTCTTATGATGGTCAAGCACGAATTTGGACCACTAATGGTAGGTCCTTTCTTCTGTCTTTCCTTCTTTGAGTGATACCTTTATTTTGATAAAAATTAGTGTCTGATTTAGTTGCATTTGTGGTATATATTGATTATATTGTTGATTTTTTAAGCTGGGAATTTTCTGTGTATTTGAATTTGCTCTTATGACTTCAATCAAAATCATTATTTTAATCATGTATTCGGGGCTTTGACCAGGTGAACTAAAGAGTACATTAAGCAAACACAAGGGACCCATATTTTCTCTGAAGTGGAATAAGAAAGGAGATTATATTCTTACTGGAAGTTTCGATGGGTCTGCGATTGTATGGGATGTTCAAGCTGAGAAATGGAAACAACAATTTGATTTTCACAGTGGTAAATTTTTTACTATAATGTTCTTTTTTTTTTTTTTTTACAAAAACTCTAAAAAATAACTCTGAGAAAACCATGTTTATGAACTTCTATTTTTATTTTTTTAATTTCGGCTTTGTTTAGGTTCAACACTTGACGTTGATTGGCGCAATAATGTGTCATTTGCATCAAGCTCCAATGACACCATGATACATGTTTGCAAGATTGGTGAAAACAACCCAGTAAAAACTTT
Organism: Medicago lupulina; assembly: GCA_958299785.1. Taxonomy (NCBI): domain Eukaryota; kingdom Viridiplantae; phylum Streptophyta; class Magnoliopsida; order Fabales; family Fabaceae; genus Medicago; species Medicago lupulina. The sequence goes on along the minus strand of OY283146.1, from coordinate 5,378,260 downwards.
TGCCGGGCACCAGGTTTATACAATTACCTTGTTTTGAATCATTATTCTTTGCACTGGAACACTGATGCCGTGCTTATACCTTTTTGGGAGGGAAAACTATCCCCTACTGAATTTATTATACAATAAAATATGTGTTGCTGAGTTAACTATTCAAATTGGTTGTTCAAACTATTCAAATTCGTGGATAGTCTTGGGATGATGCTTTCTAGATGAATCCCAAATTTCTAATGTATCTGACTACTTGGGTAGACTTTTTTTCTTTTAGAATTCACCTGCAGTGTGGGCTAAGTTAGCATTTACTGCATGTTTTGGTTTACTGAATTCCACTTGACTAGTTTATTGGTTCTACATTAAATTGAGATATTTAATTTAAATGCAATGTAGTATTTCAATATGTCTTCACTGTCTGATAGCAACCTTTCTGCTATTTCAGAGTGAAGTTAATTGTATCAAATGGGATCCCACAGGTTCATTACTGGCCTCGTGTTCAGACGATAACACTGCAAAGGTTATGCTCCATAATATCATGTTTTTCGATAGTTTGCCATCAAGAAATTATTTTATAGAATACTTTCTTTCCAGTAAATGTCTTTTTACCAAAATATTTGTGAAATTAACTGTTCTGTATTCTGCATGTTTATTGTTTCTCGTTTTGTAGATATGGAGTATGAAGCAAGATAAGTATATTCATGATTTTAGGGAGCATTCCAAGGTACTAATTAGGGAATATTCATGCTTTTGAACTATACAGTTTGTTTAGAAATCTAAATAATGTTTTTTTTTTCCGTAGGAGATATATGCTATCAGATGGAGCCCAACTGGTCCTGCTACAAATAATCCTAATAAGAAATTGGTGTTGGCTAGGTATGATAGCTTCTTATTTTCAATGCTCTTCATTGACTTGGCTGGATTTATTAATTGATGATATCTCACAGAATTAGTTCACCCTATAATCTGTATTCCTCGTCACCTGAATCTTAGGTTGCTAACTGATCAGTGCATGTTTAAATTAAAGTATAGTGCTCTAAGGGAGTATTTGGACATACAGTTTAACCAAATGCCCGTTCTTATAGGACGCTTCAAATTTGATAGAACTTATACTCTTAAGCATATAATTCAGCAAGTTGTTTGTGTTTCTGCACACTTTGAGAAACTATTTCCATTTTCAACATTTTATTTCACTGTAAAAATATAATTTGTGGGTGATGGGAATCAGAGTGTGGACGGAGGCAGGCCACCCCAAAGAAGAAATTATGAACACATGCATTTTTCCCCAGAGCCCAACAACTACAAATACAATATCATTATCAACACCAGTTGTAAGGGTCAGCTGGGATTGTCTAACAATAAATTAGATGCTGTATATTCAGTGCGGTAGAATTTCTATTAAATTGATGCCGTGTAGTTTTTCATATAAAATTGTTTAGTTTGATTGTGGTGACCGGATATCTGCGCCTGCATCTATGCTTGTTGTTTTTTTAAATTTGGTTAATTGCACTCACAATTTCTATACTAGCTAATGTGTGATATTGGTTTTCTAATAATTTTTTGTGCTCGTGATAAAAACTAATACTTTAAGCTTCTTAAAAATAAAAAAAAACTAATACTTTGAGCTAATTTAATCTCTCAAATTGTCATAATCTATTCAAAATTTCATAAGTTGAATCCACCATATTGTTTTAAACCTTGTTCCACTACTCACCATTCAAAATATCAAATTCTACTCAAAACACTCAAATTTTCCCCCTCATCACATTCTACAAAATTCTTCAAGTTTTCAGTGTATTTTGAATCTCTTAGTTCTTAAAATTGTTTTATTTCCTAATTTTATCATAAACTTTTAATTTATAAAAAAATAATGATAAGAATATGAAGAGTTTTAGCCAGGCAAACAAGAAAATGACTTCTAGATCATATTTACTCAATTTTATATTAAAACAATATTTTTTGCAGTTAACTGTTTTTTATTTTTCTCTTAATACTAGACGGAAAATTGCTTACTTTTGACACTATTTTGTCATTCCTTCTGTACAGTGCATCAGTTGACTCTACCGTAAAGCTATGGGATGCAGAACTCGGGAAACTAATTCATAGCTTGAATGGACACAGGTACCGTCTTTTTCAGCCTTTTATGTTATATCAGTGGCAAGAATATATGGATGGAAAAATAAATTAAGAATTCCTCCTGCTTGTTATTAAGCGGTCAACTAAACTAGAAGTCCTAACTTTCATTTCATACTTAAAATGCTAAACTTCTATTCTAGTTTATCTGGTGTCTGGTTGTTTTCTTTGAATGTAGCCAATTCTTTTTGTTTTGACTTGTTTATTTGGTTCTACAGGGATCGTGTATATACTATTGCATTCAGCCCCAATGGTGAGTATTTAGCCAGTGGGTCCCATGACAAATCCATAAATATATGGTCCTTGAATGATGGCAAGATCATTAAAACATACAATGGCAATGGAGGTATTTTTGAGGTCTGTTGGAACAAGGAGGGTGACAAGATCGCTGCCTGTTTTTCTAATAATACAGTTTGCGTTTTGGATTTCAGAATGTAAGATCCTGAGAAGAGCCACCTTACTTTGGCTAGTTGCTCAAATTATTTACTTTTACTGTCCATGATATTGATAGAACTGTATTATGGTTCGGTAGTGCCCCAGAGGCACTAGTTAGCATTTTCCTTTAAGTTTTAACCATTGTTGTAACTCGGTCCTAAGTTTATGGCATAATCATTAGAGTAACTAGTAGGGAGTGTATTCTTTTAACTTCAAATTGTAATTATTGCACATCTGTCTGTATAATCATCATCATATTGCATTCTTGGTCTGCTGCCAGATAGGTCCAAGGTATGTTCTCATTGGGTAAGTATCTAGTAGGTATCTGCAGTCTTTTGTGGGAGAGCATTTCTGGGCTAGCTTAATACAAGGCATTAGATAGTGTTTGTCTTGACTTAATTTTAACTTCTAGGGCTATACATATTTTACAAGAAGCTCTTATATAGAAAAAGTAGTTTTTTATTATGCAGAAAAAAAAAGTTCCAGAGAACAAAAATATAGAATGTAGAAACCATAAAATTGAACTTTTTACAAGCTCATGCAGCAGATTATTTCCATGCCCCTGTTTAGAATCTTGTAGACCACGTTTTTTTTATTTTGGAAAATGCTTGTTGTTATGAAGCCTCTAAGCAAGAAACTCACGAATGCCCTGCTTTTTGGCTTATTATAACAACACCCAAGTGAGTTAACACCACTTACTAAATCTGATAACCACTAATGAAGGAAGCTACACAATTTTCGCTTTATTTGTCTTTGGCAATTTTTGCTTTACTTAAAAAAACAAAACGGTTATCCAAACAAAATAAAATACGAGCGCAGCAAAAATGCAGAAACATGCAATTTAAAGGTATGTATTTTTGTTTATTAAAAAAAAAAGGTATGTATTTTTGTTCATTACATTTAAATACAAACCGAAACAAAACCAATTATGCAAACCCAAAATGCTATGGAGGAAAAAAAAATCTACCTAGCAGGGAGGGGGAAAGAACACAATTAGTGTTTGTATTATTTTATTTTTTGAAATGATAAATTAAAAACATAGTGTTTTAAGATTATAAGGATAAAATTTAAATTAATTTTAAAATTGTTTCCCTTTTCTTATGAATTAAACATATTTTTAATTAAAATCTCTTCTCTCCCCTCCTTTGCTTTTAGGATATTGGCTTCTCGAACACCACCGTTAGGTTAATCATGCATTGTGTTACCTTCTCGCTTTTTCTATCCTTTAGAATGGGAACAGATGCCTCAGTTTAAGGCTACTCATGGTGTGAGACAAGGTGATTTGCTTTGCCCTACCTCTTCATCTGTATGGAAAAGCTCTCCCTTGCCATCAACAACGTTGTTCTTCAACGGACTTGGGACCTAATTTGTATATCCAACGCGGACCCTCAGTTGTCCCACCTTCTATTTGAGGATGATGTCCTTCTTTTTACTAAGGCTGCAAATTCTCAATTTAGATTCATCACTGATTTGTTTATCCTTTCAGTCGTACTTCAGGATTGAAGATTAATTTGTCAAAGTCCAGGGTTTTTTTACTCTGCAGGTACCCCTGAAGACAAGATCAATAAGGTCATTTCTCTAACTAGAAGCACTGCCCCTTTAGACAAGACAATAAGCACTATCTCTCTTGACAAATATTTGGATTTCCAATACTAAAAGGATGGGCCAAAAGAAGTGATTTTCTTTTTATCATTGAGAAAATGTAATCTCAACTTGCTTCTTGGAAGAATAAGCTTCTCACCAAACCATGAATATTATCTTTTGCTTCTTCTGTGTTATCCTCCATTCCGACTTATTATATGTAGATATCCCGGCTCCCGCAAAGCATTTGTGATAATATTGATTAAACTAGTCGCAATTTTATTTTGAGATGTTATAACAACAGAGGTATTCACTTGGTGAGTTAGAAAAAAAAATTTCGTCCAAATCATCTTGGTGGTTTAGGTTTTAGATTGGCCAAAGATGCAAATATTTGTCTCCTTGGAAAACTTGTTTGGGACCTACTCTAATCCTCAAAAAAACTTTGGGTGAATTTTCTCTCAAATCGCTATGTATCCAGTGGGTCTTCGACTTGGTCTTCCATCATCCGTGCTAAATCTAATCTCCAAGACGTCTATACTTGGTGTACAGGATCTGACTCATCGTTCTTTTGGTTTAGTCCCTCAAGTGCTTATAGTTTCCTTGGAAAATTGGTCCTTTATATCCATATTCATGATTTACATATAACGGTCATAAATGTGCTTAACAGTAATGATCCTCATACCCAAATCCTTTACTTTTATTTATCTCTTATGCCTTTCGATGTTGTCAACAACACCCACACCAAGTTTAATGATTCTATTTATAATGCTTTCGTTTAGTTAAATAATAAGAAAGACATATACACTACCAAAAGTGGTTATGTCTGACTTCTTTGTCGCACATATTAGGTTAATCTCACTACCCATTTACATACTTGGTCTTGGATCTGGACATTAAAAAGTTTTAGAGAAGTTCAAATTCCTTTTTCGGGCTTGCCTGTCACTAACAGTGGGAATAGGTCGGGACAAGTCGGACATTGCTTACATAGGTCAAACCTAGTTGATTTTTTTTATTAATATTAATTTAATAGAGTATATATAATTACACATATATGAGTCGGCCTAGTAGTCCTTGTAGGCTTTTCTATAAGCCACGGTCTGACCTAATTAAATTAGTGAGCTTTTTAAAAAGCATGAACCTAACATATTAAATAAACGAGTTAAGTCGAGCCGAACTTTAAATAGGTCAGGCCATAGGACCCTGACGGGTGGTCTGGCTTATTTTCACTCCTGCCTTTCACGATGTTGTTCCGACCCTTTCTCTGCTCAACCTTAGAAGCATACCTCCCTCGTCGGTTTGTTCGTGTTACGGACTCCAAGATGAAACTCTTCTCCATTGTGTTAAAGATTGCAATTTTTCAAGAATCATTTGGTACCACTTTGGGTTCACAACAATGATTTTTTTTTTCCTCCGGTATGTCCACTTACAATTGGTTCAAAGAAGGGCCATTGAGCTCACAAGCTTCTAGTTTCTCAATTGGTGTTCGGTGGGCTTGGAGACATAGAAACTTATGCGTTAGAACAACAAAACTTGGTATTTAAAACACCTTTCTTTCAACATTCATAGCATGGTTGAAGCTCTCAAGACCAGTTTCCTTCCAAGTCAATTGCTGCTATAGTTGATCGTACTGTTAAACGAAACAACAACAACAACTATCTAGGCGTCATCCTCAATGTGGACGGTAGTTGCCTCGAGATGCCTGTTAGGTCCGGTTTCTTCTTGTATGGTGTATCCGATTTCATTCCAGATTCAGCTGACATTTTATTTACTGAGTTAAGCTCTACATACCATCAACTGATTTTGGCAAAAAATGTGGGTCTTCATGAGTTGACTTGCTATTCTAATTATCTTACTTGCATCAACCTCATTCAAGGTATATCCATCACTTTCCATGTCTATTCTGTTTTAATTCAAAACATTAAAGATATTATACTTTAAAGCAATATCACCGTTTGCCACACCTTTAATGAGAGAAATCAATGTTCAAATTTCATGACGAAATTGAAAGCCTCTTCGAACGTGATATGTTTAACCATGCTACTACTTCATATAGTTTGTCAATCGTCTAAAAAACGCTACCGAAACTTTCTTTGTTACGAAGTAGTTTGCTTTGTTTTTTTTGTTTTGATTAGCTTTATAGAAAAGAAAACAAATATTCATTTAATTAAAAGGCTATAATTAAAATGTCTCCCATTTCTCGCCCTATGTTGAACGAAATGAAGGGTGATGTATGAACTATGAAGTCTACACACTACACAGTGTCCTCTTCCGCGAATTAGATAGAACTTGCCGCTTACTGCCTTTTTTTTCGCACCAGTGTCTTCTGCCGCGTTGACACAAACAGTACTCTCTCTCTCTCTCTCATGCAGCATGGCTTCGATCACTTCCGTCGAACTCAACTATCTCGTCTTTCGTTACCTTCAAGAATCAGGTTACTTCCTTCTCTTTTATTTCATCTTCAATTTCGTTATTATGCTTTTACTTCGTTCTTCTTCTTCGGTCTTTTTCAGTCAACCAAATGTCAAGGGATTAGACTTTATACGAATTTCGAATATTCAATGTTTTCAATTGCTTTCAACCACCGCCTATAGTGTTGTTGCCACCAGATCAGGGTTTAGTCACTGTTCATAAACTTAGGGGAATTTCTATCTCCCGATTGTAATTTAATGCTGTTAGATCTGTTGCTGAAACATTTATATTTGCCGTTGATACTTGAATTTTTGTAGTTTTGAAGTGAAATTGGAGTTTAATTTCTAGTTACGAGGTTTAGTTTTTAGTTATGAAGCATATACACAGAGACCAGACACGTCAACCACCGCATAATAATTTGAGAAAATGACTTAATTCAATGTAATCATATTTGTGTGTCGGACATGATACATATCTGATACCGAGATACGTCTAATCGGAGGAGTATATGTGCTTCATAGCTATTTGTTACATAATAATTGGCCAAAATTCAGACTGGGACTAGTGGTTGACGTGTACAACCACTGGGTTTAAGTGGTAATGAACTCCACTAAGGATGAATTGTTTAGGAGAACTTGGTTCGATTTCTGGGTGGAAGAATTTTTGGCAAGACTTTACTTACCTCTCAACTGAACTTTTACAGGGTCCTTTCCCTGAAAAAAAAAAAAAACCTTTGGTGTAGCAAACATTATTGTGTTTTAAATTATGATCATATAATAATATACATTCAGTTCGTTCATTGATTTTGATTATGAAGTCATTAGTTATATTTTGTTTGCTGCCAAGTTTAGATTGACCTATATGTTGTATGTTGCGAAATTTTGGCTCGTTTGGGAGGAGAGAGAGAGAGAGAGAAGTATTGTCACGTTAAACTACTCATATAAATAACTTTTAGCTAAAATATTTGCAGATCTATGTAACTTGTTGTCTAAATAAATAAAGAAGTTAACATGTATGATGTATCATTTTTCATTTGTATGATCTTTCTTATAAATACTCATCATTGTTCACTAGTTTTTTTATTTATATTTTTAAATTTCAAATGACATCAATATTTTCTGCTATATTTGGGATATATTGTAACTTAGGTGAATGTAACTGCTGTAATTTTATATATGATAATGTTTATTGAATGCCTTTAACTTTATATATACTGAGATAGCGAGATGTATTAAATTATTAATGTATATGATATACCAAAATTATAGTACATATTATATAGTCAGTAGCTAGGTTTGCTGCGTCACAGCAGGTTATTGCTATCTAGGGTTCTTTGTGTTGTGTTTTAGTCAGAGGCGAATCTATTTGTCTTAATCGGTTAGTTTTGGCTACTCCAACAACAACAACAACAACCAAGCCTTATCCCACTAAGTAGGGTCGGCTACATAGATCAAATTACGCCATAATGGTCTATCATAAACCATTTAACTTTGAGCCATGGAGTTTGAGGCAACAAATGAAATGGCTCTCATCTGATTTGCAGAGTAAACATATTTTTTTTTTTCATCCTTGACTTATTTATAACCTTGGAATCTGTTAAACAGAACCCACTAGAAGAATCTTCCTATGTTTTAATACTGTTTGTAAATATTTTTAACAAAATAAATGCTGATTACAATTTCTCATTTGTAAGCTTGAATTTACGGAATGATTGTTATTTGTGAATAGATAACTATAACTATGAAAAACAACCAATTCTTGAAGTTGTGTTAAAGGGATCATATTGACTAGGTCACTAGGAACTTCCAGTAGAGTGAGAAAAGCTTCTTGAAGTTGATTTTACAATAGTATTTTTATTTTTACTACAAAGGAAAACATATTTTCCATATTTATAAGAAGGCCATAACATGAACGTGCAAAGCAACTGAATTGTTTTACATGCTACTGGTTTTATGACTGCAGGTTTCTCTCATTCTGCTTTTGTGTTCGGGAATGAGGGTGGCATTAACAAATGCCCGATTGATGGAAATATGGTACCACCAGGGGCTCTTGTTACATTTGTTCAGAAGGGACTGCAGTTCTTGGAGATGGAAGCTAACTTGAATAATGTTAGCATTCTTTACTTTTTGTATTCTTGTATTTCACTAACAGCCCAATGTTCATCTGTTTGAGTCGTCTTTTTAAGCTTTTCATACCTGGGTTTTATGTTGATAAATGTTGGCCTATCAGTGTGATGCAGACTTCGATGAAGATTTTTCTTTCTTACAACCTTTGGATCTTATCACAAAAGATGTGCATGAACTTAAGAAAATGATTAACGAAAGAAGAAGAAAACTACAGAAGGGTAAAAATAAGGAATCTGAAAAAGAGCATGATGGTGACCGTGGACTGACAAGAGAAAAGGAAACACATGAAAGGGAGAAAGAATGTGAAAAGGATAAAGGGAAGGTAGAAAATCATAAAGAGCAAGAACTGCAAAATGAAAATCAGACAAGTAGAGAAGTGGTCTCAGATCAAGAGGATAAGGTTAATGGTGCTAAAAAAGAAGATCCTAAAAAAGAAGATAAGGTTAATGGTACTAAAAAAGAAGATAAGGTTAAGGTAAAGCATGAGGAGGATGGAGCATTTGGAGGTAACCATCTATTCAACTGATTCGGTTTATATTGTCTTCTATAAAAGTGTTCTCTGTTGCATGTTTGGCATTTCATGTTGTATTGCTGCATTATTATTTATCAATAGTTCTCCCCAAGTATCAATGTCATACAATTCTATATTCCTATGTTAGTTTTTATCATTTTATGTTCATGCATTCCTGTTTGTTTGCTATGACTCCTTACAAAATTCATAATATACATTAATTGCTTGCATGTGGTGATTAGACGATGAAGAGTAGGTACTATACAAAGTGACGGTGATGGGTATAACATGGATTCCCTGATGATATGGGTAGCTAGTAATTTTTTTTTCCCATCCATTACTAGACTTTTATCCATCTCCTTCCAACCATACTTTTGAAATATCTGTTTCTTTAATCAGTAAAGTTCATTAATAGCTGTTATCTTGATTGCTGCCCTGGCGAATTTCGAATGCGCAGTTTACTACTGGCCACTTCTGTCAGATTTAAGATTAGAAATGTTCTTTCATATTATGTGTTTTCAGCTGTATGTCATTATTATATTCAATATCCTGAGTATTTTATTTTTATTGAGAATATCTCATTGAAATCTCCAATTTACTTGCAAGTTGCAACTATATACACCACTAGAATAGAACCCATGTACCCACCTGCTCTTTGTGAGAACATGCGACAATTGCAAACTAGTTGTCTGTTTCAGTTGATATGCTTCCTTCAAAAGATGATTGAAAAGTTTTCATTCAATTGTATAGGACCAGAGCCCATGGACATATGTACAACATCAACATCTCAGCCATGTGAATTTCTTAAGTCAGATGTGACAATTTTGGAAGGGCATAAGTCAGAGGTGAAGTATTTCATCAATGCTTCATGTTTGTGTTTTGGTTTCTTCTGTTAACTCTTCTGTTAATGAGCCTGTTTACCATCCACTTAGGTCTGTGCTTGTGCATGGAGTCCTACAGGATCCTTTCTTGCATCAGGGTCGGTATCTTCTTCACAATTTTTTTTGTGTGTGCATAAAACATGTGTTAATTATTTTTTTTTTGTTGAAGAAATGTGTGTATTTTGTTATAACCCATGTTCACAGTATTGTCCATTTTACATTTCTATTTGCGCAATATTCTCATTTACTATGCTTGATGTAATAAAAAATTTCTAAACTACCTTTCATCTTCCATACTATATATAAAGAATGTAGACGTTTTCTGGCTGACTTTATATCCTTCCAATTATACCCTTAATCAAATTTGACCATAAGAATGCTATTTTGTTGGTGTCATTTAAAAAAAATAAGAATTTACGATAGTTGTTATATTTTTTTGAAAGATATTATATTTGTTATACTGTTGATATCATTGAAAAAGATAAGTATAGTTTGTTACAATATAAAGTGCAAAATATCTATTATCTATACCTATAATTTTACTCAAAATCAAATTAATTTTGATCAAAGTTTTATAAAAACTATTGTTTGTAATTTATACTCATTAGCGCAATAAGAAGAACGGACAGGCGGGCACGGAGTGCTCATCTAAACGGTAGTATGAATAAAAAATGTTATTGGAAAATCAAATCTAAATTCATTGAAAGGTATTTTCTATTTAAAAATAGGGTCTTGTTAACGAGTGCCCCCGGGGCACTCTTTAAGCATTCCTAATAAAGAAATTATTCTTTAAAAAAAGTAAAATTTCAACTTCCGATGCAATAAATGCACAAACTTTCATAAAATCTTACTACTTTAGGTGCTTAAAGAGTTCCCCTGCCCCGGGGTCACTCGTTAACATTTCCCATAAAAATAAATAAATTTGAAAGGCATTTTAGGAACACTATCATTAAATAGGTGTAGAATTAGTTTGAGTTTTGCTAATAGTTTAAACCATCAATGGAAGTACACAATTTTATGTCATTTGGATAACTAATGGAAACTTAAATAGAGGAGGGCAGGTGGTTTTCCCCCATTTTATATATAACAAAAATAAAATTATTTTTCCTAACAACTTTTGTGTATTATTTTATCAACTTTTAAGTAACTGTTACTTTCCATATACTTAAAAACTATTGAAAGAAATAAAATATGATTGGATTGGATCAAAAAGGCCTTACATATTATTAGTAGTAAAATATATCTGATGCATGGAAATGATAGTTTATCTTCTTGATAATAACATCTGATTCTGCATGCCCTTCTGATTCTACACGCCCTTGTTATTGTTATCTATTTCTTCTTTAGAAAATAAATCTAATAATAGAGGACATTGATCATTTTCTTTTATTTTGAAACATGTTTTGAAGAATACTTTTATTGTTCTCATCTGAACTTTTAGGTCTGGGGATTCAACGGCTCGTATTTGGACAATAGCTGAACGGACACGTAAATTAGATTCCAAGAACGACCCTTCGACTGTGTTGGTGTTGCAACACATCAAGGGTACAACCAATGAAAAGAGTAAAGATAAAGATGTCACTACACTTGATTGGAATGTGAGTTTGATGGCATATTCTTATTTGAATCCATGATTACTGATAGTGACTTCAAAGTCTCGTCTAGGTTTTTGATTTTTCACATCCGTTTGTATCTTTTTCTCACCTGTTGGAGCTTTCTTGAGCAGAATAATTTTGCGGGAAAAAGAAATGTACAAGGATAATTTTGTGTAGGTTTTGAAAATAGAAGGATGGTGTATTAAAATCAATAAAATATGTCAGGTTTATCTATTTTTTTACCGATACTTTTTTCCTGAACTTTTGATTCAAACACTTTAGGGGTGTGTGTGTGTGTGTGTAAAATGTAAGAAAATTGATATGTATATATTTTTTCTCCATTGATATGTATTTGGAGTTGCAAAATGTAAAATTGTGAATACTATTATGTGAGCTAAGCTCCTTGCGGCTCAGCAAGAATGCTCTGAAAACGAAACAGAAAGAGAAAAATAAGACTGACATCAGTTCAGTCGACCCTCCCAAGCTTGCTCCAAATTTTTCCATATTTTCCCTCCCAACCATGCCACCTATCCCAGTTTGGTTGCGATTTTCTCTCTCATTGCTAATTAAATTTTCCACCTCCCTCCCCTTTCTGTGATTCCACTTTTTTCCCTCATACACTAGCAGGCCTTTGTTACTAGGCCCATGGTTCCTCTTCCCCTACTCCTACTCCTACACACATGTTAATGGCCTATTAGACTGCTTAGGTGTTATTCGGGACTGTAAGATAATGACTGGGCTCATCTTTCCCTCTTCTCTTATGCTCATGGTTCATATAAGCGTTGCCACGTCAGAAATGAATAGACCACATCATAAAAAATGACCCAAAAACGAGACAATGGAGCAACATCCAGAGAAAAGTTAAACAGGGGACCAAAAAATTGATTTTTAAAATAGTGAGACGAAAACATCAATTTTTTTGAAAGTTAGGGGTCCGAAAGTGCATTTAAAACTAAAATATATTTAGTAGTCACTCATACGTACTTATATCTTACAGAGAACCTGACCTTTGGTGGTTGTGTTGTACAGGGGGAGGGGACACTACTTGCAACCGGTGCTTATGATGGTCATGCACGAATTTGGACCACTAATGGTAGACCCTTTCTTCCATCTTTCCTTCTTCATTGAGTGATATCTTTATTTTTGATAAATCTTAGTGCTTATTTAGTTGCATTCGTGGTATATATAATGTCATTGGTTATATTGTTGATTTTTTAAGTTGGCAATTTTGTGTGTATTTGAATTTGCTCTTATGACTTCAATCAAAATCATTATTTTGATCGTGTATTCGGGGCTTTGACCAGGTGAACTGAAGAGTACATTAAGCAAACACAAGGGAGCCATACTTTCTTTGAAGTGGAATAAGAAAGGAGATTATATTCTTACTGGAAGTTGTGATGAGACTGCAATTGTATGGGATGTTCAAGCAGAGAAATGGAAACAACAATTTGCTTTTCATAAAGGTGATTTTTTTTTACAATAATATTTTTTTTTTCAAAAAAAAATTCTAAAAGGGAACATGGTGAGAAAACCATGTTTATGAACTTCTATTTTTATTTTTAAAATTTGGCCTTTTTTTAGGTCCAACGCTTGACGTTGATTGGCGCAACAATGTATCATTTGCATCAAGCTCCACTGACACCATGATACATGTTTGCAAGATTGGCGATAACCTCCCAATAAAAACTTTTGTCGGGCACCAGGTTTATACACCTACCTTGTTTTGAATATGCTTTGCACTGGAACACTGATGATGTGCTTATACCTTTTTGGGAGGGAAAACTATCCCCCACTGCATTGATTATACAGTAAAAAAATGTGTTGCCGAGTTAGCTACTCAAATTGGTGGATAACCTTGGGATGATGCTTTCTATATGAATCCCAAATTTCTAATAATGTATCTGACTGCTTGGGTAGACTTTTTTTCAAATTCACTAGCAGTGCGGGACTTCATTGGGGTAGCAAAGCTAGCATTTATTATATGCTTTGGTTTACTGAATTCCAGTTAACTAGCTTATTGGTTCTGCATTACATTAAGATATTTCATTTAAATGCAATGTAGTACTTCTATATGTCTTTACTGTCTGATAACAACCTTTATGCTATTTCAGAGTGAAGTTAATTGTATCAAATGGGATCCCACAGGTTCATTACTGGCCTCATGTTCAGACGATAACACCGCAAAGGTTATACTTCATAAGAGCATGTTTTTTCGATAGTTTGCCATCAAAAAATTATTTTATAGAAGACGCTTTTTTTCCAGTAAATGTCTTTTTACCAGAATATTTGTGAAATTAACTGTTCTGTATTCTGCATGTTTATTGTTTCTCGTTTTGTAGATATGGAGTATGAAGCAAGATAAGTATATTCATGATTTTAGAGAGCATTCCAAGGTACCAATTAGGGAATATTTTTCCCTGACAAATTTTGCATTTCTACCTGCTTTTAAATGCAGCTTGTTAGGAAAACTAAATAATGTTTTTTTTTCCGTAGGAGGTATATACTATCAGATGGAGCCCAACTGGTCCTGGTACAAATAACCCTAATAAGAAATTGGTGTTGGCTAGGTATGATAGCTTCTTATTTTCAATGCTCTTCATTTACTTGCATTGGTTTATTTATTAATGATATCTTACAGAATTAGTTCACCCTATAATCTGTATTCCTTGTCTCCTGACTCTTAGGTTGCTAAATGATCAATGCATTTGTTTAAATTGAAGTATAGTGCTCTAAGGGAGTATTTGGACAAACAGTTTAACTAAATGCCCATTCAATAAGCACGCTTCAAATTAGAACTTATACTTTTGAGCATATAATTCAGCAAGTTGTTTGTGTTTCTGCACACTTTGAGAAACTATTTCCATGTTCGACGTTCGCTTTCACTGTAAAATTAGAATTTGTGGGTGCTGGGAATCAAATAGTGGACAGAGGCAGGCCACCCCATAGAAGAAATTATGAACACTTATATTTGTCCCTCTCCACTTAAATGTTTTTCAGCTGTCAATTATTTCCCAGAGCCAAACAACCACAAATACAATAGCATTACCGACACCGGTTGTAGGGGTCAGCTGGGATAGTCCAACAATCAATTACATGCTGTATATTCAGTGCGGCAGAGTTTCTATTAAATTAATGCCGTGTAGTTTTTCACTTAAGATTGTTTAGTTTGATTATGGTGACCGTGACCGCATATATCTGCGCTTGCACCTGCATTTATGCTTGTTTTTTATGTTTTTTATTTTGGGTTAATTGCACTTTAAATTCCTCTACTAGGTAATGTGTGATATTGGTTTTTGTAATAATTTTCTGTGCTCTTGTGGAAAAAACTAATACTTTTAGCTGATTTAGTCTCTCAAATTCTCATAATCTATTCAAAATTTCATAAGTTGTACCCACTAATTTGTTTTAAACCTTGTTCTACTACTTAACTCACCTTTCAAAACATCAAATTCTACTCAGACACTCAAATTTCCCCCCTCTTCACATTCTACAAAATCCTTAAAATATTCACTGAAATTTCTTATCTCTTGGTTCTTAAAATTGTTTTATATCTTAATTTTATCATAAACTTCTAATTTTTTTATAAAAGTAAGAATTTGAAGAGTTTTAGGTAAAAAAGAAAATGACTTCTAGATCATATTTACTTAGTTTTAGACTAAAACAATATTTAGTGCAGTTAAGTGTTTTTATTTTTCTCTTTACACTAGGCAGAGAGTTGTTTCCTTTTAACACTGTTTAGTCATTCCTTATTCCTTTTGTACAGTGCATCATTTGACTCTACCGTAAAGCTATGGGATGCGGAACTCGGGAAACTAATTTATAGCTTGAGTGGACACAGGTACCGTCTTTTTCAGCTTTATAATATCAGTGGCAAGAATATATGGACGGAAAAATAAATTAAGAATTTCCTCCCAGCATCCTGCTTGTTATTAAGCGGTCAACTAAACTAAAAGTCCTAACTTTCATTTCATGTTGAAAATTCTAAACTTCTATTCTAGTTTATCGGTTTGCTGGTTGTTTTCTTGACAACATTTCAGGCTGGTAGTTGGTTGTTTTCTTTGAATGTAGCCAAATCTTTTGGTTTTTACTTGTTTATTTGGTTCTACAGGGATGGTGTATATTCTGTTGCATTTAGTCCCAATGGTGAGTATTTAGCCAGTGGGTCCCCCGACAAATCCATAAATATATGGTCCTTGAATGATGGCAAGATCATTAAAACATACAATGGCAGTGGAGGTATTTTTGAGGTCTGTTGGAACAAGGAGGGTGACAAGATCGCTGCCTGTTTTTCAAACAATACAGTTTGCGTTTTGGATTTCAGAATGTAAGATCCTGAGAAGCACCAACTTACTTTGGCTAGTTGCTCAAATCATTTACCTTTACTGTCCATGATATTGATAGAACTGTATTTTGGTTCAGTAGGTCTCCCTATTTTAAAGTTTTAACCATTGTTGTAACTTGTAAGTTGTAACTCTGTTGTAATTTTATGGCATAATCATTAGTACCTAGTTGGGAGTGTATTCTTTTAACTTCAAATTATAATTATTGCACAGCCGTCTGTACAATTACAATCATATCGCATCCTCGGTCTGCTGCCAGATGCAAGAGGAAATTAGAATTAAAAAAAAAAACTGGTCCCCAACAGAGAAAATAAAACGTGCCCTTTTAATTCATTTTTTAGCAGACTTTTTATTCTGTCTTCTGTTTACCTTTCAACTCCAACTACTCTGAGAAGTGCTATGAGATCAATTATGCAGCAGGTTTTTTTATGTTCTTTTCTGGTTTTTTATGAGAGCTGAAGCAGATATTTTTTGAAAGTAGAATGATAACAAGTTTATGCAGAGGAACAAGTTTACACTTCAGAACAAGTTTAAACCCAAAAACCATTGCACAATTGCACTTTGCCAACAAAACTAAAGCGCTCACGGATATGTAAGAGCAGGTGTGGGTTGTGTTCCATATACTCAACCATAACTGTTGGCATCTTGTTGATTTCGACGTTGTTCCATCGCTATTCAGCCATCACAATCTCTTGCGGTGACGGTGAAGATGGGTTCGATCATACATGGGATGATATGGGATGATAATTGGTCATGCTCTTCCTCTCTCGGTCATCGGATTAATCCAACCGTTCACATAGGCAGTAGCAGTCTGCATGCCTTCAGACGAGTGTGTGGTTGCAATGCATTTCAGTGTGATGCACAGGGATAAACTTTTGTTTTGCTCATTGGGGTGAAAATTGTTCGTGACAAGTTGAGCTTTTCTTGGTCTGAATTATCTAGCATATTGTACAATATGGTTTTTTGAATAGACATTCTTCAAGTTTTGGATAGGTTAACATTTATTTGAAGTAAAATGGTATAGAGTTTGAACTTAGAAAATATAATATGGCTATGATTATAATATTGTATTATTAATGCTTAGTTGAACATGTTACAGTTTTAGTTCTAAAATATTATTGGTTTTTTTTCTTCTTCTTTTTCTGGTTACACCTAGATGCCTAATGAACTTTCGGTTACACCATGTTAGACAAAAACACCTTATGTTTGTTTGTCTCACTCCCCATTTCGAATTTGTAACTAGATACATCAACTTATTTGATTTTTTTTTCTTCTTAAATTTGGGAACGGAGTAATAAGTGCTTAACATGATAATAGTTGGTGTTATAAGTTGAAAACAAGATGTTTATCCAAACAAAGGTGAAGCCTGGATACGAGATACGATACTGCACCGATATGGAAAAATTTCAAAAATCAAGATACGATACGGCTGTGATACGTTAATAAAAAAATTATATAATTAAATATACAATATAATTATAACAATTTTTTTTAATAAGCAAATATATTAACAAACAAAAGAAACTAGTTATAGGCTCGTAGCACATCAACATAAATATAAATAATATTGATGATTAGTCAATTACATACACAATATATCCCAAAAAGAGCATCATTAGTCCAAAAGGAACATTGTTAGTGTTATACTATATCGATCCAAAAAAGAAACACTATATCCAAAAAAGAACACATGAGTACTCAAGAGTTAAGTTATTTTAGTTAGCATTAATTGGAAAATATCGAGGCAGATATCGGTGCAAGATAATTATCAGATACTCTCCTGATACGTATCGGGAAATATCGAATAATTATTTTTTGAAAAAAATAAAATTTAATTTTCGGATACTCTCCTGACACGTATCGGGAAGTGTCGGGGTGCATGATACGCAAGAGATACAATACATCATCCATTTTAAAACATCGAAGCTTCACAACTCGTTCGTGTATTTTATAAAAAGTGAAGGTCCAATTGGTTCCCTCACAATTTCCTCACATTTGAATTTAGTCATGGACAAAAAATAATACTCAAACTAGTCTTTGAAATATTCACACTGAAGGTAAATTGGTCTCTATAGATTGAATATTATTTTGAGAAAATATAATTTGGCCGGACCTGATATCATATTTTTGTTTGGACTTTCAATATGAATATGGGCTGGACTTGACCTAAACTACGTTAGCCTGCCAATCTAGGGTTTAGCTTCTTCTCTGTTGTCTAAACCTCTTGTTCCAATTTCCGTGTTCCAAAGCAAAATCAAAGAAAGAAATGGCGTGGCGCTCTGGATCTCTCTCGCGGTCTATTTTCTCCGCCGCAAGATCAATACCAACTCGTTCATCTACTTCTTCCATTCGTTCTCATCTTCTTCAACCTCGCCGACCCCTTGTTACTGTCCCTAGGTAATGCAACTTGTTTAATTCTCTCTTTTCTTTCTTCACTTTATCGCAATTCTTCATTTTCTGAATTTTATTTTTTAAGGGCTTTGGGAATTCTCGGTTGCACGCAGTCGTTGATGCCGCTGCACAACGCTGACGCCGCCGCGCGCCTCACTTCTCACATTTCCGTTGAATTGCGCGCTTGCTGCGAGTTGTCCCAGGGTAATACTTGCTTTCCATTTCTTACATGCTACTATTATTGTAAGAGTTTAATCGTTGTACACTGACAGGGTAATGTTACTTTACAAATGTTGCCTCATGAATTAATTAATATTGGTTAATTGAAAGTTAGAGGAGGCCTTAGGTGTTTTACATGGTATAAAAGTATCGCTTACGCTGATACAATTGTAAGATCGACAATGTTGTCTGGGATGAAGACATTGCATTGGATGTGTGGTAAGACTATAGTGATAAGATTAGAATTAAAAACCACAGCACTTGAGAAAGTTGGGTAGCATTTATCGTAGAAAAAACGGTGGAAACTCAACTTAGGTGGTTTAGGCAGATAGAAGACATGTATATTATGTAGTTAGAAGAGTAGATCAAATGAATGATAATCAAATCAACAGAGGCAGATGAAGACCTAGAAACTATTAAGAAATATGATGTTATTTGATCCATGTAGTCGATCTTATTATGTGGGATAAAGCTTGATCGTTGTTGTTGTAATTTTTGTAATCTACTAACTGTTATGATTTATTGTTATAATGGATTAATGGTGCATATGAATTAAATTCTTACTTATGACATAACATTCTTTTGATATAATTATTAGATTTTAGTTATATGTTTTTTTACCAAAAAAATTGGAAGAATCAGTTTGTGCAGTTCTTTTGTCTATTCATTATACAATTGGGGGACAGTTAGCTCCTTTTTTTGCTGTTTCCTTCTTACTATAAGTATATTTCTTAAATTAAATTGCTACATCTCTTTTTCATTGTGGTATGTTTTATGTGTTTAACAGGTACTTGAATTGATTTTACATTTATCAGCACTTGTTGTGCCTACATGTATGGTTGGATCTAAAATGGATGGCTAATGCTGAGAAGCACGAAGCTTGTTGGTTCAGATATTTTACTTGATTGATCACTATTATGAAAACTGTTGGTCTATGTAAAATTGAGAAGTGTTTTTTGTAGTTTATCATTTTACTAAAAATTAAATAAGTATATCTATCCATTCTTCTATAAAGATTTAGGTAACTTTTCAAGCTAATTGAAGGATATCGACTTTTGCTTTGTATCATCGTCATATAATAATAATGTTGTCCGAGACTAATGTTGCATTGAAATTAAGATGTATAGATATTGATAATTGGTAGTGTCTCATTATCAAATGAGCTGTTACAAATTGCAATGGCTTCGATGTTTTATAATTTTGGCCGAATTAGAGTTCGTATTGCCTACTTACAAGGCCATTCATTGTTTATCGTACTGTATTGCCATATTCTTGACACTGAACATGACTCAGTTAGATCATTAAATTCTAAATATATTTCTTCACAACTTTTCTAAGAAAAACTAGTTGCTCTAAAACTACAGATTCATATTTGATCCCCTTCTAGACCTGGAGGCCACTTGTCTAATGTCAGGTTTTGAGAGTGACCATTAGTAGGGACGAAGTTCACTATTGGTGCCCAGTGGTTCTTGATTGGCTGTGATGGGCAGCAACGATGAGTTGAGATCCCTTCATTTCTTACAAATGGATTCTTTCAATTTATTTTCTCATGTTTTCTTAAGTGTCCACATCTTTACTTTTAAATCATACTTTTTATAAAAAAAAATTCTCCTTAAAAACGAAAGACAGATTTCAATGGACTCATGTGATATGAGTATCTATTTTCCGTCAATTTCTCAGACAATGATCATGTGGGTCGCACATATTGGAGACAATAGTCAAGAAATCCAAGTGACAGATTGTGAGTGGATTGTTATGAAGCTCGACACAAAATGCACTTGTGATCCACGGTCGAGGCTTCGCGGGCATCTTCAAAGGTTGTGGAGGTTAGGTCAGGAAGGGAAACAAGAGGGAGGAGGTAAATTGCACGACCATTAGTTTTTCTTTATTGTATTATGCATCATTATCGTTTCCTTAAATTTTTTTGTCAAATAACCTAACGACTAAATTCACAGTTTCACACACCTTATGTATGGAGACGTGAGGAGTCGAGAATTTCAACCCCTGGCAACGCTTAACCTCAAGCGCATTGTTACACAAAAAAAAAAAGAGTATTATTATGCAAATGCATTGTTTTCAAATCCGAACGAACGGTATCAAACACATTGTAAAACCAAAATATGTAGGATCAACACTGCAAAAATCTATAGAGACGCAAGAATTGGGCAACTCAATTTCAAACAGAAACTAACAATAGCCAAGTGCATCTACAGAAAGAGTATTATTACGCAAGGAAGAGGGACATGATCACATGAAAATTGCTTTTGTATCGAAGTATAAACGTTAAAAAAGATAAATTGGGTAAAATGAATTTGCGTTTCTCTCGATTTGTTTAAGTGTATGATTTATTTATACATCAATCTAATTACATTTTTTAGATGATTTCAGTCAGGACGTGGAACACTTTGTCAAGAATAAAATAATTGCTTAAACTTTAGATTAGCTTATTTAAATTTACATAAACATCTTGTGGGATTATTCAAGAGAACTTATGAAAACCAATGACATTTTCATAAACTGTTTTCTACTCATTTTTAATTATAAGCTATCCATGAGAACATACGAAGATAACTTAAATGACTTGGATATTAAAAAAGATGAGTGCAATGGTACCTTTGAAGTTTGATTCAGTATGTATTTGTCATCCAATATTGTAATGTCATTTGTATATAGGTACCGATACTCAATCAAAGTTCAATTCTCTTATAAAAAACTATACAACAATCGTTAATCTATAAACATTTAATTAAGATGTGTTTTTAAACATGGTATAAAGTATAAACATATCTATGTGGGTTGCTCATTAAAAAAATATTTTTGTCCCAAACACCCCAAATGATTGTATGCAAAATGATATATATTGTGAAAAAGTCATTGATATACTAATCGTGTTTAACACGCAGCTTATTTTACAATTTTCACTGTGATTAATATATATTCCTCATCTACTATAAAAAAAATATAAAAATATATATTCCTCATCAAGACAATTCAACAGCTACAATATTTTTATAAGAAAACCCTATCCTTAATTACATCAAATTAAATATCATTTTGACTTTTGAATGTAGTATTGAAGAGTTAGATAGCTCAATTAATTTGATCTAAGAGTTAAAAACTTAATAAGTAAAAAAGACTGTCTTTTTAAGTCCCGACTAATAAAAGAATGTAGTATTAATTTTCTTCTTCTTCAATTGCATGCTTTTAATTAATTTTCATACATCACTTATAAGACGTTATATTTCACTCTATATCTATGATAGCGGATTACATAAATACTTAATACATATAATTTTGTGAAATTATTGTTTTTTTCATCTATACTTTTTTAAAAAAAAGTTATGTGAAATAAACAAATGTGATGTGAGACAAATTAAGTATTATCTCCCTTTTTTATTGTAGTTTTTGTTTTCTCGCTACGTTAAATAACTAAAAATAAATCGACAAAATATCAATTAATTTGTATGTCTATATGAACAAAATTTTCATGTAAATGTAGAGAGGGAGAGAGTGGTTAAGAAATAATGGAAGGAGTGAGTAGATAAAAAGAATCTTACCCGTACTAAGCACATGGATATGATTCTTCACGGAAATTTTTGTGATATTTGATAAGATCGAGAGCAATTAGAATTACTTTTTTTGTTTTTTTGAAAGTGACCTTAATAATTTTCATTAGCCTTTTTAAAAATTTAATGACAAATGAAAACGACATTATATAGTAAAGGTAATAAGGAATCAACAAATTATTACATGATGATCTATGCAAATCCCTTATAAATAGCCTAATTAAATATTCTTCATCCTAAACTACGTAATTAATTAAGATAGTTTACACTCATTGCATAGCACTTGTCGGTTTGTCGTGCTGTTTGTGGTTATTTATCTTTCAGTGATAACCTTTCTAATTTAGCTACCAACTGTTCTAACATCCAAGGACACTTTATTTTATAACAAAGTACAATTAGAAAAGAAAATGTTACTAATTTGGAAAGAGACTCAAATGATTTAAATCCTTGTGTCTCTTCTTACAGGCCTAGGCAGAATAACCCCTACAGATTTAATAAGAAAACTTGCTCACTTAATTATCCTTAGTTATCTTCTTGTTGCAATGCATTTGTTTACGACCCAAAAGAAAAGAAAGCAAAACAAATAGTACACAAAATAATAATTGTTCCTTCATTATTTGGTAAGCAAAACACAACAATTAACCTCATGTATTAATGGATTATTCAAACATTTATACTGACAACCAATAAAAACTTAAGATTTTGCCACTACATACATACAAATAATCTTGAAGTGTTCTTAAAAGAGTAAACTTTTATTGGATGCCACTAGTACATTTCCTTTAAAGTAGTATTTAACTTTTATGGAGTTGAAAATAATTAGAGATTAGAATGTGTTTACGTTTTCAAAACAATTTTTATTTTATTTTTACATTTTTTAGAAGATGTGTTGATTATAAATTACTAATAAGAAGATACTAGACCTTGTAAAAAAAAAATATACTAGACTTTTATAACGAGTCGGTGCAAATGAAAGAAGACTATAAAAGTTTTTTCTACTCGTCAACAAATAAAACTAATTAACATAAATTTTGGAAAATAAAATTACAAAATGTTTTCTTAAAGTAATCGGACCTTTAGATTGTGTTCTAATTGTTATTATCAATCATAAAAGTTTTTTTTTATGAGGATTATAAAAAATGTGGTTGGATCCCTTCAAAAAAAAAAATGTGGTTGGATAAACAGCATGTATGATCGAACAAAGATAAGAAATTCACTCTTGCAATTCATTATGAATTCTCATTCAAATCTCAAGTGCTAATGCCCCTAACACAACCCGTTAGGAATTATTGAACTTTGAGAGATGAAAAAACGAATCCATTAACTTGCCCTTTACGTGAAATGTCAAATTTCTTATGCTGTTTTCTTTCTCTAGACATTTGATAAAATCTTACCCGATTTAGTATTCTGTTTAAAACTGTACCTGAAAAAAAAAGTCGTTTGTCTCACTAATTTAAAACCCTACTATTTTAATGCAGACACAGATGACTGGAAGATAAACACGTCTAAAATAAGTAAATAATTTGACTCAAGTGTCATGAGTTAATTTTAGCTAAGCTTTAATAGTTTTGGTAGTACCCAAATTTATCTCAATGAATTTCTTGTCAAATTTTACATTTATTGAAATAAAAAAAAAGTTCAATTTCAAATCCATCACGTCTCATTTCTCCTAAAGACCGGAGAATAAAAAAAATGACTTTTATGATTTCAATTTATTATTAATATTTTTTCTCTTCTCGAATGATGATGATGATGATGAAAACAAATTGTCTTTAAGGTTTTGTTTGCGAGTTTCGAGTGGAAGGAGGGGAGAATTTGGAAAAAAAGGAAGGAGTAAGTGGAAGATATAGAAGATATTTGGAAGAGGGTTTTGGGAGGTTTGATAGAGTTTATATTAATTTTTAAAATTTAATATATATTATTATAATGTTCTTAAATTAAAAATATATTAGTCATAAGCATTAATTTACTACTCTTTTAAAAAATGTGAGAAATTTCTCAACTTTCTCTTATATTTATGTCTCTCCAAAGCACTTCTTTCCCCTCCTCTCCAAACTCTCAAACAAAACCTAAATGTATTTTATATGATGATAAAAATTTGCTAACTCAAAATGTATTTTATACTGTCCAGCATAATATGCCAATTTTGTGTTCAAACAAAAGCTCTCTAAGAAAAAGTAATACATTTTGGGGTAAAACATACATTAGTTTTCAAACAAGCATAAAATGTTGGAGATCTCGGGGATCATGGAAGAAATTGCGGGTAAATGCTCTAGGATCGTAAGTGAAGACATCATGTTTCAACTTAAAATCTTAAGAAATTAATTAGGTATGTGTCACATCTTTTATAAATCTAACATTTTATTCATTCATAGACAATGTAAGACTACACCACTCACACTCGAAATCAATCAATCTTTCCACAAGTGTGAGTTTCCATCTCCTATAACAGAATCCAACACATGATCCATTCCCGCCAAGTCGAACTAAGGCTCTCATACCTTTTATGGGGGAGTTCGAGAGTCATTGGAGCAACAACTTATTAGATACTCCAAGATTACAAGATAAAGACACTACATCTTTACCCAAAACCCTAAAAAATTAGGACTTAACCACATTCACACTTGAGTCCAACATAAAATGCAATAAGGTATAGTCTCTTTCACTTGGACGCAGGACCACACCTTTAATTTCTCATGTAGCTTTTTTGACAGTGCAATTCTTCTCGTAATTGATCACCTGACGAGCACAATTGTGGCCACAATGCATGTATCCATGATTTTACATTAAAGATGAAGATCTCGTCGATCACAATTGTACCATCAATCACAATTTAAAACCTTGACCATATTTGTGCCCAAAAAATCCTTGTTCACATTATATGATGATTGATGATCGAGTTATCATGAGCATGTTAATTAATATGTGATTAGTTTTATATTGCAAATACATTTAATAGTCTCATATAACCCGGCTAATTATAGCTATGGGAAATTTGTCAACAAATAGGGACAGGCCTTCATTATTATTTAGATCTCAAAATAAAAAAGCTAAGAGCTAGATAGATATGTGTGATTTTTCTAATTGATTCGCATCCAAAGTTTCAAGGCTGAATTGCAACTTGGCAATGGCAAAGAAGTCTAATTCTTCTTCTTAGAAATGAATGTATGCGAAAAAAGTTTCAACTAGAGTATCAACACTTTGAGATATCATCGAACAACCAAATTACAGAAATGTTTGTTTGGGTGAAGACATGAAGCACACATGGTCCAAC
Organism: Medicago lupulina; assembly: GCA_958299785.1. Taxonomy (NCBI): domain Eukaryota; kingdom Viridiplantae; phylum Streptophyta; class Magnoliopsida; order Fabales; family Fabaceae; genus Medicago; species Medicago lupulina. The sequence continues at coordinate 5,352,811 of OY283146.1, read as the reverse complement.
CTACCTATATTGTTTTTTAATAGAGGATTTTTTTCTTTTGAATTGTATCAGTGAGATATTTAGTCGCATAAAAGTAATATCTATTTTGGAAACTTTCAAGTCTCACATGAGGTAGTTCGATTGATGAGTTAAGATAAATAAAAAATTGTAAGAAGAAGGTCCATAGTTTAAACCCTTAAACCTAACCTAATTAATAACTTAACATTGATATTTGTATATCAAAACAAATAAATTCTTTCGGATTGAGCCAAAGTCCAATTCGTCAACAAATTGGGTCACCATAAGTGATAAGCTCTTGAACGAACCACAATATGGACACATATTAGAGACTATTAAAACCATTTGATCTGAATTCCATCATGATTTGTCTATAACTGTCCACATAAACAATTGTCCAAACTAGGGTTTTGGGTCATTTAATCCTTCCACTATAAAGTCTTAGTCATGGTACACAGTTTTCTAACCCTAAAACTTCACATTCACAACGCTTTCTTCCTCGATCATCACATTGTTTGCATGTACTCCCCCTCCATGGAGCTGCTCTTCAACATCCACAACCTTCAACCTTTCAACAATCCCTCAGGCTGAGAGGATCATACATATATTTGGATACGTCCACCGAAACGAATAAAAGATCTGCATACTGTTTTCAATGGTCTAATATTATTGCACCAAGACATACAATTATTTTTTATAGCAACCCACAAGACAAACATAAAACCATAAATTTTGTGCGGTGCTTAATTTAAAAATGATTAAATTAATGGACGTTCTTAATTTATTTAATAGACTAAACTATCCAATTCCACAAATTTAAAAGACTAATATTTGGCCCCTATAATGTCAATGAGAGAAATGCAGATTGAGTCATTGTTTCTATTTTATAACAGCATGCAACTTATTCTAATTGGCTATTTCTTAACGGCACCACTTACTGTAATCTATAATGTTCACGTAAAATCCATTAATTCCAGTCAATAAATAGTAGTCGCCAACAAGGCCTAGGGTGGAATTTGACCATGTGTTTCTTTTGTTGCACAAAGGGAAGTTTAGTCAAAGTTAAATACGACACAAGGTTCCCTTTGGTGGATACTTTGGATTTAATTTTTTTAGTTATTTTAATCTCTGTTGTTGATTCTACCACATCCATAACTTCTGCACCCATAACTCTTTGCTGTTCTCAATTTCTCAAACTGAATTTGACTAAGAATCTTTCAAATGATCGACATAAGAAATTATGGTCAAAAACGTGCACTCAAAATTATTATAGCGCATGCATATGATCATATATTCAACTTTATATTTTTGACTCAATCAAATCTTTTACTTATATACTCTCGCTTTTATAGTTATATTCTAAATCGCAATTAATTTACCTTTCTAAATATCTTAGTCTAGTTCCCTACGGTCTAGGTGCTATGTTAATATTGAATTAACAACAAAAAGTCATGGATTCCCTTAAAAAAAAATCATGGACACTCTTTTTTTTTTTTTCTCATAAATCATGTGCAAATATATGATTCATTTGAGTAGAAGTTAAAAAAAAATTTATCACGTGTAAATTTGCTTTAACTTGTACGTGTTAAGAAGTTTAAAATAATTTATTCCGTAAAAAAAGTTTAAAATAATAAGTTTGTATTGAAACTTGTGTATTTTATATTAAATATATAACTTTTTAATAAAAAGTTGTTACTATTAGTTGCTTTAACATGTTTTTAAAAAATAAGTTCTTAGGTTAAATTACACCGGAGGTCCTTTTTAAGTTATCTAATTATAACAAGTTGGTCCTTTAAGTTTTTTCCTGTATCACTTACGTCTTTTAAGTTATTTATTTGTAACAAGTTAATCATTTAAGTATTGTTCGTAACATATAGGTCTTTTAAGTTATTTAATTGTAACTTTTAAGTTTCGAATAACTTACGTTTTTAAGATCTGAAATCCCTATATTGTTCTTGTTAAATAACTTAAATGATTTGATTGGTACGGAATAACTTTAAGAATCAAATTATTACAATTAATTAACTTAAAAGACCAAAGTGATACGAAAAAAATTTAAATCATCAATTTATTACAATTAAATAACGTAAAGGATTTATAACGTGATTAACCATATGATATTGTGTGAATGTACGAAAAAAGTGTCAATGTATCATTACCATTGAATTAACCCTTGGTCTTGTCATCATTATGTTTTCAACGGATGAAAAAAATTGTTGAACATATCAAGTTTCTACATGACTTCCTAATATTTACATTGTAATGGTTGGGATGAGATTTTCATGATGCATGTGAACGTGATCTAGTACGAAGCATCTTATTATAAAGACAAAATTGCTAAAGTGAATTGCTGATTTAGGATTTTTTTTTTTCCACCTAGACGCACATTGTTACTAATGTTTGGTTCCACTTTTACGTGTGTCAAAGTTTATTTTGAACATCCTCAATTGATTCCGATAGATTTGGTTGTTTTTTAAATAAATTGATTTTGTCTTTAGTATTGATTTTATATAAAGTTATAATTTATAATTTTTTTATTATAAAATTGATTTTTATACACAAAATTGATACGTATCTGTGAAGTATCTTATAAGCATTCTTATGTATATGTAGAGTATCCTATAAGTATCCAATATGTGATGCATCTCCATATTTAGATTATCAGAGATTCATAGATTTTAACACACAAATTTTTAATTAAACTCACTTTTACAAGAATATATATAAACACAAATCACATTACACTTTTAATCAAAATCAAATTTACGAATTAATTTATTCTAATCCAATTCATGTTACCACATAAGTTACCGCATAACCAAAATATATACTTAACAATTTTGTGCATAATGGATTGAAATGCTTCTTGTATTGCACGGTTTACTATATATATATATATATATATATATATATATATATATATATATATATATATATATATATAAACCACCCATAAAAGTGTTTTTTAGCAACCCACACTTTAAGGTGTGATTTTCACTTTTTAGTTATAACTTTGCTAAAAGACACCTTCATATAAGGTGTCTTCTAGCAAAACTATATATATATATATATATATATATATATATATATATATATTGTGATTGGTAAAAGGATGATTCGGAATTGTTGCCTGGTTGGCATGATGTGATTTGGTCAATTTGGAGTATGCGTAGTAAAAACTAATTTTAGTGTGCTCCTTTTGATTTTTTTAGTGTTATATGTTGTTAAAGTCACATTATGGACTTGGACCTGGTTAAAAGCCAAGAAGGATATTATAATTTTTACTATTTATTTTTTGACGTCAAGGATAGGAGTATCATTGTTCATGACTTCATTCTAATATTGGTGTGGTTTTATAAAAAATATGGTAGTGTATTACTATTACTCCAAGAGGGTGCAGAAAACAATGTCATGGTAAAGGCCAACTCACGACAATTTCACCTACTCCTTTGGATATTTGAGTTTGAGTGTCACCACTTGTGACATTGATAGGAAGAACCGTGTAAAAAGCTTCGATTTCTAACCAATCAAATTAGAAAGCAGAAATGATTCATATCCTTATTGCGTCACCCTTCATGAGACAACTGGAACGAGATACTCTTATTTTACTATTATATGGTGATTATGACCGTAACTATAGTAACTATTCCTTAACTATACGTAGCACTTTTTTTTTTGAAAAATCCTTCTTCAATGAGTCTTCTTCATATCCTTATAAGTTATACGTACGTAATTAAGCTATTCTCTTAATCATTTTTTCTTTGTTTCAATTCCAAACACTCAACATTCTAGTGTGTGTTTTGCTTCAAGTCTTCTATATGCATTTTCATCGCAAAATCCTGAAACTACAAGTTGGAGTGTCTCATTTTTGCGTGTTTGAACGGAACCTAAGTGGTTCCAAACAAGTACTATATCTTTTTTGTAACATACATTTAATTGGTATATATTTTGTAATCAATATGTAACTCTTCCCATAGGTAAAAAGAGAGGACTATATATAAGTACAAAAGTTTGGTATAATGGTAAAATAAAATACAACATCAAATTGAGGTATCATCGACCACCATAAATTTATCGTATAAAACACATACTATATATATGATAAAAAAATATATTGTATATGATTCATTTTGGAACATTGGTCCAAAAACCAATTGCCTACCATATTTATATTTTTAACAATTTTTTTTTTATCCAATGTTTTTCTTCTATGGCTAATCTCCTTCACTAGAAATCAACATTTTAAACACGTCAACCAGTAAAAAAAACTTTTTAAACACGTCAAGACTTATGTGATTATGTATTTAATAAAAATAAATGCTAAATATTGAGTTTCTCCATCACGTTCACGTCTTTCTTTGTGTGCTAAATAAAACATTAATTGCCTACCATACATACCCGTGTGCTAAAAATTCTTTGGTGATTACAACAAGCACTTTTTTTTTTTTGAAGGGACAACAAGCACTTTTGTACGGATGATTACAACAAGCATACACCAGGAAATCTATAGCGGATTTTGGGTTGATATTATTAATTTTTTTTTATTTTTTATGGATGGGTTGATATTTAAAACTAAGCTAAAGTCCGCATACATATATTTTCATACTTTTTTCTTTGGAAGGAACTTTTCTATTTTCTTATTAACTAATATATTTCAATAATACATGAGTATTATTCATTGATTTTAATACTACTTATTAGTTAGTTTACTAATTTTGTTACTATTTCTTTTGTTTCAAATATAATCAATCATATTACCGTTTGATAATATGATTTTTTTTCTTCATATTTTTATATCAAACATATGATGTTATAATGTTTTTCTTAGTATTAACAAAATAGTTTACAATTTGTAATTTTGATGATAAAAAAACAGTTAAAATTAAGCTGATAAGATTTTTTAAATTAATCATTCAAAAAATAATTGTGTGCAACTTTACCTTTATATACATTCAGAGCTAATCCAAGGTCTGAGATTCTCAATATATGAGAAGGTCCAAACAAGTTAGGATTTAGTTCAACAACCTTGGATCCTATCCACTCTATAACCGCCGCTCAACGGCTAGCTTGGAATATCCGTTTCATAAAACTTCAAATAACTAGTACTCTCTCCGGTCACTATTATAAGATTAAGTTGAATTTTTAAGTTCATTCAATAAATGATGTATACATCATTTATTGAATGAATCTAAAAAATGAATTTTTCCTTATAATAGTGACTGGAGGGAGTAAGTGACACCGCAACCTGACATTAATGGCACACCATTTGTAACGACCTCTCCATTAACTCTTCAACGGCTCCACACACAAGTCTATAAAAGGCATTTTTCCTTATAATATGCTTAATACCTCTCACTCATTACTCTATACTGATTTGAGCGTTAGAGTGATTGCAGGTAACTAACAACTTTAAACTTTGATGAATTGCTACTCGCCAACATTTCTGACAACTTCAAATTAGGATAGGTTCAAATTTTACCTCAAAACAATTATAATTGCACCATGAACACCATACCATGTAATTATAAATTTTAAATAAAACCACACATTTTGTGGAATAAACTACACTAACGAATTTTAGAATAAAAATAAAAAAACAAACTACACTAATGAATGTATATTTTGTTAAGAAGAAGAAAAACACAATGTTTTTTCATTTACAGCAATTATTCTTTATTTGCCGTAACAACTCTAAACTTAATTAACTTTGGCCTGTCCCTTGCCTAAACCAAATGGGCTACGATAATTCTTTAAGCCGGCACACATCACTTTCAAAGGGTACCAAACCCTGCAATGAAAATGGCCGTGATGACTTAGCCTAAGACAATTTCAAGCTGACATGGCAACACATGTGGACCCTACCTGTCGGCCACAATCCTTCATCTCTACGTGTTTTTGGTCCCACATGTCTCCCTTTGATGTTCACAATAACAATTGCTTTTAATTTTTTGTCTCCTTAATTCACCATTAACTCCTTCAACGTCCTTCCAAAAGTACTATTTGGTCCGGCTTGTCTACGTGGCTATCCATTATTATCGACCATGATGACGTGGCTATAAATACCCTTTCACCCTTCATGCATTCTTCACTCATTCTCATATTCTCTCATTTCTCGTCTCTCTCATATTTCATCCTTCTGTTTCATTGTTTTATACTTTCATTCACTTTTCTTCATTTCCTCATGGCCGTTGAATCTGAGATTCTTGTTGAACCACCTTCTTCTGTTGATGAAAAGAGCCATAACAATGCTCTTGAATTCATTGAAGAAATGACAAAAAACACTGACTCGGTTCAAGAGAGAGTTCTAGCTGAGATTCTTGCACAAAACGCAGGAACTGAATACTTGAAACGATTTGGACTTAACGGTGCTACTGACCGTGAAACATTCAAATCCAAGGTTGCCGTTATAACCTATGAAGATTTGTTACCTGATATTCAACGCATTGCTAACGGTGACCGTTCTCCAATCTTGTCCTCTCATCCAATCTCAGAGTTTCTGACCAGGTAATTCATATTCATCAATAAAAGTTCGTGGAATTAAGCTAATGTGTTGCCAACTTTTCATCCATTAGATTTTACAAAATTGTTTGACTTAATGAAATTATGTGAATGAAAATTACAGTTCAGGAACATCTGCTGGTGAAAGAAAATTGATGCCTACTATTCATCAAGAAATGGACCGTCGTCAGTTATTGTACAGCCTACTCATGCCAGTGATGAATAAGTAAGTTGTTTCTGTTTTAATACTAGCAAGATATCCGTGAGTTTAATGTAATAACTTTTTTAAAGTTATTAATTTGTTTGTTAATTAATTACTGTTTCTTAATTTGGTTCAACAGATATGTTCCTGATTTGGACAAAGGAAAAGCACTTCACTTCCTTTTCATCAAAGCAGAAACAAAAACTCCAAGTGGGTTAGTGGCACGTCCGGTTCTAACAGCCTACTACAAAAGTGAACAGTTCAAGAAAAGACCATTTGACCCTTACAATGTGTTAACAAGTCCAAATGAAGCTATCCTTTGTCCTGATTCATTTCAAAGCATGTATACTCAGATGCTTTGTGGCCTAATCATGCGCCATGAAGTTCTTCGACTTGGAGCTGTTTTCGCTTCCGGGCTTCTTCGAGCCATTAGGTTCCTTCAGCTGAATTGGGCTGAATTAGCCCATGACATTAAAACAGGAACCCTAAACCCAAAAATCACCGACCCTTCTATCAAACAGTGCATGTCCAAAATACTTAAACCGAATCCTGAACTCGCGAATTTCGTGACGAAAGAATGTTCAGGAGAAAATTGGGAACGTATAATCCCAAGAATTTGGCCTAACACAAAGTACCTTGAGGTTATTGTCACTGGTGCTATGGCTCAGTACATTCCAACCCTTGATTATTACAGTGGTAACCTTCCAAAGCCATGTACAATGTATGCTTCATCTGAATGTTATTTTGGTCTTAACCTAAAGCCAATGACAGAACCTAATGAAGTGTCCTACACCATTATGCCGAACATGGGTTACTTTGAATTTTTACCACATGATGAGTCATCGCCTATAACTCTCTCACGTGACTCACCTCCAAAGCTAGTAGACCTTGCTGATGTCCAAATCGGTAAATTTTACGAGCTGATAATCACAACTTATTCAGGTCTTTGTCGTTACAGAGTTGGTGATATTCTTCAAGTGTCCGGGTTTCATAACTCCGATCCACAATTCAAATTCGTGAGGCGAAAGAATGTGCTGTTGAGTATCGATTCGGATAAAACAGACGAATCAGAGCTTCAAAAAGCGATTGAAAATGCTTCTGAATTGTTGAAAGAGTTCAAAACAAGTGTTGTTGAATACACTAGTTTTGCTGATGCAAAATCCATTCCTGGACATTATGTGATTTACTGGGAGCTTTTGATGAAGGATTCCTCTCATCCTCCAACAGAAGAAGTGTTGAATCAGTGTTGTTTGGTTATGGAAGAGTCTCTAAATTCTGTTTATAGACAAGGAAGAGTTGCTGATAATTCAATTGGACCATTAGAGATACGTGTGGTGAAAAATGGCACGTTTGAGGAACTAATGGATTATGCAATATCGCGTGGTGCAAGTATCAATCAGTATAAAGTTCCTAGGTGCGTGAGTTTCACTCCTATAATGGAACTTCTTGACTCTAGGGTGGTATCAGTTCATTTTAGTCCTGCTCTACCTCATTGGACTTCAGAACGACGTCGTTGAATGGTTGTGTAATAACGTGCATAGCATGCAGCATGCATAGCACGAGATCTTTATAATAATAATGATAGTAATAATAAAAAGCAAAATGGGAAATTTGCTATTTGGAGATGGATGTAATGTAAGATAAATGTGTGTTAGTGTGTTAAGTGTAGTTAACTTGTTATGATCTGTGTAAGATCTAAGATTATGATTAAGTATGTGTAATTTTTGTTGATTTGATATTTTTGCTTTTGAATGTTTTTATTTCTCCTTTTTGTTTTGGCTTTGATAAAAGTTTTATGCTTTTTAGGTTCAATGGTTTTCAAATGGGGGTGCAGGATGTAATTGTTGTGACGTAAATGTTTGTTTGTTTTTAGTCTGGAAGTGATGTATCTCTTTACATTTAGAAATTGAAAAAACGTTTAAAGCTAAGATAATCGAAACCGCTCATGTTTAGTGCGTTTGGATTTGATAGAAATGTTGAAGTCTTGATGTGATCAATCAATGATCAAAGTATTTGATGGTAAGTTTCTTAACTACATTAGTTGGCTAAAAAAGTTTTGCATTGTACAGCTTGATATAAAACATTTTATTTTATTTAAACAACTCTTATATATAGTTGAATACCTATAATTTTTAACATCAGTCGTTATGTCTATTTCTAGACTAAAACCATATGTATTAAAACCCTTTTAATTGAAAACAACCAACTAATGCAACTAGTTTTGTTTTTTGGATAAAAATGTAACTAACCTTTACCATTTAATATGGAGTATCTTGCAACTAGGGATGACCCAACACATTAGGAGATTTAATGTAAATTTAATGACTGTCTTATTAAAGTTCATAATAGTAGTATTTTGGGAAAATTACCTTTACCCTCCTTTTGTATTTAATTAAATGTCACATACCTCTCCTCTAATTTTTAATTGACCACTAGCCTCCTTAAAATTTTCCCTCACGACACTGAGCACCCTCACCACACATGATTTTTCCCATGGTTGAATGATTTGAACGAATATTGTTAGGTTTAATTGGTTAGACATGTATGTATTAATGTATATTTGATACTAGATGGAAGATATGTGTGACATTTATCAAACCTTAGGGAGGTCATTGTAATTTTCTCTAGTATTTTTGTAAAAGTAATAAATTTTGGTTTTTTATATATTAAATTTGGGTTTTTCTACTCACTAAGTTTGAAATTTGAAACAGTTATGATCTCTTCCAATGGGCTCTATGTGGGTGTATTCTTGTGCACGTGCTACATATTCTGTCTGTTGCACTAGGTTGATAATTTTATCATGAAAAATTAAATATTATGAAATGAAGTAATTGAATTTCTTGTTTGAGGCATTATGTTTTTGGAAGTATCTCACAAGTCACAAGACCTTTATAACGCAGTGGTGAAGATGGTTTAGTGCGTGGCAGCGTGATGGAAGGTTGATTACTGTCACATTTGACAGCCTTAAGCATTATTTTGCAATGAATACTCAATACTCTGTTATTTTAGATTACTTTTGGTACCCTTTTTAACTAACATCTTTCACTTTCTCTTTACCTCTCATCTGATGGAATTAAGTAGAAGGAAAGAAGAAAATTACGCTAAAATGGAATAATATTAGACAGTGCTCTAAAAATGAAATCATTTTTACATCTAGAAAACCACAAATTAAGTTAGTCCAATAAAATTAAGCTACTCTATATTAGGTATTTAAAGATGAAATGCTTTGAATTATGTATACATGGACTTTTTAAGAAAAGGTTAAAGGTGACCGGACTTTTAAGGGTTTGATCTTGCATGTCATTTCAATTTTTAGACCAAAACCATGTATCAAAACCCTTTTAACATGTAGCCTAAAACAATTATCGGTGATTACTAGATTTTTTATTTATTGAAAAATGTTTGTATGTTAGTTATTATATTAGTTTTTTCTTCCGTAATTATTATTATTAAAATTGTACATGTTTGTATTCAAATCCCTTAAAAAAAAGTTTTAAATCTGTGTATTTAGTCCCACGTCAACTCCCCCAACAATATCATTTGTCCATGAAATTAACTAGGCATTGAAAATGTATGGTGCGTGTTATCACCACATAGCTTTATTTTTTAGGGGATCTTAACTTAACTGTGAGTTTGTTTCTGAGTCTAATACTTTATTGTTGGTGATATCATACCACCCTTCTGCAATTTAATGTGACGTCCAAAGCATTTTCAATAGTACCCATCAAAAAATTAGATAGCTGATTGATATAGAAACAGACAAGAAAATAACCAAATTTTGTCAAAAAAAAAAAAAATCCTAATAAAAAAAGAACTATTTTCTTTTTGGAAAAGGAAATACGGTCATATTAAGAAGTATCCATTTTTTTTTAAAAAAAAGAAGTATTCATAAACATAAAACAAACAAAAAATATTTATTTCTGTATATACTGTGCAGAACATTTTTGCACACACATTAAATCATATCTTTTTTGACTAAACATTAAATAATATCTTATCCTTTCAAAACAAATTTAAATCATATCTTATCCTGTTGATATTTATAGAGATGTTTAAGTATTTAACATTTCTTTTTGTAGAAAAAAAAAGTACTATTTAACCTTGGTTTTCCTCTAAACAAAAGTATTTAACATACAAAAATTACATTATTGAGTAATTTAATTGAAGAAAATTAAGAAAAGACTAGCGAGTGTTTGTAAGCTTGTTTTAATGAATTATTATGGCAAATTTTTATTCACCCATCAACAAAAAATTGGTAGAGTTATCCATGATAAATTGGCACTCATAAAAATCATTCATTTTGTCTTTAACCATTTTATAACTAAATAGTATAAAAAAATAAATTATTTTGATTGATGTCAACTCAATCTAAATAATTTTATCTACATTTTGTTGATGAGTAATGTATTTTTTATCATAAATACTACTCCTTCTTATACTTTTTATAAGAGACAAATGTGTAACCAAAGTTGATGTATTTAATTAGTACATATTATGAACTAAATACATCAAATTTCGTTGACGTATTTGTCTCGTGTAAAAAAGACCAAATGAAATATTAAAAGAAATGCATATGTTAGTTTATTTGAACTCCTCCAATGTCGGCAGAACATATTTTAAAGCCTAAAGTGGGTTATAATACGAGGCATTGTCATATAAAAAAAGTTAAAATAAGAGTAGGAAGTTTTAAAAAAAAAAAAAAAAATAGTTGATTACTCGTGTATTAAATTTTTTTGACAGAATATTAAAATTCTATATCACTCTTAAGATGAAAAAAAATGTCACATAATTGCATTATTATTAGAGCAAGGACAACTTTTTAATGTTTCTTTTGTAAATAAATAAAAGGCCTTGTGTAACAGTAAAATAAAAGTTTTCTGTATTAGGAAGGTTGCTCTTGAGGCACCCTATAATTGTTCAATTTTGCAACTATCGTTTGTTGAATAGTGGTTAAGTGTCGTTCGCCATAAAATGGTAGTTAAATATCATTATGAACTTTTTAGATCGGTCAAATTATTTTTTTAAATTGGTTCAACCGATTTAAAAAATCTCTGTAACAGTAACTAACTGTCGTTATAGATATTTTTGTTAGTGCATGGTACCTGCGAGCAAACCGTGGGTGTCTAATGAACGATTTTCTTGTATTAGTTATGAATTGGGCCTAAACCACGTGTATTTAGTCCAGTAATGGTCTTTTGGATACCTAAATCATAGTAGGCTAATTAAGTATCTCGGTCTGCATCTCAACTATGAAGACTTTGATAGTAGAATCCTGCTCTTTACCCAAACGGTTTTGCTCATTTCTAAAGTAAATGACCAAAATGTTCTTACGTGACTTAAGTCACGCTAGTGTATAATTTACCTGAGTTAAGTCACGCAGCGTGAGTTAACTCACGCTAGTTTTAATTTACAAATACTGCAGCGTGACTTAAGCCAAGTTGGTTTTTTTCACTGCAATTTTCCTTCTCTTATTCTCCTTCTTTCTTCAACAATCGGTTCCGCCGGAATTTCAATATTGTTTTATTAATATGAGAATTTCCATATCGTTTGATTTTCTACTCCTTTTCTATCGGCCATTTTCAATCCATTGTAATCCATGGTCATTTTCGGTTGGAAATTGGATTTACCAATCCATGAAAATTGCAGTGGAAAACCAATGCACGAGTTAACATGTGTAGGGTTATTTTGGTCTTTTCACTTGGAAATGAGTACAACCATTTAGGTAAAGAGCAGGATTCTTGATCGCCTTACCCCTGGAACTATGAGGCTAATTAGGCAAGTAATTATCTAAATGCTAGGCTGGCTATTTGTTTGACGGGTGATGATATTATCTTGGCTTAATCTTTCTTATATTTCCTTTTTTAATAAAAATTGTTAATCTTTTTACATTGTAAGCAGATGGTGCTCTTAATCATGTAGTATACCAGTATTGATTACACCAAAAATATCATTTAGTATTGATCCGTGGGATCGATAATTTTTGCTTCTATAAAAAAATTCTATTACAATTTGGCCAGCAGCACTGTCCTATAATATTGATATATAAATCACATATGTAAGAAAATTAATATACCTTCTTTTTTTGACAAAAAGAAAATTAATATACGTAATGATGGTAAAATTCACTTTTCTTTAGGGGCAGCAAGGATCTTAGAGTAAATTGGAATAATAGAGAAACTAACTGTTTGGGTTGAATTAAGATGGTTAAATTCTAAAATGTTCAGACCTTATCTAAAGAGAATGATGAATGGACCACTTGTATACGTATAATTGTCTTTTGTTACATATCTATGTTGTTTGTCTCTGTTGGTTTGCCTCCGACAACTTTCACCTTCACCAGTTCTTTCTCTTTACCTCTTATGTTTTTGTCTCTTCATTAGAATTATATATATGCAGCAGGCTTTCTTGATTTAGGTCCATCGAAAAGGTGGAGGGATTTTGTAACTTTCCACTGTCCATTTTGTAATTTTCATAAATTGAAATGGTTGGGGACCATGATACACATTCAAGTTTCCGATAATCTTTTGATCCTTGATGCATTGCATGCAGAGTACTGCAATATCTCAATCCTTTTTAGGCCAATAATTATATATTTTGATTAGTGGCATTTACACTGAATATGGATCCCCTAAAGTCGTGTGCTCCCGCATTCATGCAGTCAACCACATCGGTGGTATGTGGTCGTGTTGGATCTAGTAGGTTTAATTTCAAGCATATTTTTACAGTATTGTTTTTAGTAAATCAAACTTAAAACCTACACCATCTGATTTGGGTATAATGACTATTGATTTAGTGGACTGCATAAATACGAGAAACTTCATACTTTAGTGATTCCAATATTATTTTTTTGTTAATACTTAAGTGATTCCAATTGATTTTCACTCTATATTTAATTTGATAGCTCAATTCTTTTTTTTCCTTCAAGATGTTCTAAACAAGGAATGCTGCACTTTACCTAAACAGTTTCGTTCATTCCCAAAGTAAATGTCGAAAATGCCCTGGCGCGAGTTAATTTACGCAGCGTGAGTTAACTCACGCTAGTGTAAAACTCAACGTGAATTAGAAAGAAACACATCTTGCATATTCATCAAATGCATAATCTTTGTTTGTTTCTATTCTTGTTTGTCAACTCATTCCTCTCCATGTGATTATAAATTCATTAATGAACCTAGAATATTATATTATATTCAATAGAGCTAGAGCCAATTAATTATGTACTTTTGTTTGTATCGATGTATTATATAGGAGTATGTATTGAACAATATTTTATATTATTTTAATAATTTAATTGAAGATGGAAGTTTGAACTTAATGGCGTTATTGTTGTTTGAGGATTGGGCAGAGACAAGTAGATCCACGTGCAGTGATCATTGTCAAAGGGGTGGCACTTCCACTAGTCAGTAGAGCCAACTGCATTAGTTTTGATATGCTAAAAAAATTGGAATATGTGCAAAGAAACCAACGTGAGTTAACTCACGCTGGGTTTCAGTGTATTTTTTTCAACGTGACTTAAGTCACGCTGGGTTTCAGTGTGTTTTTTTCAACGTGACTTGCCATTTACACTAGCGTGAGTTAACATGCGTAGGGGTATTTTGGTCATTTCACTTGGGAAAATGCTTAACCTTCTGAAAGAAGCCAATCACGACAAGATCACAAGGTTAAAATACACATTTAACTGCAAATTTACACCCTTTACCCTCCGTGTTTTCCAGCAAGATCGAAGTTGAAATTTTGACCTGTATTTTAAGAATAAGAAACTTTCTTAAAATATATTTGGTATTTTATCCTTGTGGTTTTTTATGGTATTTCGACTGAGAGCTAAATAAAGCACGATAAAAAAAATAGTCGTAATTTAAACCCTAATAATCTGTAATTCGACCAGATCTAAATAAGATATAGCCTCGACCAGATCTAAATAAGATATAGCTAACAATTGTCGAATCAAAATTTAAACTCGTGATTTCTATTAGGACTCGTCATTAAGCAAAAATGAGATAAATATTCCTAACAGGAAAACAATGTGACGAGATACTTAATTATCAACTTGATAAATAATTTGGATCAGCCAAACTTAAACCTTCATCTTGTCTATTCTCGCAAGCCCTTAAATCTTCGTAAGTTCTGGGCTGAATCAAAATTTCGATCAGTTCCTTTGAACTATAATGACCAAATATAGAGAACATGGTCCTCACATCATAGTTGTTCCGGAGCTTCACATCATTTTGACGATACTCAACACTGTCCATCCTTCTTGTGTCTTAGTGGTGGAAACGACCGTTAATTTGGTCCAATTGGTCCTTAAAGCCAAACATTGTGACATCAATATAGACCCTAAACATATTACGTTTTCCCCCCGTTGTAGTACATTGCAGCAAGTTTGGTGTTAACATCTATTGCATAAGTGTTCATGGTTTTTTGGTGTGGTTTGCTAATGAATCAAACACACCAATTTATAGTAGTTTCTGTACGTCATGGACCATAGAAACTATTAGTGCAATGGGGACCACAGAAAGATCATGTATTTTACTAGTTAAGATTATAAAATTCAAAAAGTGTCAAACCCTATAAAGTACAAGTTTTAACACGGTTTGTGACCTGCTCAGATTATATAATTTGAACTAGTCCATAATGTGGACGGTGGCTTGGTCAGCAAGTCTGACTTATTTAACTTTTTTTTGTCCCTTAACTGGTTAGACAGATTGACCGTATTATTTTTTTTCATTCTCTTGATTGGTTTTTACACTTTATGCATGCATTTCCCCTATAAATAGCTACTCATTTTTCACGAATTCTCATTTTAACTCACATTCTCATTTTCTTTCATGAATTTTTTCTGCATAGTTTATGATGTCGATGTTCCATCGTTGACCTTTTATACAAAGGTTCCGCTTTACAAATTTGCATTCTCATTCTAGATTTGAGGTTGCTCATCAAAGTCTCTTTCTCCCTCTCGAGAATGTGGAGAGGGATGACAAATTTTTCCCTTTCCCCCTCCATCTTCCTGTATCATAGATTTAGCATTAGGTGTCTAATATTGTGTTGTAATAAGTATTATGTTAATGTATATGTATTATGAACTATGAATCAAATAATAAAATGTGTTCGATTATTGATGATTTGTATCATGTCTCTTGAAATTTATGTCATTTTCTTAATTTCATTTATACCATTTTAATATTGTATACCACTATTTTCAAAATTTGGTTAAACACAAATCGAATTTTATAATCCAAAAAACATTAAAAAGGAGTTCAGATTATATAATCTAAACTGAGCTATTATCATAATTATAGAGGGCATAAGAAGAGAGTAGTTGGTAAAAGTAAATACCTTGCTATTATTAGGTTCCACATTCAAATGTTTGGTCATGTAGACTAAAACCCTACAAGATAATCCAATATTGCATACAAGTACAAAGCCACGGGTCCCTCATGGTGTTTTGTTGAACCCTCTCAACTTTATAAATTTACTCCGTTAAGATAAGATTTTAGTTGAACCTCATGGTGTTTTGTTGGTTTTGAGGTCTTTCCTTTGTTAATGAAGATGTTGAAGATATTTTTTGGGGTCAAAATAATGATGAAGGAAATACTCCTTCCGTTCCGAAATAATTGAGCCATTTACAAAAGAAATCAATCTTAAAATAATTGACTCATTTTATTTTTCAATGCAATATTAATTATTATTTTTTAAATTATAACTCTAATTAAAATACTTTCATCATTTTCAATTTAATATATTCTTTTTTTCATTAATGACAACAAAAAATGCACCGTTACTTAACAAGTTACTCAAAACTATTTTTCTCTCTTTTACTTATACATTTTTTTAATATATCTGAAATGAACAAAAGACTCACTTATTATAAGACGAATGTATTACATTTTTCTTGGCCCAAATTCATGAAATAGATATAAATATAATGCTATGCCCACCGAGCCCACAACAAGCATATTTTAAAAAATATATTATAAATATAAGTCGGAATAAATACTTTTGATTTTTTATCAATAAATTCCTTTTTCATTGGAAAAAAAAGAAATTGTTACTTATATTTTTCATCAAAAGAGGCTCGACTCCCAAACGACATTTAAAAACCTCTAGGAAAGAATGCAAGAATCAAATGCCGCAGAGCATAGGAAAAAAAAATTATAATGGAAACCATATAATTTGGAACCATATTTAACAAAATCATCTTGTCACTTTGATTGACTTCTCTCACCACAGGTATCCAACCCTCATTTTGGTGAATTTGATGAAGCACATCCACAAGAACAAATGATAAATGAGTCCATGACAGCCATCCTCCAACAATAAAAAACAATTTTTTAACCACGGTACATCCATAATATTGTCAAACAATAATGATATTATATACGAAAATTGCGGTTGACACATTTGGTTTGGTTGAGAAACACATGTAAAAAACGAAAATGCCCATCAAGAGTTAACTGTCGAATTATGAAATCGGCTGCAGTTAACTATCAAGGAAAACTTCGGCAGTAAACTATCGAGGAAAATTGAAAACTTCGGCAGTTGACTGCCGAGGAAACCTCAAACATTTTTTTTTGTTGACAAAAATCATAAATTGTCATTAATAATATTTATTGATTTTGAATGTTTCAATCATTATTTTGTACGTTTCAAACAATTGTAGTATTATATATATATATATATATATATATATATATATATATATATATATCATTTAAATCTTGACAAAAAATAAAGAGCATTTAAGTCCTCAAAAAATATTTCAATAAGTGTAAAAATTAAGCATTTGAATATTGTTTTGCAAATTACTTAAATAAAATAAATCTTTGTGCACAATTATTTTAATGTAGAAAATATAACAACATATTATACCTTAAAAAAAATTGTTGTGCACAATTATTTTAACGAATTTTTTATTATTATTTTTATTTAAGTAATGTGCAAAACAATATTCAAATGCTTAATTTTTACACCGATTTAAATGATATTCTTATTAAGATATATACGCATAAGTATAATACTGCAATTGTTTGAAACGTACCAAAATAATGATTGAAACATTCAAAATCAATAAATATTAATAATGATCATTTATGGTTTTTGTCAGAAAAAAAGAAGTTTCCTCGGCAGTAACTGCCGAAGTTTGCCTCGGTAGTTTACTGTCGAAGTTTTCCTCAGTAGATAACTGCAGCCGCTTCCATAATTCGACAGTTAACTGTCGAGGGACATTTTCGTCTTTTACATGTGTTTCTCAGCCAAATCAAATGTGTCAACAACAATCCACATTTTTCAACACTCATACACCATTTTTTTTTCTTCTTTCTTTTCCTATCACATCTATTACATCTCTCTTTTTATATCTTTTTATCAAGTTGTATTAACTCATGTGGTGTAAATCATACATTTTCCATTGCAAAAAGCCAAAACCCTAACTCCAAACTGTCTTCAAAGTTTAAACCATGATAAATTTCAACAATTCTACTTAAATCACTAATTAAGATTGTATACCTAAATATAATTAAATAAGGGTTAATTAAGTTTTTGGTCCCTATAAATATCTGCAGTTTTGTTTTTAGTCCCTATAAAAACAAATCACACTTTTTACTCCCTACAAAATTTTCCGTTAGTGTTTTTATTCCCTGTTAAATTAAAATTTGTTTAATTATGCTTAAACTTCTACATTTTTGAAAGATTGTTTACAGTCATGTTCATAACATCGTAAGACACTCTTTAATAAAATATTTTAGTTTTTTTAACATGTAATGAATTAAATATGAATTTTTCTAAAAGCCAAATTTTCAAGATTATATTAATGAAAATTTGGACCTAATAATAAAATTTTGAGTTACCTTTTTGCGGAGGAACTTTTTATAATGTTCTAAATAAGTATGTAAAAAATATGTTAAAAACTTAAAAGTTTAAGCACAATTAAGCAAAATTTTAATTTTACAAGGACTAAAAGTATGTGTTGGTCCCTGTTAAATTAAAATTTGTTTAATTATACTTAAACTTTTATATTTTTAAATGATATATAAGAGACATGTTAAGAACATTATAATAATCTCTTTTATAAAAAAATTATAATTTTTTAACATGTAATGAATTAAATATAATTTTTTAAACGTAAGAAATTCAAGATAAAACTAACAAAAATTTAATAAAATTTTGAGCTAACTTATTGCGGCGGAACGTTTTATAATGTTTTAAACAAGTATGTAAAAAATCATTAAAAAATTTAAAATTTTAAGCATAATTAAACAAATTTTAATTTAACAGGGACTAAAAATACTAACCGAAAATTTTGTAGGGACTAAAATGTGTGATTTGTTTTTATAGGGACTAAAAACAAAACTGTAGATATTTATAGGGACCAAAAACTTAATTAATCCATTAAATAAAAATTAAAAGTTACCTTATTAATATTGATTTTTTTTTATAGAAAAATTGACTCATTTATTTGACATTTAATATTACATTTGTATATTACATTTTGATTGGTTGATATCTTAAAAGTGTAAATACCTCCTAAACAAGAGAGGGTATTCTAGGCCTCATCATACTAACTTTGCCCGTGTCATATAAGTCCACCACAAAAATACTAAAAGACAGTATTTATTCATAAAACTAAACAAAAATAATATTCTGTCAAAAAAATATTGTTTTCGGGGTTAAGATACTACTACTTGCGTTTAAAAAACACAAGTTTCAAGTTGATTACCAAAAAAGTAATACTACTACTTGTGTTTAAAAAACACAAGTTTCAAGTTGATTACCAAAAAAAGAAACACATGTTTCTTAGGACATGTGCAAATATGCTATCTCACTATCGTACATAGGGGTGTTCAAAACCGAACCAACCCAATAAAAAAACCGTAAACCAAACCAATCCAAACCGAAACCGCAAAAAACCGCACTTGATTCGGATGAATTCGGATGACTTTTGCATTGAACCGTGCGGTTTGGTTTGGTTTGCGGTTTGCATATCAACAACCGAACCAAACCAAACCGCAAGAATAATCAATATTACTTAAACTTGTACGAGCCCAAGAATAATCTCTTTTGATTCGATTTTTCCACTATTGCACCTTCAGGTTTGATTCTAATTCCTTTCCATCTCCTTCAATTCATTTCCAATAATTTGTTTCATAATTATGTTTCTTCTGAATTTTACCTATTTTGATATAGAAGTTTTGTTTGGTTTTAATCTGGTTAGTTATAATTTGTATGTAATTTTATGTATTGTCTATATATGTTGTGATGAGTGACTTTATAATTTGTATGTATAACTTTATACACTTGTTTTGCTTCCTCTTATGAGTAATGAGTAATGATTCCATGATATTTTTGTTTAATTGTGCTTCGATCAGTCATATTTGATTTTTGACATAAGTTGTGTTTGATTTTAATCTGGTTAGTTATACTTTTACCTATTTTGATCAGCCATATAACTTTGGTGGTATGATCTGCCACTTTATGACATAGGTAATACATGACTATATTAAGACAGAACAATATACTGCTGGTATTGAAAATAAAATTTTAAGATCTATGCAATATTTTATCATGTAAATAACAAATAAAATGTCCTACGTTTATTTTGTAACAAGTTGGCAATATTAGAGTTAAAATAATATTTTTTTTATCTCGCGATAAACCGCACCAACTGAACCAATCCAAACCGGATTGGTTTGGTTTGGTTTGGTTTGGATGACTTTTTAAAAATCAACCGAACCAAACCAAACCGCATGCTTTTTTATCTCGCGGTTTGGATGACTTTTATGCTCAAAACCGAACCAAATCGCACCGCGAACACCCCTAATCGTACACCATTGTTTATTTATTGGAATAACAATAATAGTTGAATACAAATAATAATAATAATAATAATAATAATAATAATAATAATAATAATAATAATAATAATAATAATAATAATAATAATAATAATAATAATAATAATAATAATAATAATAATAATAATAATAATAATAATAATAATAAAAATTAAAGAAAAGAGTGGAGAACTTGAAAATAAGTTTTTCACCATAAGATTGACAATGCATGATCTCGTGCAATGCATGCTGCATGCTATACACGCTATTACACAACCCTTCAAGGACGTCGTTCTGAAGTCCAATGAGGTAAAGCAGGACTAAAATGAACCGAAACTACCCTAGAGTCAAGAAGTTCCGTTATAGGTGTGAGACTCACGCACCTAGGAACTTTATACTGATTAATACTTGCACCACACGATATATAATAATCCATCAAATCCTCGAATGTGCCATTTTTCACCACACGAATCTCTAATGGTCCAATTGAATTATCAGCAACTCTTCCTTGTCTATAAACAGAATTCAAAGATTCTTCCATAACCAAACAACATTGATTCAACACTTCTGTTGGAGGATAAGACGAATCCTTCATCAAAAGCTCCCAATAAATAACATAATGTCCAGGAATGGATTTTGTATCAGCAAAACTAGTGTATTCAACAACACTTGTTTAGTTGTTTTGAACTCTTTCAACAATTCAGAAGCATTTTCAATCGCTTTTTGAAGCTCTGACTCGTCAGTTTTATCCAAATCAATACTCAACAACACATTCTTTCGCCTCACAAATTTGAATTGTGGATTTGAGTTATGGAATCCTGTTACTTGAAGAATATCACCAACTTTGTAACGACAGAGACCGGAATAAGTAGTTATAATAAATTCGTAAAATTTACCGATTTCCACATCAGCAAGGTCTACTAGTTTTAGAGGTGAGTCATCAAGTGGTAAAAATTCAAAGTAACCCATGTTTGGCATAATGGTGTAAGAAACTTCATTAGGTTCTGTCATAGGCTTAAGGTTGAGTCCAAAATAGCATTCAGATGAACCATATATTGTACATGGCTTTGGTAGGTTACCACTGTAATAATCTAGAGTTGGAATGTACTGAGCCATAGCACCAGTGACTATAACCTCAAGGTACTTTGTGTTAGGCCAAATTCTTGGGATTATACGTTCCCAATTTTCTTCTGAACATTCTTTTGTTATGAAATTTGCTAGTTCAGCGTCAGGTTTCAATATTTTGGACATGCATTCTTTGATTGAAGGGTCTGTGATTTTAGGGTTTAGGGTTCCGGTGGAGATGTCATGGGCTAGTTGAGCCCAATTAAGTTGAAGGAATTTTATAGCTCTTAAAAGCCCAGAAGCAAAAATAGCTCCAATTCTTAGAACTTCATGGCGCATGATGAGGCCACAAAGCATCTGAGTGTACATGCTTTGGAATGAATCTAAACATGTGATGGCTTCATTAGGGCTTGTTAAAACGTTGTAAGGGTCAAATGATCTTTTCAAGAATTGTTCACTCTTGTAGATGGCTGTGGTAACTGGACGACGTGCCACTAACCCACTTGGAGTTTTTGTTTCTGCTTTGATGAAAAGGCAGTGAAGTGCCTTACCCTTGTCCAAATTAGGCACGTACCTATTTCAACCAAATTTAGAAATGTTATTTGATAATATGCTGCATAGCAATGCAGTATCTCCTACTCCTAAGATTATGAAGGTAGTTTTTAAAATGATTGATTTTGCTTAGGTTAGTGTAAGTTATTATAGAATCTGTAATGATTATTTTTTAATGAACTCATACATGTAATTTGAGAGGGAGGTAGCGGTAAAAAATCTAAAAAGTTATTACAAAATCTTTAATGATTATTTTTTAATGAACTCGATTTGGGTTTCGTGGACTACTAAATGATGGTGCAGAGTGACACACAGTATACTTATGCAACTCATACACATTTGAACAAAGGCAAATTCTATGGTATGATACACCCCAAAATTTTGAGTGTACCCGTACACCAGATCATTAAAATTTATTTTCTATCATTAACTATTATGATAATTAAATTTTATTTATCAAAAGCTTTGACAAAATAAAATTTAATTTTTTTGAATTTCTATTACTCATAACAAAGAATATTGATTATTTTTTTATGAGAAAATGTTTAAAATTTAATATGATTCTTATAAACAATGAAATGACGTTTTTTCTTATGAAATGATGTTTTCTAAAATATAAATATTAACAAATAGCTATTTATTTCATAAAACAATTGTTAATTTATAAAATTTTAACGCAAGAGTATCGGTACACCTCAATTTAACATGTGTATTGTAGAAGTTCCCTTGAACAAATAACCAACTCTTAAGAAACCTACATTTATTTTTCTATTCAATATCATCTCAAATTCAAAAATTAATTGATTAATGTATATAATACTATATTTTATATAAGATATTTCGAGATTTTTTATGTTATCCACTTTGTCACATCTACTTCCAATGTATTGTAGAAATTAAGATATGATCGATTTATGGAACTCTCAATGACACCTGGTTAGAGATGATGTTATAAATATGATTGTTGTTATTCAAGCAATGTAAAATGAGCAGAAATTACTTACTGGTTCATCACTGGCGTGAGTAGGCTACACAGTAACAGACGACGGTCCATTTCTTGATGAATAGTAGGCATCAATTTTCTTTCACCAGCAGAGGTTCCTGAACTGTAATTTTCATTTGCAAGTCGTTTAATTAATTTACTTATTAGTTATAATCATACACTCATTGAAGCATGCATGAATGAATAACTATATAGAAAAAAATGTAGTATGAAAACAATATTAATGCTGAAAAGAGATATGCAAGTGAGAGTGAAAAAACCTGGTCAGAAATTCTGAGATTGGATGAGCGCACAAGATAGGAGAAGTGTCACCCTTAGCAATGCGTTGAATGTCAGGAAGCAGATCTTCATAGGTGATAACGGGAACTTTAGATTTGAAAGTTTCACGGTCAGTAGCACCGTTAAGTCCAAACCGTTTCAAATACTCAGTTTCTGCGTTTTGTGCAAGAATCTCAGCGAGAACTCTCTCTTGAACTGAGTTGGTGTTTTTTGTCATTTCTTCAATGAACTCAAGAGCATTGTTTAGACTCTTTTCATCAACAGAAGAAGATGGTTCCAAAAGGATTTCTGATTCAACGGCCATGATGAAATATGAGGATATGAAGAAGAGAGAATGAAAGTATATAACAATGAAACAGAATATGAGAGAGATGAGAAATGAGAGAATATGAGAATGAATGGAGAATGAATGAAGGGTGAAGGGTATTTATTACCATGTCATCATGGTCCATATTAATGGTAAATTCTATGGTACATTCAAACAAAATTTGAGTGTATGAGGAATGCTAGCAACACTCTCTTTTCAACACTCTCTCAAACACTCACTATCTTATTGGGTGAAATCAATGTATGTCCCACCACTTTAAGTGAGTTCCATTTTCAAAATATAGGACCCACATTGATTTAAGCCAATTAAAGAGTGAGTATTAGAGTGAGTGTTCAAAAGAGAGTGTTGCTAGCACTACTCTTGAGTGTATTGTTACATCAAATCTTTAAAATAATAGTTAAATGAGTTATTTTTTGTAGGAAAAAATTATTTTCTATCACCTATAATTATAATAATTAAATCTTATTTACCAAAAACGTCAACGCAATAAAATTTAAATTTCTTGAATTTTTATTACTCATAATAGAGAATTTTGATTATTTTTTACAATAAAATGTAAAAAAAATTAGTATGATTTTTATAAACAATGAAATGATATTTTCTAAATTTAAATATCAACAAATAACTCTTTTTTCTATAAAAAATGATAGTTAAAGTATAAATTTTTAAAACAGAAACACCAATACACCTTAATTGACAAATATACCGTATATGTCTCCTATATTAATAGGTATTTACAACAACACGTTTAACATTGCGAGAATTCAAGTACCTTAACATAAACGTTGTCAGTCTTGTTTTTCTTTTGGCACAAAAGATTCGTTTCTTTGTATTTATATTTAGTTTAGGGACAAATTACAGCGAATCAAGTTTGATAAATTAATCCAATGTCAGGCAAAAGAGACGATGTTGGTCGGTCAGCTCCATAGTAATAAAAATCTGTGCCCTTGATCCAGCTCTATTTCGATGACTTATTATAATTGTATTCGTATAGAACACGTGGTATTATAAAAATGTTTAAAAGTAGTTTTTTTCTTTCTATTATTAGGTACCAGCCAGCTGGCTCATATTTCTAATACTTTTTCGTTAAAAAAAAAAAAAAAACTACTTTACATTTTTACTCACAATGTATACATAACAAAGGGTCCCTTTAGCATGCATTCATAGAAGTATTCATTAATAAAGTGGACCACAATTTTCAACCGTTTCACCCCTATTTTCTCCTTCTTTGGTGTTGTCCAACTTATACTCATTTGTATCACCATTAGTACATGGGTTTCAAAAGTTGAAAGTCCTTCATTTGGATAGTGATGTAGTTCAAAAGTAAGTATGAAAGTGTCATTGTATATTTGAGTAATATTATTAGAGGCATATGGACAGGTATTAGTTACAATTTTAGAGAATGATTGATAAGAGAACAATTCTTAGAGAATTTTTTTTTCTGACCCTCTCACAAAAAAAAATTATATATCTACCCTCTGTTCAAAATTAATGATTCAATTGCCCTGTTCTTCATTTGATTTGGCGAACATGGACAATTTTTCAAATTTCTGCATTTGGCGAACATGCTTATTTAATACTATTATTTTTTCAATTTTTTTGGATGTTTGCCATTTAAAATGGCGAACATGGATGTATATTTTTTCTTCACTTTTTTACATGTTCGCCACTAGAAATGGCGAGCATGTTCATTCATTTTTTTTTTCAATTTTTGTTGTTGTTGCGGTCATATCTTTTTTTTGTTTTTTTATTTTAGTTTTGGTCCCTAATGGATATAATTTTGACATTTTTTTTTTATGTTTTTTAAACATATATGAATATATAAAGGTTAAACATAATAAATATACATAACTTCCTCTCAAAAAAAAAGGACATAACATAGATACATCTTGATCATAAAAGTATTATAATCTTGACATTCATTTGAACATAAATTGGTCATTAAGGACTAAAAACAAAATAATTTCTTTTTATGAGAATGAAAACATTCTATTTTATTTTTTAGGGATTAAAATCAAAATTCGCTATATCTTTAAGGATGAAAAATTTATTTAACCCAAAAAAACTTTAAGGCATTTCACCATTTGAAACCATTTTTAAAGAAAGAAAACAAAAAAAATGGTATGTTCGCCATTTGAAAGAAAGAACACACAAAAAATAATTAAAATAGCATGTTCGCCATTTGATTGGCAGAACACACGAAAAGCCTGCATGTTCGTCAGAAAAAGTTGAAAAAAAATGTTATGTTCGCTAAATAAAATTTAGAACAAGGACATTTTAGGGACATACATATCAATATTTTTGGTAATAGGGTCAGAAGAAAAAAAAATTCCAATTCTTACATTAGACATAAACCTAAATAAAATTCCTTTGGGCATAGACACATAAATGATAAAATTTAAAAGGGAAATGATATCAAATGACATGACTTAATTATTTCTTTTGATAAGATATCAATTCATGTGGAAGAGGATTATGATATGAAGTTATCTGATATATTAAAATACGTAATGGTTAGAAGTTATTAAAGGCATATGGGTAACTTAGAGATGTGGTTAGTTTAGAAAGTCAATTGAAGTTCTGTTAGTATTATAAGTTTTGATTTATGTTGGATGGTTTTCGAGCGTATATGTTGAAGTGGAACGAAGGGGTTAGTATGAGATATTTAAGTTACAGATCTTGAGTACTCATTTGAAAAGTATACTAGTATTAGAATGGTGTTTTACCATTTATTATGCATGCCTTTATCTCTGGTTGCTTCTCCTTGTTGCTTTGGAAGCTTTGTGGAAGTGATGGAAGAATCCTTTGTTACAGTAACATTGAAATGTTGTTGTAATCTGAATTAGTCATCTTGAACTAGTCCTGTTATTTCTTCAAGTAAAGGCATTTAGTGCATGTTTCATCGATACAGTCCTACTAAATTCACGTTCAAGATGAACAATATTACTTATAGGGTATATGTTTTCATTTGGAACACTTTGTTTAATCTGCCGACAAGTTGACATATCATCGCTTATGGTCGTTGCGTGCATGAGAGTCATGATCGGTATACTAATCCGCGTACCATCTTGAGACCACCCGGTAGAAACATGGGGCATGGAAAGTTGTATTGCTCTGATATTAGATTGTAGGCTAGGCTTCTCCACCAGATTCTTGTAAAAACCTTAATTTATTTGCCGGGAAAATTTTAGAAGGATTGATGGACCAAATTTACCTATCATGTGGATGATCATGAAAACAATCATGAAGGTGTGCGAGCAGCTTGGAAGGTGGGAAAAGAAATTCCCTAATGTCAAAGATTAGGCTGGGCTAATAGATTGGTGGCCCACACTTAATTTATCTAACCCAAACTTAATTGAGCCTCTCGTGATCGCATGAATAATTTATTTCATACCCTCCATTTTATATTCCTACCATATATTTTTAAAAATAAAAATTTTACATTTTTTATTTTATTTTTTCGTAAAAGTCAAAATTCCGGTTACATCCATTGCGAGAAGTGTTAAAAGAATCCATTCATTGAAGAGCATGAACACAACCGTTTGCTTGACGCCTAACAAACAATCCATTCAAGGGCATGAAGTAGACCCCGACTTTCACCTTCCTCCGTTGTCATGGCAGCATTGCAAAAGTCAGCCATAGTTCCAATAAAATGGCATGTTGTGTTCCTCAAACAGGCCCCCATGCCTTCGTTCTTATCAGCTGCAAAAATTGCCCAATCTATAATAATAGTGCATGTCACATATCACACCAACTACTTCAAATTTTGTTTCTTCCATATGCTATCATTGCAAATTCCACTTGGTCAAATTAATGTTGCCACAACCTGATAAAAACATCATTAAATCCCTCAACATTTATCCATCAAATTTTCCGGCAATGGGAAATCAAACTTAATTTTCTTCAATAATAGAAACTATCCGCACAACAAAGAAACAAGTGACAATTATATTCGGTATACGATTAGCAAATTACACAATTCGATTAACAATCAACAGCCTTGCTAGTAGGGTTGGGAATAGGTCATGCCGGCCTACAGGGGCCTACGACCTGGCCTGACTTGG